>CM072817.1:43539030-44739030 GCA_036937905.1 Salvia rosmarinus
CCAATGCAATGGTCAATCCCTCATAGGAACTAATATGCTAATACCCAAATTATTAGAGGTACACCCCATAAAATAAGGGTCAAATCCCAAAGCAACAAGGCGGACCAAAGAACACGGTGCAAAACAAAACAGACTAACATCATAAAGCTATCCGCGTTAATCAAGCATCAACCTCAGTCATCAAAAACGAGTAACATGCCTCATACAACAAGGAACAAGACAAGCAAAATAAAACCAAGACAAAACACACACACACAACCATCAATACAAAACAAAGGATTGAGTTAGAGAAACGCTCTGCACACCTCGGGAGATCCCGAAAGAGTAGGAGAAGCATGGGTAGATGGAGGTAGCGGGAGTAAAGCTTGTTGCAGAGAACCATTTTCGGTCGGTGACTTCGCCAACGGGGCAATGGTGCCTGTCTCGGTTGGACAGGTCGACTCAGTTGGTCGAGCCGACTGGGCCATCATCTTCTCCTTCTCACCCGATATCGAATCATAATCTAAAGGCCAATCTTGGAAGACCCGATGGGAATTGAGGGTCGCGCTTTACCGTAGATAATGATCTCGAGACTATCCTCCAATACACGATCCCGCTTGCATAACACGCCCGTGATGCTTAAGATCGTTTTCAAGTTCAGCAGATCGAGCATGAGGACTTTGATCCGCATGCAGGAACTCTACATAACTAGAACAGAAGCCTGGATGAGGTCGGCATTGGAGATGGACCAATGCGCGGCATGAAGATGGTTCGACGGACCGACGACGAGTCAAGGTCTTGATATCGATGAAAGCTTTCTCAACGAGGCGATCCTCATCATCCCGAAAGGAACCCCGCCCTTATGCACCGAGTAATCAAAGATGGGAAAACAACCGTCCCTTCTTCTTTTTCGACACTCATCCACCCGCGCCAAATTTGGCGCACGCCACTTTCCTTCTCGTGAAAATGCACAGAGAGAGATCCGCTCTCCAGCAGTCGTCATGGGTGGTGCAAGATACGGCTCTTAATGAATGAAGCCACATGGCCTCCAATCATAACGACGCGCTTTTATGGAGTGACACCCTGTGGAAAACGCCCACTCGGCCTTCGACGGTTGTTAGTCCGCCTCTCTAGATCTTCAACCGAAGGATCTCTCATGGCGGAGAAAACATCATCCACCTCATTCTCTAATTTATAAAATCATTAATGGTTTGGAGAAAACCACTAACTTACCCTCACCACAATCGATAAACCCTCCTTATTCGAAGAGGCGTGATGTTCGATAGAATTCTCGACTAGCGGCGAATGGGGGTAAGGAATTACCGCAAAGAGGCCCAACCATTTAGGGATATCCCACCACAACACCGAGTCTCTTTCGATTTTGAAACCCTCTCATCCATAATTACTCGTTTCGCGTTAAAATCTCTCGAACCCACCATGAGCTTGAATTTGGATGGCGTCGATTGAACGCTCGCTTTGTTGACGAGGGTTTGTCCACCTCGCCCTTTTACTTGAATAGCTCCGCTCGCCTCCAATAACTTAGCTTACCCTTATCGCCCGACTATTTTTCCTCTTAGATGAAGAATGCTCAACAACTCGGAGAAACCGTGAAGCTCCGGTGATAACTCGGCTCGATATGAGAGGGCGTGTCGCGTCATTGCTAGGAATAGACAATGGTACCACCGCCAATCTCGATGATAATTAAATTTGTCGAGGAACAAAATGAAGGAGACAATTAAATCTAACCAAAATAAAATCTTAAGAGAATAGCAGTGTAGATGTGGAAAGTGAGAGCAAAATCAGAGCAAAATGAGAGAAATGGGAGAAATGGTCGATCGTGGGTGGGAAAGAAAAGGGCACGGTCTTTAAACAAAAAGTCAACCCAATTTTTCCCGCTTTTTCCCAAGATAGCAACGATATTTCACTTTTCTCCGTTCTCGCAAACCAAATCGAATAAAACTAGCATAATGCTCAATTTTTTTGCCCAGAGTTACGCATGTACCACACCAGAATCAAAATTCCACACATCATTTTCACATAAACCCTCCTTCTTAACAATGCTAAGGCAATTTATTATCAACACCAAAACAACGAGACAAACAAGAATAAAACAAATATGTACAAACAATAATATGCCAGCACCGATCGCCGTGGTAACCCATGATACCCGGGTCGCTTCGAGATGTTGAGGTCTTCTCACGAACCACCGCCACCACAGAGTGCTTGACAGCTGTCCATTAACCATGAATTCACGGCCGACGTCCCTTCTTGTAATGTGATAGCACCATGAGCGCCACCAAGAATGGGAAAGGACTGACCATCGTGATTTCGCTTTGCGTGGAATATCAGCGAATTGAAAAGAACACCTATGACCCGCAAGAACTCACGGCGAAGATGTTGTTATCATGCCATCTCTTGGTTTTTTCTTTGTACAATTTTGCATTCTCATAAGCAAACCACGAATTCATCCATTTCACTTAGTTGCAACAAACGAGCCTCCCAGCATCTATGCTCAAAATTCGTCTTTATCGCCCGATAGGCTCGATGCTCAAGTTCCAGTGGGAGATGACAAGCTTGCCATAGACCAACCGATAAGGTGACATCCCTAAAGGTGTTTTGAAAGTGCTCAGAGGCCACACCGCATCATCCAAGCTGACGGACAATCCTTTCGACCGGTTCACCACCTTCTCCAAGATACCTTTATTTCTATTAGAGTTCCGCTTGCATTCGTTGAGGATGATATGTCGAGCAATCTTATGGCTACGTTATACTTGGCAGACAAGACCACCGCTTTGTTGACAAAATGAGTTCTCATTACACAATGATCGCATCAAGAGTGCCAATCATGTAAATATGTTCTTTGCAAGAACTTAATTACAACCTTGCATCATTAGTCAGCTTGCCACGGCCTCCACCCATTTAGATACGTAATCAACCGCCACCAGGATGTAGAGGTTGCCGAATGAGCGAAAAGGACCCATAAATCGAGGCCCCAAACATCAAAGAGCTCAATTTAAGATAAAGTTCTTGGCATCTCATTCGAGAAGATATATTTCAACTCTTTGACATCGATCACATTTTTAAAAGCATGGGATCTTTAAACAAGGTCGGCCAAAATAACCGAAGAGTACTTTAGCCGTTTGTCCCAGCAAAATGACCACCATATGGAGTGGCATGACATTTCTCTAGAATTGATTCCACTTTTCGCGGAACGCTCCATCAACCCGTCAAGACAAGGTTTATATAAGAATGGTACATCCAAAATAATGGTTGACCTCGAAAAGAATCTTTCCTCGGTATGAGAGTCGAGGCAACACTCCACCGACCAAGAAGTTGACAAAATCTGCATACCGGTACAGCAGTATGCTCATCAATTGTTCATCGGAAATGCATCCCGAATTTGGACATGAGTTTCTTCACCTCACCGTTGGCAATCGGGATAAATGATCAGCCACTTGATTCTTAGTTCCTCCTCGCCTCTAATCTCCAAATCAAATTCTTGCGTATGCAATATCCATCGATTAACCGTGGCTCGCATCTTTCGCGACAAGATACCGATGGCCTGTGATCGTGTAAACAATCACCCTCGAATCTACGAGGTAGGCTCTAAACTTTTCACATGCGAATACCACCGCTAGCAGCTCTTCTCCGTAGTGGTGTAATTGATTTGAGCTTCCACCAACGCTTTGCTAGCATAATAGAGGAGTGGAATATCTTCTCCTTTCATACCCAAGACGCCCCCACATCGGGTCACTAGCCGCACATCACCGAAAGGTAATGACCGCGGACCAATGATCACTAGAGTCACTAGAGCTCGCTTTCAAAACGCCAAACGCTTCGACATTCCGAGTAAACTCGGCTATTTTCTCCAAGCAAGGCACACGGCTTAGAAATTTTGAAAATCCTTTATAAACCTTCTCAAAATCTAATGTCCCAAGAAACTACGCACACCCTTAACGATGCAGGGGATGCACCACCAAGAAAGGATTGCTACCTTCGTGCATGGCGTTCCTTTATCTAAGGAGCAGTCACCTATGACTGCAAATGAGATAGAGAAAATGAGACAAGTTCCTTACGCTTCTGTCGTAGGAAGTCTCATGTATGCAATGCTATGTACGAGACCCGATATCTTCTATGCGGTAGGCATAGTAGCTAGATATCAGTCTAACCCTAGACAAGCTCATTGAACTGCGGTAAAGCATATACTCAAGTACCTGAAAATGACTCGAGATTATAGGCTAGTTTACCATGCAGATAGTCTAATGCCTTTGAGTTATTCAGACTCGGATTTCCAAGCTGACCGTGATGAGAAAAAGTCTACCTCAGGCTATATGTTTACCTTGGGAGGAGGAGCAGATCTGGCGGAGTGCAAAGCGGCGATGCATTGCGGACTCTACCATGGAAGCGAATCAGAGCCGTTTTGAGGTCAGCTAAAGAGGTCAGATGGTTCAAGATGGATCTAGATGTGGTACTGGTTTGAGTATCATAGTTTATCGTGATAACTCGGTGCGATGGTAAACTCAAGGAACCACGGACCCACAAGGCAATCAAACACATAGAGAGAAAGTACCATGTCATACGAGAAATCGTTAGAGGCGAGGAGACGTCTTGATTGAAAAGATTGGTATCATGGATAACCTAGCTGATCCATTCACGAGACGAGAGCGTGCCGATTGAAAAAGTATACGAAGAGCATATTCAAGGACTTGGATTGCAAGAAGATGGCACCCACTTAGAAAGGAAACTTTTGTATAAGTGGGAGAAGCAAAGTGATGGTGTCGTTTGTAATAGCTAGTAGAGAGACACATTGTATACTAAAAGTTTTGCTTTAGTATAAGTGGGAGATTATTGGATTTGTATACTGGAAGCAGTTTGGTTGAGCTTGTATACAATGTTTCTTGTTACCACTATTACAATCTCTTATCTGAATTGTTTACTTGATTGCATATGTATGTCCCTTTATCTCATATATAAATTAGATCATACGATTGTGTTGTAGATCACGTAAGTCCGTATGATTGGTTGCTTAATGAGATATAAAAGTATCACGGTGAGATAACTTGAGGACAAGTTGTCGGTATAGTCATGTATAGATAAGAAGTGACTTGACTTGGTTGCTTGTCTATACCGGTACATGTCTCGACGTATTGATGGATCACGGTGAGATGAATTCTTCTATCCGACCGTCGTGAAGAACCTAGATCTCGGTAACTAACGTTGATCTAAACATCTATAAGGTATTAGGTGAGTATGAGTTGTCGACCATCACTTTGACTTGTTATGGGTGAGGGTTACATGAGTTAACCCAAGATTCTCTCGCATCTTGTGGTGGTGGTAGTGCTTCAGATGTCATGCTAGTTACCAGACGAGTCACCGTATCCGTTTAGGATGATGACGTCCCCTTAATGAGCTCAAAAGATTTATTGTACTAAACCTTGCAGGTTGAGTTATCTCAAGTACAATAATAAGGTTGAGTGGTACTACTTAAGGAATTAAAGTAATTAATTATTTTAAGCAGTCAGATCGCTATAAATAAGTAATGGATGTACAATATCTTAAATACGGGGATTCGTGAAGTCTAAGTGCAAGCCCGACTCAACTTCGGGAATAAAGGGGTAAGTCAACATTTATTCTCTAGTGACATGAATAAATGTTTATGAATTAATTTATGTTCTGGGCTAAACATAAGATAATTAATTTATTTGAGGCCCATCTTTATTCCTTGCATTTGATCCCTGGGCTGGCCCATCAAGGCCTGTGGCTTGAGATTTTCGTCCCTCCCTCCTTAGAGTCCCTATGGGACTCTGTCTTGATCCTCTCTATCTTAAGTGATATTATTATATTTATTAGATATGCATAAATCCTATCATGATAGGATTTATGGTTGCATTATAAATATAAGGTGAGAGAGAAAATCAAAGGCTAATGCTTAGCTAATATTTTCGAGAATTACTATTCCAAAATAGAGGATTTTCGAAAACTTTGAGAAAATGTAGAAAGCGAATTTCTATAGCATTCTCCATAAATTGTCCTCACTCGACATTGGAGTTTAGGCAATCGGGATACAATCCATAAGATCAAAGCACGAGTCTTGATCCAATCTTTGCCTGACAGATTCGCAGGTAAACACGAGAAAACACCTATTGTTGCAATTAATTATATAGGTGCATGCTAGGTATATAATCAATGTATGGTGAATTAAACATCCAAGATAGATAATCGGAGAGGTTAAAATCAGATTTCCCAACACCTTGGGCATGTATCGTCATATACATGTCCACACGTTTATTGCTGCCTAACTCTGATATTATTTTGATGTCTTGATTATAACTGCTTTCATACCGTATTGGACTTGAGGTCGTACATCGTTCCTTGAACTGAGCCCTGATTGGGTTATATTTGAACCTTGAACCTTTTGGCAAGTCCTTCTGTGACTTGAGTTGGTATTGAATAGCTTATCCCTTTTTAGTTATGCGTTTATGAGTAGCTCATTTGTTAATTGCATTGATTAGTAATGTATATATATCCGCTGCATTATCATACCAGTGGCGATCCGTATGATCCGTACTTTCTTGGGAAGTCGAGTCGTCACAATATCCAAGAGTAAATAGTTTAGAAATGAAAATAAGGTTCTGCCGAAACTCCAGCACATTAAGAACATTTCTTAATACTAAAATTGTCCTATCAAAGCATAAAGTAACATCTCCGACTGCAACAACCTCGACTTTTACCGCGTTGCCTATGGAGATCGTTATCGCCATCATTCGGCTACCTTATCCGCAGGAACCCCTACAAGGTGTAACAAACATGATCATTCGCACACGTATCTACTACCCATGAATGAGTAGAACAAGTCACTAAACATATTTTCGTTATAAGAGCTAATGGTGTAACTTGAGCCTTGAGCATTGGGCAATTAGCCTTCCAATGCCCAGTCTTACTGCACTTGAAACACTTGCCCTTCTCCTTTGGCTTTTTCAAACCGTCGGTATAACCCTTTGTATTACTCCCACTGTTTCCTTTAGTCTTAGCATCTTCTGAATTTCACTTTACATTTTCATCTTTCGATGAAGCAGTGATATTCCTTGAGGTGCGTACTAAAGACTGTGTACATTTGTCCATCTTACCTTCCACCATTACCAGATCCTTTTACAATGAATCTAAAGTATAACTCTTTTCATATAGGATCATGCTATAACGGAAGTCATCAAAAGAATTCGGTAAACTATTGAGGACTATATCGATCTTGACCTCGTCATCAATATATCCTTCAACCAATTCGAGCTCTCCAAAGAGATTGATCATTTGCTCTACATGGTCATACACTGAATCACCTTCCATCATTGCATTTGACACGATCAATTTTGTCAAGTTATAACTAGCAATTTTGTCCGACTCCCCATACAATTTCTTTAGATTTAGCCAGATGATGGTTGCATCCTCTATCTCTTGATGTTGGAGTTGCAAGGACTCGTACATGGTAACCAAGAGAGAGCACTTTACCATTCTATTTGACTTATCCTATTTCTCGTGCTCCTTGCACTAATCATCGATAGATGAATCCTCTAGGGACGTTGGACGAGGTGTAATGAGTACAAATAAATTTTCTTCGGTAGTAAGAACAATCTTAATATTTCGTTTTCACTCGATAAAATTTGGATCGGATAAGAGTTTTTGTGTGAGCATATTGATAATCAGAGTACGAGACATATCTGAAAAGTAATGTAAACACATAAGCATACGATCTCACATAATTTATAACAACAATATTGTAACATTTTGATAAATCAATATTGGTTTAAACCTTCAATTGCCCAAGGAATCCCACATGCAAGTCACGCGTGTGGATGTTTACACATGAACCCCTCGACCAGTCTAAAATAAACATTTTAGTCGTTTAATTTCAATCCATGTCAACTTATCATTATGACAAATGAAATTAATAATTGGACCTTAACTAGACCACATCACTATCACAAGAAGGGGGCTTTGCGGGAAGTTGTACTTGAGGTGATGCCTAAGCATTGACCACAATTTTGACAGTAGAAATCGAATTCTTAGAATTAGCATACTCACTCGGACCATACTGCTTCCAATTCAATTTCATTTGTCATCTCATTTTATATCTATCTCTAGAGAACTTATGAAAATCGCACATATAAGCCACGCGTGTGGACGTTTACACGTGAAACTCCCACTTCTCAATAGATTAAAATATTTTATTTAGAACTCTCATCTAACAAACTTATGATAAACAGTGCAACCAAGCCACACGTGTGGACGTTTACTCATATTGCATATCACTTTGTTTAGAGATCAAAAAGTGGATGTCTTGACGTTTCTAATTTAAGAATTAATATATCAAGTTTCTTGCTTAGTCTTTTTATTTCAAAAGATTTATCCATGTAGATCACGTAGTTCTAAGTTTTTTCTAGAACTCCATATGTAAAACATGCTTGCAGAATTCTAAAAACATGCTTTAAAACACGATAAACCTAGCATGCTTGCTAAACGCAATTAATCACGAAAATATATATCCATGTTTATCTACGTAATTAAACATATACTGCATGCTGCTGTATAATTTAAACATCCACGACATACTATGAAAGATAAAAATAAAATAAAATTCGTTCATTGCGGCCTATTCGTGGATCTTGTATGTCCCTGCTTAATTTATTACATAAATTTGTAAAGTACATATCTTTAATTTTTCTTAAAACGGCCCATTCGGGAATTGTGATTTAATGATTTTGATCGGACAATGACAACCTGAGACGCTGCGATTTTATGTTATTTGTCCGGTGGGTGAACTGACATGTGGCGGAGTGTGTGGGGGAGGTGGCTGGAGTGGGTGTCTTCCGCCGCTACCGCCACCGCCACCTCCACCTCCACCCTTGATATCCAGTTTATAGCGTATCAGAAATTAAAGTTTAGCTTACAAATTCAATTCAATTAATTAAGTGTTAATAGATTTGAAATAAAAATAATAGAGCTTAATTGCTAGCTGCTACCATGGCCGAGTAATATTCAATGATCTTTGCTATTTTTTAAGAATGAAAATATCTGGAGAATACGCCACGTCACACATCCACATTTTTTGTGTTTTATTCAACCATGGAAAATGCTTTTGGAGTGGAAAGACTTTTATCGAATAATGAAGATTGAAACATTAAATGATACTCCTCCGTCCCAAGACGGTTCACTTCTTTTCAACACTGGTTATTTAAGAAAAATGATAAAGTGGTTAAAGTGATAAAAAATAAATAGGACCCATAACTTTTGAAGAGATAATTATTTCTTAAAACGAAACATGTTTATCTCATATGACAAATCAAAATGGAATACTGGATCATCTTGGGTTTTACGGAGGAGTAGGATCAAATAACAGTTATATATTTAGAATGAATTTGGACGGATAAAATTAAAATTTTGTTTATAGAAAGTGAAGAAATATTAAATACAATATAATAATAATAATAATAATAATAATAATAATAATAATAATAATAATAATAATAATAATAAATAAATAAATAAATAAATAATTGAAAAAAGTTGTTCGGGCGATTGCGGTGGCATTCTCAGTTTTGACTCTGCTCCTGGTTTTTATAAACTTACGAATTTTATCCAGATTTCTTTAACGTATATTAATTTTACAATCGGATATTGCTTTTTGGCGCCGACACCTAGACTTCAAAGGCCAAATATTTCGTCGTCTCGTGTTCGCTTTACAATATAATCTAAAGACTATTTATTTTTCATGATTAATATTTTGAAAATCGAATATTTGATGGATTAAATATTTGATAGGATAATTTATCTATCAATTCTTTGTTTAATGTAAAAGATTAGTGAATGATTAAAATTGTCATAAATAATTGTCCTTTCATTTGAAGGATTATTTCAATCTCATCTATATTGGTTGGATTAAAATTAATGAAGAATAATTTAAAGGACTAAAATAATCATGGACTTTGGGATATCCTCAAATATTAATCATTAAAAGTAAGCATTTAATTAGGTTGGATTAATTTTATCTATCAAATCTAATCATATAAAGTAAACACTCATAAATATAATATTTGAAACCCATGACTTGAGTTTCTAATATTGTTGGATTTTGGATACTTGAGACAAATTCCGATAATAAAATTGGTGCACATTGAAAATTTCGAGATAAAATTGAAAATATCATTCAAAATTCTTATGGATACCATAATTAACTCAAATTCAATTATGATTACTTAAAATCTGCACACACAAAAATGCAGTTTTTCTAGGATTCCCTGGCCAATTTCATTTCTTCCAATAGTAATTAATGATTGTATTGATGAAACGAGTAAAAATCATAAGATCAATATTTCGAACTTCAGTCTCATATTGTAAAACAGTATCCCATCAATTATATATCAATGCAAATGAGATTCGAGCTAGTGGAATATCATATGAGATCAAATTAGAATTCCACTTTCTACTGATATTTTATAGTACAATTAGATAATCCAATCATATCTATTTTCTTAGATCCATATCTGTTGTTGATATGATAGAGTAACTTACATAAATTACTACATGCACAATATTCAAAATAAAAATTTAATTGCAAGTAAACATAATCATACCTTATTCTACTCTGTCACGTGTAAATATTAATTGGACACCAGAAATGAATAGGCGATATTTCTGAATGTCGCAGTTAAATTTATTATTTTTTTACATTTCAATATAAAATTGGACTCCGATAAGTAGATTAGAAGATTTCATATGTTAAAAATGAAACATATATAATAAGTACATTGGAGAATTTCCTTATTCAATAGACTAAAATGAAGATGATGATTAATTATAAAGACCTAGCTAGCCTAGAATTTGGACATGATCGTGTCAATTGTCCTTTGGTACATATCAACCTGGAAAGCCTTGGCAAGAAGATCATCAGGAATCTTAGGGTTTGATCCAAAAACCGAGTTTTTGCAACCGTACTAACAACCGGGATCTGGCTGCTCAACCCTGCAGTAGCGACGGCGTTAGTATTGCTTCCCTTATTGCATTGGAAGTGGACAAGCCCTTCGGGATTTACTACTTTTTGTCATAAGAGTGTTTCCACCTCAGTCGATATGAGTATAGAGATTATAAGAGGACAAAAATTTGGGTGAGTCCGGCCTCACCGTGAGCTCACCTTGTTTTTTATTAAAATAATTATATATTAATTATGATGAGTAAGAATAATTAGATTTTATTAATTTATAATTAAATTTATTAATTTTGAATTATAATTTATTAATTCAAAATTAGAATTTATTAATTCATAATTAGGGTTTATTAAATCATAATTAGGGTTTATTATTTTAAAATTAGGGTTTATTAATTTAAAATTGGAGTTTATTATTCAAAATTAGGGTTTATTTATTCCAATTAGAGTTTATTAATTCAAAATTAATAATTATTATTTCATGATTAGGATTTATTAATTCATAATTATGGTTTATTAATTTAAAATTAAGATTTATTAATTCATAATTATGATTTATTAATTCAAAATTATCATTTATTAATTCATAATTATGATTTATTAATCTACAATTAAGATTTATTAAATTAATTAATTTTAATTAGAATTAATTTAATATTACTTAATTAATTTAAAATTAATTAGGGATGGGTCTCCTGTGCGCGCATTACGCGCGCATGAGACCATCCCTTCCAAGTGTGTTTAGTCCAATTTTCATGCATAATCAAAGGGTAGAAAGACAAATTGTCTAATTCCTAGTATATGATCAGAAGCCGGCTAAAGCTGTATATACGTCAAAATACCAAGGCAACAAAATTGCGACTTGCAATAAATATTTGTGCCGGCCTTACAAGCCCAGGAACACAGTTTGTCATATTTATTTCTTGTTGACAGTAAAATTCCTTACAATTTGTAATGTAATCATCGATCTTCTATTATTAATTAATTTTTATATATATAGTTTTTTTTCTGAGGATTGCACATGATATTGGTTTGGGTCCAACTATGATATAAGCAATCTATTTCTGCAGCATTGAAAATATATACTTCGTGAGGGAATAGCATACATTGGAAATATTTGGATATATATGCAGTTTTTGTAAGTATTTCATATCGAGGTCCCAATCTCGTATATATTAGTACTATACTCTACATACACGAGTATTATAAAATGATATATATTATTAAAATAAATAAATTAAAAACGAGAAATATATCCACAAGTTAATATATTACAATAAATATATGTCTGATCTTGCACAAATTGGAAAAGTGTATTTCTCGATGAAAAATTTGGACGTGTTTGGGAAAAAATATTATCATTCTCATTGTTTTCCGAAATTATTATCACTCTATGAAAACATTTAACTTGTTTCGGCAAAATATTTTGATTCTCATAGTTTATTAGTTTTTCAGAATTCTTAGGTATAATTATTTTTATTTTTTCGAGAATTGGATATATATATATAGGGGGAGAGTTAACGTAAAAACCATTTTTATTGTGAGAACGTGAGAACAAAAAAATAATGAATTCAGTGTGAAACTTGATGAATTCGCTGGGAAAGTTACTGAATCCAAAAAAATGGAATTTTTGCCTCTCACGGAATTCGAACCCTGGGTGTAAATTCTGAATTTTTGGATTCAATAACTTTCCCAGCAGATTCATTAACTTTCATAGCAAATTCATTTTGTTCGTAAAGAATTTTCGTGATTCTTAGTTCTCACGTTAAAATTGGTTCTTATTTGAACCTCACTATATATATATAGTTTACTTGATGCTTTTTCTGAAAATATTTTAATCTTTATTAAAAAAACATATACGTGTAAATGAAGAATCAGATAATTAGCAGTTAAAGGATGGATTTGGATTGTAATTAACATGCAACTTCTTTACTTTGGAGTATCTTAATTGAAATTTTACTTCTTATAACTTTTATAAATGTATTCATAGAATTTCCTTTTGTTTTCCCCCTCATTATGAACATCTCATCTGTTCGCTTCTTATCAATACGGTTCTTTAAAATAACATTTGCTTTTATTGTAATAGACATAAACGGAATTATGATTTAATTAATTACCACAATTTACTCTTTATTGAAAATGTAATTTATATAGAATCATAAGAATAGTACACAAACATAATTGACATGTGTCTAATAAAAGAAACATAAATTCACACTTGCATTAATGAGTATTAAGAACAATTAGCTAGTCAACCGAAAGAAAGAATTTGGAAAACAGAAGGAAGCAACATACATCTCTACCTATATAATTAATTAAATAACAAAAAAATCAACAATTTTTTTAAAAAAATATCGAAGAAATTGATGTCTAGAACTCTAATTAGGATTTGTCTGAAATAACTTTGCAACGAGATCATTGTAGAATTGAGATAAAATACAAGAAACTATAAATGAAGCAAAAAAAATTTAAAAATTAATAAAGAGACACCAAAAAATAGGACATATATTAATTCTAAATGTACGACATGTAGGTAGATTAGATATGCAAGTAATTTTGTTTGACGAGGTCAATGGGACCCATCATAAAAAATGTCCAAGCTTTGCATCTATATTTTTCCTTGTTTTTTTCGAAGTTTTGGGGGATTTCTGATTTGAATATTCTCATCTCATCGTCTAAGAATACATTATTCGAAACTCCTATAAAAGCCTGTCTCCATCCTCATATTCCCCACCTCAAAACAGACAACTATCTTAGCAACTTTGTAAGAGAAAAAAAAGAAGAAGAAAAGAAAACATGGCCTCCAATTTTATTGTTCTTGGATTCCTCATTGCAATCTTTTCATCTGCTCTAGCATCTGATTCGAGCCCTCTTCAGGATTTCTGTGTTGCTGATCCTGCTGCCGGTGGTACGAAAATATACATCATTATATTCTACAAATAGACTTCGTATATATTTTATTAATATTTATTTATTTATCTGTGTCTCAGCCTCGTGTTTTTGCAGTGTTCGTTAATGGGTTTGCATGTAAAGATCCGAAGCTCGTAGTAGCAGATGATTTCTACATGGGTGGACTCAACGTTGTTGGAAGCACCGCGAATCCTTTCGGTTCGAAGGTAACTCCAGCAAATGTGGCTCAAATTCCAGGGCTCAACACACTCGGGATCTCCATGGCGCGCATAGACTTCGCCTCCGGGGGAGTTAACCCTCCCCACACACACCCTCGAGCAACTGAGATTCTAACAGTGCTCGAGGGCACCCTGGAGGTGGGGTTTGTGACCTCCAACCCCGACAACCGTCTCATTACAAAAGTGCTCCAGAAAGGCGATGTTTTCGTATTTCCTATAAATCTTGTCCATTATCAGAGGAACACTGGAAATGCTAATGCCGTTGCCCTTGTTGCCCTCAGCAGTCAAAATCCAGGAGTTATCACCATCGCAAATGCTGTTTTTGGGTCGAAGCCGGATATTGCCAATGATCTTCTTGCAAAGTCATTCCAAACGGACACTAATACGATTGATTTAATACAATCCAAGTTTTAGACAATGGTATAGTATATTAGTGTTATTTTCTTTTTAACGAGGAATCCCTAATCCCTATTTGTGAGTGATGTCTAGAAAAAGTAATTCTTCAAAGATTTCATTTCTTGTTAAAGTTGCTATTCGTAATTGAATTGAATGATATATGTTTCATTGATTTCTCCGAAATCAATTGTTTAATGATCAACTTGTCATATTGTCATAATGAAGTGGTTGTAAGAATAGAAAGACGATTAAGCTTTGATGGCCAATTGATCGCAAAACTACGCTAACTTCAAATACTACATTCATTCACCAAAATTGTTCATTGATTTTGATGGCACAAGTTTTAATAAATTATAATGAGTGTAAAGTAAGTGAGTATAAAAGGTGTGTCATGAGGATAATAAATGAACTTATTAATGGATATTGAGTGTAAAAAGGTGGGTCATAGGTGTTTTTTGTGAATAAATAGATAGGTTTATGGTAAAAATGTAAAGTTGATGTTTCTAAAAAAAAAGTAAACATTTTTCGTGAGACATACCAAAACGGAATTAAATACACGAATTTAGTGGACGGATGGAGTATTATATAGAAAAGGGTTAATTACTTCTAAAATCTCAATTTTAGATTTGTTACAAATTAAATTCAATCTTTAAAACCTTGTAATTAAATCGTAATATTTTTTTAGATCAAATTCGACCTCTGAATTTAATTTGGCGACTGGAAGTAAGGTGTGGCTCGTTTCATTTCCAGGTAGACTATAGAGTCCCTAAAATTTTAAATTACTTCGTTTGTAGGAGAAAATAAGTTACCTGGCTTGAATGCGGACCACTTCCGGTAATAAAAGTTAATATGCTCAAAACCACAAAGTAGCGAGCAGATCATGTACATTGTAATTGATTCGACCTAAAAGTCAACCGTACAAATTCAAACTATGAGACTTTTGACCATGAGCCAACTACTTGATAAAGTTAATGCTACAACCCTATCCCTTGTATACCCCATGTTATGATATATATATATATATGAAAATAAGAATAGTAGATATCTTTCATATTTTGTAGAACAATCGTAATTACTATATTAAGTACGTTAGAAGAGCATATTTCATCAATTCAAGTAGATAGCTAAATATATTAGTTTAAACATCTTTCTAAAATTGTTGATACAACAAAAGTTATAGTGTTGACAATAATCCGTATAGCACACAAAACACAAACCGCTTTTGCATCAAAATTAAATCTCAACCATTGATATAGCAAACCAAAGGCCCAGATTCATTCTTATTTCCTATCAAATTATCCATTCCTATATCCATCTATATATATATATATATAGAGTTAGGTTCAAATGAGAACCACTTTTATCCTAAAAACTAAGAACCAAATGAATTTGCTATGAAAGTTGATGAATCCGTTGAGAAAATTACTGAATTCCAAAATTCTAAAATTTTCACCCGGGTTCGAATCCCATGAGGGGCGAAAATTTTATTTTTTTGGATTCAGTAACTTTCACAACGGATTCATCAATTTTCACAATGAATTCATCATTTTTTGGTTCTCACATTCTCATGATAAAAATAGTTCTCACGTTAACCCCCTATATATATATATATATATATATATATATATATATATATATATATATATGAGAACTCATCTTTTGAGAATCTTGAGAACCATGCATAAGACGTTGAAGATAATGTACAAAACAAGATAAAGTTGTGCATAACGAAAATTTTCTAAAGTTGTTGCACAACAAAATAATTTTAGAAAGTTTTCA
This sequence comes from Salvia rosmarinus, assembly GCA_036937905.1. Classification (NCBI taxonomy): domain Eukaryota; kingdom Viridiplantae; phylum Streptophyta; class Magnoliopsida; order Lamiales; family Lamiaceae; genus Salvia; species Salvia rosmarinus. Next base: position 43,555,288 of record CM072817.1, read on the forward strand.
TTATGCACAACTTTATACCGTTTTGTACATCATCTTCAACGTCTTATGCATGGTTTGCAGAGTTCGCAAAAAAGATGTGGTTCTCATTTGATCTCTCTCTCTCTCTCTCTCTATATATATATATATATATATATATATATATATATATATAAAATTTAGGGTTAATTATAATTTATGGTCTCAATTTTCAAGTTTTTAAATGTCATGAACTTTAAGAAATGTACTCCTCCGTCCCACCCAAGACGATCCATTTCTTTTCAACACGGTATTTAGGAGAAGAGTATAAAATAATTAAAACAATAAAAAATAGATAAGTCCCACAACTTTTGAAGAGATAATTATTTCTTAAAAAAGAAATAGGTCACTTTGGGTGTGACAGTCCAAAAAGGAATACAAGCTATTTTGTGTGGGACGGAGGGAGTACTAACTTATGGCCCAAAAATATTTTCCAGCACTGGAATGCTGATTAGGACGACAACTAATTTGAAGTGTATTTTTATTTTCCACATGTACATGAAACGACGACGTTTTGACCTTCTAGATTAACTATAGTTTATGGTCTCAACTTTCAGGTTTTTCAGTTTATGGCCTCAACTTTCAAGTTTTTCTATAGTGTCATGAACTTTGATAAATGTACTAACTTATGGCCCAAATTTTTACCGAAACTCTGACTAGGATGACAACATTCGAAACGATGTCGTTTTGACATGCGCCTTGGAGGAGCCATTTAGCTTCGACGTCTTGAATAAGAGGAAGACAACGTCACCTGCGAACTGAATGACGATGAATTGATATTGGATCTGGAGACGAACGAGATTTTTTTGTTTTGAATTGATTTTCCTGTAGGATTTTGGTGAGCTTCTTTAAAGTTATTACTTCAATGGCAATATAATTTTATATATCACAAAAGGACTGTTGCATTTAAATAGATAAGTTCAGTTAATCTACGTAATAATAATTTTTATTAATATTTATTGTTACAATTCTAAATGTGAGATAAATTTAGTTAAGTTAATTGATTTTTGTGGCTAATCTAATGTTCCCAAATAGGCTCACTGTCACAGTAGTTGACCGATTTTTTTGGTTAATGTTACATTTATTTAGATTTTATGTTTTCAATGATTCCAAACATGAAATGAATGTAAGATAATAGGCTAAGAAGTAAGAATTCATTCTTAGTTCTATTTTCTAGAATATTTGTTGTCAACCTACAATCCCATCTAAAGGAACAATTTTCTAGGATAGGTTATATCACTCTTGGTATACTTTAAATAATAGCATTGCAATAGTAAGAAATCCATAAATTATGAACAAATTTGATCAAGAACAAAGTAGAACCAATATGATCAAATTTTAACACCCCCTACCCCATCCCACCCCTACAAATCAAAACAAATATGATCAGATTTTAAGGTCCATAGCACACTCAAGAACATAGCAAGACGAGATATTGATCGGGAAATAAATACGAGCAGTTCTTGATCGGATAGCATACCTGAAAGCAAAGTAAGTGCAAAAGGCAAAGTGTCACACAGCCAAAAGTATTCACAATTACAGTTTGATAAAACAAGTGAAAGATTCAAGCATCCCATACCAGCAGCATTACCCTAAGAAATTAATCGTCAAAGAGGGCTAACGTTTTTGTGTTTGATAACTAATAAGCTTGTAACCAAATGCATATGCAGTGCAAGCGATGATAGCCAAAACCAAAAATGCTATTTAAGCATAATGATGTATGAGAAAGTAGAAACTCAGAAGATTGAGCCTCATTGTAGACTTATGCTCCCTAATTTGATTTGTTAGTGCTTTTAAATCTGTATTATGTCATTCCTGTTTTAGTACTTGCACAATATTTCAACCATTGCATACTGTCGAATAGTTTTTAACGTGTCAAGTCAAAATATTTCATTGTGTCACAAAATCGTTCTTTGTTGGGGATATATATAATGAGTTGGTTTGTTTATATTTCTATCTTGTAGATGGAAAGCGCGGCCGGAGTCACAGTAGCAAGTGCCATTAAAAGATGGTCGAAGCTGCTCGTCCTCACCCTGGTCTGACTGCTACCTGGTTGATGTAAACGAAAATGCTAGCTGATGGAGAAAGGTGGGAGAAATCGAACTAGAGCTAAGCTAGGACAGTCCTAACCAAAAATAACAAATATAGATCTTATCTTGAAGAGGGACGACGACGACGGCATAGCACAACGACGACGATGGCATGACACATCGACGACGGCAGTGGAATGTCACAATAGACAGCGGCGGCTGAGATGAAGCAACGCATACGAGGCAGAGGCAGAGGCAGAGGAACCACAAAAATGTAAATGAAAATGAGAAGGCAACGAGATCAATTATGTTCAGGCAGCGGTAAAGATGAAGAGTCGGACCGTCAGGGATGACGCAATGAGAGGGTGCTAGGATTTAACTATCACGGTTACAAACATGGATTTTCAATGGTTTTGAAAGCATATTTGTGACTTAATATAGTTCTCTCGATACAAATGATTCTTCGAAGGGTTGCCTCTTCAATTTTTATCTATCCCCATCTTTTGATTTTTATATTGATTCTTCTAATGAGAGATTGCTCGAGTATGGTAGTATTTTGAATTTAGCACTAGATGACTTTGATGTTCAAGATGTATCAAAGAATGTTGAGCCTTCATATAATTGGAATTCAACGGTTGGAGCATTAAAGTTTGATGAAAAGTGGCCACAACCTACAATAGACCTCCATTTTACAAACTTATTTTTTGCAAACGGTTCGTTCTAATTCGACAACTACTTCTTTTTGTAAACTTATTCTCTTTGTGATAAATAAATTTGGGCAGGGGATAAGTGTGGTGGATTTAGCTTTTCTTAAAAAAAAAAAAAAAAAAAAAAGAGTTTTTCTAGTTGTGTTTGTTTGAGCTTGAGTCTCGTTTTTCTTTTTTTCTTCGTCATTTTCATCGTTTTTAAAGTGTCCAAGTTTGGCATGTTGACATGAGTTGATTGATTGAGCATGTTTTGATAGATGTTGATATGCTAGGAACTTGAATCATGAAATAAGTCTATATGAGATTTGAGCTTTTGATAATGACATCTTAAAAAAGTATTGATGAAGTCGGTCCTTGTCCACACTATGATCTTTTCCATACAGGTGCATCGGATTGGTGTGATTCTCAGAAAAGTAATAGAACATGCTACGAATGTTGATGTCATGGAACAAGAAGAAAATTTTAGAAGTATCAAAATCTCATACTCTCGAAGAACAATATGAAAGAAAATGGCCTTGCGAATAGAGAAGGATATAGCTGATTTTAAGAAATACTTGTAACAAAAATTGTCGTACTTAATTCTATAAACATGAAATTGTTATACAAAATCAATATTTTTGATTAAATACATTTTGTGAGTGAGTTCGATCTTCTATTTATCCTCCGATTCTACTTTTCGATTTGAGTTCTTGAACGATCTTTGGATATTCTTCAAGTTGTTGGGGGATATGGTTCTTTGATATCCTTGAACTTGAATCTTAAATTTGATGATGTTGATCTGAGGAACTTAGCGTTGTTTTCAGAACAACTATTGGATTTGATTTGAACTGTCGAAGAACATCTTGAAGATCTTCAACTTTGAGCGCTAATACGGAGGGTTTTCATCATATTTCCGGATTGAACTTCATTTTTGGAATGATTTGGGCGAAGAATGCGATGATTTGCACGAAGAACGCCTTGAAGGCTGAAGAAGACTTCGATGCTGGAGAAGACTTTCGGGTGTCTTGAGCTCTTCCCCCATTCACTTCTCTTCACTTCACTCCACCTCACCCCTATTTATATATGTAGGCTAGTGGGCTTATGAGCCTTTTGGGCCACCATATCATGGGCTTGGGCTTAGGCATGATGTGGAAATTATGGCTTATGTGATTAATTTGAATGCACCTTCTTTTCCAACATGTCATTTACACATGACTTTCTCCTATTGGTCGATAAAATTAAATATTAATCACATATCTATTTAATTTTGGAATAAATTTCATTAATAAAATAGAAATATAATTAATTATTTAATTTGTTATTTACACATGGCGTAGTTTTATTTTTAACAATTTTAATTATCTACAAATTGCCTCATCGAGACTTGTTCATCGACGAGTTGTCTTGGAAATGGACGAGTCTCGAATTTCACTTTGATAGTGTAAACTCTTATCGAGGAGTTCTTTGAATTTTGAATTTGTAAATAGTTTATATTCGTATTTAGGAATTCTTGAATTTGAATTTGTAAACAGTTTATACTCGTATTTAGGAGTTCTTGAACTTTAATTTTAATTTGGAATTGGACTTCACATTTTTCTTCAAAATTGGGCCTCTATAATTGCTCTTAGAAACCCAATTTCCATGCGAATAACATAAATTAGCACCCTCGTTTTCTCACGAAATTGGGGCCTAACTTGCTTCCATTCTTCCATGAGATTTGATGGCCCAATTCTTCATTTGGGATAAAACTCGCTTCCTGTTTTAATTACTTGGGCGCAACAACCAATGGGTCCATTTCCATATTCCACCAACTCGGCCCAAAGTTTCTACTTCATTTTCCTTCTTTTTCTTTCTTTTTTTTTTTTTGCATACAGCCACGTTTTTCTTCTTTCTTCTTCATTTTTTTTGTTATTTAGAGCAGTCAACCCTTTTTTTTTGTTATGAGAACAATATTTCAATACAAGGTATTTTGACTTAGTAGACCATATTTTATCAAAATCTCACTCCTATTTATTTCCTTCTTTCCAGTAGCCCAACGTCACAAATACGACCCCGTTTATTTCTTTATCTTCAGCAGCCTAAGGCCCATATCCTGGGCCACGTTTTTTTTATACAGCCTTAACTATTTTTGCAGAGATGTCCTTGGTTGCTTTGAGAGCTGTATAATTTGTTGAGGCTAGAGATATAAGAAGCCAAAATATTTGCAGAATAAAGTAACAGTCCTTATGCCATTGCATTTAAGGAAGTTTGTTTGAGAGCTCCAAATTTGTTGAAGTTGCAGAACTTGTTAAGAGTGAAGACAAAAGTTGCAGGTTGGGTTGTTGAGATAGCAGATGCAGACAAATTTTTCCTCTCATTTTTTTCTTCTATAAATTAAGCCACTTCCTCCCTTCACAAATGCAACAATAGCATCATCAATTCCATCCTCTACCTTGTTTTCCATCTCTATGCCTTGCATCATAGCAGCAACATCACTTCCATACTCCGCCTTGTTTTCGATGGGATATGGCCCAACCGACTAGCCCACTAATGCCCAAAGCAGCCTGGGCTAACGTTGATAGCGGGCCCACGCGGTTGAGCCCAAGGCGAGCCCTAATCGGTGCAAAACCCAGCCCCGAACCGCCACCGGCGATGGAAGACAGGCCCAGAGCGAAGTGAGGCGCCACCCGCCGATGGAGAAGACGCCCCGTAACCAGGCGGGCGCCACCTCCACGTGGCGCACGTAAAGCGAAGGTCCTGCTCCGGCCAATGGAGGCGGGCGGAGGAAGAGTCACGTCACGACCAATGGAGAGGTTGGGCGCGCCTTCAGTTGCAGACTCGGAGTTGTATAAATAGAAGGAAAACTGACATTAGAAGGGTTGGCAACTTATCGAATACTAAGAGCTTGTAACCACACTGCATTATAGTGAAAGTATTGAGGAAACACTCCTCGTGAGACGAGATCTCATTAACGATCGAACCACGTAAAAGCCTTGGTGTTCTTTGTTGCTTTTCATAAATCTCGCACACTCACTTAACTAGATTTATCATTGGGCCGTCGTGGGAACGCCGAACAAGAAAGCTTCGCTTCCTCACGACTAAATGGCAAGAACACGCCGACGACCGTCCATCACTGGCAACAACCGCTTGAGGACGACCGGTGGTCACTCGGTCGCGGGAAGGAGATCGCAGACGCCACGGCGCCACACTCACGAGGCAACATGGAAAATGTCTCCATACACCTCGGGACCGCCTCCCCAACGTGGGGAAGATGCCGACCTCAACGAGGACGAGCAAACAACTCATTCGTCCCACGAGGTCCTCGGCGAGCTATGACCGAGTTCCTCCACGCCAATCTTCGCTAATTCCAAAGCTTCCTCAACAGAGGACCAAGGAGCGGGTCCTCGAGGCCCCTTGATCAACACCACGGCCGCCCGAGGCCGCTCCTCCATCAAAACAGCCCGGCCACCTCGGCGTGATAGCCGAGAACGCGCATCACGCCCCGACGCGGGCCGCTCACCGCGCCGAGCCCGCCCTCATTCGCAGAGCCGCTCACCGGGCGAGCCGCCACCACCGATCGCCCCTCGCCATTCGCGGAGCCGCTCCACCTCGTCATGCCGACCAGAGAGCCGAGCAAAACAGAGGAAGAAAGGCGGTCGAACTCCCCCCGGAGGGGCGATGGCGTCGCTATCGATCCCCACCCTCCGAGAAAGAGATGGCGGCGATCTCGGGGTTCGACCGGTGCGGAGAATCATCTCCCTTTCTCCAAGGAGATTCTAGACACGCCCACCTTGTGATGCAGGGCACCCAATATAGCGACTCACGATGGCCTAGAAACCCTCCGACTTCCTTTTCGCCACACTACCAACATGGCGAATCAAGGAATGGAAGATTTTCACATGTGCAAAATCTTCCCCGAGGTCTTGATCTCCAACGCACGATCTTTGGTTCACCTCGCTCGCCGTAACAAGATACACCGCCTGGGACCTCATGGATCGATTCAAATGGCGCTTCTATCGAAGATGCCGCCCGCCAGACCTTCCTTCGACACTGCTCACAATCCGCCAGGCGCGGACGAGACGATGTCAAACTTCATCTCGAGGTTCATCAAAGAGTCGCTCAAAATTGACGACAAAGAACGACCTCACATCATCAACGCGTTCAAAGCAGGATCCGACCGGTGGCTGAACAAAGAAATCACCAGGAGAAACCAAAGACGGCGAGTAAACTTTGGAACACGGTGGACAACTTCGAGGGGATGAGTCGGATCGAAGAAGCGGAAACTGGACGATGGTAAGTCCGAGAAAAATTTGGATGATCAAGTCGAGATACCGATCGTCAAGCCTTGACGGTAATCAAAGAGGGCCACTGGAGTCCAGGCTCGGACCTCGGCCCAACCCTGGCGGCAGAGCGCCTCCCCTGCTCAAATCAAGGGCGGAGATATTCGAGCTCCACGCCGAGCTCTTCCCAAAGCCCCCTCCTATGAAAGGAGGATCCGAAGAGGTCCACGAGGCAGTATTGTGACTATCACCAAGGGTATGGTCATGATACCGAGGATTGCGTAAACTTGGGCTCGCGGATCGACGAGCTCGTTAAAGGTGGAGCCCTCGAGAAATACCTCGGCGAGTGGGCCGAGAAAGCGAAGCGGAAGGAATGGAGGCGGCAACAAGCTGGTCGATTCCCACCCGACGACCCAACCCAAGGCAGCGGGGCGAAGGTCCCAACGCTATGGGCAGGTCTATGTTGTTACCGGACTGCCTCGGGACGACGAGGTCGCCCACAAGAACGATGCCCGAGATCGGCCTCAAGAGCCAAGAACAAGCGACTCGGGATGGTGAGAACATAACGTTTTCGAGGAGGACCCGTGCCCAAGATCATGCCGCACTGGGACGCCATCACCATACAGCCGTGGTGGGCAACAAAACGTCCACCGGGTCTATATCGACGCCGGAGCCTCCGTCAGCATCATCTTCCAGAGCTGTCTGGATAAGCTTGAGGTCGGAGGTATTCAGGTACTTCCCGCGCCCTCCCAGTTGCGGAGCTTCACTCAAGAGGCAGTCCAGCCCGAGGGGGTCATTACCCTTCCGGTCACGGTAGGACGAGCTCCCAGGTCGGTCACCAAGGCCATCCGATTCTTCCGGTCCGAGCTCCCCTCCGCACAACATCATCCAGGGGAGATTGGTCAGACGCCACCAAGGCCGTCTGTTCGGTCTACCACCTCACCGTCAAGATTCCCACCCCGGTGGGAGTGCTTAGCATCCAGGGGGACCAAACGGCAGCAAAAGAATGCCTACGACTCTCGACCCAAGATGCGGCCTCGCCCCAGGCATAGCAATTACCGAGCCCTCGGAGACCGACACCCCGGGATGACCTGACCGAGGGCCTCCAACTATACGACGACGGTCCCTCAAAGGTCATCCAGGTCGGCACCCAGGGCCCAGCTGACGTCCGGCGACATGTCATACAACTTCTGAGAGAATATAGGGACGTGTTCGCCTGGTCCCAGCTCGATATGACCGGAGTGTCGCCCGAGCTCATAACTCACCGCCTCAACATCGACCCGGCTACCAAGCCGGTCCCAGAAGAAAATGATATTGGCGCATGGCGCGGCCGGTCATAAGGGACGAGGTGACTCAACTCAAGGCGAGATCTTGTTCGAGGTCGAATACCCGACCTGGATAGCTAATCGATCGTGGTCCAAAAGCTGAGGAGGAGGGTGGCGCAATGCGTCGATTATACCGACCTCAACAAGCACCGCCTAAAGATTGCTACCCTCCCGACATCGACAAGAAGGTGGAGGCATTGGTGGGCCACGAGATGTTTAGCTTCACGGATCTATACAAAGGTACCACCAAATCTGATGAGCCGGAGGGCCTTCAAGACCGTATTCATCACCGACTTGGCGTCTTCGCGTCGAAAGATGCATTTCGGCCTCAAGAACGCGGGGCTACTTACCGAGAGGATGGTGGATGCAACATTCAAAACCACATCGGGAGATCGTCGAGGTTCTCGCCGACGACATCGTAGTCAAAAGTCGAAAACGGAGAGCTGCAGATGACCTCGGACTATCCTCCAACTCCTCGGTCGCCAACCTCAAACTCAACCCCGTAAATGTACATTTATGGTGAAGACCGGAAAGTTCTTGGGGTCTTTGGTTTTCGGGAGGGCTCAAGGCCAATCCCACCAAGGTGAAGGCGGTCTTGACATGCGGTGCGAGGACCATCCGTGAGATCCACAAACTCACGGGTGCCTAGCCGCCCTCGCAGATTTGCCTCGAGCCGAGAAGCGGCTCCCTTCTTCAAGATCCGAGGAGAGCTCCGGACTTACGCTGGCGGGAAGAACACGGGCCGCCGCGACAGCTAAAGGAGTACTGCCGGCCGCCACCCCGTCCGCCCCAAGCAGGTGAATCTCTCTCTATATCCGCGCCTCGGACGAGGCCATCATGTGTGATCTTGATGCGAGATGAGGTGGGACGACAACTCCCCATCTATTTTATCACCGAGCTCTCAAAGGACCGGAGACAAGGTACACCGGCCTCGAAAAGTAGATCTGCCCCGTGAAGCAAGCGACGCCTCGACCCTACTTCCAAGCTCACTCCGTCCGGTGCTAAGCGACTTACCCTTGAGACAAGTCTTGTTAAAACTCGAGTCATCCGGACGTATAGCTAAGTGGGCCTGGAGCTCGGCGAGCACGACATCTCGTACTCACCCAGCCGGCCATAAAAGCGGCAAGCTCGCCGACTTCTGGTTGAAGCCAAATTCACGGTGGGCTCGCCGGCGAAGTAACTCCGGCTCCGCCCCGGCGGAGGAAGCCGTCCTAGCACCACGGATGGTTCTTTGGCGGATGTACGTGGGCGGAGCCTCGTGCAAAATGGGCGTGGGCGGGCATCCTCCTCCTCGGCCCGAGATAAGCAAGAAGTCACCCACGCCCCGGTTTATCTTCCCGACCACCAACAACGAGGTGGAGTCACGAGGCCACGATCTCGGGACTCGCCCGCCAATGAACTGAGGGTGGACAAGATCCAAATCTTCGGTGATTCCTGGTCGTGGTGAACCGGTGTTAAGCAATCTGAGGCCAAGGAGGACCGAATGAAACAATACCTCGAGAAGGCAAAGGAGATGTTGACCTCGTTCAGGTACTTCAGTATCCACCGAATCCCCCGAGGGGAAAACAGCCGAGCTGACATCCTCAGCAAGTTAGCTGCGTCGTCAACCAGCCCACGGAGGAGGTTCATTCTAGAAGCATCACGAGTCCCACGTCGGCATCATCACCGAGATAGAGCCGAATTGGATGTCTCCCAAGGCCTACACGAAGACGGCGACTACCTCAAGATCGGCTCGAAGCCAAAAGATGATGGCGAAATCCTGTAAGTATCTCATGCATGAGGGCGCTCTCACCGAAGTCTTACCTTGACCCTCCCGAGGTGCCTCGGGCGGAAGAAGCCGACCTCGTGCTCAATGAAATTCACCAGGGTCTTGTGGAAGCCACATCGGTCGCGAGCTCTCTCAAAGAAGGCCGAGGTCGGGATATTCTTACCGCCCTCGTGCAAGATTCGGCCGAGCTCGTCAAAAGTGCCCGAAATGCCGATTCACTCCGCGGTCAGGCGCCTCGGGATCGATTTAAGCGACTGCGAGTCCATGGCCTTTCATGCGGTGGGGATCGACATTGTTGGTCCGTTCGACCGAGCACCGTGTCGGCGATACTTAGTCGTAGCCATAGACTACTTCACAAAATGGGTCGAGGCCGAGCCACTTTCAAGCCTCAAGCGGAAGGATTCGGACACCGTGTGGAAAAATATAGTCCGCCGCATACCGCACATCTCGGTCTCGGACAACGGCACCCAATTCGTCGACAAAAACTTGAGGTGGTGCGAAGAGCTTCAGATCGATCAGCGCTTCACCTCGATCGCACACCCGCAAGCGAATGGTCGGACCGAGGTGACGAACCGCACGATCGCACAAGGATTCAATAAGAGGCGGACCGAGCTAAAGGCGATCGGGTGAAAATCTCCTCAAGTCCTCGGTCCTGGGACCACACCTCGACGTCGCGGAAACCCTTTCACCTGGTCACGGTGCCGAGGCCGTCATACCGGCCGAGATCGGCGCCAAGCCCGCACACTCTTCACTTCGATCGGGCGGGAACGAGGAAGACTGCGGGCCAACCTTGACGCCTCGAGGAGAAGCGAGCTCGCTTCATAAACGGCCAATCACAAGGCCCGGTCGCACGGTACTACAACAAAGGGTCAAAGCCTCCGCGCTCCAAATAGGCGACCTCGTCCCACGAAATAATGAAGCCAAGAGAGTGACCGTCTTAACAAGTCGGATCCGACATGGAAGGCCCATACCGCGCTCACGAGGACCTCGGCAAAGGGGCTTACAAGTCGCTCACCTCTCAGTGCACTTATCCCCGAACTCGCACATTACTCATTTAAGGAGGTATTTTACATAGCTTGATTTAAGGTTAGCATCATGTTAGTCCCTTAATTGTTTTGCCAAAGTACGATGTTGATTACATGTTCAATAAAACACTGTTTTTCTAATGAATATTTCACTTGCCTCATACATATGTGAACATCATTTGGATACACCACATTTAAACCTTCATGAGGGACGCCTCACGAAGATGAAAATCCCACCAAGTAGGTACATACAGATTACCCATTAAGTTGGACATCTACATGCAAAGCGCATGATTACCCATTAAGTTGACGCGATCACGCAAAGCGCATGATTACCCATTAAGTTGGACGTCCACGCCATAAAGCATCTGATTACCCATTAAGTTGGACGTCTACATGTGAAGCATACAGATTACCCATTAAGTTGGGCGTCCCACAGCACGCGACATCCGAGACCGATCTCGCCATCTCATACCCTTTATTTGGGAAGATATGCACTCCGGTACAAAGTCTAAATGCATTAACGGCTATAAACCAAGTACCAAGCCATATACAAATCAACCCAAGCCCGAGCTCGTTTATACCCCTTTATTTGGGAAAATACACACATCAGACACAAATGTAAATACATTTACGACCAAAATGAAGTCCTAAGCTATGTTTATACCTCTCTGGGGAAATATACACTTCAAACGAGTCTAAATACATTTATATCTACATACAAAGTCCTAACACTATATATAGCCTCATTCGGGCTTCCGGCCCGCCAGACTCGCCGCTGCACCAATTTTCTACAAAATCTCCGTGCCGACGGTATATGCTCGAACGAACTCGTGCCTTCAACCCACCGATAAGGTCGGAATCACCACGGCTGCCTCGGCCTCGGCGCGAGGCAGTTCTGAGCAGCCAGGGCAAGCATCGACCTGTGGTCACCTTCACCCGCCTCCCGACACTTTGAAGCGCAGCGCCAAGACGGGCATTCGGGGTGGGGATGCACCGAGGTCACACCGACCGAACACCGGCCGGAGTACGACCGCGCCCACCCGCCGCTCTTCCCCGCCGACTGAGGTCCTCGGTCGCCGTCCGCCTCCCGGAGGATCGCCTCGAATGATCCGCCCCACCGACCCATCAATCGAGCACTTCGCATGATCGGAGTAGCCTCCTCTGCGGGTTCTTTTATGATCGGGTCGGAGCCCGCTGTGGCCTCGCCTAGGGCGGGGCATGCGTGCTTCCGGGACGATATCATACATCTCCATATACTTCACGACGGAGTTGACACGAGCTTTGAACTTCTTGCTTTGTTGGGCCCTCCTCATCCTCAAGACCATACCTCCGCCCAAGAAGCTCGAACTCGGTCGTCGCCCGGATATGGTAGTCCCACCAGCTCGGTGGATCGCCTCTCAGACCGTGATGCTCCTCCGACACCCGAGCTAGCCTCTCCGATGGGCTCAAATCGCCTCACATTGCATCAAACGCCTGGATAGCGTCGGCAGATAAGTCCGCCTCGGACTCCGTCTGCGTGACCCTCAACTGTGGCCTCGTTCTCGGCAGAGGCGGGCCACTTCCCGATCGACCTCGCCCAACTTCCTCTTAGTCACAGACGGCCGAGGTGACTTCCATAGTGGCTAAAACTTGGGTCACGGCAGACCGCCCTCGGAAAAGCACCTCTTCGTCCTTCTCACCAAGGCGCCTCGGACCTCTTTTAACTTGGTCAACAATTCATGATCAAGTCCGAGCCATTCAGTGTGGAGTATCAGAATAAACAAGACAACACAAATTTTAAAAAATGTTACGCTTATTACTCAAAAAGAGGAAATTATTATAGGACCTGTGGTCCTATCGACCCGGAAGTTCAAGTTATTACATCAGTCCATCGACCTCAGCCTATGGCGGTCTCGACGACCTCCGATGCTCTGCTGGCTGGCCACCTCCAAATGGGAGCTCCAACCCCGCCTCCCCGCCTCCGCCTCCTCCTCCCTCCCCGCCGGCCCGTACCTCGGCAGGAGCTCACCGGCTCATGATCTTCGTCCTCCTTGACCGGGCGACGACCTCGCAGTCGGGAGGGTAGAGGCGGATGCCGAGCCTCCAAGATCGGAAGGAGTCACCCGAGATCACCGGGAGTAAGCTTTGTCCAGCCTCCTTAGGTCGACCTCGGTCCACCCATGCTCGACCTTATCGAAGTCGGGCATGGCCGCCCGACTTCCCTGTGTGATCGACACCACCTTCGGCAAAGACCGCGGCAAGATCGGCAATAAAAGCCGAGAAGCTCTCCGACTCGATGAGCCTGCTGGCAAAGGCCCTCAACAAGGGTCCCTGGTCGGCCAGCCTTGCACTCCTCTCGTCCGCGAGGTCCTTCTTCGCCCGGGCCAGCTCCTCCTTAAGCTCTTCGACCTCCCCCCGGGCGGCCTCCAGTGCCCAGTGCCTCTTCTTCAGGACGGCCTCAGCAGCAGCCCTCCCGGCCTCAGAAGCCCTGGCGGCCTCAACTTCCACCCTCGCAGCGGACACGACGGTCTCAGCTTCCGCCCGCGCAGCGGCAAGCTCTCGTTCAGCGCCTGCGTCGGGCCGAGCTCTCGGCAAGCAAGCGTGCGACTGCAGCCTCCCAAAGCTGCTGCGGGCCCCATCACCGAGCTTCCACCGAAAAGAGAAGCACAAGTCAATAACGGATCGCTAAGCAAACAAATCTAAATATGAAAGAACCTATGTACCTCGGGAGGGTACTCGGCGGCCCGAGGCGAGACCCGATGCCGGGCTGGACCCGCACTGAGGCCCACTCATCACCGCCCATGCTATCGACCTTCTTCGGCCCCTAGTAGGTCCGGCCCTTACGCTTTTTTCACGGCCCCGCCGGCGATTCAGGAGTCCGCCTCTTGCCTCAACTTCACCGCATCACAAGAGAAAGACACATTAGCATAGCAAAATCGAACGTATAAGGACTAAGAAGATGGGATGCCTCACCCCGCCCGCACCCGGTCCCGACGCTCGACCAGTAAACACTCGGCCCGGCCTTCTTCAGTCGCCTCCTGTAACTTATGGATAAGATCTCACCGCGCATAGCACCTCCTCCATACGGCCCAGGGCTTGATTTTGGGTCCGCCATCGTGCCGATACCCCACTCATACCTCGGCTGCCCTCGGCCCGCGAGAAGAAATACCTATTACGCCAACGGGACACCTTGGAGGGACGGCTACCTTAATTTCAGCGGGGTGACAAATAGTACACCCTCCTATGGTCTTCACGCTAAAATAGCGATCAAGACCTCAAGGACAACTCCTCGGCAATGCCATAACAAGAGAGCCCCAAACCCACCGACCTAATGGAATTCGAGGTCAATTGACAAATAGGATCCTGAAATACTGAAGGCTAAGGTAAACAGGGGAGAGGGTACCAAGACCCGCCCTCAAACTATCTACATAAACCGTAATAAACCCTCCGAGGGCCATCGCCTATCATCCGGATGCGGCAGACACCACCACGCCTCCTCCGGATCCAGATTCCTCACAACTTCAAAAGTTCCTCCAAGGTCAAACCCGACCGCCACGCCCACCCTCAACCCATCCCATACCGAGGATACCATGAACCCAGAGCTCACCCCTATGGACCTACCCAAACCATTGTAGCACATATAATCTTTTTACGGGAACTCACGGCCCGAACCGAGGCGGAAAGGAACTTTCGAGCGGAAGAAGATGAAGAAAACATACTTACTTTTTCAGACGGGTATATGGCTCCTTCAACAAGATCGATCAACTCGTAGAATTTCTAAATTTTTCTCTCGAATTTTAAGCGTCGAAGAGGAAAGTGAGCAGTTGCCTCTTTTGCGCCTATTTATAAGACTAGGCCGCAAATTGCCGTTTCAAATTCGACACGCGCTCACACGTGATTGGATGTGGGAAACTGCAAGACGCGTTCGAGTGTCCAATCATCACCGTCGCGTATGACGACGCCAGATAAGATGGACCGCCGACCGACCTAGCAATCATCATACGGACCCGGCGCCCTCCGGATGGCGGCGCCTGTGTCGCACCTCGCCCTTCCCACAAATACCGAGGAGATCCACATCGGACCTCGGCGTCTATCAGCAAGCCGCCTTTACGGAAAGCTTACATCCAGATCGGACCTCGGCTAACCGGGCCCCGATTCTGGTGCGGCGGGCGCACCCCGACATCCCCAAAAAGGGCGGTCTCGTGCCGGACATCGGCACCCACCACAGAGTAACACCCTCAGATCGCACCTCGGCGAACCCACGCAGAGCGCGATATCCGTGCCTGACCGACTTCCTTCGGTGCCACATCTTTTTCCGTGCGACGGACAATGCACCACCCAACCCGCCTCGGCACGGATCGCCAAATAAACCCTCACATTAAAAAGACAACACCTTCAACAACAACTTCACCAGCCACACCTCACCCGGCGAAGCTTTTTCACTCCACCTCGGCCTCGGCGCCCTCGGCTATTCGAGGGCTATGATGGGATATGGCCCAACCGACTAGGCCCACCAATGTGCCCAAACGAGCCGGGCCTAACGCTGGTAGCGGGCCCACGCGGTTGAGCCCAAGCGAGCCCTAATCGGTGCAAAACCCCAGCCCCCTAACCGCCACCTCGGCGATGGAAGACAGGCCCAGAGCCAAAGTGAGGCGCCACCCGGCCAATGGAGAAGCACGCCCCGGAGCAGGCCGCGCCACCTCCACGTGGCGCACGTGGGCGAAGGTCCTCGCCCGCCAATGGAGGCAGCGGAGGAAGAGTCACGTCACGACCAATGGAGAGGTTGGGCGCCGCCGATTCTGAGACTGAGTTGTATAAATAGAAGGAAACCGACATTAGAAGGGTCGACAACTTATCGAATACCAAGAGCTTGTAACCACACCGCATTATAGTGAAAGTATTGAGGAAACACTCCTCCGTGGATGTAGATCTCATTAACGATCGAACCACGTAAAAGCCTTGGTGTTCTTTGTTGCTTTTCATAAATCTCGCACACTCACTTAACTAGATTTATCATTTTCCATCTCTATGCTCCATCGGAAGGTAGCAGAGGAGCCATCTCCGAGCCTGTGCGCTGCTGCCTATCCTCCATTATCCATCCCCAGCAATTTAATTTTTCGTATCGAAATTGTCTCAAAGTATACTTTAGTAATTTTTTACTTTTATATAGAAATATAACTATATTTAGAAACATTACATTTTTCTATATTTTATTTTTCTCTTTTGGAACTAGTTTATCTCCAAAGACCAGCAATTTAATTCATATAGTTGGTCGAATATTTTGAATCCCCACATAGAAGTAATATGATCACATATATTTTAGTAAAATGTACAATATTCGTAAAAATATTTGTCAGCTTCGTTTTTTTTTTTTTTTGTAATTAGATTTATTTGGTTGTCTAATGGTATAGTTATAGATATAGTACTTGAAGGGCAATTCACTGCAAAAAGTAATTAATTCATTTTATAAAGTTGGACTGCAAAATACTGTTTATACTGTAAGGGCAAAAGCGTCTAACAAATTATTAAGTATATTTCCATTAATTTTGGGAAATGTAAAATGGGGCTGAGAATAAATTACCATATTTGATTTGATTAGTGGTTTTGTATTTAAATTTTGGGCTTATGGCCGATCAGCCCACAGTCATAACCAGTGATTTACGGAGATAGAAATTTGAAGTTAGGATTCAAAAATATTTGAGAAGAAATTGCAATTTTTTTGAAGGATCTACCAATACAATCTTTTCTTTCTTAAGAAGACATCACAGACACTCCCTCACTTTGAAAGTCGACCCTAAATGTGTCGTCTACTTAACTCAAACAACTAGATATAACACGAAAATACCGAGTTCAAATATTGAAAATTTTAAATTCAAAATTATTCATTAACAAAAACATTTTTAGATTTTAAGACTCTCACATCTGATACTTTAATTTCTCCCGCAAAGTTGTTAATATGATGAACTTAAACTTTTAACATGTTTCTTTGAATCAATTTTTAGGATGGATAAAGAAAATGTCAAATCTTTGGAATTGAGAACAAATTGAAATTTTTGTTTTCTTTCGCTGCTATCTTTTCTCCTTAACTTACGGAATTTGTTCTCTCACATGCGCTGCTTTCACTTTATTTACTTTCTCTGTGCGAATTCAGATATTCAATTTCTTATATTAGAGAAGTTGAGGAAGTTTCATAGAAGAGAGAGAAGTTGAAAATTTTTCATAAGTTAAAGAGATAAAAACAAAAAGAAAAGAAACAAGAATAGAAAATCCCAAAAGTTACATAAAAAATAAAGAAATATAAACGAAAAGAAAAGAAAAGAAAAAAGAATAAAAAGATATTGATTATAAATTGGTACACAACATATAACCAATCTATATTAAAATATGATATTACTAAAATACCCCCGGAAATTTTTGAAATTACTGGGGGGCCCTGGCCCCTTGATGCCTGCGTCCCTGGTCATAACATCCAGTTTAATTTGTAAAATGCCCCATGGAAGTAGACTTTTTATCACGAAAGTTTATTTGAGAATGTATTATGCTTTTTGGTGGCGGATTTTTATTTTCATTTTAAATCTTATAAATGACGTATAATTTGAGCTCATTTAGAAGAAATGCAAATTTGTTGATTTGGGATTTTTATTTCTCCACTTCATATGAATAGCAATTTAAAACGTATTTTAATCAAATACACTACAGTTTCTATAATACCTTTTTAAAACTCATATGTTGAAAACCACTGTGATAATGTACTTATAATCCCATGCTTGTGAAAATGAGTATTATTTAAGAAATGATGATTTGTAATTAGAAAAATATACTAGCCAAGATTTGAAAGATCAGAAATGGATATGGAATCCGTCACTACTACAAAAAAAGAGATAGACTACACGTTTTATGTGTAGTCTATGTGCATCGGTAGTGTAGAGAAAAGTGGTGTAGAGAAAGTAGCGGCAAGACACACCACGCTTTTAAGCCGTAGTCTATACCCACCATAGACCACGCTTTTCGACATAGACTACGCCACGCCGTAGTCATACCCACGCATCACGTAAAAACGCGCCAGACACACCACGCTTTTTAGCGTCGTAGTCTATACCCACCATAGACCACGCTCGACATAGACCACGCCACGCCGTAGTCATACCCTCGCACTCACGTAAAAGACGCGCAAGACACACACGTTTTTTATGCGTAGTCTATACCCACTATAGACTACGCTTTTTAGCACATAGACCGCGCCACGCCGTAGTCTATAACCCCGCACTACGTAAAAGACGCGCATACACACGTTTTTATGCCGTAGTCTATACCCACTATAGACCACGCTTTTAGCACATAGACTACGCGCCACGGCGTAGTCTATACACGCACACACATTAGTTCGCTCATATACCACGCTTTTACGCGTAGTCTATACCCACCATAGACTCACGCCGCACATAGACCACGCCACGTAGTCTATACACACGAACACACAATAGTTCGCTCGTACACACGCTTTTACGCGTAGTCTATACCCTGTATAGACCACGCTTTTTGCACATAGACCACGCTTTTCACGCGTAGTCTATCCCCATTGCAACACACAAAAAATTTTGCACATACACTACGCTTTTACGTCGTAGTCTATATGTATTAACTACGGTTTTGAGTTTATTTACTACGGTTTTAATGCCAAATTTACTACGCTTTTCTATTACAACCCGTAGTCAATTTAATAACAACTACGGTTTTTCAATTTCAACCGTAGTTAATTTCTTTATTTAAACCTCGTATAATTAATAAAGCACAAGCAAATGAGATTAAAATATACTTGCGACTACGCTCAAAATCACTATTCAAAATATACAATATGTTTTCATTATACCTACAAAATCACTATACAAAATATACAACTGTTTTCATTACAACTACAAAATCACTATACAAAAATACTATGCACATCACATAACAAAACAATAAGACCGTATCCCGGATATCACGAAGACAAAATAATTCAAAATATCAATCACTTACAACAAAAACATCACAAGACTATATGTGAAGAAGCATGAAATTTGCCCATTCAACACGAACTTCATCAATGTCCTCTCGAGAGTAAGACCGATTTTAAACTATTAACAATTCAAAAATATAATATTAGCACTCTTGTATGAAAAAATGATTATATTAAAGAATTGAAATGGAATTATCTTACATGTGAACGTAAAGAAATGGAACCGGTCTTCATAACTTCTTCAATTATATCTTTCATGAGCAGAGTACAAAGAACCCGCATTGCTTGGAATCGGGTTGTCTTCGACACTTTTAAAATATCAAATATTAGCAACATGTAGATGTATATGAAATCCAACATAAAACAAATGTGATTTGATAAATGAAAATACCTTTACAATTTCCCAACTTGGTTGCTTCTTCCCTCTTTTCTCCAATTTTGCATTAAACATAAAAATTGCCCTTCAAGCAATTAATAGTAATTAGATACTACCACAAATACACACATTTCAAAGTACAATACACAGTATCAGTAAATAAGCAGATGATAAGCTTTACTGAACAATAACTACAACACTAGGTTGGAGAACAACTCAGTAGTAGGCACCGAGAGTAAGTTCAAACCATACGTAGATTTTGTGAAAATAGTCTGCTTTTTTATTGCAACTCAGGCTCAGTTGATAGAAGAATAAAAGCTGCATATTGCAGAGGTGGGAAAGGTTTGGATGAAAATACTAAAGCATAGGAAGAGCTTATGGCTCCTCCGCTAGCCCCAAATCTCTAATGATTTAATGACTTTGTCTCGCATGTGGACTAGATCAATGTAAGCGAAGCAACCAACTCCCGTAACCTACAATGATCAAGCCTAGAACCTAACGATATGGAACGCAAGCGTAACCCGAACCAAAATTACTTTCACGAGTAATTATTCTTGTCGTGATGCTCGCTAGTTTAGAAGAACCGAAAGAAAACTAGCAGCCTTGCATCAACGACACGCGCCAAAGCATCCGCCAATATACATGATTTTCCGTAGATGGGGATACGTACTAGTTAGGCCAAAATTCAATGAAGTTCAAAATTTTAACCAAGACTTCATAGAATCAATTTGAAATGTCCGATACAAAGAGGAGAATGATGATGAAACATGAATCGTGAGCTATGTTTCGGAATAATATCCTCGTAGCAGAAAGCACCGGATTTCAAACACGCATTGAGATTGTAACACTCAAAATGTGCGATTAGGTAAAAAAACACAAGAGCGAAAAAAGTACGATAGATATAGTCGACAAAACATGCAGAAGATAGAAGGGACTTCTTCACGAAATTAAGAGAGGGATAGAAGGAATCAGAATCCCCAAAGGATTTACAGTTCCGCCCTGCGACTTGTCTGGTGATCCGATGAAGGAACAAAGCAGAGAGAACCCAACAAGTGCGTTTCTTGCAAGTTCTACCGTAAAAGAATCACTAATCACTACATTATCTTTTATCTTATCCAATGAAGCATTGGAATCGTTAGGTCCATCCATTAAAGTGTTGTTGCTATAGTTTATAACTATTTCAGTGCATAATCGTTAGGTCCATCCATCCAATGAGATGTCTAGACTGGGAAACTAATGAACACTTGTTTCCATAATGTAAAAGTGAATCTGCCAGCCTGATACCCATTGACACAAAGAGAAAGTTGTTGTTTTGTGGGACTACTTCTCCACAAATACATCTCATATTTCATCGATAATATTATGCCCAAAAGGTCCACCTACATGACTCACCAGATTCACTTTAAGAGGAAAAGTAACCCCACCGCTTTTAATATATCTTTTCCGAATTAGACATACTCCTACATTTCTCTATCAAATTAAAATATAATGGTCACAAAAACAATGATTTTCTTCCCACATTCTATTTTCTCGCTATGATTTGCAAAGATAAATTAACTAATGCCATGCTATATATGTGAATCTCCTTCGCATTTGTTGTTTCCCAACATCATCACCCTCAACCACTAACCAACAACATCCAATAATGCATAAACAATGCTACAGGCTACGACTAATAACAACTGCTTATTCACTAATCTCACTTTAATCACAAAAATTAATAAAATAACTAAGCTCTATCTATCATCAACAAGCCAATCTCAGGTTTAGATGTACCATTCCAAGTTGACCAACCAAACTTGTATCCCGTAATTCAAGTTTAAAATCTAAGGAGTACGCATACGAGGGCATATAATATCATATTGATGCTTCAAAGTGAAGAGACAATCAAAGTCTATAAAATATCCAGATACTAGGTTTTCGATTTGGGAGCCCTAATCTAGCAAATAGTCATCCAAAACCCAACAAATAATTTCCAATTCACTAAAAGAAAAGAAGGAATTAAAGGAGTCAATCTTACGTGTTGACAATATATTTCGCTATCATCACGAATGCGATGACTAAGAGGTCAAGAAGATAAATCGCTTCTCCATGAGGATCAACCATCAGAAGAATCCAATGTTCCCTAATCAATAGAAAACATATAATATTAGACATGTTGAGAAAAAGAAGATAATGGTGATGAACTAAGATTTAAGACTTACCCTACATTGCACGGTACTATCACTAATTGATTTTGAGATACACCTCAAACCTATCGGCCAAAGCACGTGTTCGTGCATCTTGATCGCCTTGGGAACATATGATATCTCAAATGGATTCACAAACCGCAATGACCAAGTGTAGTTGTACTCTCCTGAACTCTTGGAATAAGTGACTAACAAATAAATAAAATGTATTAAATAAACATATACTTAACATTGCAAAATAAATTTTGAAAGAGTAAATTCTTACCACATATAAACCACAACGCAATTTCACGGAATTGGCTCTAATTCACAAACCGGATGATGTCTTCAAGATGTACGAAAATCTCAAAGGGCTTACCAAAGATTTCATCTTCAAATGGAATTAATATCCCTTCCCATCCACAAAGTTTTTCAACATGTAACACAAAGACTTTCACGGATTTAATGCAAAGTGTCAAAACACTTCACATTTCTCTCCTTAACAACTCTTTGCGTACTTTTGTTTTCTTCGCGAGAAAAGACACCCTAATTTGTATAAGCATAAATGTAAATAATAATAATAATAAATAATAGCGAGCTGCGTCCATCGCATACCACATACTCAATTTCAAAAGTGGCAAGCAAAAATATTTAATATTGACTTCCTTTGCTAGGTATAGAGACAGGTCCACCATATGCACATACACAATATAGTGCTTATTTTCTTTGATTTTTGAATGATTTCACTTATTGGCAAAGGCGGTTGAGCAGTCTCACCGATCGATTTAGACTACACATCGTATTTTAAACTAGACTTTTATAATATACAAATATATTCTCATTAGTCTAAACTTTTGAATACATTAGTGCAATTTTATTATCCATTTTAAAATCCTAGCGGACTTCTAAATAAATTAGTGTAATATCGATCATCCATTCTTAAAATCCTAGCTTTGCATATGCTTAGACTCATGCTTTCAGAATTCGACCCCATTTCGGCCACCTACGAAAATTCAAGAAATAGACATGAGAAAGTGGATTTTTGCAATTTTCACATTTGATTGGCAAGATTTCTCACTGATTCATGATCGCAAAATCACATTTTACACATGACAAATAACTATCTAAATTGATGAAATATTCAATCAAAAATTGTAGTGTATCTCGATCCCAATAGGCAAAAATCTCAAGCCCAGTGAGATTATAATGTGCAGGAAGAGGCCTCTAAATCATGTTTTTGCAGAAGCATTTCAAGAAAATTTTAAGAGCATTATATTTCAACAAGAGCAGAAGCAAGCGCTTGCAGATCTTAAAATCAAGAACTATATGAGGATAAATGTGAGTGCTAACTTAGACAATTCTAGCAGTGTATTAATGCCTAGACATTGTTCTTGCAAAACTTTTATGAAGACAATGAACACCAAATAATAATAACAAAGAAGCATAAGTTTATGAAGTAATAATAATAATAACAAATAATCATGTTAAACTAAAAATAATACATAACGTATCAACTTTCTCAATCAAGATCACTGGCAATCATCTTCCTTCTCATTCTCCTTCACTTTGTCCTCGAGGTCTTCATCCACCTCAAAATTCACTTGTTTGATCGAACAACTTCCTTTCTTCATAATCTTTCCGGTCTTTCAAATTTTGTAATTCGCTCAAGTTTTTCACTCTATCGTGTAGGTGACAAATCATCATTTCTTGTTGTTCTCCGATTTTCTTATCTCCCTTCAACTTACCTTGTCTATGCTCCTGGATTTTTGAAGAAAGTAGTAGGAGTAACATAACTACCTACTCCCAAGACATGCCTGTATGTTCACGCTTTTGTAATGCACACGTAAGCAAATCTTCTCCCAAAGTATTAGTCTTCAATTCACCTTCTTCCTTTAGCGTATGCAATCATCCTTTAGTATACAAATGAAGATTCGTAGCAGCTTAAGTTCAAGGCGCTTAGTATATGCATGTATTATAAAAAATTTATGTTATAATAATAGCAAGATTATTACAAGATATCATCATCATAATAGCAAGAAAATTTTATAATGCATGTATCATAAAAAAGCATGGAACATCTTACAATCCTTCGCACAGTTTGCTTTAATTTATCATCTTCTATATCGCCTTTCTTTGGAATTGGGCTTTCTTCCACATCACGCCCCTATCTACGCCATCCTCCACATAATTCGTCCTTCTACAATAATAAAAAGTATGTACATAGGATATGAAGCATAAAGGAGAATGTATCAATTGGTGTTCAAGAAAATAAATAAGAAATGAACAGTAAGGAAAACTACCATTGTTTCAGCCCAACCCCGCATAGCCTCTTCGTGAAAGTCTATGTGGGTAAATGTTCTTCTTTATCCTTTTCGCTTGCTCTTCACTCCATTTCTACAATATGAAGTGAATTCATCATTAAAATACTTGTACTAGAAGATACTTTCTACATAAAGGCACTTCTGGTGCCATAAGGCATCGTAATAGTTAAGTAAAATAAACTACAACTTGAAGCCATGCTTGCCGATCGAATAAACAAGCTACACCGCCAAGCTAGGCGGTGCATTAGCATGAAACCAGTAATCCTAATACTACAATGTGCAGAAGGCACGTTTCACGTCAAGTGACTCTAATATTCCCACTCATTCTTTAAAATTGGGAACAAAGAAGCAAAAATGCAAAAATTGGTCAACACCGACATCGGAAGGAGACAGATAAGCATTAGAGTGCAAGTGCACACATACATTGCACCAAAAATAACTTTCCTAAACCCTTAATTAGAAAACTAAGGATCAAGTGCAACACCAAATTTCAATCATGGGCAAATATAGACAATATAAAGACAACATGTCAGTACATCAATGAGAGAAAAGGAAACTTGAGAAAGATCACAATGAATATAAAGAATACGTAAGAACCAACCGGTTTAAACATATGATAATCTCACAATCATTGCCAATCATCGATAAGCAATATACCAAGAAAAAATAAAGCGATGTTTTGGCATTTTCTCTCATTTCAAAACATCAAGAAATTTTAGCATTTCAAGAGACAATTAACATTATTACTACCGATCACGAGAAAACTCAAATTGAAATAACCGACTACACTTCTCTTGCATTTTTGGAACAAAGAACATCAACCAAAATTAATCAATAATAAAACTATTTCTTGCCTCTTTCGAGTGCATGAACATAAATACTCTTGTCCGTAGTTCTCATAAAACATGAAGAAATAGTAAAGTAAGGTGCAACCGAATAAGATAACACTAACGTAAACTGGCATAAATGGCAAATTCAACAAAATTTACTCTGAAAGAATCTGTCAACTCCAGCATAATGTGGAACAATAACTTGTTGGTAATCCAGGAAGTAGGAGAAATATAGTTTAAAAAATGGCAATCCAGCCCAGGACACAGGCATGAAACTATCACATAAGTCATTTGCTTACCTTAAAACCTTCTGTTACTCTAGATAGCACAAATTCAGTCCAATCTTCACGTAGAATACCACTGCATGGGGGTGGATCATTCAGTTTTCGAGGATTGTCTATGTTGGGAAGAATGTATTTTTTATATAATTTAGACTTCCACTGTCGCCACTTTGTGCCTGCAGATTCTGCACATCCTGCCCTCCAAGTCTTTTGAACTACATATGCTACCTAATAAACCAAAAGAGAATTTGCTCAAGTTATTCCATAAAAATCGTGCAATATTAAATAAATATGCATAAATATTAAGGCTACAATTATTTGAATTTATATATGATCAGCAAGAATAATTTAAACAAGCATACTTACATTCACATGCTCCCAAATAATGTCTTTCACTTTTCGCACCATTTTCCAAGTCTTATAACTTATCTTCACCTCTTGTCGAGCAAGAAGACCAATATAGCTTTGCATTTCACGCAACTCGACCAATTGGTTGTCCTCGCACATTAAATTCAACAACTTTTTATCCTTTCGCCCGCTTTGCAAGCTCACCAAACACACATTTCCTCTTGTTGATTGTGTTTCTTTCGAGTCCAATCCATTGTTATCATCATCACGGTAACCATGGCAACCACAAGACCTATTGAAAAAATATCAATACAAATAATTAGCTTACCATAAATAAAATAAGCAATGTACAATGCAAAACACACAAACATGGGATTGTACCGGTTTAAGAGTTCAGATTGTTAACCCAAATTCCATCACAATCTTGACGAACACATGATGGTTCATTTTCATCACGGTCATCATTCAAATTCATTTGTGGAAGCTCATTATTGAAAGCTTGGTAACTAAGAGCAATATCTTCCAACTCGCACCACTAATCATTTCACGGTACTCTTTATTGGGACATGAGAGTACCACAAACCATATAGGATCTTGAGGGTCTTCAACGTAGAACACTTGTTTAGCTTCGACATCCTAATATAAACGAATCCAGTTTGAACCCAATTCTTTTCAAGTTCACTAAGGTAAACGAAGATCATCTACTCACGCCACCATTATTCTCAACCCAATCACACTTAAACACTACCATCCGAAATGCTTGATAATCAAGCTCCCAAATTTCCAATTACCCAATAGAACGCGTCATATCTGTGACAATTGGGTTTTATCCTCGCACTTGAAACCGCATTGTCTTTGCAACTAAGTCGACTCTGAATTTTGAACAACTCGTAGATTATCACGCTCTTTTGTATTGTAAGTAACACCATTAATCAAATAGCTTTGATATTTTAGAACACTTTTGCTAGGTCCATGCGCCATCCACTTCACTTTGTTGAGATTTGACTAATGAATGTGCTTGATTCTAATGAATGTGCTTGATTTGATGAATGTCTTGATGTCACCCAACCTTGTAAGAAACTAAAATTAATACAAAAGGATTTGTTGTTGTAATTGTTTAATATTTTTAAACTATAACACTTACACGCTCACGAAACCAATCGATGAAAGTTTTGTTATGTTCACTTTGTTGCCAAGTTAAAGTTTTGTAGGATATGTTTTCTTCACAAGTTCCAAATGTTCTCGTCAAAAGATACATCCATAAAAATTAGTGCATAATTATTTAAAATGAAGGCTATCATTAAGTCGGGCATATGTTGAGGACATACTCAATATATGGGTCGACCTCAATATCATTGTTCAATACATATCGATGTGCTCGCCCACCCTCAACACCGATTGTGTGGTGTTGAGCACTTGTTAAAGGCCTTGTTCGGATGGCTTGCGAGTAATGCACGGATTCCAATCGTGTGGACATTGGATAAGTAATGCGCAAAATTCCACCGCCTCTTCAAAGAATATAGCATTCAAGAATACAACCTTCGCCGATTACGATTGCGCACATATCCTTTAAGGATTTTCATAAATCTTTCAAACGGATACATCCATCTATACCAAACCGCCCACATAATTCCACCTCTCGCACAAGACGGACCACTAAATGAATCATTATATCAAAGAATGACGGAGGAAATTCCTTTTCAAGCAAGCACAAAGTCGTCACAATATCTCTTTGAATTTGCTCTAACTTTGACACATCAATAACTCTCTCACACAACACATTGAAGAAGAAACACAACCTAGTGATGGTATACCTCACATGTTTTGGTAAACACCACGGATGGCAACTGGAAGCAATTGTTGCATTAAAGTATGGCAATCATGGGACTTGAGTCCAACTAGTTTCAAATCCTTCATGGACACCAAGTCGGAAACATTAGATGAATAGCCCATAAGCACCTTCATTCCATGCAAAGAACTGCATAATTTTCTTTTCTCTTCTTTACTTAATGTATGACAGGCAGGAGGTAAAAATGTTCTAGATCCAATCACTTCGGGTGCCAACTCAAGTCGGACACCCAACTCCATCAAATCTTGTCTCGCTGCAATTCCATCCTTCGTCTTTCCCGGAATGTTTAGTAATGTGCCAATCAAACTTTCACACACATTTTTCTCAATATGCATCACATCAAGAACATGTCGCACATGTAGATGTTCCCAATACGCAAGATCAAAGAATATCGACTTTTTTTTCCAACATGTTTTGCCTTTATCCATTTGTGGTGGTTCTTGTGTCTTTGGTTTTCTTTTTGCCTTTCTTTTTCTGCTTGACTGGCCATCATCATAATTTGACTTATTTACATCCTTTTTTCCCCAAGAACAAGTGATGTTCTTAACTCTTTCAATTACCTCGTGGCCACTCAACGGATTAGGGGCAAAGTCAAACTCTTGTTGACCATCAAAAGCCTTCTTTTGTCGTCGATAAGGATGATGTGCAGGTAGGAATCTTCTATGCCCCGTATATGACATTTTTCTAGAATGTTTCAACATCTTCGCATATGTTTCTTCTCCACATACTGGACATGCTTGATATCCTTTACTGAGCACCTTGATAGGTTTCCATAGGCAGGAAAATCATTGATTGTCCACAACAGAACAGCTTTGAGCAAGAAACTTTCTTCTCGGTATGCATCATATGCTTTGATACCCACATCCCATAACTCCTTTAAGTCATCAATTAAAGGTGACAAATACACATCAATGTCGTTCCCCGGTTGTTTTGGACCAGATATTAATAACGCCAAGATCATGAATTTTTCTTCATGCATAACCAAGGAGGTAGATTATGCGTGACAAGTAACACCGCCAACAACTATACGTAGAATTCATTAGGTGTGGATCGACACCATCTGCGGATAGAGCTAACCTAAGATTCCGATTCTCGAAGCAAATTTCGCCATTTTTCATCCACTAATCTCGTGCTGGTGCATCGCCAGGATGTCGTGAGATACCGTCTCGAACATCTTTCATTAGCATGCCAAGTTAAGTCTTTAGATGTTTCCTTATTTCAAACACTCTCAAAAATCTTGGTATTGGTGGAAAGTACCACAATAGCTTTGCAGAACGCCAATATGTAAATTAGTTGTCTTCCCACTCTTCTTCCATCTCGACAATCCACATGTAGGACACTCATCACAGCTCTTATATATCTTTCTATATAAGATGCAATCATTTGGGCAAGCATGGATTTTCTCATAACTCATGCCCAAGGTACTTAAGATTTTTTTTGCATTGTATAGAGACGAAGGCATCTCATTGCAATTTGGAAGCATTTCCTTAATAAATCTAATAGCTCATTGAGTTCGGTATCACACCACCCATACTTTGCCTTCAAATTGTACAACTTCACAATTGTCGATAACTTTGAGAACTTTGTATGACACGGATACAAAGGTTTTTAAGCATCCTCAAGTAACTTCCTAAATTCATTTGGATTATTACGATAAGTCCCATACGATCATGTATCATATCAATAGATCTTCATTCTTCCGATATTGACCATCTTCCCATATTCTATCTTTTTCATTGTCTACGCTTGCAGGCATCGATTTTTCCCCATGAAATGTCCATTCTTGGTATGTTAGATCCATACCATGACAACACAAGTGCGCCCTTATTGCAGATACATTTTTCTTTTTTAAATTACCACATTTTGCACAAGGACATGGTATTTGGTTAGAATCTCTCGCATTTTGCAATGCAAATTGTAAGAAAGATTCTACCCCATGCTCGTATTCACGTGATAATCTATTCATTGACATCCATGCTTTGTCCATCTTGAACAATCAAAAATTCACAACCTAATAGTACCAGCAAACATAAATTTAGCAAATTCACTTCATTATCATCTCTTCTACCAACCAAAATTAAATTTTATATTCTAACACATAACTTGGTGAACTTATCACCCCAAATCCAGCATATGAAGTTTTATTCAGCAAATCAATCACTATTGACATAATGGAAACTAGAAAGACAAATACTTATTAACCATCATAAGATTAGAAAAATATCTTTACTAAAGAGGTAAAACTTACCTTGTCGTGTACACTTGCGCCTTTAAGCCTCTGCGTGTAGATATACCGTCTAGGGAATACAATGTACTGCCTAGATCCAACCTAAGCAAGTAAAAGGCCAAAAGAACAAGTTCTAAGTCCAGGGAATACCTTATGCAGATTCAACCGAAGCAATTTTATGAGAAACAAGCAGGATACTTTACAAAGTTTATAAATCATAATTCACGACTTAAATTTAACATGCTGGTTACTTCAAAATATGTAATGCACCTCTTATCCTCCCAATCAGATCAAACTATCAATATGTCAATACCGCCAAATTCATAAGATAATTACATATTCAAAAATAAAGTTGCATCATTATTCCCTTTAGTCTCATGAATATGTAAACTTAATAAATGCAACTAAACATGCTAATCAGCATGTTTAGTTGCATTTATTAAGTTTACATGGGATATGCTGAATTTATATCTAAGTTACGTTTGAACTATTCACTGTAGTATTTCAAATTGCTCACATATTTAATTAAGTGTGAAAAATAATACTAGTATTTAGAATAAACAATAACATTCTAATATAATCTCAATATTTGTGCAACAAATTTCTCTGAATTTATATTGAGATCATTTTAGATATAAATTCAGCATATCCCATTAAAAAGAAGGGCAATCAGAGAAATTTGCTGCACAAATTTGCTGCACAAATATGTAAACTTAATAAATGCAACTAAACATTGCATTTATTAAGTTTATCAAGATCATTTTAATTTTATTCATTAGCTATGTTGATTGCTTTTACACTTGTGTTTGAAAACAATGAACATAGGAGTGATAATTAGAAAAGCGTTCTTGGCGAGTTGGAAGAGAATAGAATTACATGCCAAATTCATAAGATAATTACATATTCAAAAATAAAGTTGCATCATTATTCCCTTTAGTCATGAGACTAAAGGGAATAATGATGCATCATTATTCCCTTTAGTCTCATGAATATGTAAACTTAATTAATGTAACTAAACATGCTTATCAGCATGTTTAGTTGCATTTATTAAGGAAAGAGTCACAAATTATCGATGGTGGCGTGTCAAGAAAGCTAGTTACGTTGTTTTCATTGTTATTTTGTCGAAAAACATCAAACTTTAATATTTTGTGCAGAAAAAATAAAAATTTGCCGTCTTTTCTGCATTTTTAGTTAATTAGTTAACTAGAAATGGTCAAGAAATAAACTATATGCATACTTAAAAATAATGCTCTAAGTGGAGAAATTCGAGTGATGGTCCTTTAGAACTTCACAATGGAGTCGTTTAAAGGTAATGAAGCATTATGTGGACTTCGAGTTCCATGTCGGCTTGTCATGTTGTCAACAAACACGAGATCATTTTAATTTTATTCATTAGCTATGTTGATTGCTTTTACACTTGTGTTTGAAAACAATGAACATAGGAGTCAATGGTGAGAAAAGCGCATCTTGGCGAGTTGGAAGAGAATAGAATTACACAAATAATCTAAAATATGATATGTTACTCATGATTGCAAAGAAAACATAAAAGGCATGTATATATTGATGTGAAAACGAGTTTCACAAGCAAAACTATGAGACTTCATTTCATGAGTAATATTTCGATTAGAAATAGAAGTTATGGAAATTCAATGCAAGAAGTTCTCGACCAAATCGCTTTCATAGTGATCGTATATCTCTCAAAGAACAATTTCCTTCCACTCTAATTCATGATTCATGATATCATCCCATTCCTTTCCTCAAACAAAAGTCTTTCACCAACACGCTTACTCTCTCGCCATATATATTCTCATTCCCAACATCTAACAATAGGTTTCTCCTCTCGCTACACCCCAAGAAACACATCGATCCTTCTCATTTTCTCCCAATCTTACACCTATTGCAAGAAACCGACATAAAAGAAAACTCCCTACTCTTTCATTGAACAATCTTAACTCGCTCAATTATTGAAACCATTCTTGTCTATTATAGACATTTCATAGTCCACCTAAAGTTGAACACGACTACTTCCCAAAATAGACAAGAAAAAAATCCAACAAGCAACTAAAAACCAAAATTATCCGAGCCCGATCTCCAAATTCTTCACATTCAATCAATGAAAGCACCAGATTCACATATCAATCATAGGACCATACAAATCAAATAATAAAATAAAATAATGAGGCTTGATTCACATTCACATTCACATACTTACAAAGAAACCAAAGGTCCACAGCTAGTCACGGATGGAAAATGGAAGTCATCAAAGCAAATGGGGCGTAAGTCATCTTGGGTGGCTTATCCCTACTATACCATCCCATATTCTTGCTTACTTCCCATTTTCGTAGCTACCCATCTCCATTTTCCTCACTCTCTCCTCGCTTTCCTAATTACCAAGCCCCCACGGGGACGCCACGGAAAAATTTAAAGTGCGGATGAGGAAGAAAGACAAGCCCTCCGCTCTCATTCTCTGTCTCTAAAAGACAAATTGCGCACGAGGAAGAAAGAGAACTCACCGGCGCTACGGCGGCGGCGGAAGAGAATGTGGAGTGCGGCGGATGAGCAGCGGCGATGGAACAACGGTGAGCGGCAAGGAGGTGAAGAATACGAGATCGTCGCAGGCGGGAGTGAAGGCGGGAGTGTTGAATTGTCCAAATAAATGAATTAAGTATTGTAAATTCAGTTTTAGTTACAATATAAATATAAATAAAGTCCACATATGAGATGTTGAATTGTTGGTGGAATGGTTAAGTGTCATGTTAATAACCCACACATCGTGAGTTCGACTCTCACGTTTGTTTTTTTTTTAATTTATGGCATAGACTACGCTTTTTATAAAAACACTCACATACACTACGCTTTTTAGCGTAGTCTATACCCACCATAGATCACGCATTTAAACCACGCTTTTGTTGCGTAGTCTATACCCACTATAGACTACGATTTACACCACGCTTTGTTAGCGTGGTCTATACTCAAAAATCAAGCACATAGACCACGCTTTTGATAAAAAGCGTAGTCTATACTATAGACTACGCTTTCTTTTAAAAGCGTGGTCATAAGGTGTAGAAAAGTGGTTTTGTAGTAGTGCGTGATTCTCATTTCTATTCACACGCATACAAAACTATATCCTTAAATTTAGAGCGGTAAATATATGCCATTAAAATAGAAACCTCAGTATATTAAATTGGGCGTAATTGTCCTAACTCGATAACCCAATGTTTCGGGCTGATTCATTGGATTAAATGTACAAATTCCAAATTTTTGTGAAAATCTGTAGGGCTGGTGAAATGGTTATTGGATATCGGTTATTACCGAATCGATCCGATATCGATCGATTACCGGTATCCAATAACCGATTAATTCGGTTATTGGATCGGTATCAGTTTGTGATTTAGAGTTAATTTCGATTTTCGGGTATATCGATGACCGAATGGGCATACCCGAATAACAAGAATTATAATAATTATTAAATTACTATTATTTTATTGTTAAATTAAAATTAAGTTTAATTAGATTCACATAATTATTATAATTTATTGTTATTATTAAATTAAAAATAAGTTTAATTAGTCGAATAGGACTACAAAAATAATTCGTATAATTTCGGTTATCAATAACCAAACCAACAAACCGATCAGTTTCAGTATCGGTCATTGAATTTGGAAAATTTATATTTCGATTAACCGAAACCGATCCAATAAGCAGCCATAAAAATCTGGACTCGTAAAATGGACCGATTATAACAATATACAACTAAAATGAAATGAATTAAAGTTCTAGAGGATATGAAATGTATATATTTTTCACTCAAGTTTATCATGTATAAAATAATTAATTAGGTTTACTATCAAATCACACTTCTTTTTGGGCACTTTTGTTTAATTTATTTATTTAGTATATGGATAAACATATCTAAGTATACCAGTATAATCAAAAATATACTTCATTATTGTACACTACTTATTTTTAAATACTTTATTTTACAGATAATATCATAATTTAAATAATACACAACAACTATTTAAATAATACTCTTAAATCACTGCAGAAATTTTGTTTCTTGCTTAAGTTAATTTGAAGATAGGGTTCCAAATACCCAATCTACAGCATTAACTGCAAATCCTTTCTTCTGAGATCTGAAGTGATGATTCATGTGGTATCTTTACAATTTACAACGACAAAACCATTCATACATAGTCATTATTCATGGTTTATTGACTTCGTAAATCACGAATTTCAAGTTGTTTTGCGATCATAAAATGGCTTTCCAACCTTATATAACATTCCCTATATTTTCAAGTGACTTAGAGGGTGTTTGACTAAGCTTATAAGTTTTTTAAAACAATTTATAAATTATTTAGGAACTGACAAGTTCATGCAAAGTATTTGACAAAATAAGCTCTCTAACAGCCCACTATCCCTAAGGATGGCTTAGCCGAGACCATTACTCAGGATGGGGATTAAGAAACGGGTTAAGAAAATGGGGATATCGAATTGTGAGACACAGACATATCAAGAAAACATCTAAAAACATCAAAGTTGTGGATATCAAAGTAAACATAATTTACATATAAGAGACTAGCCTATCAGATCCTTAACAAAATGTTCAACTGATCAGAAGGAATCTAGTTCTCTAATCAAAATATAATTTAGTGTTCTTACAGCGAAAAAACATGTGAGGTACACATATGAGGATGTACACTCAAGGCTCTAACTATCAGCGACAAAAGATTCCTACTACTCAACACCGCTCCATCTCATCACCAACTCAACTTGCACATTTAAAAACAAACATACAGGGCTGAGTACAAAGACTTAGTGGACTTATACCAAAATCATACATCATAAACTTTGAATTACACTGCCTCCATCTGTAACTCATGGAGTTTTATTTGAAAGTTTCGTGTTTACTAATCATTTTCTGTCATTTTCCATAAACTTTGTCTGGCCATACATATTTTTTATGTGTATGATCCATATCTGACTCATCTTGCACCGTAGAAGGTGGTCACCTTCCACGGACGTCGTGATCGACCGATAAAAACCTTTCAGCACACAGTCACCTTAACTGGCTGAGCAAACCTTTCAACAACACAATTACCCTTAGTGTACACATTAACCCTTGCTAGTAATTCTTTATCTAACATAGGATCCAAATTCGATTAAACTCAAGTTGGCGAACCAACACAGATAGGATACATACATAAAACATAAACACTTTGGGCAGACAATTAACAGTATTATTTCATCATCATTTTCTCAAAGAAAGCACCGTAAATAAAACTTTTCATTTTCTTTTTATCCTTGAGGAGAAAAGCCCATCTGGTACGATCTTATTCTCAACACGAGTCTCCTTCTTTTACTTTTGTTGCTCACTTTCGTGCTCCACATTTATGTAAGAAATTAGTTTAGTACGTCGATCGTATCTTTAAAAATCGTCGAAAGATATTGGAGGCCCATCTTTATTCCTTACATTTGATCCCTTTGCTGCTGGAGAATTTCGCCCCTCACTAGTAGAGTCTCATTGGGACTCTGTTTGATTCTCCTATATCTAGATAGATTTTATCTGATATCATTAGATATCAAATGATATTATTCTAGATATGGTTTATCTGAAAAGATATAATTGTATTTATTAGATGTACAGAGATCCTATCCTAATAGGATTCTAGAGTTGCATTATAAATACAAGGTGAGAGAAAATTAGAAATAACTATTCCCACACTTGAGATTTTCGAAAATCAAGAGAGAGGAATAAGGCGATTTTTTACAGCATTCTCCATAGATTGCTCTCACTAAGCATTGGAGTTTTGACAAATGGAATATAGTCCAAAAGATCAAAGCACGACTCTTCATCGTTCTTTATCCGAGAAATTTACAGGTAAACACGAGTAAACACCAACGTGTTGCAATTAATTATATAGGTGCATGCTAGGTATATAATCAATGTATGGAGAATTAAACATACAAGATAGATCATCGAGAGAGGGTAAAATTAGCTTTTCCCTACAATTGGTATCAGAGTCTGGGATCAATATCTTGGCTTTGTCTGATTAGTTCACGTTTGATTATTACGTGTGCAATAATTAATTGTAGATATGTCATTTATCGTGGCTCGAATGTTTGGTTTTATGTTGGATTCGTCTTTCACCATGAGAAAATCTATGGTTAGATTATGATTTGTCTTTTGTAAATCAAATCTCTAAAAATGAAGAACGAAGACGAAGAACACGAAGAACGAGATAAGATGATGGAGTCCCATCGCACGGCGTGATGGGATGCTCGCGAGATGGCGGATGCACAACATGAGGGCATGCGGCGGCGGCACTGGGCGTGCTCGGCGCTTCATGACGCCGCTCGATAGCTGGGTAGAGGTCTCGGCAGCATCTGGCAACAAGAGGCTCGACAGTCGGTAGCAACGTGCGGGTGCTCGGATGAGGCTGGTCGAGGCGGTGCGACGGGTCGCGTATCACGTCGCGTGAACCAGCGCGCTCGACGGCTCATCTATTGATTTGTATCTTGGGCGGTTTGGTTGAGCTTGTATACAATGATTCCTGTTACTACTATTACAATCTCATATCGAATTGTTTACTTGATTGCATATGTTTGTCCCTTTATCTCATATATAAGTTAGATCATACGATTGTGTAGTAGATCACAAAATTACGTATGATTGGTCAAGCTTAATGAGATATAAAAGAATCGCGGTGAGACAACTTGAGGACGAGTTGTCGGTATGGGTTTGATACGGATAAGAAGTGGCTTGACTTGGTTGCTTGTCTATCTTGTGCGTCTACGGCGTATTGATGGATCACGGTGAGATGAGTTCTTCTATCTGACCGTCGTGAAGAACCTAGATCTCGGTGACTTTATGTTGATCTAAACCTCGATAAGGTATTAGGTGAGTATGAGTTGTTCACCATCACTTTGACTTGTTATGGGTGAGGGTTACATGAAATAACCCAATATTCTCCACATCTTGGGTGGTGGCAGTGCTTGTATGTCATGCTAGTTGCCTGTATCGAGTCACCGTATCCGTTTAGGATGATGACATCCCCTTAAGGAGCTCAAAAGGTTTATTGTACTAAACCCTGCAGGTTGAGTTATCTCAAGTACAATAATAAGGTTGAGTGGTACTACTTAAGAAATTAAAGAAATTAATTATTTTAAGCAGTCAGAATACTGTAAATAATTAATGGACGTGCGATATCTTAAATACGGGGATTCATGAAGTCTAAGTGCGAGCCCGACTTAACTTCGAAACTAAATGGGTAAGTCGACATTTATTCTCTAGTGGCATGAATAAATGTTTATGAATTAATTCATGTTACGGGGTGAACATAAGATAATTAATTTATTTGATGCCCGTCTTTATTCCTTGCATTTGATCCCAATTTGGCCCATCAAGGCTGTAGCTATGAGATTTTAAGCCACCTCCTTAGGTCCCATAGGGATTACATTTTGATCCTCTCTATCTAAAGAGATATTATTATATTTATTAGATATCAGAGATCCTATCGAATAAGATCTAGGGTTGCATTATAAATATAAGGTGAGAGAAAATCAAAAGCTAATCCAAGAGAAAGCAATTTTCGAAATATACTAGTCATATAGTTAGAATTTTCGAGAATCTCAAGGTGAGGAAGAAGGCGAATTTCTACAGTACTCTCCATAGATTATCCTCACTCGACATTGGAGTTTAAGCTGATCGAATATAGCCGTAAGATCAAAGCACAGTCTTGATCGATTCTTACCGACAAATTCGCGGTAAACATGAGAAAACACCTACGTGTTGCAATTAATTATATAGGTGCATGCTAGGTATATAATCAATGTATGATGAATTAAACATCCAAGATAGATCCTCGGGAGAGGGTTAAAATCAGTTTTTCCTACAATTGGTATCAGAGCCTGGGATCAGAATCTTGGCTCTGTTGGATTAATTCACGTTTGATTATTACGTACGCAATTAATTAATTATGGATCTGTCGTTCATCGTGGCTCATTTTATTTTATGTCGGATTTCGTTTTTCACCACGAGAAAATCCATGGTTAGATTATGATTTTTTTTGTAAATCTAATATGTAAAGAGGAACGAAGACGAAGAACATGAAGAACGAGACAACGGAGTCCCATCGCACGGTGCGACTGGAGGCTGGTCGGAAATCGGACGTACGGCACGAGGGCGTGTGGGCGACGGCACCCTGAGCGTGCTCAGCGCTCGCAGCACGCCGCTCGGCAGCATGCGTGTATTTCTCGGCAAAGACGTGGGCGGGATACGCGGACGGCTTCGGCGGCATCGGGCGACGCGGGCGGCGGTCTCAGCGACACGACAAAGCGCGGTCGCGTCGCTGAGATCGCTCGGTCGGCACGCAGAAGACTCGGCAGCGTCTCCCGATAGCTCTCGGTAGGGGTGGGCGGCGCGGCGCGAGGCCTCTCGGCGGATTAGCGGACGATGCTCGCGCGCCTCGACAGGCGGCGATCCTCGAATAGCCTCGGTAGTTCTTGGCCAGGCTAGGCGGACGAGGAGGTAGGGCGGCGGGGTGTGTGCTGGGCGTGCGCATGGGTTGTGCCCTAGCGCGCGGCCTAGCCCATCTTGGGTCGACCCGGCCCGTTTTCGGCCCAGACCTGTTTTTTCGACCCGATCCGGCTCGGTTCACTGTTTCGGCCCGTTTTCAAAATTTTGACCCAAATCCAGTTTTGACGAATCCGGTCCGTGCCCGTGCACGCGAGGCCCGTTTCGAGATTTTTGAAGATCTGTACTCTGCAAATTTATGTAATAAAATAGGTAGGGAAGTACAGGATCCATGAGTAGGCCGCGATGAACGAATTTATTTTATTTTTATCGTTTATAGCATGTCGTGGATGTTTAAATTATGCAGAAGCATGCTATGTATGTTTAATTACGTAGATAAACATGTTGTATGTTTTCGTGATTGGATGCACATAGTAAGCATGCTAGGTTTATCGCATTTTTTCAAGCATATTTTAGAATTCTGCGAGCATGTTTTACATGTTGAGTTCTATAGAAAGCATGCTAGGATTACGTGATCTGCATGGACAAACCTTTTGAAACAAAAAGACTAAGCAAGAAACCCGACATATTAATTTCTAAAAATTAAGATGTCATGACCTCCACTTTTTAATCTCTAAACAAAGTGATATGCATTATGAGTAAACGTCCACACGTGTGGCTTTCTTGCACTGTTTATCATAATTTTTTAGATAAGATTTCTAAATAAAATATTTTAATCTATTTAGAAGTTGGAGTTTCATGTGTAAACGTCCACACGCGTGGCTTGCATATGAAATTTTCATAAGTTCTCTAGAGATAGATTTAAAATGAGATGACAAAAGAATTTGGATTGGGTCACATCAATCTAAATAGGATCCAAAGACTGGCGAAGAATGGAGCGTTGGGTGATATTACAGTTACTCCGTTTTCAGTTTGCGAATCCTGTATAGAAGGAAATATGTCGACCAGACCCTTCAAAGCGAAGGGTTATAGAGCCAAAAAAGTGTTGGTGCTAGTCCATTCTGACCTGTGTGGACCGATGTCCACATAAGCTCGTGGAGGGTACGAGTATTTTATCACTTTCATTGACGATTACTCAAGGTATGGATACATATACCTGCTTCACCGCAAGTCTGAATGCTTTGAGAGATTCAAAGAATTTAAGACGGAAGTGGAGACGAAGCTAGGTGAGAGTATCAAGTCGCTGCGGTCTAATCGCGGTGGCGAATACCTCAGTAACGAGTTCATGGACTATTTGGTGCAGTGTGGGATTACCTCCGAGCTTACTATACCGGGCACACCACAACAAAATGGTGTGTCAGAGCGAAGAAATAGGACTCTCTTAGAAATGGTTAGATCAATGATGAGTTATGCAACGTTGCCTATTTCGTTCTGGGGGTATGCCTTAGAAACAGCGGCATACTTGCTAAATCTAGTACCGTCCAAGTCAGTAGATAAGACTCCTTTCGAGTTATGGTTTGGGCGCAAGCCTAGTTTAAACCACATAAGGATATGGGCAGTCTAGCACATGTGCTGAACAAGAAAGCTGATAAGTTGGAGGCTAGATCTGAAGCAACGCTGTTTATTGGCTATTCTAGAGGAACGAAGGGTGGTTATTTCTATAGTCCTAAGGATCAGAAGGTCGTTATTAGCACTAATGCCCGATTCTTAGAAGAGGATTATATGAAAAACCATAAATCCAAAGTTGAAATCTTACTTCAAGAATTAGAAGATGATCATATTCCGCCACCGATTAAACCAAAGGTTCGAGATGTCGAGTCTAGTGGGAGGGATCGACACCAAATACTTCAAGAAATTGAAGTGGGTCGAGTTCCACTGGAGATACCGACTGTACAAGTGGCACCTATCCAAAGCAAGTTATGCAAGATAGAGAACCACATGTCTCGCACCCACCATTGCCATTGTGCGATGCTGGTCTCGTCGTGAGTGGGAGGTTGTTCGTCGGCCGAGCGATTTATGTTCGTGGGTGAATCTTGATTTAGTCGTGAAATGAACAAGTCATGTAATCGACCCATGGACATACGGTGAGGCGATACAAGACATCGATGCAAGATCATGGCACGCTTTGGACTTAGAAATTGAGTCCATAACACTATGGATGTATCTGAAAAACACCTCCACGGATGGCGAAAGCCATAGGTAGTAAGTGGGTATATAAGAGGAAGAGATTCAGATGGAGAGATTTGACTTTTAAAGCGAGCTTGTGGCAAAAGGTACACTCAGATTGAGGGCATCGATTTCGATGAGACCTTTTCGCTGTAGCAATGTTCAAGTCCATCGTAATTCTTACGGCCATAGAATTTCCGCTAAACGCTTGAGGTTTGGCAAATGGATGTGAAAACGCTTTTCTAGCGATTACCTTGAAGAAGGTAGAGACATCTATATCAAGAACAACGAAGGTTATGTGGTGAAGGTAAAGAGCATCTAGTATGGAAGCTTAAGGCATCCATTTATGGACTTAAGCAAGCTTCCCGATCATGGAACTTATGCTTTGACGAGGTGGTAAAGTCCTATGAATTTATGCAGTTGCCTAGAGAAAGTTGTGTGTATCGTTTGGATGTCAACGGTGACGTGGTATTTCTTGCACTTTACGTAGATGACATCCTTCTACTTGACAACCATGTGAAGCTGTTATCAGACGTAAAGAGTTGGTTATCCGATTAGTTTCAAATGAAAGACTAGGAGATGCAGCGTACAAGATCAAGGTTTACCGAGATCGCAAGAGGAAAATGTTGAGCTTATCTCAGGCGTCTTACATTGATAGTGTAATTACTTGTTTATGCATGCAAACCGCCAAGAATGGATTGCTACCTTTCAGACATGGTGTTCCTTTATCTAAGGAACAGTAATCTATAACTGCAAATGAGATAGAGGAAATGAGACAAGTTCCTTACGCTTCCGCCGTAGGAAGTCTCATGTATGCAATGCTATGTACGAGACCCGATATCTGCTATGCGGTATGCATAGTAGCTAGATATCGATCTAATCTGGACAAGCTCATTGGATTGCGGTAAAGCATATACTCAAGTACCGAAAAGGACTCGAGATTATGAGCTGGTTTACAAGCGAGATAGTCTAATGCCTTTGGGTTATTCTGACTCGATTTCCATCTTGACCTTGATGAGAAAAAGTCTACCTCGGGCTATGTGTTTACCTTGGGAGGAGGAGCCGTAGCCTGACAGATTGCAAAGAGCGATGCATTGCGGACTCTACCATGGAAGCCGAATATGTAGCCGCTTCGGAGGCTGTATGGTTCAAGAACAACCTCATGGATCTAGATGTGGTACCTTGTTTTCCCAAGAGTATCATAGTATATTGTGATAACTCAGGTGCAGTGGCAAACTCGAAAGAACCACAGACCCACAAGGCAACCAAACACATAGAGAGAAAGTACCATGTCGTACGAGAAATCGTTCGACGAGGAGACGTGCTGATTGAAAAGATTGGTACTGCGGATAACCTAGCTGACCCATTCACAAAGAGCCTGCCCAAAAAGTCTACGAAGAGCATATTCGAGGACTTGGATTGCGCAAAATGGCATCCACTTAGAAAGAACTTTTGTAGAAATGGGAGAAGCAAAGTGATGGTGTTGTTTGTAATAGCTAGTGGGAGATTGTTGGATTTGTATACTGGAAGCAGTTTTGGTTGAGCTTGTATACAATGATTCCTATTACCACTATTACAATCTCCTATCATAATTGTTTACTCGATTGCATATGTTTGTCCTTTTATCTCATATATAAGTTAGATCATACGATGTGTAGTAGATCACAGATGTCTGTATGATTGGTCAAGCTTAATGAGATATAAAAAGAATCACAGCTGAGACAACTTGAGGGCGAGTTATCGGTATAGGTTGCGGTATAGATAAGAAGTGTCTTGACTTAGTTGCTTGTCTATACTGGTACGTCTCGACGTATTGATGGATCACGGTGAGATGAGTTCTTCTATCGTACCGTAGTGAAGAACCCAGATCTCGGTGACTTTTCGTTGATCTAAACCTTGATAAGGTATTAGGTGGTATGAGTTGCTAACCATCACTTTGACTTGTTATGGGTGAGGTTACATGAGATAACGATATTCTCGTATCTTGGGTGGTGGCGGTACTTGTATGTCATTCTAGTTTCTGTGTCGAGTCACCGTATCCGTTTAGGATGTTGGCGTCCCTTAAGGAGCTCAAAAGGTTTATTGTACTAAACGCATGTAGGTTGAGTTATCTCAAGTAAAATAATAAGGTTGAGTGGTA
The DNA here is from genome assembly GCA_036937905.1 of Salvia rosmarinus. Classification (NCBI taxonomy): domain Eukaryota; kingdom Viridiplantae; phylum Streptophyta; class Magnoliopsida; order Lamiales; family Lamiaceae; genus Salvia; species Salvia rosmarinus. Next base: position 43,597,559 of record CM072817.1, read on the forward strand.
CAACTTAAGAAATTAAAGAAATTAATTATTTTAAGCGGTCAAAATGTTGTAAATAATTAATGGACGATGCGATATCTTAAATACGGGATTCGTGAAGTCTAAGCACGAGCCTACTCAACTTGAAATAAAGGGGCAAGTCGGCATTTATTCTCTAGTGGCATGAATAAATGTGACGACCCGACTTCAAAATGCGGATCATATGGATCGTCACGGTATGATAAAGCGGCGGATATAAACATAACTAATCAATGCGATTAACCATTTAACTACTCAATACGCATAGGCTAAAAGGATAAGCTATTGATACCAACTCAAGTCACAAAAGGACATCGAGGTTTCGAGGTTGAACATAACGATGGGGGCACAATTCGAGCGATGTGCGACCTCAAGTTCAATACGGTATGAAAGCCGTTATAATCAAAACATCAAAACAATATCGAGTTAGGCGGCAAATAAGCGTGTGGACATGCATATGACGATACATGTTCAAGGTTCTAGAAACATTTCTAATAAAGTATCAAAATAACTACCACTCTGCACCACCTCGCACCCATCATCAATCTTTGCTCAACCTGCACATCAAAAACGAGATGCAGGGCTAAGTACAAGAGTACTTAGTGGACTCATTGCCTAAAACATTTTTTTTATCAAAAGTTATTGAACTGCCCACAATAGCACATGAGGATTTTAGTTGAAAGACTCATGCATATCAAACATTTTATCATTTCTCAAAAGCGTCAGACCTGACTATTGCATTCACGTTGTTTCCATATCTAATCATTCATTCATTCATTCGCTTACTATGGAGGTGGCCACCTACACATAGTCGCCGTGACCGGTCGAGGTAGCTAACCATAACACACAGTCACATGTATACACAATCCGAGTTAGTCCTTAACTAAGTCGGATCCGATCGTTACCCTTTTTTAACGTTGGTGGACCAACACATTCACATACCACATTGGATATACCAATCTCAGATAGGATAACAACAAAACATAAATATTTGGCAGTCAATAACAGTTCATGTGATGATATTTCATAAAGCTTTGTAAATCATGCTTTGAGTTATGCATAACATTTTGTTTCAAGAAAGCTCACCTGCTAATCTAAAGCTAGTACGTCTAAATGAGCAGGGTGTGGTTGTTCTTCCTCGTCGACTACGTACGATCAAACCTTTCATAAGAAAATAGCGTTTCTTAGACTCTTTCTATCGATCGAAGGTCGTTTACAATTTACAACTTAAAGTTCCCAATTAGGGTTTCTTTATGATTTCATGTGATTGTTTTAAGATAATTTCTATTATCTTACATCATCAATTCCCAGGCTATATTATTTTATCGTTCATAGGTGAACTTCAATTATAAATCACATATTCCGAGTCTATCCTCGACTCTTAACCTTAGTGTTATTCTAGCGTTATTACGTTATAGATTGTCGATAATCAAGTTATGATTGGTAAATTAGGATATTCTCGAGCCACTAACTAGACTTAACCATTATAGTTACGTCCTAGTAGGTTATCTTGACGACTTGTCGTAGTACGATAATTAAAGAGAGTATTGACTTATGATTCAAGTGAGCACATGCTTATCATGCAAGTCGATGCCAGAATAAATGAAGTGGTTGGGAATATTAACTCGACTTTTGAGACATAAGGATCGACATTTTATGTTCGAATCTTTGCTTACACATTACAACATTGTTTGTTTCTCTTAACTCATCGAAGATTATATAAGTCGTATAATCGTTATTCGTTATCGATTGTTTTAACGCTCAATCTAATATCGTATTGGGTTGCCGTTATTGAGTATCAACGTTGTAGCTCGGCTTTTTGTTTTTCTAACTTAGGAACTCACGTTTGAGTATCCTTCTATTAAAAGCAAACCACAATTCATGTCTAACCCGATTCGTTAATTCCTTCTTAAGTTATCGAAATTGGTCGATTTCTTTTGGATTCTCGCACATATAGTATTATGTTGTTTCGTTTGGGGTTTTGGTTTGTCGGTATAAGATAAACATAAACATTGACACCAAACAATACCATACACAACATAAACTATACTAAAGCATTAGAAAACCCTAATTTCTAACATAATACACAATCATTGTGTATGTGTGCATAAGTGTTCCATTCATTCACCATAATCACAACCATTCATTCTAAGCTTATAATTTCGCTACCATAGCATCATTTAACATTAGAATTAAACCCATACTTAGCCATTTTGTTACGTTTTCGATAATTAGCAACAATTAGCATATGTATCGATAAATTCAATAAAATCATGTTATACTCCTATCATACTATAGAATTTATTTACCAACCAAATATCATCATATAAAATTTCAAACCATAGGTTAAAAGCATATAATTTTTGGCAATCATGATTTAAGGAGTTTTGGTGTTCAATAAATTCCACAAAAATTATATCATGCTTATACCATATACTAAATATGAAATATCATTTCATATCATGCATTAAAATTTAAACCCATGCTTTTCACCCTTATTTATTTTCGGTATTCATATATATATATATATATATATATATATATATATATATATATATATATATATATCAATAAATTTCATTCTTTCACAATATGGTTTATATAATGCGATAACATGTAATATTAACATTAAACATGAACTAATATTTATAATATCACACATCCTATTATTCTCAACAAAAGAATCAAATAAATCACTATATACATATATATATATATATATATATATATATATATAGCTCAGATAATATTAGGAAAATAGGAGAGGTGTTTGAACAAATTCAGGTTAATATATGATGTTCATATCATACCTTAAACACCATATCTCAACTATTTTCAACAAACAAACTCAAACAATACTCTAAAGTATATATATATATATATATATATATATTCGGTCCTAATAAATAAAAATAGGAGATGTGTTTCAAAATTCCAAGATTCATATATGATGTTCATATCATATATTAAACACCATATCGACTATTTTTAACAAATAAAATAAAAATCAAAGGCTTAAAAACCCTTGAAGCTCTCGGCCTTTATTAAGAAAAATACCAAAATATTCTGAAAAATTATGATATTTATAGTACATTCTTATAATACATTAACAAGTAACAATATCAAATAATATTCACAAAATTATGTTTTATCACATATAAAAAGAAATAAAGCATAAATTGAAAAATATCAAACATGCTCCAAAAATTCTGAAATTTTAACTACAGCCTTAGAACATAATTCTAAGAATTTTTCATTCATGTCTTGAGAGCATTTGATGGCTCAAAAGTCACAAAAAATTGAGGAGCAAAACTAGGGTTTTGTGAAATAAATCGAAAAATCTAAAAAACCTCTACTCCATTAAAATAGAGAGAATGATGAGTACTACCTTTTTATGGTCTTAGAATAATTATTGAGGGTTGGAAAGGTTTGAAATGGATGATTAAAGGCTCAAAAGTGCGAAGAACAAAGAGAGAATTTTGAAAAAGAGAGAGAAAATGTGTTCCAAAGTGAGAGGCTGTAATGGAAAAATTTTCTGCTGTGTTCCAGCCTAATGGTATGTACTTAGCTCATTTGGGGTGGTCTTGGTGGTAGTTGGGAGGAGGATTGGTCAAAATACCGCTTTTAGCATGTTATCTGACTCTTTAAGTTTTAACAGCTTCGATTGATTTCTCGGAAGCTTAAGGTTTATTATCTTAAATAGCCTTTAAAGACTTATTTCAATGTTTATAAAATTTCATGAAGTTTGGACGATGTCAGATAAGTCAATTCCGAGTTATCGCGGAAAAGCAGTTCGACGATTAAATTATGCTCATTGAAATTCTATTGAATTCTTGAGATTTAATAATTTATTTGAGTCTTATAAATCATATTTTATTGATTTAGACCCTTGGTTTGAGTTTCGGGTCGTTCTGATCAATTTAGGGTTTTTAGGCGTTAGGTTAAGTTCTTCAGGAATTTCTTTCAGAAATTGATCCTTATAATTTCTAAATCCATAATAATATATTCCTTCATGATTTTTATTGTTATCACAAATTATCATGATTAGCATGAGCTGGAAATTGTTTGGCTCGTGAATAGTGCTTTTAAGGCGATCGAGCAGTATGCTGAAAATTCTCATTCTTCGCTTCTCGCATGTTTTGTGAGAGGATTCTAGAAATGAAATATTTTTTAAGATTCGTTCTTGATCTTTCATTCTATGTTGGCTATTCGAGAAAACCCTAATCCGATAGGACTATTCACTAGTTTTTGATTTCGCTAGCTTTCGATCTCCGAATCGATTCTAATTCGTTTTATTGGTTACCTTAAACATAATTAAGGTATAAGCACCACAAATAATTGGTTTAAGAATCACTAATAAAAGTTTTAAAATTTTAGGGTTATTATATACTATCCTTAAAATAAATTTAAATAAAATTTTGTAACCTGGAAAAGATTTGGGTATTTCTTTCATAGGCGATTACGGCTCCCGGGTTGCTTCTTCTTGTCCATGGTGTCTCCATAGAACTTTAACTAACGGTATCTCTTTGTTCCGTAGCTTTTAGATACGTCGGTCTAAGATTTCCGTAGGCTATTCTACTAACTCATATTATCATCGAGGACAATATCTATCGGCGGTATCACATGGCTGGGGTCATGTATGTATTTTCTTAGTTGTGAAGCGTGGAACACATTGTGCGTTTCTAAAACTTAAGCGGCGATGCATGTACGTGAGGCATTGGTCCTATCCATTCAAAATTTCATAGGGTCCTATGAAGCGTGGTCGTAACTTTCCTTTTATTCCAAACCTCACGATCCCTTTTGATGGAGAAATCTTCAAGAAAACTTTGTCTCTCACTTCAAAGTGCAGCTCTGTGCAACGTTTGTCGACGTACGACTTTTGTTGGTCTTGGGCCTCTTTGATCCGTTGGCGGATCTGTCTCACAATCTCGATCATTTCGCCCACAGAGTCAGGTCCTAATACTCACCTTTCTCCCACTTCATCCCAGTAGAGTGGTGATTGTCATTTCTTTCCATAAAGGGCTTCGTACGGGGCCATTCCAATAGTTGCAGTAGCTGTTGTTGAAGGCGAATTCCATAAGTGGTAATACTTGTTCCCAACTTTCTCTCTATTGAGGACAGCGGTTCTCAACATGTCTTAGTGTTTGAATGGTCCTCTCGGTTGTCGGTCCGTCTGCGTGGGTGGAGCAGTCTTGAAATGTAGTGAGTCCCCGATTCTTTTGTAAACTCATCTAGAATCGGATGTAAACTTTGAATCTCTCTCGGGACGTGATAGTCTTGAACTCCTTGTAGGCGTATGACCTCTCGAGCGATACTGTTGTGCTAATCTGTTCGATCCGTGCATTATCGGAATGGGTGAAAATACGCTCTTGGTCAAACGATCAATGATGACCCAAATAGCGGTATTTCCTCTTTGTGATTTGGGTAGCCCGGTAACAAAATCCATTGCTATATCATGCCATTTCCATTCCGGTATGTCTAGAGGTTGTAAGGTTCCATACGGTCGTTGGTGGAGTGCTTTCACTTGTTGGCACGTCAAACAACGTTCTACGAATGAAGCTACGTCTCGCTTCATTCCATCCCACCAAAATTTCTCCTTGAGATCTTGGTACATTTTGGTGCTTCCGGGGTGTACGGTGTAAGAAGTCTCATGGGCTTCTTTAAAGATCTCGCTCCTAAGCCCTTCGTCTTCTGGAACACACACTCTCCCGTCATACAACAAAACGTCATATGTTGCTTCTTTGAAATTCTTATGGTTGTTGTCCTTAATCTTAGCTCGTATCTCCTCTAGCTTCTTGCTCTTCCTCTGAGCTTCTAAGATTCGGACTCTTAAGTTTGGGATCACAATCAAAGTTGCAATACATCCCTCTATTGTCAGAGACGGGTCTATGACTTCGATGTTCATCCTCTGAAATTCCTTTAAAAGTATTTCCCCATGACTGAGGAGACATCCCAAACTAGGGTGAGATTTGCGACTCAAGGCATCGACTATAACATTAGCCTTGCCTGGGTGATAATTGATACCACAGTCGTAATCTTTTACTAGTTTTAACCATATCGCTGCCTCGTGTTAAGATCTTTACGCTCAAAGAAATATTTCGGGCTTTTATGGTCGATATAGATCTCATCTCACTCCATAAAGGTGGACCTCCAAATCTTTAAGGCATATACGACCGGCTAATTCGGTGTCGTGTATAGGATAGTTCAACTCATGTATGCGTAGCGCCTTGAAGCATAAGCAATAACCTTACCTTCTTGCATCGGCACATCCTAGTCCATTCTTTGAAGCATCCGTGTAGATTGTGTACTCCTTATACGCTTGGTGCTGCATGGTCTACAGTGCGATCGTCAACAACTCCTTGGTCTCTAGAAACTAGCCTCACTTTCGGCGGTCCATGTGTATGATCCCTTTTCTCCAGCGGTTGGGTCATGGGTGGGACTATCGTTGAGAATCCCGATAAATCTTCGATAGTAGCGGCAAGTCCTAAGAAACTCAATTTCATTCGGGCTCTTGATGACTCCCATTCACGACGTAATCGATCTTGAGGGTCTACTTTGATTCCCTCGGTGGACACGATGTGATCTAAGAATGTCACTTCACCTAACCGAATTCACACTTGCTAAACTTGGCGAAGAGTTGCTCTTGCCTCAATGTTTTTGCAACCACAGTTCTTAAGTGCTCTTTGTGTTCTTGGTTATTCTTGGGTATATTAGGATATAGTCTATGAATACTAAGAAAAATTTGTCTAAGTATGGGTGAAATACTCTATTCGTGATATCCATAAATCTTCTTTGGGGCATTTGTAAGTCAAAGTGCATGACGATGAATTGAAATGACCATACCTTATGCGAAATCCGTTTAGGTACATCATCGGTCTAATTCTTAGTTGATGGTATCCCGACTTTAGATCTATCTTTGAAAAGACTCTTGCTCCCTTGTCGATCAAGCGGATCGTCGATTGGGCAAAGGATACTCATTCTTAAGAGTTATCTTGTTTAACTCTCGATAGTCTATGTACATTCTCGGTGTACCATCATGCTTCTTCACGCAAAGGACGGTGCTCACGTGGAACAGCTGGGTCTAATGAAACCTAACTCGAGAGTTCTTGCATTTGGATCTTGGTTCCTCAAGTTCCTTTGGTGCCATCCGGTATGAGGCTTTTGACACGGGGATAGAACCTGGTTCAAGGTCGATCGTGAATTCGATCTGTCGATTTGGCGGTAATCCCGGCAGTTCATCTGGAAATACATCGGGATACTCCTTCACGATCGGGACGTCTTCTATCCTTCTCTCATTCTGCTCTTCCTCTTGGAGGTAGACGAGGTAGGTGTGGTTCTCTGTTTTGTTCGGCAAAGTCCTTGCTCGTAGCGCGGATATCATTGGGACTCTCCTCCCCATGCTGATCCCGTGAAAGTCTGTAGGTTTCTCTTGGGAATATTGGAAAGAAATTTTCCTTTCATTACATAGGATGGTGCGCATTATGTTCGGTTAACCAATCCATTCCTAGGATTATGTCCACATCATCATAGGTATGGCGTGAAGGTTATCTGTCATGACCTTAAGTGAGCTAGTCCAGTTCTGGGTTCGAGCATATATGGGTTACCGTTCTTATGCCTCATCTTGGGAAGAAATTTTCATAATTTGTTCGTAGCGTTTAGGATCTAATCTAAGTTCTCCACGTATGCTTCATCGATAAAGAATGCGGCGCCGATGTCGAGCAGTAGGATAACGGTGGTGGAGGAGTATTCCCATACATGCAGTTTCCTTGGTTCATTGACTCTGAGAACTTATCTCTGGTTAGGCGTGAGCCACGGCTTGCTGATGGTGGTTCTTGTTGTTGGTTATCTTTGTTGTTGTTGCGTGGTTGGTTCTTTGTTGTTGTTGCTATTGTGGCTACGGCTATTAGGTGTCGATGCTACTGCTTCTTGCTATGTCGTCATTGTTGTCGTCGTTGCCACCGTGGTTGATATAGTTCTTGATTCGGTGATAATCTTGGATCGGGGCTGTTGTTGGAGCAGTTGGGCTTGAATAGCCGGATTGGTTGGACTTGGTTGGCCACATTGGGACATTGTTTCATGGCGTATCCGGGGTAGTCCCTAGAGTAGTGGCCGCCACCGCCACACTTGAAGCATCCGTCATTTGTGAATGCGCCCTTATGACTCTATGGCACACAGGGCACATGGGATTTTCACAAATTTTGGTTTCCCGCTGAGTGCGGGTACCATGGGCGTCCATTCCCTGTCCGGTGCCCGAGATGGCATGTTATTCCTTGCCATGGCCTCACTGTCGGCTGGCAGTGTTAGATCCTTGTCCTTGGTGGGGTCCTTCCCACTTCCTCTTCCCACGATCTCCTTGGTGATTCGGAGGGTGCCTGGCGATAATCGTCCTCGGGCATGCAGCCTCGATGTCGATGCCGGTGAGGGCCTCGCAGTAAGTCGATTTTCGTGACCAGACTAGCGACACCCCGATTTCATGGCGGAGTCCGCAAAACTTCTCGGTCCTCTTCTCGTCGGTGTCGACCAAGCGAGGCGCATCTGTGACATTTCACGAGAATGCATGGTCATAATCTATGACCGTGGTCTTTCCTTAGCGCAGTTGTAAAACTCGTGCTCCTTCCTCTTCCGGTAACTCTTAGGAATGTACTTCGTACACCTCCTCCTTAAATTCCTCCGGAGAAATTTTCCGGCTCCTCCGGATAGAGTCTTCCTCTTTGCCTCCCACCGAAGTCGGCGGCACCGGTCATGCGGAAGGCAACGCATGACAAGCGTTCACGAGAGGTGCGGTGGAGAAGTTAAAATTCACTCAGGCCTTGAATCCAAAGTTCGGTGTCCATGGGTTCCGGTCCGTTGAAGGTCGGTGGGTTCTGTCGAAGGAATAGTTCCTCAATCCGTCTCGTCGGTGGCGGTGGTGGGGGTGGAGTGTCTTCTCTCTCAGGTGTTACTTCACGATTTCTTCTTCTCGGTGGCATCCTATCCTTCATAAACACAAGCAATTAGTAATTGTCTTATACTATCCATCAGGATCAATGTATATATACATCAGCACGGTATTTATAATTATGAACATAAATCTAGCACATCATCGAACACCACATATCGTAATAATATAAAAAAAAGGCTCTCGAGGAGCTATCACCATATCATATCAATTGCCTCCACGAAGACTTTCATCAGCGTTTTTAAGCTTTACAAAAGACCAGGTACAGAGTATGATGCCCAAAAACAAATATCAGCATCACTCCGTGTACCTTGTCACGATGCGTATAAAAATCTAACGCCACCGTGGTCATCAAAATAGGGTTCATGTCGGAACGACTCATCGTTTCCGCATGCATCAAAAGATATACAAATTATATAGACAAAGACAATCTAGTCCTAAGAACTAGATCTATGATCGCCCGGGGTGTAGATAGGGCTCCATGTGTCAGAGTCAGGACTGGAAGCATGGGAGCTATCAACTCCATCCATCTCATCATCGGCTGCTAGATCCTCCTCGGGGTCCTTCTCCGGGTCTTCCTCGGGATCTTCCTCGGGGTCTTCCTCCAGGTCTTCCTCTGGGTCTTTCTCGGGATCTTCCTCCACGTCGGGTACGGGAACCACGGGCTCACGGTCTCTAACGACCCTGGCTTCCTCCATAGCAGCTAGATCTCGATGGATCTCAGCCATGACCTCCTCATAAACATCATCCGGACATGGGGCAACAGCAGGGCGGACATCGATTCCCCTCACGGTGCCTGTAGCTATGTCACATGGGTCCTCAATCTTCCGGACATCGTGGCCCGAAGGCTCGAGGCGGAGGTGGCGGCCGGCGGGCCCAGGGGAGCCGGTAGATGGAGGTGGATATGGGTATGGCATGGTGGCGGTGATGGTGCAGGCGGGCGATGGCGAGGATGGAATCCCTCGGTGGTAGGTGGGAAGGTCCACCTCGAACATGTCCACGCCATCTTGCCGAGCGAGAACACAGTCCGTACCGCCAAGCGAGGCACCTCTGGATGGAGCCACCGGAATCTCATCAAGCGAGTGCATTCCCGTGCGGGAAGATACGGTCCACGTGGTGCGGCTCCGTACACGTGAACACATAGCTCGTAAGGCTAGCAAAGCGAGGTGGGTCCACCTCGGATCGAAGCTACTCTCGGCGTCGATAGATGTAATCGCCGATATCTGGCGGGCATACCCGCCGTCGGATGGCGGTCTCATGATAAGTCGAAGCACACCGTCATAATGAGATGTGCCTCGGGCGGTGCGGTGGCCCAATGATGGGTGAAGTGCGCGACAACTCGCCGAGGTCGTCTCCGTGGCACGTCACGGTAGGGCGATGCGACGTATAACCTCCTCGGGTGTGGCCCTAGAGGATAGGGGCGCCTGAGTCGTGAAGACTATCAGGAGCCATCGAAAAGGAAAGTATCACTATGGTCGACACGGTAAACATAGCGGTGTATCTAAAGAGGTATGTGCATAGTAACATCGTACAAAGAAGGCTATAACAATCTATATCATACTATGACCTATCGCCTAAATTCCTGTGGTGCGACTTTTATGGTTGGGTCTCGAGGAAGAGGCGGTATGGTTTCTTAGAGTATAGCAATGATCGAGGCCTAGCCTTGGGTAAAGGCTAAATGGTCACCTTATCTTATCGGGTCTTGGATTCCTTATTTCTATTCACGTTATAGGATCATATCATATCCGTTCTCATTATGCACCTCGATTCATCATTTCTTTTTATACCTTCATAACGTTATACTTTTATTCTTTTCACATATGTCACGATAGAGGAAACACGCCATGCGTTGAATTCCTTCACGTATAGAGGTTGGGACTCATGATGCGAACCTCCGGTTAACAATCGCTTCATCATCGTGAACTCGTCGCGTTCTCATCATCAAATCTGTTGGATTGTGATTCCTAAGATTTTATGTTCTCGTTCTTTCTTAATATTTAGTCCAATTGGGGATACTTAAGTTCTCATACTAAGTTCGGTATAAAAGGGGTCATCGCGTCTTAAGAGTCTATGTTCTCATGGGGAAACATACTCATTTACATCATGCTTCTATCATGCTTCGCATACAACAGTAAACATAGATCATAACATGTATTGCGACAAACAAGTATTCTCATTTTACTCATTTACCAAGCCCATAAAGTTTGCGACTTTCTTTCAAACTAATGACCAATCAATTGAAACAACCTTTCAATTTCAAAATTTCCATTTTTCAAAAGATTTTCAACTTCAACAAGGCGATATTGAAATTCAATTCACATTTCATATACTTCAATCATTTCAAAACAACTTTTAGTTGAAATAGTTACCTTCTTCCTCGTTGAAGCGGGAGGGCGATGGAGTGCGATCTGATGTGATCGAAACACAAACAATTTCTAGACTCGACTTTAAACTTAGGATTCAAGAAATGGTTTCTAGGGTTCGAGCGAACAAGTGCTCTGATACCACTTTGTGACGACCGACTTTACAAGGAAGTACGGATCATATGGATCGTCACCGGTATGATAAAGCAGCGGATATAAACATAACTAATCAATGAAATTAACCATTTAACTACTCAATACGCATAGGCTCAAAAGGGATAAGCTATTCAATACCAACTCGAATCACAAAAGGAATTGTCAAAAGGTTTGAGGTTCAAACATAACCCAATCGGGGCACAATTCGAGCAGTGCGATCTCAAGTTCAATACGGTATGAAAGCGGTTATAATCAAAACAATATCGAGTTAGGCGGCAAATAAGCGTGTGGACATGCATATGACGATACATGTTCAAGGTTCGGAAATATTTCTAATAAAGCATCAAAATAAGCGCCACTCTGCACCACCGCACCCATCGTCAATCTCGCTCAACCCGCGCATCAAAAGCGAGATGCGGGGCTAAGTCTGAAGTACTTGGTGGACTCGTTGACTAAAACATTTTCTTTATCAAAAGTTATTGAACTTCCACAATAGCACATGAGGATTTTAGTTGAAAGACTCATGCACTATCAACATTTTATCATTTCTCAGCGTCGGGCTGACTATTTCGTTCACGTTGTTTCCATATCGATCATTCATTCATTCATTCAATGGCGTACTATGGGTGGCCACCTACACATAGTCGCCGTGATCGATCGAGGTAGCTAACCTTAACACACGGTCCTGCGTGTACACAATCCGAGTTAGTCCTTAACTAAGTCGGATCGATCGATACCGCTTTTAACGTTGGTGGACCAACACGTTCACGTACCACATTGGATATACCAATCTCGAGATAGGATAACAACAAAACATAAACATTTGGCGATCGATAACGGTTCATGTGATGATATTTCATAAAGCTTTGTAAATCATGCTTTGAGTTATGCATAACATTTTGTTTGAAAGCCAGCCGCTAATCGAAACTATACTAAAGGATTAGAAAACCCTAATTTCTAACATAATACACAATCATTGTGTATGTGCATAAGTGTTCCATTCATTCACCATAATCACAACCATTCATTCTAAACATAATTTCGCTACCATAGCATCATTTAATATTAGAATTAAACCCGTACTTAGCCATTTTATTACGTTTCGATAATTAGCAACAATTAGCATATGTATCCAATAAATTCTAATAAAATCATGTTATACTCCTATCATACTATAAATTTAATTACCAATCCAATATCATCATATAAAATTTCAAATCATAGATTAAAATCATATAAATTTCGTGATCATGATTTAAGGAGTTTTGTGTTCAATAAATTCCACAAAAATTATATCATGCTTATACCATATACTAAACATGAAATATCATTTCATATCATGCATTAAAATTTAAACCAATGCTTTTCACCCTTATTTATTTCGATTATTCACTATATATATATATATATATATATATAAACATATTCGATAAATTCCATTCTTTCACAATATGGTTATATAATGCAATAACATGTAATATTAACATTAAACATCAACTAATATTTAAAATATCACATCCTCTTATTCTCAAAAACAAAATCAAATGAATCACTATATATATATGTATATATATATATAGCTCATGACAATATTAGGAAAAATAGGAGAGGTGTTTGAATAAATTCAAGGTTAATATATATGATGTTCATATCATACCTTAAACACCATGTCTCAACTATTTTCAACAAACAATACTCTAAAGTATATATATATATATATATATATATATATATATATATATATATATATATATATATATATATATATATATATATTCGGTCCTAAAAAATAAAAATAGGAGATGTGTTTCAAAAATTCCAAGATTCATATATGATGTTCATATCATATATTAAACACCATATCAACTATTTTCAACAAATAAAATAAAATCAAAGGCTTAAAAACCCTTGAAGCTCTCGGCCTTTATTAATAAAAATACCAAAATATTCTGAAAAATTATGATATTTATACTACATGCTTATAATACATTAACAAGTAACAATATCAAATAATATTCACAAAATCATGCTTTATCACATATAAAAAGAAATAAAGCATAAATAAAAAAATATCAAACATGCTCCAACAATTCTGAAATTTTAACTACAGCCTTAGAACATCATTCTAAGCATTTTTCATTCATGGCTTGAGAGCATTTGATGGCTCAAAAGTCACGAAAAATTTGAGGAGAAAAACTAGGGTTTTTTTGTGAAATAAATCAAGAAAAATCTAAAAAAAATTCTACTCCATTAAAAATGGAGAGAATGATGATTACTACCTTTGTATGGTCTTAGAATAATTATTAAGGGTTGGAAAGGTTTGAAATGGAGGATTAAAGGCTCAAAAGTGTGAAGAACAAAGAGAGAATTTTGAAAAAGAGAGTGAAAATGTGTTCCAAAAGTGAGAGGCTGTAATGGATGAATTTGCTGCTGTGTTCCAGCCTAATGGGCTGTCCTTAGCTCATTTGGGGTGGTCTTGGTGGTAGTTGGGAGGAGGATTGGTCAAATTACCCGTTTTGGCATGTTAATACCGACTCTTTAAGTTTTAACGCGCTTTCGATTGATTTCTCGAAAGCTTAAGGTTTTATTATCTTAAATAACCTTTAAAAGACTTATTTCAATGTTTATAAAAAATTTATGAAGTTCGGACGACGTCCGATAAGTCAATTCTGAGTTATCGCGGAAAAACAGCGTTCGACGATTAAATTATGCTCATTCGAAATTCTATTGAATTCTTGAGCTTTCATAATTTATTTAAGTCTTATAAATCATATTTTATTTATTTAGACCCTTGGCTCGAGTTTTGGGTCGTTCTGATCAATTTAGGGTTTTTCCGGTATATTTTTCCCGACGTTCGGTTAAGTTCTTCAGGAATTTCTTTCAGAAATTAATCCTTATAATTTCTAAATTCATAATAATATATTAATTCATGATTTTTATTGTTATCAAAAATTATCATGATTAGCACGGACTCAAAATTGTTCCGGCTCGTGAATAGTGCTTTTAAGACTAACCGGGCAAGTATGCCCGAAAATTCTCATTCTTTGGTTTCTCACATGTTTTCGTGAGAGGATTCTAGAAATGAAATCCTTTTGTTAAGATTCATTCTCGATCTTTCATTCTATGTTTAGGCTATTCAGAAAACCCTAATCCGGTAGGACTATTCACTAGTGTTTGATTTCTCTAGCTTTCGATCTCTGAATTAATTCTAATTCATTTCATTGATTACCTTAAAAATAATTAAGCTCTAAACACCACAAATAATTTGTTTAAGCATCACTAATAAAAGTTATAAATTTTTCGGGTTATTACAATAAATGTCTATGAATTAATTTATGTTCTGGGCTGAACATAAGATAATTAATTTATTTGAGGCCCATCTTTATTCCTTGCATTTGATCCCTGGGCTGGCCCATCAAGACCTGTAGCTATGAGATTTTCGTCCACCTCCCTTATAGTCTCATAGGGATTCTATTTTGATCCTTTCTATCTGAAGAGATATTATTATATTTATTTGATGTGCAGAGATCCTATCCAAATGCGATCTAGGGTTGCATTATAAATATAAGGTGAGAGAAAATCAAAAGCTAATCCATGAAAAAGCAATTTTCAAAATATACTATTCATATAGTTAGAATTTTCGAGAATCTCAAGGTGAGGAAGAAGGAGAATTTCTGCAGTACTCTCCATAGATTATCCTCACTCGACAATGGAGTTTAGTCAATCGGGATACTGTCCAGAAGATCAAAGCACGAGTCTTGATCCAATTCTTGCCTGACAAATTCGCAGGTAAACACGAGAAAACACCTACGTGTTGCAATTAATTATATAGGTGCATGCTAGGTATATATGTTGGATTTGTATATTGAAAGAAGTTTTGGTTGAACTTGTATACAATGTTTCTGTTACCACTATTACAATCTCATATCGAATTGTTTACTTGATTGCATATATATGTCCCTTTATCTCATATATAAGTTAGATCATACGGTGTGTTGTAGATCACGAAGTACGTATGATTGGTCGAGCTTAATGAGATATAAAAGTATCACGGTGAGACAACTTGAGGACGAGTTGTCGGTATAGCCTGCGGTGTAGATAAGAAGTGACTTGACTTGGTTGCTTGTCTATCTTTAGTGCGTCTCCGATGTATTGATGGATCGCGGTGAGATGAGTTCTTCTATCGATCGTTGTGAAGAACCTAGATCTCGGAGACTTACGTTGATCTAAACCTCGATAAGGTATTAGGTGAGTATGAGTTCTTGACCATCACTTTGACTTGCTATGGGTGAGGGTTACATGAGATAACCAATTCTCTGCATCTTGGGTGGTGGCGATCTTCATATGTCATGCTAGTTACACGTGTCGAGTCACCGTATCTGTTTGGATGATGGCGCCCCTTAAGGAGCTCAAAGGTTTATTGTACTAAACCCCGCAGGTTGAGTTATCTCAAGTACAATAATAAGGTTGAGTGGTACTACTTATGAATTAAAGATATTAATTATTTTAGCGGTAAGCAGTAAATAATTAATGGCGTCTGATATCTTAAATACGGGATTCATGAAGTCTAAGTGCAAGCCCGACTCACCTTCGGAAATAAAGGGGTAAGTCAGTATTTAATCTCTAGTGGCATGAATAAATGTTTATGAATTAATTTATGTTCTGGGCTGAACATAAGATAATTAATTTATTTGAGGCCCATCTTTATTCCTTGCATTTGATCCCTGGGCTGGCCCATCTAGGCCTGTTGCTATGGGAAAAATCGTCCACCTCTCTTAGAGTCCCACTGGGACTCATTTTGATCCTCTCTATCTTAAGTGATAAGATTATATTTATTAGATATGCATAAATCCTATCTTGATAGGATTTAGGGTTGCATTATAAATATAAGGTGAGAGAGAAAATCAAGGTTAATGCTCAAGCTAGAATTTTCGAGAATTATACTTCCTAAAAGTGTGAGAATTTTCGAAAATTGTGAGAGAAGGAAGAAGACGTTTTTCTATAGCATTCTTCATAGATTGTCCTCACTCGACATTGGAGTTTAGGCAAACGGGATACAGTCCAGAAGATCAAAGCACGAGTCTTGATCTATTCATCCCCGACAGATTCGCAAGTAAACACGAAAACTCCTACGTGTTGCAATTAATTATATAGGTGCATGCTAGGAATATAATCAATGTATGGTGAATTAAACATCCAAGATAGATCCTCGGAAATGGTTAAAATCATTTCCTACAATTGGTATCGAGCACAGGATCGATTCTTGGCTCTGTTGGATTAATTCACGTTTGATTATAACGTGCGCAATTAATTAATTTTGAATCTATCGTTCATCGTAGCTCGTTTTATTTTGTCGGATTTTATTTTTCACCACGAAAAAATCCGTGGTTAGATTAGATTTTTTCTTGTAAATCTTATCTGTAAAAGAAGAACGAAGACGGAAAAGCACGAAGAACGAGACGATAGGAGTACGTCGGAAAAATCGGATGCATGGCCGACGGCACGCTGAGCGTGCACGGCGCTCGCAGCACACGCCGCCCAGCGTGCTTGTGTTTTCTCGGCGAGCTTCGGCGGATAGGGACGACGGCATTAGGCAGCGTGCGGGCGTCTGAGCGAGATCGGGCGGCATGGCTCTATTGCCGGGCATGCGGACGGCGCTTACAGCGTGCGGATGCCTCGGCACCGCTCGGCGCTGGGCGTGCGCTCGGTGGATCTCGGCGAATCGTCGGGAAACCTCAACGAGGTCTCGGCAGCAGCGGGCGATGTGGCTCGACATGTCTCGGTGAGTCGGGCTCGGCAACGCTCGGTAGCCTCGCGTGCAGAAACCTCGGCGGACGCCGGCGCCACGGCACCTCTCGGCGCCTCGGCGGTCGGGTGGGCAGCAGCGCGCTTCGGCGGCGACGCAGTCGCGCTGCGCAGCACCTCGGTGGGCAGCGTGCGCAGACGGCTCGGTAGCATCGGGCGACGAGGGTGCACGATTCGTCGCGAGGAAACCTCAATGCTCGGATTTCGGTAGCCGGTGGGATTGCGTGCGAATCGCGTGCGGTTTTCTTAACAGTCGGCACTGCGCGCAGATGACTCGGCATTGCTCCAGCGATGGCGCGGTGAGCAACGTCTCGGCAGGCGGTTCTCGGCCGAGGCGGCGTCGTCGCGCGAACACAGGCGCGCGGTCATGCTGCCAGCGGCGCCTAGCCATTTATCTTGACCGGCAAGTTTGTTTTGGGCCGACCCGACCCAATTTCGGCCCGAACCCAGTTTTTCGGCTCGAACCCAATTTTTCGACCGGTTCCAGATTTTTGGCCCGATCCGGCCCGTTCAATGATCCGGCCCATTTTTTAATTTTTCAGCCTAAATCGAGTTTTGACGAATCCGGTCTGTACCCGTGCATGCGAGGCCCGTTTTTCGAGATTTTGAAGATCTGTACTTTGCAAATTTATGTAATAAATTAGGCGAAATGCTGGGATCCACAGTGGGCGCGATGAGCGATTTTATTTTATTTTTATTGTTCAAAGCATGTCGTGGATGTTTAAATATAAGGTGAGAGAGAAAATCAAGGTTAATGCTCAAGCTAGAATTTTCAAGAATTATACTTCCCAAAAGTGTGATAATTCAAAAATTGTGAGAGAAGGAAAAAGACGTTTTTCTATAGCATTCTCCATAGATTGTCCTCACTCGACATTGGAGTTTAGGCAAACGGGATACAGTCCAGAAGATCAAAGCACGAGTCTTGATCTATTCATCCCCGACAGATTCGTGGGTAAACACGAGAAAACTCCTACATGTTGCAATTAATTATATAGGTGCATGCTAGGAATATAATCAATGTATGGTGAATTAAACATCTAAGATAGATCCTCGGGAGAGGGTTAAAATCAGTTTTCTCTACAATTGGTATCAGAGCATGGGATCAGAATGTTGGCTCTGTTGGATTAATTCACGTTTCATTATTACGTGCGCAATTTATTAATTGTGGATCTGTCATTCATCGTGGCTCGTTTTATTTTTTGTCTGATTTCATTTTTTACCACGAGAAAATTCATGGTTAGATTAGTATTTTTTTGTAAATCTAATATGTAAATGAGAAACGAAGAACGAGATGACGAAATCCCGTCGCACCGTGCGACGGAAGGCTGGCCAAAAACATGACGCACGGTACGAGGGCGTACGGGCGACAACACGCTGAGCGTGCTCGGCGCTCGTAGCACACCGCTCGGCAGCGTGCGCGTGTTTCTCGGTAGCACGTGGGCCAGGATGCACAGATAACTTCCGGCGACACGGTGAGCAGGTCTGGACGGGTTCCCTCGGCGAGCGTCGACAGTCGGGTGTACGGGCGTGCGGTTTACCGTATAGATGCCTCAGCACACCTCGACGCTGAGCGCGCACTCGCGGGACCCATCGGCTTGGCATTGGCAGGCTGGGCGTGCGGGGAGCGCGGTACTCGCGCGGACGTCTCGGCGCTATACGTGCGCGCACGAGTTTCTCGACAAGACTGGCGGCCAAGGCCGAGCATACGCGCTCGGCGCTCTCGGCACTTCTCGGCGGGTCTTCTCGGCGATGTCGGTAGCATCGTACGAGTCGCGCGTAGATTGCTCGGTCGGTGTGCAGAAGACTCGGCAGCGTCTCCCGGTAGCTCTCGACAGGGACGGGCAGCACGGCACGCAGGGTCTCTCAGCCAGACTGCGCGATGATGCTCGGCATGCCTCGGCAGCGCGAGTCTCGGCAGGGGACGACGGTCCTCGAACAGCCTCGGTAGTTCTCGGCCAGGCTAGGCAGACGAGGTGGTAGGACGGTGGGGTATGTGCTGAGCGTGCGTATGGACTGTGCCCTAGCTCGCGGCCGAGCCCATCTTTGGCCGACCCGGCCCATTTTCGGCCCAGACCCGTTTTTCGACTTGATTTCAGTTTTTCGACCCGATCCGAACCGATTTACTGTTTCGACCCATTTTCAAATTTTCGGTCCTAATCCAGTTTTGACGAATCCGGCCCGTGCACGCGAGGACCGTTTTGAGATTTTTGAAGATCTGTACTTTGCAAATTTATGTAATAAATTTGGCAGGGAAGTACAAGATCCACGAGTGGGCCGCGATGAACGAATTTATTTTATTTTTATCGTTCATAGTATGTCGTGGATGTTTAAATTATGCAGAAGCATGCTATGTATGTTTAATTACGTAGATAAACATGTTGTATGTTTTCGTGATTGGATGCACATAATAAGTATGCTAGGTTTATCACGTTTTTTCAAGCATATTTTAGAATTCTGCGAGCATATTTTACATGTTGAGTTCTATAGAAAGCATGCTAGGATTACGTGATCTGTATGGACAAACCTTTTGAAACAAAAAGACTAAGCAAGAAACCCGCCATATTAATTTCTAAAAATTAAGATGTCAAGACCTCCACATTTTGATCTCTAAACAAAGTGGTACGCACTGTGAGTAAACGTCCATACACGTGGCTTGCTTGCAATGTTTCTCATAAGTTTGTTAGATGAGATTTCTAAATAAAACATTTTAATCTATTGAGAAGTGGAGGTTTCATGTGTGGCGTCCACACGCCGTGGCTTGCATATCGATTTTCATAAGTTCTCTAAAGATTGATTTAAAATGATGACAAACAATTTGAATTGGGCGGTATGGTCCCACGTAAGTGTCTGAGCTCCCATAGCAATAACATATTTCGGTTCGGGCATTTGCTCATATAATCTCACCAGGAGGGGCCATTTTCATTATTCTTGTTCAATTGTTAAAATTAGACCGCTTGTATAGGACTCGATCTTGGTACTAGTCCATAACGATCAAAGTCAAATCGTGATCCTATTAGTGAAGCAAATTCAATAAAACAACAAGCGGTACCATAGAGAAGCGGCCATAAAGCGAGAGTCTTGACCAATTTGAAAGATCATTTAATGTAGTTGAAATAACTTAAATTTTGGTACATTCGATTAAGTAAAGGAAACTCGATGGAATTCATAATTTTCGATCTTTTTCCCTTTTCTTTTATTATGCGAATAGTCGTGAGCTAAGACCATTCAATGCCTCTTCCGCCATGCATAAACTAAACCAACAATTAAGATAAGCACGAAAATTAAAGCTTCTATAAATCTGAGATACGCCCAATACATGAAACTCATTTCCATGGATAAAGAAAACCGTTTCAACATAAAAAAAACAAAAACTAGAGCAAACATATAATAACGGATTGAAATTGTAACAAGCGTTGCCCATTGGTTCTATACCCGATTCATAACTAGAAAGTTTCTCAACCCTTTCCTAATCGAGGCTAAAATCCAGAAATGAAAAATGCCAAAATAGGAATAAGACTTGATATTATTAGAAATGCCCAAAAACATCATATTCGTAAAGCAAAAACATAGACACACCCTATGAGCGTGGAAAATATACGGATTGGTTGAGTCAATTGAAATTGTAAAGTCATCGATAACTAGTTAGTCAAAACAAGAATTCATTTTGACCAAACTGTCATTGCCTAGTTTCCTTTGATTATTGTAGGGCATATCTCATTTCAAGATTTATCGATCGACTTGATTGGGATCCTTTTCGATCTACTTCATTTTTTAGTTCGTTTTCTTTAATTGCTTTAGTTAGTATAACTCTAGATGTTACACTTACACAAATTTTCTTGTTTTAGTCCAGATTCTTCCTAAAGAAAGCAAATAGAATTATTATTTTCGTTTAAGAATTTTGAATTTATTATTCTTTGATTATTTGATTTTTCTTTATCAAAATATGAGTTCGAGGTTTTGATTTTTATATTTTTAGGAATAGAGTCGCATTTTTTTCTTAGTAATTTAGAATAGAACAAGTATTCAAATGTCCAGAGAATGAGTAGGTATTTACATCTCGATCGAATATCTTAGTGTTGGTATATTTAATTTATTAGATCCGGGTGGGGTTTTCTTGATTGAATCTGAGAAAAAGACCACCCCTTTTTGTTTTAATTGTGCTTCAGGGTATTGGTATATTGGTAAGGTATACCAAAGAAAAGGAGTATCACCGGCTTAACCCTTGATTGTGGGCGGGAAAATTCATAGAGAATTTTCCTCCGATGATTAATGACTAAGATTTGGTTTGTTTGGAAAAAATGGATTCGATCCTTGAAATCCGTTTTTGGATTTTCTGATACGCTTTAAACGATTCCGTGAGTGAATTTTTAGTACAAATTTGGTTTCGATGAACCAACCGGTTCGATTACAAGCAACAAACAAGAATGAAGAAATCAAAACTATACAATTTTTATTTCAAATGAAAATATGAATTTTATTCATTTTTATTTTATTATAGGCTCTGAGGGCTATCTGGACTCGAACCGTAGACCTTCTCGGTAAAACAGACCAAACTTATTATTATCAAATGATATGAACTATTTCAAAGACCCAACATGCATTTTTTTGCATTGGGCTCTTTCATTAATCGATAGAAATATCACCAATCCGCCATATTTTTTTTCTTGATGAAAAATAAGATAAGGGATGGCTCCATGTGCTCGATTCATTATTTGGGATTCTAATTCGGAGCACTACCAAAGTGTTTCAAGGGTGAAGTTATTTTGACGTAGGTCGCGCTTTGGCCTCAAATTTGAAGTTAAATGAAATATCTATCGTTCGACTTAAAAATCCAATATGAAACTTCATACACCTTCAAGTTCATAGGACGAAAAGAGACTTTTGTGGGCCTTATACTCATTATGCCCGGCATTGAATATATCGGTATTCACCTTATCAATATTTCAAGACGGGGCCTGTTTGGTACCTAAAGGGCACTCAAACAGACCGAACCTCTCGTCGCTATTGTTCTCTTAAAGTTATTATAGACTAAGACATCGATTTCTCAATAAGATCCATTTTTAGATTGTATGATAGATTCCCCGAAAAACATTGGCAGCGTGTAAGCGAGGTGCTCTACCAATCGAGCTATAGCCCTTAGTGCTTGTGATCCATATTTTATCATGTATATAATTTGTTGTCAAGATGAATATTCTATGATCCAACATCATAAATGTTTGAGTGGTATTGGTTCGATTATTATTTCTTATAAGGAATATGCTATTTATAATCCATCGACGGATGGGTTCCATTTGGTTCTTTTGGATGATAAATGACCTACTTAACTTTCAATGGTTAGAGTATTGCTTTCATACGGTAGGGAGTCATTGGTTCAAACCAATAGTAGGTAGAACTTATTAGATACCGGAGTAAATGGTATCTAATAAGTTTTTTGCCCCACCTTTTATCTCTTTTTATAGATTTTGTATTTTTTATTTATTTCATTTTTGAATTGCGTTGTATCAAAATTGGATTCTCGCTTGATTGGATTCTATCGAGTGAATGTAATCAAAATAGGGTTTAGAAACGTAAACTCTTTTGATTATTTGAACGCACCAACTAGTTATGAAATTGCACTAACGACTCGACTCTTCTCCTAGCTCGTCGGAGAGCTAGATTTGCCTCAATTATTTGTCTCTTTCCTTCACTTTTCTCAAACTAGCTTCGCTATTTCAAGAGTTTCCTCACTTATTGTGGATCAATATCACTACCCTTTTCCGCA
Organism: Salvia rosmarinus; assembly: GCA_036937905.1. NCBI lineage: Eukaryota > Viridiplantae > Streptophyta > Magnoliopsida > Lamiales > Lamiaceae > Salvia > Salvia rosmarinus. Next base: position 43,620,597 of record CM072817.1, read on the forward strand.
TCATTTACTAAAATAGTGATCTCATTATTGCCTATTCTAGCAAAACCGCCCATCGAGCCATCGTTAACCATTGGTCCTTAAGGCGTATTCTCAAAATCCCTATATCTACAATTTGTAGCAATAGGAGCATGGTTTGTAATACGCCAATTTGACCACTATTTGTAGATAAAATGATTTCTTTCACTTCTAAATCCCAAACAATTCGATTAGGGTCAAGACACAAAGATTTAAAGTCATTTCTTCATAGTGCTCTCCATTTCTAAGTTGATAGCCTTGGCGGTAGCTTCATCGATATTACCTACTAAATAAAAGGCACGCCGGAAGACCATCTAATTCTCAGGAAAGGATCAATTGAAACCCTTTAATGGTTTCTCGCTGACCAACATATTTCCGGGAGGCGGTAAATACTTCGCTACAAAAAGGATTGTGATAAGAAACGCTCAATTTTTCGCACTCTTGCTACGGTTAAACGATCCTCTTCGGATAATTAAGTCCAACCCAAGGATTGCTATAATATCCGAAGCTCTTTATAACGTTGTAAAATTTGCTTAACTCTTTGCACATTTTCATAATGTTCCTCACCAACCACCGAGGTTGGAGCATGGTTGAGTTTGAATCTAAAGGATCATCGCGGATAGATCCCTTTGGCGACCAATCCTCTTGATAGTACGGTAGTAGCATCTAAATATGCAAATGTGGTAGTAGGGCGGGATCGGTCAAATTGTCTGCAGTACATAAACCGCTTGAACGAAATCTTGGTATATACCAATACCGAGTACGGGTAAAAAATAGAGATTGAAAGAAATAACTCTCATGGACCGTAATCAAAAAATAAGAGTTTGGGCGTTAAATATCTTGTATCCATAGAACATCCGTCGTAACATAGATAATAAATAAATAGGGTTAATATCATTCAAATTGCCATTACAAAAGTAATTAGGATTTTGTCTTTAAAAGATATTTTGGACTAGTAACTAATCCAAAAAGACTATTAATTCGCAACAAAACCACTCATACCGGTAATGCGAGGAGGCCATCGAAAAACCATCGAACATCGTGAACATTTTTGGTATTGGGATAGCTATTCGCCCATTTCATCAATATAAAGAAGACGATTCTATCATAAGTTATTCGGCCAAGAAAAAGTGCGAAGACCGATAAATCCATGAGAGATTATTTGTAAAGGGCTCCGTTGAGCCCCATATCCGTGATAGAACCAATTCCTATAATTATAAAACCCATATGAGATACTGAGGAATAGGCTATTCTTTTTTTAAATTACATTGACCGAGAGATGTTGAAGTGCATAGATTATTTGCAGACCGCGCCTACTATTATCAACCAAGGAGAAATTAGAGAACGAGCATGAGGAAATAATTCCATATTGATCCGAACTAATCCATACGCTCCCATTTTTAATAAGATTCGCTAGAAGCATACAAGTACTATAATGCGCTCCGTGGGTATCCGTAACCATGTATGTAGGGTATGATTGGTAATTTGATGACAAAAGCAAGAAAAATCCAATATAAAGTAATATTTCCAAGGCCACAGGATAGGACCGATTAGCCAATATTTCAAAATTTAATGTTGGTTCAAGAGAACTATATAACCCGTAACTCCCATTAAAAGAAAAATAGAACCCTCTGCGTGTACAAAATAAATTTTGTAGCCGAATATAGACGTTTTTCCTCCCACATGGATACAAGTAGATAAACGGAATTAATTCTAACTCCCACATGAGAAAAAAAAGTAAAGATCTCGAGAAGAAACTAATCCTATTTGTCCACCGTACATTGCTAACATGAGAAAATGAAATAATCGAGAATCTCGAGTAATCGCCAAGCCGCTAAAGTCGCTAAAGTAGTGATGAATCCCGTTAGTAAAATGGGTCCTATAGAGAATCCATCTATTCCTAATCTCCAATGAAAATCCAAAAAAAGGATCCATTTATAATCCTCCATTAGTTGGATTAATGGGTCGTCGGTTGAAAATCATAGCAAAATCCATAAGTCGTTAGAAGAAGCTCTAATATACACATACATATAGTATACCAATGATTACTCTATTTCCCTATGTGGAAGAAAAAAGGAATCAACTCGCAAATATTGGCAAAGGATTACTCTATTTCCTATGTTAAAGAAAAAAAGGAATCAACCCGCAAATATTGGCAAAACTATAATTATTGTTAAATAAGGAAAATGGTTCGTGGTAAAGACAAGATACGCTTGTTGGGCGAGAAAATCCGTGCTCAAAATAAAATTCAATTGAGCACGGATTTTGTCAGATAAAAAGAAAAGAAAATGGATTCAAGTAGAGTTTTATGGAATGTATCAATAAGCTAGACCCATCTGCGAGTTGTTTCATGCCATAAATAAACCCGAACACTCAAAAAATCATTGGACACGCAGATTCACACCTCATACAACTAACGCAGTCTTCGGTCCTTGGGGTCAAGCGATTTGTTTAGCTTTACATCCATCCCAAGGTATCATTTCTAATACATCGCGGGCACTTGGGACACATTGGGTACATCCTATACATGTATCATAAATCTTCACCGAATGTGACATCGATCTATACATTTTGAACATCATAAATTTTCGGTCTAGTAAACTAACTTATAAATGAATCCTATAAGTTAGATACCGGACTAATCAATGAGTGATCATAATCAATTTACTTACAATTTCTTTATGAAAAGGACCAAAATACTTTGATTTCTTATGTTTTGCAACCACGATCATACCTTTGTCGTCTCAAACCTATTAATTTGAACTTATTTCTAAATATTCAATTTTCCACCGATATAATGAATACTATTTATTCAACAAGTTTGATTGGTTAATAGGAGTTGATTTTATGTTACGATAAATTGATGAAACAATAGCCGTCCAATAGTCGCTCGGTAATTGCAATAGTTATAACAAAAATTGAAAAATGTCTCCTCTTAATTGACGATTATCAAAATATCGTAAAATGTTACAAAATTTATATTAACCGAATTTAATAGAAGTTCAATGCACATAAGGGCTCTAACCATATTTCGACTTGTGATCAATCCATAGATACCAACAAAAAATAAATAGGCACTCAAAACAAGTATATGTTCGAGCATCATTAATAAACTCCTTATCAATTTTGATGCGTTTTAATCTGAACAATAATTGAATAGATTCGATTCTAACAAATATGAAACGGGGAAATAGATTGAGATCGATATAAAACTAAAGCCTTTCTATTCGATTAATTTTTTTTTCAAATTAACGAATTATAGCTTTTGTGTTAGTTAATTCTATTTGAATTACTTGTTTTAAAGATTTCTTATTGACGAGCTATAGAAATAGCACCTATTAAAGCGACTAAAAGGATTATTGAAATGAGTTCAAATGGAAGAAAAAAATCCGTTGCTAAATGAATTCCAATTTGTTGGCTATTACTTATCAAATCTTGCTCTAAAATCTGATTTGATTTTGTAGCCCGTGATCCCATACCAGCCGTATCTTGAATAGTAGTCATTAGTGAAATAAAAAGACTTGTACAAATCATTGAAGTAACTCCATCCCCAACGGTCCAAAGATGAAAATCTTTGTAATATTCTCAACCATTCATAAACATCACAAAGAAAATTATTAAAACATTTATAGCTCCTACATAAATAAGGAGCTACGCACCGCTACAAAATATGAATTCGATAGAATATAGAATAAGGATATACAAAAAAGAACCAATCCCAACGAAAAGGCCGAATAAATTGGATTCGGAAGTAATACTACCGCAGACTTCCTAATATAAGACCCAATCCTAGAAAGACTAAAAGAAAATCATGTATTGGTCCAGTAAATCCATTTTTTATAAAAAATCGAAATATTTCATGTCTTTGTTGACCGACCAGAAAAAAAGTTATCATTTATTTTAAACATACTTCTTAATTGAATTTAATTTGAATGGGATGATTTGGATTGATGGAAATACAGACTACTTTCTTTAGTTTCGAAAATAAAGGTTAAACTTTATCTTTATATTTTCTATTATTAAATCATTACATTATTCGAATAGAAATAGAAACCCATTTTAAATGAAAATCAAGCCACGACCCTCACCAACCAACCGTTCTTTTGTATTGACCAAGCAAAAACCTCATTCCTTTAACTCCAAAATTTTTCAAAAGCTTTAGCTTTTTTTTTGAATTTGTAAATGTTTTGTGAATCGAGAGTTTTATACATTGTTGAGTTGAGGTAAATTCAAGAAATTGTTCGAATTGTGTAATCTTCAATTATCGATACCAGAACCGCCTAAAGCAATTTGATTATAATTCAATTCATGACGATTATAAGTAGAAAGCTCATATTCTTGGACATTGATAAACAATTTGTTGGACAATACTCAACACAATTACCACAAAATATACAAATCCCAAAATCAATACGTAATTAAGTAATCGTTTTTTTCGAATATCTGCTTGCAATTTCCAATCTACAACGGGTAAATCTATAGGACATACACGAACACATACTTCACAAGCAATGCATTTATCAAATTCAAAGTGGATTCGGCCTCGGAAACGCTCGATGTAATCAATTTTTCGTAGGGTATTGAATAGTTACAGTAAACGATTCGCATGGGACAAGGTAATCACGAAACCTCGACCAATATACCGGCACTCGTATTGTTTGTTGACGAGAGAACATGTCGAATATCTATAAATAAATTTAATCGTTTCTTTCTCTTGTTTGAGACAAGTTATGAAGAATATAATATTCTATTCCTTTACGGTGAAAGAAGTTGGAACTAAGTCGTTAATAATAGATTACCTAAAGAAATAGGTAAAAGAAATTTCCATCCAAGATTTAATAGTTGGTCCATTCTCGGTCCTGGTAAAGTCCATCTTGTTGCAATAGAAATGAATAAGAACAAATAAGTTTTAGCGAAGGTAATAAAGATACCTATTATTGTTCCAAAACTTTCCTCTTTGATTTATGTCAAATAACTCAGATCAAATAGGTTTGGAATAAAAGATTCCACCCCTCCCCAAGTAAAGAATCATATAAATAATGAAGAAATTAGTAGATTTAGATACTGAAGCAACATAAAATAATCCAAATTTGATACCGAATATTCGGTTTGATAACCGCCTACTAATTTTTCTTCCGCTCGGTAAATCAAAAGGTAATCTCTCACACTCGGCTAGAGAAGAAATTAGAAAATGATAAACCCTATAGGTTGACGCCACAAATTCCATCCCCAAAACCATATTTGGATTGTGTTTCAACTATATCAACTGTATTTAAACCGTTAGATAATCATAGTCGACAATAACATCATCGCTTATCACTATTACGTAACCGTACATGAGATTTTCACCTCATACGGCTCCTCATAGGTCACAAATCAATCTAAGAACCTTTCAACATTATTTTTCTTGATGTGTTTGTAGGATCGATAGAGAATAAAACTCTTATCCTAAGGCTTAGAATTAGACTAATGGAATTACGTCGCTATATTTCTAATTATAATAAAAAGTGCTTCGAATTGATCTCATATTTTAAGAATTGTCATTTTCTTTTTGATTAAAAACTTTATCCTTGAATAGAAAAGATTAGAGGAATATCACATAGATATTTCAACTTCTCATTTTATTACGAAAAAAATTTAGGTATTACATAAAAGAATCGATTTCATTCCTATTCTCCTTTCTCGTAAAAAGGTATTATTCACATTATCAAAAGTAAAAGATTTCTTCGCTTTGATAGTTATTTACTTAACCTATGGACGTGAACATACTGGCCTAAATCATGGAGTCTTCTTAATAATTTCTACCAAGTTAAAGCCCCATTTCAATTATTTTCTATAACAAAATATCCTATCGATAATTTTCTAATCTCCATTACTAACCCTTTGTGTATCTTGGTCTTCCTAACCATCCACTGCTTTTTAATCTTTCATTAGGATAATACATCTATGCTATGGAAATAGTATAGAAAAACCCATACAATTGATCTTTTAAACCCGCTTCAACAAAGCGGCGATGGCTAATCACCAATCTTGGGGTAAACAATTGATCGCTTATGTTTACTTTCACTTAATTCTTGTACATAGGAAATGAGATTTCATTCTTTTAACAACAAATTTGTAAGTCGCTTTATTTCACTCATATAACTATCTCGTTTAATTCATGAACCCAATGATGAATAAAAAATCAATATTCAAATAATTTGACTTTCTTCTTAGAAAGAAAAGAAATGGGGAATTTTATGTCTCATCGAATCACGTAGAGATATTAATAATACACATAGAGTTAATGGTATTTCATAACTAATTGATTGAGCAAAGACCTTAATCCACCTAAAAGGAATATTTATTCTTTGATCCATATCCCGACATAAGCAATCCAAGGAGCAAGACTTGAAATGGCGATCCATAAAAACACCAATACTAAGATCAGCTAGAATAAAGCGATAGCTAAAAGGAATTATTGAATAACTTAGTAAAATGGATATGATCGCATGGATGGACCAATCTCGAATAAACGAGTATCTCCTCTAGATGGAAGAAGATTTTCTTTGAAAAGTAGTTTTGTACCATCACAAAGCTTGAAGAATTCCCAAAGGCCCCCGTATTCGGCCAATATGTTGTCGTATCCGGCGGATATTTCTCTTTCTAACCAAATAATTACTAGAACACCCAAATGTGATTCCTAATACAAGAATGAAAATAGGACAAGCATCCATATGATCCCATAAATTTTTAAAGTCATTTCTTCAAATTGCTCTCCATTTCTAAGTTGATAGCCTTGCGGTAGCTTCATCGATATTACCTACTAAATAAAAGGCCCGCCAGAAGACCATCTAATTCTTCGCAAAGGATCAATTGAAACCCTTTAATGGTTTCGCTAGACCAACATATTTCCGGAGAACCGTAAATACTTCGCTACAAAAAGGGTTGTGATAAGAACGCTCAATTTTTCAAGGCTTGCTACGGTTAAACGATCCTCTTCGGATAATTCGTCCAACCCAAGGATAGCTATAATGTCCTCAAGCTCTTTATAACGTTGTAAAGTTTGCTTAACTCTTTGCTAGATTTCATAATGTTCCTCACCAACAATCCGAGGTTGAAGCAAGGTTGAGGTTGAATCTAAAGGATCTAATGCCGGATAGATCCCTTTGGCGCCAATTCTCTCGATAGTACCGTAGTAGCATCTAAATGTACAAATGTCGAAGAAAGGGGGATCGATCAAATCGCCCGCAGATACATAAACCGCTGAATAGAAATTATGTTGGCTCTGCTGATTAATTCACGCTTGATTATTACGGCGCAATTAATTAATTGTGGATCCGCTGCTCATCGTGGCTCGCTTTATTTTTCTCTGATTTCATTTTTTACCACGAGAAAATTCGTGGTTAGATTAGTATTTTTTTTGTAAATCTAATCTGTAAAAGAGGAACGAAGACGAAGAAACGAAGAAATCCCATCGTACCGTGCGACGGGAGGTTGGCCGGAAACCGGATGCACGGCACGAGGGCGTGCGGGCGACGCCACGCTGAGCGTGCTCGACGCTCGTAGCACGCCGCTCGGCAGCGTGCGCGTGTTTCTCGATAGCACGCGGGCTAGGATGCATGGATAACTTCTAGCAGCATCGAGCGATATGGCGATCAGGTCTCGACGGGTTCCCTCGGCGAGCGTCGATAGCTGGGCGTACGGGGCGTGCGGTTTACCGCATAGATGCCTCGGCACACCTCGGTGCTGAGCGTGCGCTCGCGGGAGCCCTCGGCGGGCATCGGCAGGCTGGGCGTACGGGGGAGCACGGTACTCGCGCGGACGCCTCAGCGCTATACGTGCTCCCACGAGTTTCTCGGTAGTACCTGGGCAACCTCGGCGCTGAGCATACGCGCTCGGTAGCGCCCATGCATTGCTCGGCGCTCTCGGCACTTCTCGGCGGGTCTTCTCGGCGACATCGGTAGCATCGCACGAGTCGCACGCAGACTGCTCGATCGGCGTGCAGAAGACTCGGAAGTGTCTCCTGGTAGCTCTCGATAGGGATGGGCTACACGGCACGGAAGGTCTCTTGGCCAGACGACACGATGATACTCGGCACGCCTCGGTAGCGCGAGTCTCGGTAGGGGACGACGGTCCCCGAACAACCTCGGCAGGTTCGGCAAAGCTAGGCGGACGGTGGTAGGACGGTGGGGTGTGTCTTGGCGCGCATGGGTCGTGCCTCAGCTGCCCAGCCCATCTTGGGCCGACTCACCCGTTTTGGCCCAAACCTATTTTTCAACCGATTTGGTTTTCGAATTCGATCCGATTTATCGTTCGAATTGCTTTCAAATTTTCGGTCCAAATCCAGTTTTGACGAATCCGGCCCGTGCACGCGAGGATAATTTCGAGATTTTTGAAGATCTGTACTTTGCAAATTTATGTAATAAATTAGGCGTAGAAGGCTGCAGATTCACGAGTGGGCCTCGATGAACTAATTTATTTTATTTTATCGCTCATAGCATGTCGTGGATGTTTAAATTATGCGTACATGCTATGTATGTTTAATTACGTAGATAAACATGTTGTATGTTTTCGTGATTGGATGCGCATAATAAGCATGCTAGGTTTATCGCGCTTTTTCAAGCATATTTTAGAATTTCGCGAGCATATTTACATGTCGAGTTCTATAGAAAGCATGCTAGATTACGTGATCGCATGGACAAACCTTTGAAACAAAAGACTAAGCAAGAAACCCGACATATTAATTTCTAAAAATTAAGATGTCAAGACCTCCACATTTTGATCTCTAAACAAAGTGGTACGCACTGTGAGTAAACGTCCATACACGTGGCTTGCTTGCAATGTTTCTCATAAGTTTGTTAGATGAGATTTCCAAATAAAATATTTTAATCTATTGTGAAGTGGGGGTTTCATGTGTAAACGTCCACACGCGTGGCTTACATATGCGATTTTCATAAGTTCTATAAAGATTGATTTAAAATGAGATGACAAACGAATCTGAATTGGAAGCGGTATGGTCCGAGTGAGTATGCTAATTCTAAGAATTCATTTTCCGCTGTCAAAATTATGGTCATTGCTTAGGCATCACCTCAAGTACAACTTCCCGCGAAATCCCTTCTTGCGATATTGATGTGGTCTAGTTAAGGTCCAATCATTAATTTCGTTTGTCATAAAGATAAGTTGACATGAATTAAAATAAACTACTGAAAGGTTTATTTTAGTCTGGTCGAAGGGTTCATATGTAAACGTCCACACACGTGGCTTGCGATTGGAGGTTTCAATTAATATTGTTTTATCAAAAGATTACAATATTATTGTTACGAGTTATGTGAGATTGTATGCTTATGTGTTTTACATTACTTTTCAGATATGTCTCTGACACCCATTATCAATATGCTCGCACCAAACCCATTGTCCGGTCCGAATTTTATCAAGTGGAAATGAAACATTGAGATTGTTCTTACTATCGAAGAGAATTTATTTGTACTCACTACACCTCATCCAACGTCCCTAGAAGATTCATCTACCGATGAGGAGCGCAAGGAGTACGAGAAATGGGACAGATCAAATAGAATGACAAAATGCCTTCTTTTGGTCACCATGTGCGAGTCCTTGCAACTCCAGCATCAAGAGATGGATGATGCAACCAGCATCTTGCTAAATCTTATGAAATCGTATGGAGAGTCAGATAGAATTTCTAGTCATAACTTGACAAAATTAATTATGTCAAGTTCAATGATGGAAGGCGATTCAATGCATGACTATGTAGAGAAAATGATCAATCTCTTTGGAGAGCTTGAATTAGTTAGATGATATATTGATGACGAAGTTAGAATCGATATAATCCTCAATACTCTACCCAAATCTTGTGATGACTTCCATTATAGAGTAATCCTTTATAAAAAGAGTTATACTCTAGATTCATTGCAAGAGGATTTAGTAATGGAGGAACGCAAGATGGGTAAAGGTGCACAGTCTTTAGTACGCACCTCAAGGAAGACCACTGCTTAATCGAAAGCTGAAAAAATAAAGTGGAATCAAGAGATGCTAAGGCTAAATAGTGGGAGTAGGGCTCTACCAGCGGTTTGAAAACGCCAAAGGAAAAGGGTAAGTACTTCAAGTGCGGTAAAACTGGGCATTGAAAGGCTAATTTCCCTATGTTCAAGGTTCAAGGTATGTCATTGGCTTTAGTAATAAAAACATGTTTAGCAACTTGTTCTACTCATTCATGGGTAGTAGATACAGGTGCGACTGATCATGTTTGTTACACCTTGCAGGGGTTCCTGCGGACAAGGGAGCTGTTTGATGGCGAGATAGCGATCTCCATGGGAAACACGATGAAAGTCGAGGCCTTTGCGGTCGGAGATGTTACTATTTGCTTTGACATGACAATTTTAGTTTTAAAGGATGTTTTATTTGTGTTGGAGTTTCGACGAAACTTTATTTCGATTTCCAAACTATTTACACATGGATATTCAGTTATTTTTTATAGTGGTGTTTCTATCATGAGAAATGACGAGTTCAGGATCCATGAATGGGCTGTGATGAATGGATTTTATTTTATTTTTATCATTCAAAGCATGTTGCGGATGCTTAAATTATGTAGTACTATGCAATGTATGTTCAATTACATTGATAAACATGGATATATGTTTTGTGATTAACTGTCGTTTAGCAAGCATGCTAGATTTATCGTGTGTTGAAGCATGTTTTAGAATTGTACAAGCATGTTTTACATCTTGAGTTCTAGCAAAAACATGTTAGAACTACGTGATCTGCATGGACAAACCTTTAGAAACAAAAGACTAAGCAAGAAACCCGATATATTAATTCTTAAATTAAAAAAAGTCAAGACCTCTATATTTTGATCTCTAAACAAAGTGATATGCACTGTGAGTAAACATCTACACGTGTGGCTTGCTTGCACTATTTATCATAAGTTTGTTAGATGAGATTTCTAAATAATACATTTTAATCTATTGAGAAGTAGGAGTTTCACGTGTAAACATCCACACGCATGGCTTGCATGTGCGATTTTCATAAGTTCACTAGAGATAGATATAAAATGAGATAACAAACGAATTGAATTGGAAGCGGTATGGTCCGAGTGAGTATGCTAATTCTAAGAATTCGATTTCTACTGTCAAAATTGTGGTCACTGCTTAGGCATCACCTCAAGCATAACTTCCGACGAAGTCCGTTCTTGCGATGGTGATATGGTCTAGTTAAGATCCAATTATTAATTTCATTTGTCATAAGGATAAGTTGACATGGATTGAAATTAAACGACTAAAAGGTTTGTCCACACGCGTGGCTTGCATGTGGGATTCCTTGGGCAATTGGAGGTTTCAACCAATGTTGTTTTATCAAAAGGTTACAATAACATTGTTACAAATTATGTTCGATCGCATGCTTATGTGTTTATATTACTTTTCAGATATGTCTCTTACTCTGATTATTAATATGCTCGCACAAAACCCCTTAGTCGGTTTGAACTTTATCGAGTGGAAACAAAACAATGAGATTGTTCTTACTATCAAGAAAATTTATTTGTACTCACTACACCTCATCCAACGCCCCTAGATGACTCATCTACTAATGAGGAGCGCAATGGGATAACTCAAATAGAATGGCAAAGTGCCTTCTTTTCGTTACTAGGTGCGAGTCCTTGCAACTCCAACATCAAGAGATAAAGGATGCAGCCATCATCTGGCTAAACCTCATGAAATCGTATGGGGAGTCGGACAGAATTGCTAGTTATAACTTGACTAAATTGATCATGTCAAGTTCAATGATGGAAGGCGATTCAGTGCATGACCATGTAGAGCAAATGATCAATCTCTTTGGAGAGCTCGAATTGGTTGGAGGACATATTGATAACGAAGTCAAGATCGATATAGTCCTCAATAGTTACCCAATTCTTTTGATGACTTCCGTTATAGCGTGATCCTATATGGAAGTGTTATACTCTACATTCATTGCGAAAAGATCAAGTAACAGAGAAAGGCAAGATGGGCAAAGGTGCACAGTCTTTAGTATGCACCTCAAGGAATACCACTGCATCATCGAAAGATGAAAAGGTAAAGTGAAATTCAAGAGATGCCAAGACTAAAGAAAATAGTGGGAGTAATACAAAGGGCTCTACTAGCGGTTTGAAAAAGCCAAAGGAGAAGGGCAAGTGCTTCAAGTGTAGTGAGACTGGGCATTGAAAGGCTAATTACCCTATGCTCAAGGCTCAAGGTACACCATTAGCTCCAGTAACGGAAACATGTTTAGTGACTTGTTCTACTCATTCATGGGTAGTAGATACGAGTGCGACTGATCATGTTTGTTACACCTTAGAGAGATTCCTACGGACAAGACAACTGAGTGATGGCGAGATAACTATCTCCATGGGCAATGCGGCGAAAGTCGAGGCCATTGCAGTCGGAGATCTTACTTTATACTTTGATAGGACAATTTTAGTTTTAAGAGATGTTTTATATGTGCTAGAGTTTCGACGAAACCTTGTTTCGGTTTCAAAACTATTTACTCATGGATATTCTGTTTTTTTTTATAGTGGTGTTTCTATCATGAGAAATGATGAGTTTATTTGTGGTGGCACATTTTATAATTCTCTTTATTCTATTTCTGCTAAGTATAATACTATAATTATGTTGCATCTACAACATCAAACAACAAGAAAATAAAGTTTTATTCTCAAGAAGACATCACATATCTTTGGCATCCTAGATTAGGTCACATCAATCTAAATATGATCTAAACACTGGCTAAGAATGGAGCATTGGGTGAATTTACGGTTACTTCGTTCCTAGTCTGTTAATTCTGTATAGAGGGAAAGATGTAGACCAGACCCTTCAAAGCGAAGGGGTATAGAGCCAAAGAGGTATTAGAGTTAGTCTATTCAGACCTGTGTGGACCGATGTCTGCACAAGCTTGTGGAGGGTAAGTGTATTTTGTTACTTTCATTGACTATTACTCAAGGTACAAATAAGTATACCTGCTTCACCGCAAGTCTGAATGCTTTGAAAAATTCAAAGAATTTAATGAAAAAGTAGAGATGAAGCTAGGTAAGAGTATCAAAAGTGGAGACGAAACTCGGTAAGAGTATCAAGTCACTGCGGTCTGATCGCGGTGGTGAATACCTCACCAATGAGTTTATGGACTATCTGGTGCAGTGTGGGATTACATCCCAGCTCACTACACTAGACACATCACAACAAAACGGTATGTCAGAGCGAAGAAATATGACTCTCTTAGAGATGGTTAGATCAATGATGAGTTATGCAACTTTTCCTATTTCGTTCTGGGGGTATACCTTAAAAATAGAGGCATATTTGCTCAATCTAATACCGCCCAAGTTAGTCAATAAGACCCCTTTCGAGTTATGGTTTGGCGTAAGCTTAGTTTAAGCCATATAATGATATGGAGCAGTCCAGCATATGTGTTGAATAAGAAGGTTGACAAGTTGGAGGCTAGATCTGATGCAAGACTATTTATAGGATATCCTAGAGGAACGAAAGGTGGTTATTTCTATAGTCCTAAGGATCAGAAGGTCGTTATGAGTACCAATACCCGATTCTTGGAGGAGGACTACATGAAAAATAACAAATCCAAAGTTGAAATCATTCTTCAAGAAATGGAAGATGATCGTATTCCATCACCATTCCACCAAAAGTATAAGATCTCGAGTCTAGTGTGAGGGATCGACACCAGATACTTGAGGAGATTGAAGTGGGTCAAGTTTCACTAAGGATACCAATTGATAAGTGGGGCCTGCCCAACAAGTTGTGCAAGAAAGGGAACCACAAGTTACTACACCTACCATTGCCTTTGTACCAGTAGCGTCTCGTCATAGTGGGAGGGTCGTGCGATAACCTAATCGATTTATGTTCATGGGTGAATATTCGGATTTAGTCCTAGTAGGTGAAACAAGCTATAATCGACCGCAACGAGGCGATACAAGACATAGATGCAGGAGCATAGCCCACATCTATGGAATTATAAATTGAGTCCATAACAACTATGGATGTATACGAAAAAATACCCTTACCAGACAGCAAGGAAGCCATAGGTAGTAAGTGGGTATACAAGAGGAAGGAGATTCTGACGGAGAGGTTTCGCTTTTAAAGCCAGGCTTATAGCGAAAGGGTACACTCAGATTGAGGGAATCGATTACGATGATGCTTTTTCGCTTGTAGCAATGCTCGAGTCCATCGTAATTCTTCTGGCCATAGCAGCTCACTTAAACCTAGAGGTTCGGCAAATGGATGTGAAAACCGCTTTCTTAAACGGTTACCTTGAGGAAGATCGACATATCTATATGCAACAACCCGAAGGTTATATGAAGAAAGGTGAAGAGCATCTTGTGTGGAACTTAAGAAGTCCACTTATGGACTCAAGCAAGCTTCCCGGTCATGGAACTTATGCTTTGACGAGGTGGTAAAAACCTATGGTTTTACCTAGTTGCCTAGCGAGAGTTGTGTATATCATTTAAATGTCAATGGTTATGTGGTATTTCTTGCACTTTACGTAGATGACATCCTTCTACTTGGCAACAATGTGAAGCTGTTATTACATGTAAAGAGTTGGTTATCCGATCAGTTTCAGATGAAAGACTTAGGAGATACAGTGTACATTCTTGGGATCAAGGTTTACTAATATGGCAAGAGAAAAATATTGAGTTTATCTCAAGCATCTTACATTGATACTGTAACTACTCGTTTTAGCATGCAAACCGCTAAGAAGGATTGCTCCCTTCAGACATGGCGTTCCTTTATCTAAGGAGCAGTCATCGATGATTGCAAAGGAGATAGAGAAAATGAGAAACGTTCATTATGCTTCCACCGTAGGAAGTCTCATGTATAGAATGTTGTGTACGAGGCCCGCTATCTGATATGCGGTGGGCATAGTAGCAAGATATCAGTCTAACCCTAGACAAGCTCGTTGGACTGCGGTAAAGCATATATAGTAAAGTACCTGAAAAGAACTCGAGATTATAGGCTAGTTTACCAGATAGATAGTCTAATGCCTTTGGGTTATTCAGACTCGGATTTCCAATCTAACCGTGATGAGAAGAAATCTACCTCAGGCTAGGGTTGTCAATGGGTAGATTTTACCCGGACCAGAACCAATAACTTAGTAATGGTTATGGAACTTGCCCATTAGATACTGGATCCGGACCGGACCCGGACCATCAATTACGGGTCTTAAGCGGTCCGGATCTGAGCGGGTTAGAACAAGAACCGGACCATAATCAGAACTGGAATCAAAACCATTGCTTTATAATTTGATCGGTTAAGAGTGATTTCAGATCGATATGGATAAAACTAGCTCATTGAGAAGCCTATTTAAACTTAGGCTTGTAAATAGACATGTTTTACTAGGACTAGAACCAATAAATAAGTATTGATTCTGGTTCTAGAATCGAAATCGGATTCGGACCAGACCATACTATCAAACTATGGATCTAAACGGTCTGGGTCTAAAGCAGGTGTGCAACTGGAACCGGAACCACTGCTTTAAAATTTAATAGGTTTTGAGCGATTCCGGATCAGTCCAGGTAAAACCCATCCATTGACATCCCTACCTTAGGCTATGTGTTTACCTTGGGAAGTGAAGTCGTATCTTGGCGGAGTGCAAAGCAGCGATGCATTGCAGACTCCACCATGGAAGTCGAATATGTAACCACATCAGAGGCTGCTAAGGAAGCGGTATAGTTCAAGAACTAACTCATAGATCTAGATGATGTACCTCATTTTCCCAAGAGTATCATAATGTTTTGTGATAACTCTGGTGCAGTAGCAAAGTCGAAGGAATCACGGACCCACAAGACGACGAAATACATAGAGAGAAAGTACCGTATCATACGAGAAATCATACGTAGAGGTGACGTGCTTATAGAGAAGATTGGTACTGCGGACCAACTAGCTGACCCATTCACGAAGATCCTACTATAAAAGTCTACAACGAGCATGTTCGAGGACTTGGATTGCGCTAGATGGCCCCCACTTAGAAAGGAAACTTTTGTAGAAGTGGGAGAAGCAAAGTGATGGTGTTGTTTGTAATAGCTAGTGGGGAGACACATTTTATACTAAAAGTTTGCTTTAGTATAAGTGAGAGATTGTTTGATTTTTATACTGAAAGCAGCTTGTATAAATTGTTTCCTGTTACCACTATTACGATCACATATCTGAATTATTTACTTGATTGCATATGTTTGTCTCATTATCTCATACAAAAGTTAGATCATACATTGTGTAGAAAGATCACACAAGTTTGTATGATTGGTTAAGTTAATTGAGATATATAAAGGATCATAGCTGAGACAACTTGAGGACGAGTTGTCGGTATAGACTGCAACATGATAAGAAGTGACTTGACTTGTTTACTTGTCTATGCAAAATTTTGTTCAGACCTAATTGTTCTCTAAGTCATTCGTAATTGTACGAGGTCCCTATAGAGCGGTAAGGTCGATCAAGTCGTACTCGCAAGGAAGGCTTAACAGGGCTACGGTTCGGTTTCATGCACAAAAATAGAAAATAAAAACTAACGTCCTAAAATAAAGGGAGCTGTCACGGAATGGACGAAAGCAGGAAAGAAAATAAAGCAGGCAAAAGGGTGTACTTGGATAACAAGAGAACTTGGCAGATACACGGAATTGAAGATGGTGTTCTAGGGTTCAAATATATCCTCGCATTCAATGAGCCAAGGACCGGTGCACAACGCAGTAAACTATCCACGCTCTCTCACCTAGCGTTTAACATAAACAAGTCTCTCGACCCCGGCTATGCTAGACCCACAATCAATGACAAACTAGTCTCTCGACCCTACGAAGGATAATCAAACACAAATGCACACGATAGCAAACATCTATCCACATATATTAATCACTCAACAACAAACTAGTCTCTCGATCCCGCTCGTTATCAAACTTATATTTAAAATAAATATGCTCTCACATTAATTCATAATCAAACATAAGCACATAATCAAATTACACTATTCTTTCGAGCCCGTGTATTAGATAATAAAAATAATCAGATATCATCAACACAACAATCACGATTCAAGACATGAACAAATCAAACATTTATTTCACTATAAATCGATAAATCATTCTCATGATAGAAATTATTTCCATAGCAATTACGTAGATATAATGAAACGAGAAAAACTTACAAACCAATCATTGAAAAATTTGTCATCCAAATATCCAAAATCGCTCAATCCAAATGTTAATCAAAGCACAAGAATTTAAAAGGAAGGGAAAAAGGAAAAGGAAAAGAAAAGGAAAAATAAGAGAAAATCGTGTGTGAATGAGTGTGAGGAATCCCCCGAGAAAATACGGCTCTCCTTCCTTTTAAAACCCTCGAAAAGCATATAAAATCAGCCAAATTGGGCTTTAAAAGGCCTGCCCAGCACCGGACGAGACAAAGCCGACGCATGGGCTGGCTTCCTGGATTGGTACCGAGAGGGTACCCCAGTGCCGGATGGGGTGAAGCCGACGATCAGGGTGACTTCTGGAGAGGTGCCGAGAGAGTACCCCAGCGTCGGACGGGGGTGCGGCCGACATTGGGTGCAGGGGCATGCGTGGTGGGGAAAGATAATGAGCTTCGAACGAGGCCGACACTGGGCATACGGCCAACGCTGGGCTGCATGAGGGGCAAGGCGAGGAGCTTCATATGAGGCCGACACTGGGGTGCGCTGGGCGCAAGGCGAGGAGCTTCAAACAAGGCCGACATTGAGGATGCAGCGGGCACTATAGTGAGTGGGACACAAGGCTAGAAGCTGGAGGCAAGGGCATCGCTGGGGTCTGGCCGATGCTGGGGTAGTGGCTCCCGGCATTGGTGCCGATCCGATCGGGCGCCAGCATGCTCTTGCGCGACTTTGTTGTTTCGCTCCGTTCTCTCGTCCGAACTCTGAATTACGATTCGTTTGCGCTTATGGACTCCTATCGAGATGCTCTTTAAAATTGTAAACATCCATCCTTGTCAGATCAATTTCGTCATATTTAACGTCGTTTTCTACAAAACTTATAAACAAACCAAATAAGTCTGAATCGATAAATACTAATCAAAACAACGGTAGAAATAGAACAAACCACGAGAAACAACATGCATAAAAATACCAAGAATAAACACAAAATCATACTAAATAATTGGTATATCTTAATGTATTGATGGATCACAGTGAGATGAGTTCTTCTATCTGACCATCGTGAAGAACCTAGATCTCAGTGACTTTACGTTGATCTAAACCTCGATAAGGTTTTAGGTGAGTATGAAAGGCTGAAGCTGCTAGAATTTTCATCCACTTCTATATAGAGTCAACTGGGACTCTGTTCTTATTTATGTATTACATTAATCTTTCTCCAATATCTAGATAGATATTTTCTGATATTATTATATATCAAGAGATATTATCTGATATCATTATGTATCAAGAGATATTATCTGATATTGTTAGATATCAAGAGATAATTATTCTAGATATAATTTATCAGCAAAGATATTATTGTATTTATTAGATATGTAAGGATCCTATCTAAACAAGATTCTAGGAATGCATTATAAATACAAGGTGAGAGAAAATAAGAAATAATCCTATTCATTTGTTGTGATTTTCAAAAATTACATAGATCAAAGTATGAGGTTAATTTTTACAGTGTTCTTCATAGATTGCTCTCACTCAATATTAGAGAATAGGCATCCGGAAGATAGTCTAGAAGATCAAAGCTGGAGTCTACCATTGATCTCATATCCCAGAAATTTGTAGGTAAACACCTAAGTATTGCAATTAATTATATAGATGTATGCTAGATATATAATCAATGTATGGTGAATTAAACATCCAAGATAGATCATCGGGAAGAGGGTAAAATAAGATTTCCCTACAGTCCCATCTCATGGATGAATTAGATGAATATCGTCATCTATTGTCATTTCTATATCCGTCATTGTCATTTCCATTTTATCTTTTTGAAATGGTGGATCTAATGTTGATCTAAAGGGAAATTCAATATTAAATCTTGCTTTGACTTTGCACATTTTCCACCAATATTTCTTTGCTTGGTTCAAACATGGATACGAACAATAGTACATCTGAATACCTTGATTTGCAAGGAGAAAGGGTCGAACTTATTGTACCTATGCATGTGATTTAAAGACACTAATTTGGAGTCTCTATGCACTAATGTCTGTGAAGTTGATGGGTCAAACCACTCACATTTGAATAAAGTCGTTGTTTTTATTGGCAGACTTGAATATTCCAACACACAAACCTCCAACAAACGCCCATAAAAGTCCAACTCATCACTACTATAAATCTCGCCCTTTATGTAAACTCCATTGTTCATAATGGCTCGGTAAACCCCGTGCGCTATCGTGTGAAATCTGTATCCATTGATAAGATATTCAGGATATGTTTTAACCTCTAATAAAGGTCCTTTTGCAAGATCCTTAATATATTTATTCACATTGTTGTTACATCTTCCATATGCTTTGCATCAATAAGCAAATTCCTTGTCAATTTTTGTGCCAAGATCGGATTTAGACAATGATGATTTGCTGCTCGTATTTGTTCCTCAAACAATCTTCAAAAAATAATAATCATACATGTCAGATTAAAATAAACATATATTGAAAAGAAAAAGACTACTGAATTTGATGATACTCACTTAAGATATGTTTCTGTAACCTCATTACAGTTGAGTAGAATGTATGTATGTGCGGCATTATACTCTCTAGCATCTAAATATTCTTGTCAACATTTTGCCAAGAGGACGTCCTGTCCATTTGAATATTAAAGGCAAATTTGGATCACCATTGAAGCTTTCTCCATCGCAGTTACGAGGTATATTCCTTAACCTCGTACTAACATAGTCCTCAAAATAATAGGAACAAAAACTGGATGCTTCTTCCACTAAATATGCATTGGATATAGATCCTTCAACTCTAGTCTTGTTTCTTACATTATTTTTCAACTTTCTTAAATACCTATAATTACCAATAATTTATATTAATACGTGTAAAATGAACCAGAAACGACATATATATATATATATATATATATATATATATATATATAGTTAATTGATATTGGTAGGATTAATACCTCTCAAATGGATACATCCATCAATATTGAGCTGGACTTGCAAGGCGAGCTTCATCAGCCAAATAGACTAGTAAGTGCTCCATTGAGTCGAAAAAACTTTGTGGAAATATGCGCTCAAGATTTGGACATATCATATATTTTATATTCCGAGAGGTTAAGTCCTTGAAGAAAAGACTTAACTCTTTGATCGTTTTCTAAACATTTTGTGGAAGAAGTTTAGGAAATACAACTGGTAGTATGAGTTGCATGAACATATGACAATCATGACTTTCATCCCAAACATCTTTAGCTTTCTCATGTCCACACATCTACTCATATTAGACATGCATCCATCTGGAAATCTAAGCCCCTTTATCCATTCACATAAGACCTTTTTTCACTATTGTCAAGGATGTATAAAGCTTTTGGATACTTTCTTGAAGTCTCGTGACGCTTCAATTCAGGTCTTACGCAATACTAGTTCAACTCTTCCCTAGACTTAACTGTATCTTTGGTCTTCCTGAACATTAAACACTGTGTTGAACACATTGTCAAACACATTCTTTTCAATGTGCATAACATCCAGATTATGCCGAATCAGAAGTTTTTTCCAATAGGGAAGATCCCAAAATATGCTTATTTTCTTCCACCCAGTAATATAATAGTTAGAGACATACTTGTTTATGTCATCATAGTCTTCTGTTACTTTCACCAGATCCAAAGCTTCAATATGATTCAATATTTCTTCTCCTGAACTTACTTCTGGCGGACCATCTATAACAATCTTATTCCTTCTAAATGTCCTTTTGTTCTTTCGAAATGAGTGATTAGCAGTTAAAAATTTGCGATGGTTGTCAAACCATGATTTTTTTTTCACTCTTCTCTAGAGCGAACGCATCAGTATTTTCCATACAAGGTGGACAAGCCAATCTTCCAGTAGTACTCCACCCAGACATCATTGATTATGCTAGAAAATCACTAATAGTTCACATCAAAACTGCTCACATCAAAAAATTGCTTTAATGAAATATCATATGTAGGCACACCTATTTCCTACAGGTTACTCAATTCTGCTATTAATGATTGTAGAAACACATCTAACTTTTCTTTTGGATTATGTGGCCCTAGCACTAAGACTGTGAGGAACATGAATTGCTCTTTCATACATAACTAAGGAGGCAGATTATAAGGTGTAAGGATCATCGGCCATGAAGAATATTGTCTACCTGATTGCCCAAATGGTTGGAAGCCATCCGTTGAGAGACCCAATCGCATGTTTCGAAGCTCTAATGCAAAATCAGGGTACACTGAATCGAGATGCTTCCAAGCTGGAGAGTCTACAGGATGACGCATAACTCTATCATATGGTGAAGTAGCATGCCAAAGCATTTCTTCTGCTGTAACTTTAAATGCATACAGTCTCTGCAGCTGAGGAGTCAGAGGAAAGTAGTACATCTTTTCACTACTACTTTTTTCTTCTTAGTGGCACCAGAATTTTGATTGTTATCTTTGAAGCGTGATGTATGACAAAACCTACATCTTTCTAATTAATTATCTTCACGTCAGTAAATCATACAATTGTTTGGACAACAATCAATCTTTTCAACAGGTAGCCCAATGCCACTCAATAATTTCTTCATACTATAGAAGTTATCAGGTAGACAATTATCTTCTGAAAAGCCCTCTTGAATCAATTCTATGAGCTGATGGTAGTTCTTCTCTGACATGTGACTCTTCGCCTTCAAACTCATTAGGCGCACCACAAATGACAACTGAGAATGGTTCTTGCATCCAGACCACAACTGGTTATCAACAACATTCAATATATCATAAAGTCAGTGTAATTCATGATTTGGAGGCTCTTCATTGTCCTCATTGGTACACTGAGGACCCGCAACATCCATGTCCATTGTGTGGTAGGTACTAGATGCCTGATCTTCAATTTCTATATTTATGGTTCTCGTAGTACGTGCGATTTTTTGCCTTAGAATATCCAAAGCAGTAATTTCGAACAAACCCAATTCTCTAAATGTGATATTGTACTTCATCGACATCTTTGTACCATTATTATCACATTTCTTACATGGACACCTGATTTTATCCCCATCCATAAACGCTGGTTGATTTGTTGAAGATTGAATGAATGTTTCAGGTCCCGAAATAAAATTGGGATTGAAACTACCATTATCAAGGTAACGCTTGTATATCCACTCACGATTCTGATTCATTCTTACAAATCCTACTAATCAAAAAATATTTCCTAATTATATCAATTTAGAAATTAGAAAATATATCATTATATAATAAGTATATAATTTTAACAAAAATATCATCCTCCAACAATTTTTACATAATCTCAAAGCATCCAAAAACATAATCTCAAACATCCAACAACAATTTCTACATAATCTCAATCATCCAACAACAATTTTAACATAAATGTCAAATAATTCCAACAAATCATTAAATAACATATCTTAACAATCATTAAATAGCATATCAAATTCTCAAATAAACATATCAAACATATTAAATTCAAAAATATAAATTCATAATAACATATTAAATTCAAACAATTTCAAACTAACTTGATATTATAACTAATTCAATCATTCCAACAAATCACTAATAACATATCAAATTATCTAATCCAATAATTCCAACAAATCATTAATCCAATAATTCTAAATCACAAAAACAAACCCAACATACCAAAACAAACATATAAAACATATAAAAGCAACAAAATTTGATTAATTTCGAAAATAAAAGTGAACTAACTTGAACGGACGGTGGGACCTGGGCGGAGAGCACACGGCGAGGCGACTGGATTGATGGTGACGACGGTTGGGTCGACGGACGGCGACGGCGGCTGTTGCTGCGACTGCAATATTAAAAAAAACAAACATGAAATTAATAGGGTAACATGAAATAGAGAGAGAAGAGCAGGGGAAGAGAGACCAAGACGATGGGATGACGAGGCACGGCAGGATGGACACGATGCCCGTGGGACGGGGGATACAGACGAGAGAGAGAGATGGAGCGGTGCGGGGACTTCGGATGGCGGCGACGGGTTGGACAGACGGACAGACGCACGGCGGAGATAGGAGGAGGCTAGGATTCAATTTGAGGAAGAAAGAAAATGACTCACGATCTGATGTATTTATTCAGTTTTACCGACGGACACAACCATCGGTAAATAATTCACAGTTAAATTAAATCAGAAACAAAATAAAAACTTTACCGATGGACGGTAAATGTTTCAAAATTAAAAAAAAAAATATCTCTAATATCTCTAAAATTAAAAATTACCGACAGACTACATCCGTTGGTAAAGTTTTCAAAATTTTAAAAAATAATAATTAATTCTGAATATCAAATTTACCGACGTATATATTCCGTCGGTAAACCCATCGATAAATTGTCCTTTCATTTTTCGCGCCACAGTCTGTCGGTAAGACATCTGTATATTTCTAATGTTCAACACTGCCGGTAATTACCGATGGAGTTTTTTTCTTGGGTAAAGTCGTCGGTAATTTTGCGTTTTTTTGTAGTGGGTAAATTACCGAAGTGGTCATTATGTGATTGGGCTTACTGCCCGTAAGGGTTTGGGCTTTAATTTGTTTTAAGCGCTCACAGCTCCGTAAATGGGCTAACTTATCGCAACCCAATTAAATTTGTATATTTTGCCCCAAAAAACATAAAATCAATTCCTACGTTTTACGTTCGAGCTCCAGGTTATTGCATCTATATTCAAAATTTACCATTATTTTTTGTTTTTATTTAATTTGTATTAAAATCCATAATTTTGATTTTTATTTTGTTTTGTTTATTTGTGTAATAAAGATATTATTAATATAGAATCCTTTTACATGCATCCACGTCAAGTCATGTTAAATATGAAATATGTGTGTGTGTTGGCCTAGTGGTAGAGTGGTTAATGTTCGAGGCCAAATGTCTCGGGTTCGAGTCCACCGTGACGCGGTCTTTAAAATTTCTGTATTAAATTACCAAAAAAATATATGAAATATGCAGCGATTTTACTCAATTTAATTTCAAATATCGAAGAATTTTTTAAAATAGATTTGCATAGTTTTAGATAATTTGGTAAAACTAGTCAAAATCTAATTCATGATAGAAAAATTAAGAATAATGATGGATTTATGATATATGTCTTACTCATCCGTCTATCAAAAGCTTATACTCCCTCCGTCCACCAAAAACGTGCATCGATTTTGGTGGCAGACGGTTTAAAAAACAGAATGAGTGTAAAGTAAATGTGTATAAAAAGTGTGTCGTTGGAATAATAAATGAATATATTAATGGATTGTGAGTAAAAGGTGGGCCATTAGTGTTTTTTGTAAATAAGTGGATAAGTTAAGGGTAAAAATGTAAAGTTGGTGTTTCTTAAAAGGAAAGTGCACATTTTTGGGCGACTGAAAAGGAATTAAATGCACGTTTTTGGTGGACGGATGGAGTATTTGATTTCTTTTCGATCTGTCCATCAAAAATTTATATTTTTTATTTTTAAAAACTTTAACAACCTTTATTTATTATCTTTACTTATTTTACTCTCATTATAATTTATTAAAATTGTATCACCAAAAACACTATAAAATTTGGGTGGAGGAAAGGAATAATATTTATCATGAAAGAAATTAATCGTTACACCCCACAAGGCCACAACCACCACCGCCCCACACACAAAATGTTCGTTTGTTTGACTAATTGTGCTTGTTGGCTAGGAAATACGTAATTGATTAGGCATGTAAGCATTTTGAACCCTTGATGGGATGGAATTGATGAACCTTATCTTGATGTGATGTCTCCACGCTGACAAGAAATTTGATTTGAAACTACTTTACCATCAACTCAAATCAATTGAAGTGATCTCGCATAGAAAAAAAAACTTTTTAATCAACTTATCCAGATCATCATTCAAGATTCTCAATTTCGGCCTTTTGATACTTATTATCATTTACGGTCAAGATCCTACCATATCTCATTTTGGGCAATCACATCTTTTAAAAGTAAAAGCCTTTAATTGGTATTAATCAATCAATTAAGGTTATAAATAAATCAAACTACTCGTGCACTGTTCGAATTTCGATTTTAAAAATTTATTCGAAATTCTTTTGTTTTTGTAAACGAACCAAATTCGAGTCTCAAACCGAGCTCGATAAGATTTTCGAGTTGAGCTTGAGCTTAAGGATCTTCGGGTTGTGAGCTCGTGGACGTGTTCGGTTCGAACTCAAACGAGAAAGTTCACAAACATATGAAATAATAAATTATTTTTATATATTTAAACAATTAAAACTAATAATAAATTATAAAATTGTATTAATAATTAATGAAAAATTAATAATAATATAATCATAGTTCTAATGATGAATTACAAAATTTAATAATTCGAGCTCGAACTTGAAAACGAACAAAGCCGAATACGAACGGAGTTCGAGCTCAAGTTCGAATATGTCTCAGAAACGAATAATTATTGAACCGAATTCAAACTTCCGCGAGCTCAAAACTTTTACATCGAGGCGAGTTCGAGCTCGAACCAAACTCGGACCTGTTAAAATTATAAGGAGCCGAGCTTGAACTTAATGGTATTCGGCTCAAATCGATTCGGTTCGTATACATGCTACTCACAACTATAAGACTTATAAAGTAAGTAAAAAGTAATAGTTGTCTGACTTAATCATAATTTTTAAAGGATACTATCGTTCAAGGGTAATGGAGAAATATTAGTTGTAACTAATAAATGTTGAAAAGATGAAGAGGGAAAGAAACCTTGTGGAATCTTGAAGCCGTGATGCTTTTAGTTTCCTAATATTTTTTATTTTATTTTATTTTATTTTATAGAAAAATAGTGACATTAAATTATAATGAAAAATTTCCTAACAGGTCCCGAATAGTTTAACTGCGAGAAATCCAATCATTTCAGAGTTGTCAAAATAGACGGAACTAAATATATCTAAACCAACCATGAGATTGGTCACATATTGCAGTCCGTACATCTCAGATAATTATAAAATTATAGATAAATTAAATCTTATATCCATAATATATATTTATCATGCTAAGTTTTCAAACACATAATCAAACATGAATTGAGATAATAGGTGTGCACGAAAAAGATCTTACTTGGTTGGAAAATCATCAATTCAACTCAATCTCTCCGAAATCTTGGTAAGCCACCTTTTAGAGATAATATTGTAAACTATAATAACTTTATTAAATATGGGTCAATAAAATATCAAAGTCTATATAAAAATATAAGCAAGTTACATTTCATTTTAAATTATTAGAAATATCGCTTTTGTCTTAATCTCCATCATATCCTAAATTTGTTCATAATTGAAAATTTCATATTAATCTCCATCATATCCTTTAATTATTCATAATTGAAAATTTCATCCCGGTTCAAGTTTTAGATATCTATTTTTCATTGTAATTTAATTTCTATCTAATGATAAGAGAAAATTCAAATAAAAAATGGTTTCAACCCGGCCCATCTCAAATCCACGGCTCCCATGGACCTTTCCGAAAATTATAAAATACTGGAAGTCCCAATTTAACCTTTTTTTTTAATTCGAGACAGGGGTAAATGACTTTACCTACTCACCAACGTTATTAGGAAGAATTCTTTCAAAAGAAAAAACATTATTAGGAAGACACATTGAGAAAAAGGACAAAAACCTATTCTTTTAATATTTCTTAATATATGATATACATACTTTATTATGCAAGTGAGATCCAGTTGGCATTGTTTAACTATAAAATAATACTAATCGTCATTATTGCTTATAACGACGCTCAAGCTTATGTTTGAGGATATTCCCTTTGGCATTGTTTAACTATAAAATAATACTAATCGTCATTATTGCTTATAACGACGCTCAAGCTTATGTTTGAGGATATTCCTTTGACATCAAGAGTATTGTTAAGATCATTCAAGAAGATGTGTTTTTTGCTCTATATTTCTTGCATTATATTGATCTTGGTATTTCGCATTTTGAGCTTGCCTTGTAGTCGATCGAGGGGTGTCTCGATCTTGTTGTTGGGTTCACTTTTGGGATGCCGCTCTTTGTACCATGTTGATGGTGTAGTTCGTGAGTGTGAGTTGAGGAGCTACCCTAGACCCAACCAAAGCAACAGACCTCGTGGTTTCTTTTTGCATGAGATCACGTCCACGTCTCCTATGTCTCGTGTATGCACTGCACTAAGGTACTCTTTTCCCCGCTGGTCATGGTGTTTTTAATAAGGCCCGTCCCCTTTGTCACTATGGGGTTTCGGCATGTGGTAGAGGTAGGAGCCTTGATCCTACCCATCTTTATTGCTTTTTTAAATTGAGTGAATCGTTCTTTAGCCTATATGTTTTGATTGTTAGGTTTTGCTTCCTCCCCCACCTTAGACTTCAGCTGTGGCTGTATCCCCCTCGGGAATGTCCGGGTTCAATTTGTAATATGTTGTTCATTTTATGTTATGTTTTATGTTTGAAAAAAAAAACAGCGCTCAAATAACGGTTTACTATACGATCACTCTCGTTAAAGTACATGTATTATAGGACTAATTTTTTTGTATAAAACTCAATATCATGCTACCCTGACGGCACGAAACTGGCCGCAAATAATTTGTTTTTGTAAAAAAATTGACTTTGTGAAGGAGTTAGATTATTTCTTTATTTTATTTCTAAACTTACATGGTAAAGAATAAAAAGGTCTTTTAGAACAAATCAGTCTAAAAAGTCAAACTATTTACTTACTGTGAGTTGACTACGACAATTTCATAATTACAAAATTTCGGATCGTCGAAAGAAATATAATTATGTTTGATGATCAAATATGAGAGGCTAGTTAATTAATGCTCTTCTTCAAACATTTCAAGAAAAAAACATCTAGAATAATAATTTTAATTATTTTAGTATTTTAAATTTGGGAAAATTACAATTTATATCCTAAACTATTGTCATTTAACAAAAACATAATTTTTTTTGATAATTACAATAAAATACATAAACGATCTAAAACTAACAAATAGTTACAAAATGAGAAAACAAATGAAAATCTAGTTGATAATATATGACACTTATAATGTTACCAGTGTCATAACGTAAACCTGTGCTACATTAAAATAAACACATGCAAAACGGAATCAATCTACCTAATCTTTAAATAGAAGGAAGAAAATAATGGCTAATAATTTTGGAGTCTAATCTTTTGATGTTTGAAAAGATGTTTTACGAGTACAGGTATAGAGGGACATATAGCTGGAGGTGGGTCATCAGTTCATTATTTTTATTATAAAAATAATTTATATTATTTTGTGAATTAAATTGATGGAATTAGAGATTAGGTAGGTAGGTCCAAAATTTAACCCATTGATGGACATTTGGCATGTAGCTCAGATTGGACGTGCAAATCTATATGGAGATTACTACATTAGTTCTTTTCTTATTGAATTTATTTAGAAAGATTTTAATGAGACTGGGTCTTTTTGTGTGTTCGATTTTGTGATTTTTTAGGGCATATGTTTTATTTTTGATACTTTTCTATTCACGATAAGTGTATCATAATTGCTTGATTCGACGTTTACGAAAAATATATCACTTTTCTTTTAAAACCACTAGTTCTTATTATTCAACCTCACAAACATTCATTATTTACCAAAAATTATTCCTATCACTCACAACATAATATATGGTGGGATCATTTCTACACTCAAATAACACCCACCAATAATTTTATTGAAGCTCATACCATTCACAAATGATATACTTATTATGAACGAAGAGAGTATATAATTTTATGTAATAAGGTCTTTTCAAATTTGAATTATATTTTTTACGGAATATTCCATGTGTGTAAATTTGTATATCCAAAGTAATCCAATAGATATTTTTACATAGTTGTTCTTGGTGTTCCTTTAGCAAAACTAAATAGTTTTAACGATTTTATATTAAATGATTACTTATACAATAGATATAGGAAGGGACAAGAACTAAGTAAATATCTTTCAATTCTTATAAAATCATTTAATTATCAATATTTTGTGCCAAAATCTTATCACTAAATAGAGTTGCAGAAATATTACCTTCTCGAAATCTAGAAAATACAGTGACATCTAGAAAATACAATAGATATGGGATCTGCCCACGTACTGTGACATAAAGTTTGAATTAGAAGGTTTGAACTAGTAGTTAAAATGGTTTTGAAATCTGAAGGGAGCGGTGTAACACAAGTTATGAAATAATTGCAATTGATATATATTATTGTATTCCATCTATCGATGTAAATAATTTGGCGCAACTTCTCTAAAAGCCCTAAATTTAGTTAAATAGGGAAAAACTTTATGTGCAATTTCTTTCCCATCACAAACAGTTTCTCCAATAAAAACTAATCAAATGTGCTCAAGGAAATCCCATCACACAATTAAAAGGAGAAAAAAGAACCCAACACACAAACACATGCACACATAATTACAACTGCTTCTCACCCAATGAATGAGCGTCCACTTTAACCTCATTTTTAAAAGAAAACTTATTTAGTAAATATTTGTTTTTATCTGGATTATTTCTACATTAATGTTTTTCCATATAGAAAACTCATAAAAATGTATGTCTTTTTGGGAAGAGAAATTATATAGAAAATACACATTTTTTCAAATGTTTATATCCTTTATATCCATTTAAATTTTTTGCTATACTTCATACTCATTTTATTAATTTAATGTATTTTAAGTCAAAAAGCTGAAGAATCTCTCCAATCGACCAGAGACAGTGTAATGACCTACCGGATACTTCAAAAATATTAGAATTACTGAAAAAACTTGAGATTCTAGGGAAAAGCCTTGTTTCCAGTCATGAAAATCTTGTCTTCGGTCGTGAAATTATTGTCTCCAGTCGACTGGAGATAATTCTTTTCGCGCTCGAGAGAACAATTTCACGTTCGAAAACAAGGTTTTTAACTAGAATCTCAAGTTTTTTTCTATAATTCTAACATTTTTGATGTCTCGGTCGACCATTACACTGTCTCCGATCGACTGAAGACTTCATATTCCATTTCAAACTTCAAAATGCACTGATTTTAATTTTTTTTTAAAAAGCACAATGATGTTGAAAATCACATCACATTTCACTCAGAAATACATTAAATTAATAAAATGGATATGAAGTGTAACAAAATTTAGAATTGATTATAAATTGTACAAACTTTGACAAAAATGAGTATTTAAGTTTGTCCCTCTCTTTTAGGAATTCAACTCACTATATATTAATCAAACGTGTGTCAAGCACCTTCTTTGTTTAAAAATGAATTATGGAACGAATTGAGATCAATATATAAATTCTTTTATCACAGTTGATGGATTTGACGAATCTTGAAGTCACTATTTGTAAAGAAATGATGAAAAAATGCTTTAAAGAATTACAGCAATAAGGTAAGAGCATTTTAGCAAAAGTCTAAAACTTAAATTTCATGAATTCAATGTAGACTTCAAATTGAGTTATTGGTTGTAATTAGAACCATGATCTACAGTGAATGGTCAAAGATATCAACCTATTATCCGATAAATGGTTATATATATAAAAATATAAGGGTTATTGGTGCCTAAATACATGAACTTTGATCGTTATTAGCACCAACGCTCGATTTTTGGAGGAGGACTACATGAAAAACTATAAATCCAAAGTTGAAATAATTGTTCAAGAAATCGAAGATGATTGTAGTCCACCATCAGTTCCACCAAAGGTACAAGATATCGTGTCTAGTGGAAGGGATCGATACCAGATACTTCAACAGATTGAAGTGTGTCGGGTTTCACTAGAAAAACTGGTTGTACGAGTGGCATCTACACAGCTAGTTGTGCAAGAACTGACACAATAAGTTACTACACCCACCGTTGCCATTGTGTCTGTAACGCCTCATCGTAGTAAGAGCGTTGTGAGACAACCATATTGATATATGTTCGTGGATGAATATTCGGATTTAATCCCATCAAAGAACAGGATATAGTCGACCCATGGACATATAATGAGGCGATACAAGATATAGATACGAGAGAATGACACGTCGCTATGAATTTAGAGATTGAGTCCATAACCGCTATGGATATATATAAGAAGACATTTCTACCAGATTGCGAGGAAGCCATAGGTAGTAAGTTGATATACAAGCAAAAGAGAGATTCTGATGGAGATGTTTCGACTTTTAAAGTCAGACTTGTGGCAAAAGGGAACACTCAGATTGAGAGGATCGATTATGATGATACATTTTCGCCTGTAGCAATGCTCAAGTCCATCAAAATTCTTCTAGCCATAACAACTCACTTGAACCTATATGTTTGGCAAATGGATGTGAAAACCGCTTTCTTAAATGGTTACCTTGAGGAAAGTCGAGACCTCTATGTGCAGCAACCAGAAGGTTATGTGAAAAAAAGTGAGGAGCGTCTAGTGTGGAAGCTTAAGAAGTCCATTTATGGACTCAAGCAAGCTTCCTGGTGATGGAACTTACACTTTGACGAGGTGATAAAGACATATGGTTTTATCCAGTAGCCTGGCGATAGTTGCATGTACCGGTTTAGACATCAAAGTTGATGTGATATTTCTTGTACTTTAAGTAGATGACATCCTTCTACTTGACAACAATGTGAAGCTGTTATCAGACGTAAAGAGTTGGTTATCCTATCAGTTTTAGCTGAAAGACTTAGGAGATGCAGTGTACATTCTTGGCATCAAGGTTTACCGAGATCGCAAGAAGAAAATGTTGAGCTTAACTCAAGTGTCTTACATTGATATTGTGATTACTCGTTTTAGCATGTAAACCGTTAAGAATGGATTTCTACCCTTCAGACATGGCATTCCTTGTCACGATCGAACTTTGCTAAGGATAGCTAAGCCGGGAAATCATGACCATGGATGAAGAATTAGAAGAGGGGATAGAAAGGGGTTGTACTTGCTTAACTAAAAGTTGAACTGACAATTGTAATTAAATAATATTAAAAAAATTTGCAGCGAAAAAGCATAGTTGAGATACACGTATGAAGACATGTATCTCGGGGCATTCTTCATCTAACTCGACAACGCTCGGCTCTACACTTCACCATTCACATCATAGCTTAACCTGCACATTTAGAAATATATGTAGGGCTGAGTACAAAAGCACTCAGTGGTCATATGCCGAAAGATACATAATACTTGTATAAACTGTAAATTATCAAGCCATCTCAACAGTAACGCAATGAATTTTTATCTTAAAAGGCCCAAGCTTAAACTTAAAGTTCATCTGCGCAGACGAAGTTCTCTTTGTCGTGCCAAAGAAGTGGCCACTTCTCTATTGTACCGGGAAGGTGGTTACCTTCCACGAACACCTGATCGGCCAACCCACTAAGATGACTCACGGTCCTTGTGTACACTAGCCTTGGCGGGTACAAGCTAGGTAGGTAGAGATATAAAGGTGTAAGGTTGATGCTTGATTGATTGTAAGAGTTGTACAAATGGAGAGGGAATTAAGGGAAAGTTGATGGGATTTGGAGAAAGTATAAATGAAGAAAGTATAAATTATCAGGATCTAATTTATCTGGCCCAGAAATGTTTCTGTATTAATTCTCGATTTTGATTATCAAATATCGAACACGTATAGTAATTAAGTATTCAATAAAAACACGACTTTACTGGCTTAATTAGAAATTTTAACTGAATGCAAAACCTTAATAGGCTAATTGCTTGATTAATAAGTTATAACAGTATTGAGAGACGCGGGGTATTACATTCCTTTATCTAAGGAGTAGTCACCGAAGACTGCAAATGAGATGGAGGAAATGAAACATGTTCCCTACGCTTCTGTCGTAGGATGTCTCATGTATGCGATGCTATGCACGATGCTTGATATCTGCTATGCGGTAGGCATAGTCGCAAGATATTATTCTAACCCTGGATAAGTCAAATGGACTGCTGTAAATCATATATTTAAGTATATGAAAATGACTTGACACTATAGGCTATTTCACCAAGCAGACAGTCTAATATTTTTGGGTTATTCCGACTCGGATTTTCAAGCTAACCGTGACTAGAAAAAGTCTACCTCAGGCTATGTGTTCACCTTGGGAGATGGAGACGTATTTTGGCGGAGTGAAAAGCAGCGGTGCATTGCAGAATCTACCATAGAAGCCGAATATGTAGCCGCTTCAGATGATGCTAAGGAGACGGGATGGCTCAAGAACTACCTCTTGGATCTAGATGTGGTACCTTATTTGCCGAAGAGTATCACAGTGTTCTATGATAACTCCGGTGCAGTAGCAAACTCGAAGGAACCACGGACCCACAAGGCAACGAAGCACATAGAGAGAAAATACCACATCATACGAGAAATCGTATGAACATGAGACGTGATTATTGAGAAGATTGGTACTACAGAAAACCTAGCTAATCCATTCACGAATAACCTGCTGTAAATACTCTACGATAAGCATGTTCGAGGACTAGAATTGCACAGGATGGACCCCACTTAGAAAGAAAAATTTTGTATAATGAGATAAGCAAAGTGATGGTGTTGTTTGTAATAGCTAGTAGGGAGACACATTGTATACTAAAAGTTTGCTTAGTATAAGTGGGAGATTATTAGATTTGTATATTGAAAGTAGAATGATTGGGGCTTGTATACAATGTTTCATGTTACCACTATTTCATTATTCTATCTGAATTGTTTACTTGATTGCATATGTCGTCTCTTTATCTCATACAAAAGTTAGATCATATAGTGTGTAGAAGAATAGAGAAGTCTGTATGAATGGTTAAGCTAGTTGAGATATAAAAAGGATCATAGTCGAGATAACTTGAGGACGATTTATTGATATATGTTGTTGTATAGATAAGAAGTAACTTGACTTTGTTGATTCTCTATGCTGGTATATCTTGACGAATTGATGGATCACATTGAGATAAGTTCTTCTATCTGACCGTCATGAAGAACCTATATATCTTTGACTTCACGTTGATCTAAACCTCGATAAGGTTTCAAGTGAGTATGAGTTACTGACAATTACTTTGACTTGTTATGGGTGAGAGTTACATGAGATAACTAAAGATTCTTCGCATCTTGGGTGGTGGCAGTGATTGTATGTCATGCTGGTTGCCTGTATCGAGTCACTGTATCCATTCAGGACGATGGCATCCCCTTAAAAAGCTCAAAAGGTTTATTGTACTAAACCCTACATGTTAAGTTAACTCAAGTACAATAATAAGATTTAGTGGTACTACTGAAAGAAATTAAGAGATTAATTATTTTAAGCAGTCAGAGTGCTATAAATAATTAATGGACGTGCGATATTTTAAATACAGGGATTCGTAAGTCTAAATACAAGAAATAAAGGGGTAAGTCAGTATTTATTCTCTAGTGGAATGAATAAATATTTATGAATTAATTTATGTTTGGGTTGAACATAAGATAATTAATTCATTTTAGGCTCATTTTTATTCCTTGTATTTGATCCTTAGGCGGCCATCAAGGCTTTCAACTATGTAATTTTTTGCCACCCTGTAGGAATCCCATTGGAATTCTGTTCTGATTAATGTAGTATTTATTTAATACATCTCATAGTCTAGATAGTATTATCTAATATGATTAGATATCAAGAGATAATTATTCTAAAAAAGGATTATCTTCAGGAAAAAGATAATTATTGTATTTATTAGATATGCCAGAGTCCTCTCATAATAGGATTCTAGGAAGAGCATTATAAATAGAAGGTAGAAAAATATCAGATTATCCCTGTCAGTACTGTGATTTTTGAAATCACTGTTCACCACCATAGGGGTATAACAAATTTCAGTGTTCTCCATATATTACTCTCACTCACTATTAAAGATTAAGCATTCGGAATACAATCTAAAAGATCAAAGCTGGAGTCTTCGATCTACTATGCTAGAAATTCACAGGTAAACAGGAGAAAAACCAATGTATGATGAATTAAACATCCAAGATAGATCTTTAGGAGCATGGGTAAATTCAATTTTCCCATCAGTAAGATGGGCAAAGGTGCACAATTTTTAGCACGCAACTTAAGGATTACCACTATTTTATCGAAAGATAAAAATGTATAGTGGAACTCAAGAGCTGCTAAGGTTAAAGAAGGCAGTGTAAGTAAGGCAAATGGCTCTACCAGCGGCTTAAAGAAGGAAAAAGAGAATGATAAGTACTTCAAGTACGGTAAGACTGGGCATTGGAAGGCTATATGTCATATGCTCAAGCAAAGAAGCAAGATATATCTTTCGCTCTAGTAACGGAACATGTTTGGCAACTTGCTCTACTCATTCATGAGTAGTAGATGTATGGAAAACCATGTTTAGCCCTCTCCCGAGGATCTATCTTGGATGTTTAATTCACTATATATTGATTATATTCCTAGCATGCACCTATATAATTAATTGCAACACTTTGGGGTTTTCTCTTGTTTACCGTTGAATCTGTCGAGGCGGAATGGATCGAGACTCGTGCTTTGACCTTCTGGACTGTATCCCGGTTACCCAATCTCCAACGCCGAGTGAGGGACGATCTATGGAGAATGCTTCGAAAATCACCCAATGCTCTTAAAATTCTCGAAAAATCCTCCCAACATTACTATGGGATGGACGAAAATTTGATGATGAATTATGAGGATTCACCTTGAATCTATCTCTTACCTTATATTTATAATGCTCTACCTTAATCCCATAAGGAAATTACCATAATCCCATAAGGAAATTACCATAATCCCATATGGAAATTACCATAATCCTTTATGGAAATTACCATAATCCCATATGGAAATTACCATAATCATATATGGAAAGGATTATTACCATAATCCTATATGGAAAGGATCTATGCATATCCCATAAATATAATAATATCCTTACAGGATAAAGAGAATCAAATCATTTCCATAAGAGCATGATGGTGGACGATTTTCTTGAGCTCACGGGCTGGATGGGCCGGCTGTGGATCAAATGCAAGGAATAAAGATCCTATAAATATAATAATATCCTTATAGGATAAAGAGAATCAAATCCTTTCCATAAGAGCATGATGGTGGACGATTTTCTTGAGCTCACGGGCTGGATGGGGAGGATCAAAAAGGAATAAATATGGGCCTCAAATAAATTAATTATCTTATGTTCATTTGAACATAAATTAATTTATAAACATTTATTCATGCCACTAGAGAATAAATGATGACTTACCCCTTTATTACCGAAGTTGAGTCGGGCTTGCACTTAGACATTCTGAATCCCGTATTTAAGATATCGAACGTCCATTAATTATTTATAGCATTACATTGCTTAAAATAATTAATATCTTTAATTCCTTAAGTAGTACCACTCAACCTTATTATTGTACTTGAGCTAACTCAACTGCGGGGTTTAGTACAATAAACCTTTGAGCTCCTTAAGGGGCGTCATCATCCTTAACGACTACGGTGACTCGTCTGAGATAACTAGCATGACATACAAGCACCGCCACCACCCAAGACGCGGAGAATATTGGGTTAGAACATATAACCTCACCCATAACAAGTCAAAGTGATGGTCAAGAACTCATACTCATCTAATACCTTATCGAGATTTAGATCATCGAAGTCACCGAGA
Source organism: Salvia rosmarinus (assembly GCA_036937905.1). Classification (NCBI taxonomy): domain Eukaryota; kingdom Viridiplantae; phylum Streptophyta; class Magnoliopsida; order Lamiales; family Lamiaceae; genus Salvia; species Salvia rosmarinus. The sequence continues at coordinate 43,657,309 of CM072817.1, forward strand.
TCTAGGTTCTTCACTACGGTCGGATAGAAGAACTCATCTCATCGTGATCCTTCAATACGTCAAAGGCGTGCCGGCATAGACAAGCAACTAAGTCAAGTCACTTCTTATCTATACTACGACTATACCGACAACTCATCCTCAAGTTGTCTCGGTGTGAAACTTTTATATCTCATTAAGCTTGACCAATCATACGGACACGTGATCTTCTACACACTTGTATGATCTAACATATATGAGATAAGGGGACACGATATATGCAATCAAGTATTCAATTCGGATAGGAGATTGTAATAGTGGTAATAGGAAACATTGTATACAAGCTCAACCAAAGCGCTTTCAAGATACAAATCCAACAATCTCCCACTTATACTAAAGCAAACTTTTAGTATACAATGTGTCTCTACTAGCTATTACAAACAAAACCATTACTTTGCTTCTCCCACTTATACAAAAGTTTCCTTTCTAAGTGGGTGCCATCAGCATAATTCAAGTCCTCTAACGTCCCCGACGTAGACTTATTGCGCCAGACTTTAGAGGGTGCCATCTAGCGCAATTCAAGTCCTCTAACATGCCCAACGTAGACTTTTTGCGGCAGGCTTTAGTGAATGGATCCGCTAGGTTATCCGTCGTATCAATCTTTGCATTTAGCACGTCCCCTCGTCTAACGATTTCTCGTATGACATGGTACTTTCTCTCTATGTGTTTGGTTTCCTTGTGGATCCGTGGTTCCTTCGAGTTTGCCACTGCACCTGAGTTATCACAGTAAACTATGATACTCTTGGGCAAACCAGGTACCACACCTAGATCCATGAGGTAGTTCATGAACCATACAACCTCCTTAGCGGCCTCCGAAGCGGCTACATATTAGGCTTCCATGGTAGAGTCCGCAATGCATCACTGCTTTGCACTCGCCAGGATACGGCTCCACCTCCCAAGATAAACACATAGTCTGAGATAGACTTATTCTTATCACGGTCAGCTTGGAAATCAGAGTCTGAATAACCCAAAGGCATTAGACTATCTGCATAGTAAATTAGCCTATAATCTCAAGTCTTTTCGGTGCTTGAGTATATGCTTTCTTGCAGATCAATGAGCTTGTCGGGGTTAGGCGATATCTAGCTACTATGCCTACCGCATAGAAGATATCGGCCTCGTGCATAGCATTGCGTACATGAGACTTTCTACGGTGAAACATAAGGAACTTGTCTCATTTCCTCTATCTCCTGCGGTCATAGGTGATCGCTCCTTAGATAAAGGAACGCCATGTTTGAAGGTAGCAATCCTTTCTTGGCGGTCGCATACTAAAACAGTAATCACGAGATCAATGTAAGGCGCTAAGATAAGCTTAACATTTTCTTCTTGCGATCTCGTAAACCTTGATCCCAAGAATGTACGCGCATCTCCTAAGTCTTTCATTTGAAACTAATCGGATAACCAACTCTTTTCGATCGATAACAACTTCACATTGTTGGCAAATAGAAGAATGTCATCTACATAAAGTGCAAGAAATACCACATGACCGTTGACATCTAACCGATACACACAACTCTCGCTAGGAAGCGGGTAAAACCATAGGAATTTACCACCTCGTCAAAGCGTAAGTTCCATGATCGTGAGGTCGCTTAAGTCCATAAATGGACTTCTTAAGCTTCCATACTAGATGCTCCTCACCCTTTACCACATAACCTTGGGTTCTTTGCATATAGATGTCTCTACCTTCCTCAAGGTAACCGTTTAGAAAAGCGGTTTAACATCCATTTGCCAAACCTCTAGGTTCAAGTGGGTGCTATGGCGGAAGAATTACGATGGACTTGAGCATTGCTACTGGCGAAAAGGTCTCATCGAAATCGATGCCCTCAACTGAGTGTACCCTTTCGCCACAAGCACGGCTTTAAAAGCGAAACCTCTCCATCGAATCTCTTCCTTTGTATATCCACTTACGCCTATGGCTTCCTTGCCATCTGGTAGAGGTGTCTTTTCATATACATCCATAGCGTTATGGACTCCATTTCTAAGTCCATAGCGGTGTGCCATGATCTTGCATCAATGTCTCATATCGCCTCCTTGTATGTCCATGGGTCGATTATTGCTGTTCGTTTCACGGGACTAAATCGAAGATTCTCCACGAACATAAATCGCTCGGGTTGACGAACAACCCTCCCACTACGACGTGGTTCTACGGGAACTATGGCAGCGGTGGGTGCGAAACTTGTGGTTCTCTATCTTGCACAACTTCTTTGGGTAGGTACCACATGCGGTCGGTATCTCGGTGGAACTCGACCCACTTCAATTTCTTGAAGTATCGGTGTCGATCCCACCCACTAGACTCGACATCTCGTACCTTTGGCCTAATCGGTGGCGGAATACGATCATCTTCTAATTCTTGAAGAATGATTTCAACTTTGTACTTATGATTCTTCATGTAATCCTCTTCTAAGAATCGGGCATTAGTGCTAATAATGACCTTCTGATCCTTAGGACTATAGAATAAACCACCTTTCGTTCCTCTAGGATATCCAATAAACAGCCTTGCATCGGATCTAGCCTCCAACTTGTCGACTTCTTGTTAGCACGTGTCTTTGGCCCGCCCCATATCCTTATGTGGCTTAAAGCGGGCTTCGCCCAAACCACAACTCGAAGGGGTCTTTTCGGTGACTTGGATGGTACTAGATTTAGCAAGTATGCGCCGTTTCTAAGGCATACCCCGAGCGAAATAGGCGATGTTGCATAACTCATCATTGATCTAACCATTTCCAAAAGAGTTTCGCTCTGACAAACCATTTTGCTGTGGTGTGCCCGGTGAAGTGCGTTGGTAGGTAATCCCATACTTCACTAGAAGTCCATGAACTCGTTACTGAGGTATTCGCCACCGCGATCAGACCGCAGTGACTTGATACTCTTACCAAGCTTCGTCTCCACTTCCGCCTTAAACTCTTTGAATTTCTCAAAGCATTCAGACTTGCGGTGAAGCAGGTATACGTATCCGTACCTTGAGTAATCATCAATGAAAGTGACAAAATACTCGTACCCTCCACGAGCTTGTGTGGACATCGGTCCACACAGGTCAGAATGGACTAATTCTAACATTTCTTTGGCTCTATAACCCTTCGCTTTGAAGGGTCTGGTCGACATCTTACCTTCTATCCAGGATTCGCAGACTGGGAATGGAGTAAATGTGAGATTACCCAACGCTCCATTCTTAGCCAGTCATTGGATCCTATTTAGATTGATGTGACCTAATCTAAGATGCCAGAGAAAAGAGGTGTCATCTTGCGAAGAAAACTTTCTCTTTTTAAGGTTTGATGTAGATGCAACATAGTTATATGTATTATGTATTGCGAAATAGTATAAAGCGAATTATATAATGTGCCTACATAGATAACCCGACATTTCTTATGATAGAAACACCACTATCAAAACAAGCGAATATCCATGAATAAACAATTTCGAAACAGAAACAAGGTTCCGACGAAAATCCGGCACATATAAAACGTCTTTTAAAACTAAAACTATTTTCTCAAAACATAAAGTAACATCTCCGACTTCAACGGCCTCGACTTTCGCCGCGTTTCCCATGGAGATCGTTATCTCGCCATCATTCACTCCTTGTCGCAGGAACCCACAGGTGTAACAAACATGATCAGTCGCACCCGTGTCTACTACCCAAGAATGGGTAGAACAAGTCGCTAAACATGTTTCCGTTACTAAAGCAAATGGTGTACCTAGAGCCTTGAGCTTGGGGCACTTAGCCTTCCAATGCCCAGTCTCACCGCACTTGAAGCATTTGCCCTTCTCCTTTGGCTTTTTCAAACCGCTGGTAGAGCCCTTTGTATTACTCCCACTCTTTTCTTTAGCCTTAGCATCTCTTGAATTCCACTTTTCCTTTTCATCTTCGATAAGCGGTGGTTTTCTTTGAGGTGCGTACTAAAACTGTGTACCTTTGCCCATTTTATGTTCTTCCGTTACTAGATCCTCTTGCAATGAATCTAGAGTATAACTCTTATCATAAAGGACGCTTTATAACGGAAGTCATCAAAGACTTGGGCAAAGTGTTGAGATCATATCGATTCGACTACGTCATCAATATATCCTCCAACCAATTCGAGCTCTCAAGAGATTAATCATTTGCTCTACATGGTTATGCACCGAATCCTTTCCTTCATTGAACTTGACATTATTGATTTTGTCAAATTATGACAAGCGATTATGTCCGACTCCTCATACAATTTCATAAGACTTAGCCATATCGTGGTTGCATCTTCCATCTCTTGATGCTGGAGTTGCAGGGACTCGCACATGGTGACCAAAAGAAGGCACTTTGCCATTCTATTTGATTTGTCCCATTTCTCGTGCTCCTTGCGCTCCTCATCAGTAGATGAATTGTCTAGAGGCTTGGGACGGGTGTAGTGAGTACAAATAGATTTTCTTCATGATAAGAACATTCTCAATGTTTCGTTTCCACTCGATAAAATTTGGACCGGATAAGGGATTTTGTGCGAGCATATTGATAATCGGTGTAAGAGACATATCTGAAATCGATAAAGTAAACACATAAGCATACGATCGCACATAATTCGTAACAATAATATTGTAACCTTTTGATAAAACAATATTAATTGAAACCTCCAATCGCCTAAGGAATCCCACATGCAAGCCACGCGTGTGGACGTTTAGACATGAACCCCTTGACCAGACTAAAATATACCTTTTAGTCGTTTAATTTCAATCCATGTCAATTTATCCTTATGACAAATGAAATTAACGATTGGACCTTACTAGACCACATCACTATCACAAGAAGGGACTTCGTGGGAAGTTGTACTTGAGGTGATGTCTAAGCAATGACCACATTTTTAACGTGACGAATTCTTAGAATTAGCATACTCACTAGGACCATACCGCCCAATTCAAATTCTTTTGTTATCTCATTTTATATCTATCTCTAGAGAACTTATGAAAATCGCAAATGCAAGCCACGCGTGTGGATGTTTACACATGAAACTCCCACTTCTCAATAGATTTAAAATGTTTTATTTAGAAATCTCATCTAACAGACTTATGATAAGCAGTGCAAGCAAGCCATGCGTGTGGGCGTTTACTCACGGTCGTATCACTTTGTTTAGAGATCAAAAGTGGAGGTCTTGACATTTTAATTTAAAAATTAATTTGTCGGTTTGTTTGCTTAGTCTTTTTGTTCAAAAGGTTTATCCATGCAGATCACGTAATCTAGCATGCTTTTCTATAGAACTCAACATGTAAAACATGCTCGCAGAAATTCTAAAATTTGCTTGAAAGCGCGATAAACCTAGCATGCTTACTATGCGCACTCCAATTACGAAAACACTTAAAGGTTTGTCAGCGTAATTTAAACATACATAGCATGCTCTTGCATAATTTAAACATCCACGACATGCAATGAGCGATAAAAAAAATAAAACGTTCATCGTGGCCCACTCGTGGAATCTACACTTTCCGCCTAATCTATTACATAGAATTGCAAAGTCAGATCTTTATAATCTTGAAAATGGGCCTCGCGTGCGGGCACGGACCGGATTCAAAACGGGTCTCGCGTGCGCCGGCACGGACGGACTCGTCAAAACAGAGTTCGGCTGGAAAAAGCGGATCGGGCTCGGCCCGTCACGCGGCGGCGTCGGCGCCGTGCTGCGCGCTTACGTGCCGTCGCCCGCAAGCCGTGCGACCCGTTTTTCCCGTCGTCTCGATCTGGCTGCTTTCGTCTTCATTTTACTTTTACAGATAAGATTTAAAGAAAAATAAATCTAATCTAACCACGGATTTTCTCGTGGTGAAAAACAAAATCCGACAAAATAAAACCGAGCCACGATGAACGACTGATTCAACAAATAATATATTGCGACGTAATAATCAAGCGTGAATTAATCCAGCGAGGCGAATATCGATCCGGGCTCGATACCAATTGTAGGAAAACCATGTTTAGCCTCTCCGATGATCTATCTTGGATGTTTAATTCACCATATATTGATTATATTCTAGCATGCACCTATATAATTAATTGCAACACTTTGGGGTTTTCTCGTGTTTACCTTTGAATGCCGCCGGCGGAATGGATCGAGACTCGTGCTTTGACCTTACGGACTGTATCCGGTTACCCAATCTCCAACGCGAGTGAGGAAGATCTATGGAGAATGCTTGGAAAATCACCCAATGCTCTTAAAATTCTCGAAAAATCCTCCCAACATTACTATGGGATGGACGAAAATTTGATGATGAATTATGAGGATTCACCTTGAATCTATCTCTTACCTTATATTTATAATGCACTACCTTAATCCCATAAGGAAATTACCATAATCCCATATGTAAATTACCATAATCCTATATGAAAATTACCATAATCCTTTATGGAAATTACCATAATCCCATATGGAAATGATTATTATCATAATCCTATATGGAAAGGATCTATGCATATCCCATAAATATAATAATATCCTTATAGGATAAAGATAATCAAATCCTTTCCATAAGAGCATGATGGTGGACGATTTTCTTGAGCTCACGGGCCTGGATGGGCCAGCCCAGGGATCAAATGCAAGGAATAAAAATGGCCTCAAATAAATTAATTATCTTATGTTCAGCCCAGAACATAAATTAATTTATAAACATTTATTCATGCCACTAGAGAATAAATGCTGACTTACCCCTTTATTACCGAAGTTGAGTCGGGCTTGCACTTAGACATTACGAGTCCCGTATTTAAGATATCAAGCGTCCATTAATTATTTATAGCAATCATTGCTTAAAATAATTAATATCTTTAATTCATAAGTAGTACCACTCGACCTTATTATTGTACTTGAGCTAACTCGACTGCGGGGTTTAGTACAATAAACCTTTGAGCTCCTTAAGGGGCGTCATCATCCTTAACGGATACGGTGACTCGTCTGAGATAACTAGCATGACATACAAGCACCGCCACCACCCAAGATGCGGAGAATATTGGGTTAGAACATATAACCTCACCCATAACAAGTCGAAATGATGGTGACAACTCATACTCATCTAATACCTTATCGAGATTTAGATCATCGTGAAGTCACCGAGATCTAGGTTCTTCACTACGGTCGGATAGAAGAACTAATCTCATTGTGATCCTTCAATACGTCGAGGCGCACCAGCATAGATAAGCAACTAAGTCAAGTCACTTCTTATCTATCTCGCAGCCTATACCGACAACTCGTCCTCAAGTTGTCTCGGTTGTGAAACTTTTATATCTCACTAAGCTTGACCAATCATACAGACTTCTGTGATCTTCTACACCTTGTATGATCTAACTTATATATGAGATAAGGGGACACGGATATATGCAATCAAGTATTCAATTCAGATAGGAGATTGTAATAGTGGTAACAGGAAACATTGTATACAAACTCAACCAAAACTGCTTTCAGCATACAAATCCAACAGTAGATACATGTGGGATTGATTATATTGATACACCTTGCATGGGTTCCTGCGGATAAAGCAGCTGAGTGAAGGCGAGATAATGAACTCTGTTTAGTATGATTTTGTGTTTATTCTTCATATCTTTATGCATGATGTTTTATGACGACCTGACTTCTCAAGGAAGTACGGATCATATGGATCGTCACTGGTATGATAAAGCAGCGGATATAAACATAACTTATCAATGCATTTAACCATTTAACTACTCAATAACGCATAGACTAAAGAGGGAAAAGCTTTTCAATACCAACTCAAGTCACAGAAGAACTCGTCAAATGGTTCAAGGTTCAAATATAACCCAATCAGGGCACAATTCAAGGAACGAGGTACAACCTCAAGTTCAATATGGTATGAAAGCAATTATAATCAAAACATCAAAAATTATCAGAGTTAGGCAGCAATAAACGTGTGGACATGCATATGATGATACATGCCCAAGGTTCTAGAATCCTTTCTAATTAAGCAACAAAACAACTGCTACTCTGCACCACCTCGCACCCATCATCGATCCTTGCTCAACCTGAATATCAAAAACGAGATGCAGGGCTAAGTACAAAAGTACTCAGTGGACTCATTGCCGAAAATATTTTCTTTATCAAAAGTTATTGAACTTCCCACAATAGCACATGAGGATTTTAGTTAAAAGACTCATGCTTATAAAACATTTTATCATTTTCCAAAAGCGTCAGACCTGACTATTTCATTCACGTTGTTTCCATATCTGATCATTCATTCATTCGTTCGCGCACTATGGAGGTGGCCACCTACACATAGTCGCCGTGACCGGTCGAGGTAGCTAACCTTAACACACAGTCACACGTGTACATAATCCGAGTTAGTCCTTAACTAAGTCGGATCCGATCGTTACCCTTTTTTAACGTTGGTGGACCAACTCATTCACATTCCACATTGGATATACCAATCTCAGATAGGATCACAACAAAATATAAACATTTGGCAGTCAATAACAGTTTATGGAACAATATTTCATAAAGCTTTTGTAAATCATGCTTTGAGATAGATATGCATATCATTTTGTTCAAGAGAGCCCACCTGCTAATCCAAAGTTAGTTGTTCTAAATGAGCAGGTGTGATTGTCATTCCTTGCCGACAACGTGCGCTCAAACCCTTCATAAGAAAATAGTTGTTCTTAGATTCTTTCTATCGGTCGAAGGTCGTTTATAAATTACGACTTAAAGTTCCCAATTATGGTTTCTTTATGATTTCATGTTATTATTTTAAGATAATTTTTATTATCTTACATTCCCAATTCCCAAACTATATTACTTCATCGTTCATAGGTGAACTTCAACTTATGAATCACATACTCCGAGTCTATCCTCGACTCTTCACCTTAGTGCTCTTCTAAACGTTATTACGTTATAGATTGTTAGTATTCAAGTTATGATTGATATATTAGGATATTCTCAAGCCACTAACTAGACTTAACAATTGTAGTTACGTCCTAGTAGCTTATGCTTGACGACTTGTCGTATTAGCACGACAAATAACGGGGAGTCTTGACTTATGATTCAAGTGAGCACACGCTATCATGTAAGTAAGTACTTTAGGAATAGATGAAGTGCTTCGGGAATATTAACTCGACTTTTGGGACATAAGGTTCGACATCTTATGTTCGAATCTTTGCTTATATATTACGACATTGTTTATTTCTCTTAACTCGTCGAGGATTATATAAGTTGAATAATCGCTATTCGTTGTCGAGTTGTTTTGACGCTCAATCTAATATCGTATTAGATTATTGTTGTTGAGTATTTAACGTTGTAACCCGGCTTTTGGTTTCTTTAACTTAGAAACTCACGTTTGAGTAGCCTATTATTAATAGAAAACCATAATTTGTGTCTAACTTCGATTCTCGTTAATTCCTTCTTAAGTTATCGAAATTGGTCGATTTCTTTTGGATTCTCGTACATATAGTATTATGTTGTTTACGTTTGGGGTTTTGTTTGTCGGCATACATAAACATAACCATTCAATACCAAACAACACCATACACAACATAAACTATACTAAAGCATTAGAAACCCTAATTTCTAACATAATGCAAAACTATTGTGTATGTGTGTATATGTGTTCCATTCATTCATCACAATCACAACCATTCATTCCAAGCTTATAGTTAACTATCATAGCATCATTTAACAATAGAAATAAACTCATACTTAGCCATTTTGCTACATTTTCGATAATTAGTAATAATTAGCATATGTATCCAATAAATTTCAATAAAATCATATTATACTCCTACCATACTATAAAATTTAATTTCCAATTCAATATCATCATATAAAATTTCAAACCATAGGTTAAAAATTACCAAGTTTTCGGCATTATTGATTTAATGAGCATTGATGTTCAATAAATTCCACAAAAATCATATCATGCTTATATCATATACTAAACATGAAATATCATCTCGTACCATACATTAAAATTATAACACATGCTTTTTACCATATAATTATTTTCGGTAATCACCTTATATATATACACATATTCAATAAATTTCATTCTTTTACAATATGGTTATATAATGCAATAACATGTAATATTAACATTAAACATCAACTAATATTTATAATATGAACCAAATGCTTGGAATTCTTTTTGTCCTCACACATATATTACATATGTGTTCAATAAATTTCCAACAATGCATAATAGGTTCATATTATTTCCAAACATCAACTACCATATTATTTTTAACAAATAAAAATCAATTAAAACCTAATATATACATATAAACTTTCGATCATAATGAAAAAATAGGAGTAGTGCCTCAATAATTTCAAGATTAATATATGATGTTCATATCATATATTAAACACTATACCTCAACTATTTTTCAACAAATAAAATCAAAATAATTCTCAATATATATATATATATATATATATATATATATATATATATGATATTCATATCATATATTAAATACCATATCTCTACTATTTTCAACAAATAAAATAAAAATCAAAGGCTTAAAAACACCTAAAGCTCTCGGCCCTTTTAAAAAAAATACCAAAAATATTCTGAAAATTATGATATTTATTCTACGTGATTATAATACATTAACAAACAACAATATCAAATAATATTCACAATAGCATGCTTTATCTCATATAAAAAGAAATAAAACATAAATTGAAAAATATTAAACATGCTCCAAAAATTACCAAACTTTAACTAAAGCCTTATAACATTACTCTAAGAATTTTTCATTCATGGATTGAGAGTATTTTGTGGCTCAAAAATCAAAAAAAATAAGGAGCAAAACTAGGGTTTTTCATGAAATAATTAAAGAAAAATCTAAAAAAAATTCTACTCCATTATAAATGAAGAGAATGATGAATACTACCTTTGTATGATCTTAGAATAATTATTTGAGGTTTGGGAAGGTTTGGAAATGATGATTAAAGATTAAAAACTTGAAGAACAAAAGAGAGGATTTGAATTTAGAGAGAGAAAATGGGTTCTAAAGTGAGAGGGCTGTAATGAATGATTCCTCACTGTATTGGAAGCTTAAAGGGCAGTCATTAACCCATTTGGGATGGTCTTGGTGGTAGTTGGGAGGAGAATTGGTCAAATTACCCGATTTGGCATGTTGATACCGACTCTTTAAGCTTTAACGTGCTTTCGATTGATTTCTCGGAACCTCATGGTTTTATTTTCTTAAATAGCCTTCAAAAGACTTATTTCAATGTTTATAATAATTTCATGAAGTTCGGATGGCATCCGATAAGTCAATTTCGAGTTATCATGGAAAAACAGCGTCCGATAATTAAATTATGTTCATTCAAAATTCTATTGAATTTCTGAGATTTCATAATTAATTTGAGTCTTATAAATCATATTTTATTTATTTAAACACTTGGTTCGAGTTTCGGGTCGTTCGGACAAATTTAGAGTTTTCCCGGTATATTTTCCCGGCGTTCGGTTAAGTTCTTCAGGAATTTCTTTCAGAAATTGATTCTTATAATTTTTAAATTCATAATAATATATTCCTTCATGATATTGAGTGTTATCAATAATTCTCATGATTAGCACAGACTGGAAATTATTCCGGCTTATGAATAGTACTTTTGAGATTGATCGGACAAGCATGCCCGAAAATTCTCATTCTTTGGCTTCTCACATGTTTTCGTGAGAGGATTCTAGAAATGAAATCCTTTTTTTTGAGATTCATTCTCGATCTTTCATTCTATGTTGGGTTATTCAGAAAACCCAGTCAGGTGGGACTAGTCACTAGTTTTGATTTCTCAGTTTTCGATCTCGAATCGATTCTAATTCGTTTCGTTGGTTACCTTAAACATAATTAAGGTCTAAGCATAAAAAATAATTGGTTTAAGCATCACTAATAAAAGTTTTAAATTTTTCGGGTTATTACATACCATCCCTCTTAAAATAAATTTCGTCCCGAAATTTGCTAACCTTGGAAATGATCTGGGTATTTCTCTTTCATAGCTGATTCTAGTTCCCAGGTTGCTTCTTCTTGTCCATGGTGTCGCCATAGAACTTTCACTAACGGTATCTCTTTGTTCCTTAGCTTTTGGATACATCGGTCTAATATTTTCGTAGGCAGTTCTACATAGCTTATATTGTCATCGAGGACAGTATATGTCGGTGGTATCACATGATCTGGGGTCATGTATGTACTTTCTTAGTTGTGAAATGTGGAACACATTGTGCATGTTTCAAAACTTGGCGGCAATGCAAGTCCATGTAAGTCACCGGTCCTATCATTTCAAAATTTCATAGGGTCACATGAAGCGTGGTCGTAGCTTTCCTTTTATTCCAAATCTCACGATTCCTTTTGGCGGAGAAATCTTGAAGAAGACTTTGTCTCCCACTTCAAAATCTGACTACGTGCGGCGTTTGTCGGCGTCGACTTTGTCGGTCTTGGGCCTCCTTGATCCGTTAGCGGATCATCTCATAATCTCGATCATTTCGCCCGTAGTCGGTCCTAATACTCTCATTTCTCCCACTTCATCCCCATAGTGATCGATATTTCTTTCCATAAAGAGCTTCATACGGGGCCATTCCAATAGTTGCTTGGTAGCTGTTATTGTAGGCGAATTCCACAAGTGGTAACACTTTTTCCCAACTTTCTCCTCTATCGAGGACAACGGTTCATAACATGTCTTCAAGCGTTTGAATGGTCCTCTCGGATTGTCCGTCCGTCTGTGGGTGGAACGCGGTACTAAAATGTAGTCGAGTCCCCAATTCATTTTGTAAACTCATCCAGAATCTGAATATAAATTCAAAATCTCTATCAGACGTGATAGTCTTCGGAACTCCATGTAAACGTATGACTTCTCGAACTTACAACTGTGCTAGTCTGTCTGAGCGCTCTTGGTCAAACGATTGATGATGACCCAAATAGCAGTATTTCCTCTTTATGATTTGGGTAGCCCGGTAACAAAATCCATGGCTATATCATCCCATTTCCATTCCGTTATGTCTAGCGGTTGTAAGGTTCCATCGGTCGTTGGTGGAGTGCTTTCACTTGTTGGCACGTCAAACAACGTTCTATGAATGAAGCTACGTCCGCTTCATTCCATCCCACCAAAATTTCTCCTTGAGATCTTGGTACATTTGGTGCTTAGGGGTGTGCGGTGTAAGAAGTCTCATGGGCTTTTTCGAGATCTCACTCTTAAGCCCTTCGTCTACGGAACACACACTCTCTCCATCATACAACAAGGCGTTATCTATAGCTTCCTTGAAATTCTTTTGGTTGTTATCCTTGATCTTGGCTCGTCTTCCTCAGCTTCTTTGCTCTTCCTCCGAGCTTCTAAGATTCGGGCTCTTAAGTCCGGATTGCAATCAACGTTGCAATCTGACCCTCTTTGTCGAGACGGGTCTTTGACTTGATGTTCATCCTCTGAAATTCCTTTATAAGTATTTCCTCATGACTGAGGAGATATCCCAAACTAGGGTGTGATTTGCGACTCGAGGAGATATCCCAAACTAGTTCTAACCATCTACTGGTGTGGTTTTCTACTCAAGGCGATATAGATCTCATCTAACTCCATAAGGTGGTACCTCAAATCTTTATTACCATTGCTAATTCCGGTTGGGCGTAGGATAGTGTTCTAACCTCCATCGAAGTTCCATGCCTCGTGGACTTCTTAAGGCGTAATTGCTCAAGCATAAGCAATAACATCCAAACTTTGTCTCCACTTCCGCCTTGAACTCTTTCAATTTCTCGAAACATTCGGACTTGCGGCGAAACGGTATATGTATCCGTACATTCGAGTAATCGACAATGAAAGTGACAAAATACCGCACCCTCCACCGAGCTTGTGGACATAGGTCCCACCACAGTCGAATGGACTAGCTCTAATATTTCTTTCGCTCTATAACCGCTTCGCTTCAAGGTGCCGTCGACATTCATTTACATATATGAGATTCGCAGTGGGGAGCGAGTAACCGTGAGATTACCCAACGCCCATTCTTAGCAGGTCCTTGGATCCTATTTAGATTGATGTGACCTAATCTAAAAGACGCAAGAGAAAAGTAGTGTCATGTCACAAGAAAACTTTCTTTTTAGGGTTTGATGAAGATGCAACATAGTTATAGGTAGAATGTTTTGCGTAAATAGTATAAGTTAATTATATAACGTGCCAACACAGATAACTTCGTCATTTCTTATGATAGAAACACCACTATCAAAAATAACGAGTATATCCATGAATAAATAATCAAACAGAAACAAGGTTCCGTAGAAAACGCGGCACATATAAAACGCCTTCAAAACTAAACCGTTGTCCCAAAACATAAAGAAACATCTCCAACTCAACAGCCTCGACTTTGCTCGCTGCCCATGGAGATCGTTATCTCGTCATGTAGCTCGCCTTGTCCAGAACCCCTCGCAAAGTGTAACAAACATGATCGGTCAGACTGGTTCACTACTACAAGAACGGGTAGAACAAGTTGCTAAACATGTTTCACATTACTAAAATGACGGCGTACCTTGAGTTCTTGAGCATAGGGCACTTAGCCTTCCAATGTCCAGCTCACGCACTTGAAGCACTCTGTCTTCTCCTTCGCTTCTTCAGCCTCGGTGGCGGCGATGTTCTTGCTTGCATTACTACCACTATTTCCTTTGCCTCACCACCTTTGGTGCCCTTTTCTTTTCCCATTTTGCAACGGAAAATTTGGGCCTTTAGATGTAGCTAGCGAGCATGTCTTTCCTTTTCCCATAACTCCTTCGCTACCACGAGATCATTAAGCAACCCGACTAAACCTCTACGGTCGCTGCATGTGATCGATTTACGAAAAGTTCTCAAAAGACTTGGGCGCAGTATTGAGGATGATATCGACCTTCCGCGTCACACACCTCCTCCCAACCGATCAAGACTATCCATGAGATGAGTCGTGTGGGAGACATGTTCATGGACCGAACTTCCTTCTTCCATCTTACCGCCAAGATTTCTCTCATTGTGGCCAAGCGGATCGTCCGATCCAACCGCCAAACTTACTCTCGAGACTTGACCAATATCGGTCGGCGTCTACCATCGATCGATGTCAAATGCAAGCCTTTTGGACATAGTAGTCATCATATAGCATTTAGCCATATTGTTCGACTTATTCCAAAGTCCGCTGACTGGCCGCTCATTAGTCGATCGCACAAGAAGTGCATCGGGTTTAGGAGTAGTGAGAACAAACATGTGTTCTTCAAATGATAAGAACATATTCCATGTTTCATTTCCACTCGATAAAATTTGGACCGGATAACTGATTTTGTCGCGTAGCATATTGATTATCGCGTAGAGACATATCTAAAGCGATAATGTAAACACATGCATACGATCAAGATATAATTGTGAATAATAATATTGTAACCTTTTGATAAAACAATATTATTGAAACCTCCAATCGCCAAGGAATCCCACATGCGAGCCAGCGCGTGGACGTTTACACGAACCCTCGACCCGCACTAAAATATACCTTTTGGTCATTTAATTTCAATCCATGTCAACTTATCCTTACGATAAATAGAAATTGATTGATCGACCTTACTGCACCACATCACTATCGCTGCGAAGGGACTTGGCGGGAAGTTGTACTTGAGGTGATGTCTAAGCAACGACCACATTTTTAACAGCAGAAAATGAATTCTTAGAATTAGCATACTCACTAGGACCATACCGCTTCCAGATTCAAATTCTTTTGTTATCTCATTTTATATCTATCTCTAGAACTTATGAAAATCGCATGCATCTGAGCCGCAGCGTGTGGACGCTTTACATGAAACTCCCACTTCTCAATAGATTTAAAAAATTTATTTAGAAATCCCATCTAACAAACTTATGATAAATAAGCGTGCTGCAAGCAAGCGGCGTGCAGGATGTTTACTCACGCATGCCCTCACTTTGTTTAGAGATCAAAAGGGAGGTCTCTACATTTTAATTCAAAAAAATTAATTTGTCGGGTTACTTGCTTAGTCTTTTTATTCAAAAGGTTTGTCCATGCGAGATCACGTAATCCTAGCAGTGCTTTTCTATAGAACTCAACATGTAAAACATGCTAGCGTAATTCTAAAATATGCTTGATAAGCGCGATAAACCTAGCATGCTTACTATGCGGCGTCCGATTACGTAAAACACTTCAAGGTTTGTCGACATACATTTAAACATACATAGCATACTAACTGCGTAATTTAAACATCCACGACATGCATATGAGCGATATAAAATAAATAAAAAGCGTTCATAGCGGCTATCGTTCGTGAAACACGCGACTTTCCCGCTCAATGTCTTACCCATAGATTTGCAGCATGCAATTAAAATTGACAGCACCATCGCGTGCAACCATTACCGGACCGGATTGACACAATGGGCCTCGCGTGCATGGGCGCAGACGGACGGAAAATCTGGTTGGGCTACTGAAAACGGGTGCAGGCGGGTCCGCCTAACATGTCTTTGGGCAGCGCCAGGGAAACGGCGGTCGTGCTCCTCATGGGCTTCGCCATGATCGCTAAAGCGGCGATCGCGACCCGGCTGAGCACTGCGTCGCGTGGCCTCCCTCACCGAAACGTCTGCGAGGCGATCGTCGCTCCGCGGCGGCTTCATGACCGCGATCACGCTTCTGACCGGGTGTCTCGCGCGCGAACGTGCGCCCGCTCGCTCGCCTTACCAATCCTCGCGGAGGGAAAACTAGGCGCCCATTTCGCCGCCGCGAGGCAGGATCTATCTTTCGATATTTAATTCACCATTTTACATCGTGAAACAACAAACAACAAAAACTAAAGCGAGCCACGATATATTCCCAATTAATTAAGCGGCGTAATAATATAATAAATTGCAACACGCTGGGGTTTTTCACCTGAGAGGTGTTTACCTTTGATCCGACGTTCGAGGTGTTTAATCGAATCGAGGGATGAACGGATCGGATCGGTCGGAATGGAACGATCGACTCGTGCTTTGACCTTCTCGATCAGATCCCGTTGCCCAATCTCCAACGCCGAGTGAGGACGATCTATGGAGAATGCTTGGAAAAATCACCCAATACACTCAATGAAAATTTCGAGAATCCTCACAAGAGCTATGTGATGCTCGAAAATTATGCTCTCAATTATGAAGCATTAACTCAGACTTTATCTCATACCTTATATTTATAACGCACTACCTTAATCCCATATGGAAATTACCATAATCCTATATGGAAATTACCATAATCCATATGGAAATTACCATAAGTTCTTTATGGAATTTACCATACTTCCGTGATTATTACCATACACCTGTGGATTATTACCATAATCTTATATGGAAAGGATCATGATATACCATAAATATAATAACATCCTCAGAGGATAAAGAGAATAAAATCTTGCCAGAGAGTACATGGCGCCAATTTTCTTCTTACACGGCCCTGACGGGCCAAAATTTGTGGATCAAAATGCAAGGAATAAAGACGGGCCTCAAATAAATTAATTATCTTATGTTCGACCTGTAACATAATTAATTTATAAACATTTATTCACGCCACTAGAGAATAAATGCTAACTTACCCCTTTATTACCAAGTTGAGTCGGCTTGACTTAGACATTACGAATCCCGTATTTAAGATATCGAACGTCCATTAATTATTTATAGCAATCGACCGCTTAAAATAATTAATATCTTTAATTCCTCAAAAGACCACTCAACCTTATTATTGTACTCGAGCTAACTCAACCGCGGGGTTTAGTACAATAAACCTTTCGAGCTCCTTAAGGGACGCCATCATCCTAAACGGATACGGTGACTGACATGCATGACTAGCGTGACATACAAGCACTACCACCACCTAAGATGCGGAGAATCTTGGGTTAGAACATATAACCCTCACCCATACAATAAGTCAAAGTGATGGTCAAGAACTCATACTCACCTAATACCTTATCGAGGTTTAGATCATCGTAAGTCACCGAGATCTTGGTTCTTGTTAAGATCTTTTTGCTCGAAGAAATACTTGAGGCTTTTATGGTAAGTATAGATCTCACGTCTAACTCCATAAAGGTGGTGCCTCCAAATCTTTAAGGCGTATCGACATTTGCTAATTCCGGTGCGTGCGTGGGATAGTTCAACTCATGTAGGCGTAATTGCCTTCAATAAGCAATAACATTGCCTTCTTGCATCAGAACACATCCTAGTCCATTCTTTGAAGCATCCGTATAGATTGTGTACTCTTTATACGCTTGGTGCTGCTAGTACATGTCTTGTCGTCGATAACTCCTTGACCTCTGGAAACTAGCCTCACTCTCGGTGGTCCAGTGTACTTGATTCCTTTCTCAACAATTGGGTCATGGTTGGGCTATCTTTGAAAATCCTTCGATAAATCTTTGATAGTAGCGGCAAGTCTAGAAACTCAATTTCATTCGGGTTCTTGTGATTCCGTTCATGACTGTGTCGATTTTGAGGGGTCACTTTGATTCCTCGGCGGACACGATGTGACCTAAGAATGTCACTTCGCCTAACCAGAATTCACACTTACTAAACTTGGCAAAGAGTTGCTCTTGTCTCAATGTTTGCAGCATAGTTCTCAAGTGCTCTTTGTGTTCTTGGTTATTCTTGGAGTATATTAGGATATCATCTATGAATACTAAGACAAATTTGTCCAAGTATGTGTGAAATACCCTATTCATGATATCCATAAATACTGTTGGGGTATTTGTAAGTCCAAAGGGCATGATGATGAATTCGAAAAGACCATACCTTGTACGGAAAGCCGTTTTAGGTACATCCTCTGGTCTAATTCTTAGTTGGTGGTATCCCGACTTTAGATCTATCTTTGAAAAGACTCCTGCTCCCTTAAGTTGATCAAACAGATCGTCAATTCGGGGCAAATAAAACATAAATTTGAACCTTGAACCTTGAACATTCTCAAAGTGCCATCCTTCTTCTTCACGAAAAGGACAGGTGCTCCCCATGGAGACACACTAGGTCTAATAAAACCTAACTCCAAGAGTTCTTGCAGCTGGATTTTCAATTCCTCAAGTTCCTTTGGTGCCATTCGGTATGGGGCTTTCGATGCGAGGCGAGAACACGGTTCGAGGTCGATCGTGAACTCGATCATCGGTTTGGCGGTAATCCGGTGGTTAAATACGGAAATACATCGGGATACTCCTTCACGATCGGGACGTCTTCTATCCTTCTCTCATTCTGCTCTTCCTCTTGGAGATAGACGAGGTAGGCGTGGTTCTCTGTCTTGTTGAGCAACGTCCTTGCTTGTAGTGCGGATATGATTGGGACTCTCTCCCATGCGATCCGTGAAAGTCTGTAGGTTTCTCTCGGGATGTTGGAAAGAAATTTTCCTTTCATTACATAGGATGGTCGCATTATGTTCGGTTAACCAATCCATTCCTAGGATTATGTCCACATCTGTCATAGGTATGGCGTGAAGGTTATCTGTCGAGACCTTAAGTGAGCTAGTCAAGTTCTAGGTTCGAGCATATGTGGGTTACCGTTCTTATGCCTCCTCTTGGAGAAAATATTCTCATGATTTGTTCGGTAGCGTTTAGGATCTAATCCTAAGTTCTCTCGCATGCTTGACAATAAAAAGAATGAGGCGCGGTGTCGAACAGTAGGATAACATGCAATTGGAGAGTATTCCCATACACCAAGTTTCCTTGGTTCCTTGGCGGCTCTGCGGAACTCCCTTTCTGGTTGAGGCGTAGGCACAGCTTGCGGTGGTGGTTCTGTTGTTGTTGGTGATGTTGTTGTTGTTGCGGTTGTTGTTCTTTGTTGTTGTTCTTTGTTGTTGTTGGGGCTGTCGATGCTTTCTCTGCGGCTATCGCCATTGTTGTCGTCGTTGCCGTCGTGGTTGATGTGGTCGTGATTCGGTGGTAATCTTGAACCGGGGCTGTTGTTGGAGCAGTTGGGCTTGAATAGCCGGATCGGTTGGACTTGGTTGGGCACATTGGGACGACCATTTCCCCCTTGGCGTACCCCGGGACAATCTCTAGAGTAGTGACCCTTCTGGCCACACTTGAAGCATCCATCATTTGTGAATGCGCACGCCCCCTTGTGACTCATGTGGCATCTTGGGCACACAGGGAGCCTTATGAACTTCTGGTTTCCACCGCAAGGTGCGGGTACCATAGTGCGTCCATTTCCTTGCCCGTGCTCAGATGGCACGTTATTTCCTGCCATGGCCTCCTGTCGGCTGGCGATGTTGGATCCTTGGCCTTGGTGGGGTCCTTCCCTTCCTCTTCCACGATCTCCTTGGTGATTCGGGGGTGCAGCGACAATCTGTCCTCGGGCATAGCGACCTCGATGTCGATGCCGGTGAGGGCCTCGCGGTAAGTCGATTTCCGTGACCACTAGCGACACCACGATCTCATGGCGAGTCCGCCGAAACTTCTCGATCCTCTTCTCGTCGGTGTCGACCAAGCGAGGTGCATACCGCGACATCTCGCAGAATCTGCGGTCATGTCTGTGACCGTGGTCTTTCCTTGTCGCAGATTGTAGAACTCATGTTCTTTCCTCTTCCGGTAGCTCTTAGGAATGTACTTCTCGTACACCTCCTCCTTAAATTCCTCCCAGGAGAAATTTTCCAACTCCTCCTCAGATAGAGTCTTCCTCTTCGCCTCCCACCAGAAGTCGACGGCACCAGTCATTTGAAAAGCAACGCATGACGAGCGTTCTTGAGAGGTGCAATGGAGGAAGTTGAAGATTCGCACCAGCGCGCGAATCCATAGTTCAGCATCCACGGGATTCCCAGTCCCGTTGAAAGTGGGCGGGTTCTGTCTGAGGAATAGTTCCTCAATCCGCCTCGCCGGTGGTGGTGGTGGGGATGGAGTGTCTTCTCTCTCAGGTGTTACTTCACGATTTCTTCTTCTCGGCGGCATCCAATCCTTCATAAACACACGCAATTAGAAATCGCCTTATACTATCCATCAAGATCAATGCATACATATTAGCATGGTATTCATGTAATTATGAGCATAAATCTAGCACATCATCGAACACCAAATATCGTAATATTAAAACAAAAGGCTCTCGAGGAGCTATCACCATATCATATCAATTGCCTCTACGAGGACTTTTATCAGTGTTTTAAGCTTTACAAAATACCGGTACAGTATGATGCCCAAAAACAAATATCAGCATCACTCCGTGTACTTAGTCACAGTGCGTACAAAAATCTAAACGCTACCGTGGTCATCAAAATAGGGTTCATGTCGGAACGACTCATCGTTTCGCATGCATCAAAAGATATACAAAGTATATAGACAAAAGACAATCTAGTCCTAAGAACTAGATCCATGATCGCCCGGGGTGTCGATAGGGCTCCATGTGTCAGAGTCAGGACTGGAAGCATGGGAGCTATCCACTCCCTCCATCTCATCATCGGCTACTAGATCCTCCTCAGGGTCTTCCTCGGGGTCTTCCTCGGGGTCTTCCTCCGGGTCTTTCTCCTGATCTTCCTCGGGATCTTCCTCAGGTCTTCCTCCTCGGCGTCAGTCACGGGGCCATGGGCTCTCGGTCTCTAACAACCACGGCTTCCTCCATAGCAGCTAGGTCTCGGCGGATCTCGCCATGACCTCCTCATAAGCATCATCCGGAAACGGGGCAACAGCAGGGCGGACTTCGGTCTCTCCCACGGTACCTGTAGCCATGTCACGTGGATCCTCACTCTTCACAGAATTATGGTACACATGTGCATGCGGGGGTGGCGGCGGCTGGACTGGGGAAGAGCCGACAGGTGGAGGTGGAGACGGGCATGGTAGGACCGACGGTGATGGTCTGGGCGGGCAATGGCGAGGATGGAATCCTACAGTGGTAGGACCGGGAAGGTGAGCTATCGGGGACGGGAAGGTTCCGCTTCGAACATGTCTCTGCCACTGCCAGGCAAGAACACGGGTCCATTAGCTGCCAAACGGGGCACCTCTGGATGCAGCCACTCTGGAATCTCGTCGCGCCAAGTGTATTCCCGTGCGGGGAGATACGGTCCCCGTGGTGCAGCTCCGTACACCGTGAATACATAGCTCAGATGGTTAACAAAGCGAGGCAGGTCCGCCTCCAGATCGAAGCTCTCCCGGCGCCGATAGATGTAATCCGCTGAGATCTCGCGGGCATACCCCTGCCAGTCGGATGGCAGTCTCATGATAAGTCGAAGCACACCGTCATAATGATATGTACCTCGGGCGTGTGCTGCGGCCCAATGACGGGTGAAGTATGCCAAGAACTCGCCGAGGTCGTCTCCGTGGCACATCTGGTAGGAACAGTACGAACGTATAACCTCATCGGGTGTGGCCCTAGAGGACAGAGGGTGCCTAGTCGTGAAGACAATCCGAGCCATCTGAAAAGGAAAGTATCACTATGGTCAGACACGGTAAACATAACGGTATATCTAGAAGAAGGTATGTGCATAATAACATCTGTACAAAGAAGGTTATAACAATCTATATTATACTATGACCTATATTCCTAAATTCTTATGGTGCGACTTTCATGGTTGGGTCTCAGGAAGAGGCGGTATGGTTTCTTAGAGTATAGCAACGATCGATGCCTAGCCGGGTAAAGGCTAGGTGGTCACCCTATCTTATTGGGTCTGGATTTCTTATTTCTATTCACGTTATAGGATCATATCATATCCGTTCTCATTATGCACTTATGATTCATCATTTCTTTTATACTTCCTAATGTTATACTTTGATTCTTTTCATTATTATTACGATAGAGGCAACACGCATGGTGTTCGGAATTCCTTCGCGTAGAGAGGTTGGGACTCATAGTGATGCGAACCTCCAGTTAAGCAATCGCTTCATCGTCGTAGACTCGTCGCGTTCTCATCCTCGAATCCGTTCGGATTGTGATTCTTAAGATTTCTATGTTCTCGTTCTTCCTTAGTATTTCGTTCAATTGGGGATACCTTATGTTCTCATACTAAGTTCGGTGTAAAAGGGATCATGCGTCTTAAGAGTCTATGTCCTCATGGGGAAACATACTCATTTACATCATGCTTCTAGCATGCTTTGCATATAACAGTAAACACAAATCACGACACATTGTGCGATAATCAAGTATTCTCATTTACTCATTTACCAAGCCCCTAAGTTCGCAACTTTCTTTCAAACTAATGACCAATCAATTGAAACAACTTTTCAATTTCAAAATATTCTTCTTTCAAAATATTTTCAACTTCCCAACAAAGCGATATTGAAATTCCAATTCACATTTCATATACTTCCATCATTTCAAAATAACTTTTAGTTGAAATAGTTACCTTCTTCCTCGTTGAAGCGGGGCGGCGATGGAGTGCGGTGCGATAGCGATCGAACATAAACAATTTCTAGACTCGACTTTCAACTTAGGATTGAGGAAAGGGTTTCTAGGGTTCGGGCGAACAAGTGCTCGATACCACTTTGTGACGACCGACTTCCCAATGAAGTACGGATCATATGGATCGTCACGGTATGATAAAGCGCGGATATAAACATAACTAATCAATGCAATTAACCATTTAACTACTCGATAGCATAGACTAAAAATGGATAAGCTATTGATACCAACTCAAGTCGCGAAGGACTCGTCGAAAGGTTCGAGGTTTAAATATAACTTGATCGGGGCACAATTCGAGGCAGTGCGACCTCAAGTTCAATATGGTATGAAAGCGGTTATAATCAAAACATCAAAAAATATCGAGTTAGGCGGCAATAAGCGTGTGGACATGCATATGATGATACATGCCCGAGGTTTAGAAATCCTTTCTAATTAAGCAACAAAACAAGCGCTACTCTGCACCACCTCGCACCCATCATCGATCCTTGCTCAACTGCACATCAAAAGCGAGATGCGGGGCTAAGTACAAAAGTACTCGGTGGACTCATTGCGAAAACATTTTCTTTATTAAAGTTATTGAGCGCCCACAATAGCACATGAGGATTTTAGTTAAAAGACTCATACTATCAAACATTTTATCATTTTCCAGCGTCGGGCGACTATTTCATTCACGTTGTTTCCATATCGATCATTCATTCATTCGTTCGCGCACTATGGGTGGCCACCTACACATAGTCGCCGTGACGGTCGAGGTAGCTAACCTTAACACACGGTCCTGCGTGTACACAATCCGAGTTAGTCCTTAACTAAGTCGGATCCGATCGATACCCTTTTTAACGTTGGTGGACCAACTCATTCACATTCCACATTGGATATACCAATCTCAGATAGGATCACAACAAAACGTAAACATTTGGCAGTCAATAACAGTTCATGGAATAATATTTCATATAGCTTTTGTAAATCATGCTTTGAGATAGATATGCATATCATTTTGTTCAAGAGAGCCCACATGCTAATCCAAAGCTAGTTGTTCTAAACCAGCAGGTGTGATTGTCCTTCCTTGCCGACTACGTACGCTCAAACCCTTCATTAGAAAATAGCCATTCTAAGATTCTTTCTATCGATCGAAGGTCGTTTATAAATTACGACTTAAAGTTTCCAATTAGGGTTTCTTTATGATTTCATGTGATTGTTTTAAGATAATTTCTATTATCTTACATTCCCAATTCCCAAACTATATTACTTCATCGTTCATGGGTGAACTTGACTTATGAATCACATACTCGAGTCTATCCTCGACTCTTAACCTTAGTCTCTTCTAAGCGTTATTACGTTATAGATTGTTAGTATTCAAGCTATGATTGGTATATTAGGATATTCTCAAGCCACTAACTAGACTTAACAATTGTAGTTACGTCCTAGTAGGTTATGCTTGATGACTTGTCGTATTAGCACGACGAATAACGGAGAGTCTTGACTTATGATTCAAGTGAGCACACGCTATCATGTAAGCAAGTACTTTAGGAATAGATGAAGTGCTTCGGGAATATTAACTCGACTTTTGAGACATAAGGTTCGACATCTTATGTTTGAATCTTTGCTTATACACTACGACATTGTTTATTTCTCTTAACTCGTCGAGGATTATATAAGTTGTATAATCGCTATTCGTTGTCGAGTTGTCTTCACGCTCAATCTAATATCGTATTAGATTATTGTTGTTGAGTATTTAACGTTGTAACCCGGCTTTTGGTTTCTTTAACTTAGAAACTCACTTTTGAGTAGCCTATTATTAATAGTAAACCCTACTTTGTGTCTAACTTCGATTCTCGTTAATTCCTTCGTAAGTTATCGAAATTGGTCGATTTCTTTTGGATTCTCGTACATATAGTATTATGTTGTTTACGTTTGGGGTTTTGTTTGTCGGTATACATAAACATAACCATTCAACACCAAACAACACCATACACAACATAAACTATACTAAAGCATTAGAAAACCCTAATTTCTAACATAATTCAAAACTATTGTGTAGGTGTGTATAAGTCTTCCATTCATTCATCACAATCACAACCATTCATTCCAAGCTTATAGTTAACTATCATAGCATCATTTAACAATAGAAATAAACTCATACTTAGCCATTTTGCTATGTTTTCGATAATTAACAATAATTAGCATATGTATCGATAAATTTCAATAAAATCATATTATACTCCTATCATACTATAAATTTAATTTCCAATTCAATATCATCATATAAAATTTCAAACCATAGGTTAAAAATTACCAAGTTTTTGGCATTATTGATTTAATGAGCATTGGTGTTCAATAAATTCCACAAAACATGAAATACCATCTCATACCATACATTAAAATTATAACACATGCTTTTTACCATATAATGATTTTCGGTAATCACCTTATATATATATATATATATACATATTCAATAAATTTATTCTTTCACAATATGGTTATATAATGTAATAATATGTAATATTAACATTAAACATCAACTAATATTTATAATATGAACCAAATGCTTGGAATTCTTTTTATCCTCACACATATATTACATATGTGTTCAATAAATTTCCAACAATGCGTAATAGGTTCATATTATTTCCAAACATCAAATAGCATATTATTTTCAACAAATAAAAATCAATTAAAACCTAATATATACATATAAACTTTCGGTCATAATGAAAAAATAGGAGTAGTGCCTCAATTATTTCAAGATTAATATATGATGTTCATATCATATAAACACTATACCTCAACTATTTCTCAACAAATAAAATCAAAAATAATTCTCAATATATATATATATATATATATATATATATTATAAAAAAATAGGAGATGTGTTTCAAAATTTCAAGATTAATATATGATGTTCATATCATATATTAAACAGCATATCTCAACTATTTTCAACAAATAAAATAAAAATCAAAGGCTTAAAAACACCTAAAGATCTCGGCCTTTTTTTAAAAAAAATACCAAAAATATTCTAAAAATTATGATATTTATTATACATGCTCCTAATACATTAACAAGAAACTATATCAAATAATATTCACAATAGCATGCTTTATCTCATATAAAAAGAAATAAAACATAAATCGAAAAATATTAAACATGCTCCAAAAATTACCAAACTTTAACTACATCCTTTGAACATTATTCTAAGTATTTTTAATTCATGTCTTGAGAGTATTTGGTGGCTCAAAAGTCACGAAAAAAATGAGGATCAAAACTACGGTTTTTCATGAAATAATTCAAGAAAAATCTAAAAATAATTCTACTCCATTATAAATGAAAGAATTTTGAATACTACCTTTGTATGGTCTTAGAATAATTCTTTGAGGGTTGGGAATGTTTGGAAATGAGGATTAAAGATTAAAAACTTGAAGAACAAAAGAGAGGATTTGAATTTAGAGAGAGAAAATGGGTTCTAAAGTGAGAGAGCTGTAATGGATGATTCCTCACTGTATTGGAAGCCTAAAGGGCTGTCATTAACCCATTTGGGGTGGTCTTTGTGGTAGTTGGGAGGAGGATTGGTCAAATTACCTGATTTGGCATGTTAATACCGACTCTTTAAGTTTTAACGCGCTTTCGATTGATTTCTCAGAACCTCATGGTTTTATTTTCTTAAATAGCCTTTAAAAGACTTATTTCAATGTTTATAATAATTTCATGAAGTTAGGATGACATCCGATAAGTCAATTCCGAGTTATCGCGGAAAAACAGCATCCGACGATTAAATTATGCTAATTCAAAGTTCTATTGAATTCTTGAGCTTTCATAATTAATTTGAGTCTTATAATTCATATTTTATTGATTTAAACCCTTGGTTCGAGTTTCGGGTCGTTCGAACAAATTTAGGGTTTTTCCGGTATATTTTCCCGACGTTCGGTTAAGTTCTTCAGGAATTTCTTTCAGAAATTGATTCTTATAATTTCTAAATTCATAATAATATATTCCTTCATGATTTTTAGTGTTATCAATAATTCTCATGATTAGCACGGACTGGAAATTATTCCGGCTTGTGAATAGAACTTTTGAGACTGACCGGGCAAGCATGCCCGAAAATTCTCATTCTTTGGCTTCTCACATGTTTCCGTGAGAGGATTCTAGAAATGAAATCCTTTTGTTGAGATTCATTCTCTATCTTTCATTCTATGTTCAGGCTATTCAGAAAACCCTAGTCCGGTAGGACTAGTCACTAGTTTTTTATTTCTCTAGTTTTCGATCTCCAAATCGATTCTAATTCGTTTCATTGGTTACCTTAAACATAATTAAGGTCTAAGCACAAAAAATAATTGGTTTAAGCATCACTAATAAAAGTTTTAAATTTTTCGGGTTATTACATGTTTCCCGTGGTTTGTCCTATTTTTGCCATTGTTTTGTTTAATATTTTTCGGTTCAGAATTATTTGGTTTGTTTCGATATTTTGTAGAAAAACGACATTAAATAGGATGAAATGGATCTTCCAAGAGCTGATGTATGCTGAAGAACATCTCGATAGGAGCTCGTAGGCGCAAACGGATCGTAATTCGGAGTTGAGACGAGGGAGAACGTAGTGAATCGTCAAAGTCATGCACATTGCGCCCCGTCGCCGCACCCCGCGCGCCAGCTCCTCGCCCACCCAACGCTCGCACCCAGCGCCCGTTCCACCAAACCCCACGCACGCTCGCCCTCGTCCAGCCCATCAGGCGCTCGCCACCCAGTGCCCACTCCAACTTGCCCGCGTCGCCCACGCATCGCCCGGTGCCCGGTAACCGCTTGTCCGTCGCCACAACGCCCAAAGACGTCCGTGGCGGGCATCGCTCAACATCCGCTCCAGCCTCATCTCGCTCCAGCACAATGCCATTTCTCGCAAGTCCATCCGGCGCTAGGCATCGCCCAACGCCCATCCCCAGCGCGCGCTCACTCCACGCCTAGCGACACGTCCGTCCGTGCTGCACCTCCAACCGGCATTGCGCATCACCCAACGCCACATCCCACGCATGCTTTGTCCGCCAGTGCCACGTCTCCAGCCCATTCTCGTGCCTCGCCCTTGCAACGCTTGCACAGCATGCAGTCCACCCGGCGCTGGCTTGTCCAACACCTAGCCCTCCTACTGCGTCCGGTGCTCGTGCTCGTCTGAAGCCTCACCTCGCACAGCCGTCGAGGGCCCCATTTGCATCCTTTAGCATGCACCTATATAATTAATTGCAACACGTTGGTGTTTTCTCGTGTTTACCTGTGAATTTGTCGTGCAAGGAATTGCATCACGACTCGTGCTTTGATCTTCTGGACCGTGTCCCGATTGCCAAAACTCCAATGCCGAGTGAGAGCAATCTATGGAGAGTACTGTAGAAATTCACCTTCTTCCTCACCTAGAGATTTTTGAAAATCCTAACTATTAAAATAGTATATTTCGAAAATTGTTCTCTTAGCCTTACGTTTTGATTTTCTCTCACCTTATAATTATAATGCTACCCTAGATACCATTTGGATAGGATCTCTGCATATCTAATAAATATAATAATATATCTTCAGATAGAGATGATCAAAACATAATCCCTATAGGACTCTAAGGTGAGGTGGACGAAAATCTCATAGTTCCAGGCCTTGATGGGCCAGCCCAGGGATCAAATGCAAGGAATAAAGATGGGCCTCAAATAAATTAATTATCTTATGGTCACCCGAACATAAATTAATTCATAAACATTTATTCATGTCACAAGAGAATAAATCTTGACTTACCCTTTATTCAAGTTGATTAGGGCTCGCACTTAGACTTCACGAATCCCGTATTTAAGATATCGCACTCCATTAATTATTTACGCTGCTCGATCGCTTAAAATAATTAATCTCTTTAATTCCATAAGTAGTACCACTCAACCTTATTATTGTACTTGAGATAACTCAACTGCGGGGTTTAGTACAATAAACCTTTGAGCTCCTTAAGGGGACATCATCATCCTAAACGGATACGGTGATTTTACAGGCAAATAGCATGACATACAAGCACTACCACCACCCAAGATGCAGAGAATATTGGGTTATCTCATGTAGCCCTCACCCATAACAAGTCAAAGTGATGGTCAACAACTCATACTCACCTAATACCTTATCGAGGTTTAGATCAATGTAAAGTCACCTAGATCTAGGTTCTTCATGACGGTCAGATAGAAGAACTCATCTCACTGTGATCCATCAATACGTCAGAGACGTACCAGTATAGACAAGCAACTAAGTCAAGTCACTTCTTATCTATACCGCAGCTTATACCGACAACTCGTCCTCAAGTTGTCTCAACTGTGATTCTTTTGTATCTCATTAAGCTTGAGCAATCATACAGACTTCTGTGATCTACTACACACTGTATGATCTAACTTATATATGAGATAAAGGGACAAACATATGCAATCAATTAAACAATTCAAATAGGAGATTGTAATAGTGGTAAAAGGAAACATTGTATACAAGTTCAACCAAAATGCTTTCAGTATACAAATCCAACAATCTCCCACTTATACTAAAGCAAACTTTTAGTATACAATGTGTCTCTCTGCTAGCTATTATTACAAACAACACCATCACTTTGCTTTCTTCCAATTATACAAAAGTTTCCTTTCTAAGTGGGTGCCATCTTGCAATCAAAGTCCTCGAACATGCTCTCTGTAGACTTTTTGCGGCAGGCTCTTCGTGAATGGGCAGCTAGATTATCCGTAATACCAATCTTTTCAATCAGCACGTCTTCTCGTCTAATGATTTCTCATATGACATGGTACTTTCTCTCTATGTGTTTTGTTGCCTTGTGGGTCCGTGGTTCTTCGAGTTTGCCACTGCACCTGAGTTATCACAGTCTACTATGATACTCTTGGGCAAACACAGTACCACATCTAGATCAATGATGTAGTTCTTGAACCATACCGCCTCCTTAGCAACCTCCGAAGCGGCTACATATATACGGCTTCCATGGTAGAGTCCGCAATGCATCGCTGCTTTGCACTCCGCCAGGATACGGCTCCTCCTCCCAAGGTAAACATAGCCTGAGGTAGAGTTTTTCTCATCACGGTTAGCTTTGAAATTCGAGTCTGAATAACCCAAAAGCATTAGACTATCTGCTTGGTAAACTAGCCTATTATCTCGAGTCCTTTTCAGGTACTTGAGTATATGCTTTACCATGATCCAATGAGCTTGTCGAGGTTAGGCGATATCTAGCTACTATGCCTACCGTGACAGCGTATATCTAGCCTCGTACATAGCATTGCATACATGAGACTTCCTACGGCGGAAGCATAAGGAACTTGTCTAATTTTCTCTATCTCCTTTGCAGTTATAGGTGACTGCTCCTTAGATAAAGGAACACCATGCCTGAAAGGTAGCAATCCCTTCTTGACGATCTGCAAGCTAAAACGAGTAATCACAGCATCAATGTAAGACGCTTGAGATAAGCTCAACATTTTACCCTTGCGATCTCGGTAAACCTTGATCCCAAGAATATACGTTGCATCTCCTAAGTCATTCATTTGAAACTGATCGGATAACCAACTCTTTACGTCTGATAACAGCTTCACGTTGTTCCCAAGTAGAAGGATGTCATCTACGTAAAGTGCAAGAAATACCACGTCACCGTTGACATCCAAACGATACACACAACTTTCGCTAGGCAACTAGATAAATCTATAGGACTTTACCACTTTGTCAAAACGTAAGTTCCATGATCGGGAAGCTTGCTTAAGTCCATAAATGGACTTCTTAAGCTTCCATACTAGATGCTCTTCACCCTTCACCACATAACCTTCGGGTTGCTACATATAGATGTCTCTACCTTCTTCAAGATAACCGTTTAGAAAAGCGGTTTTCACATCCATTTGCCAAACCTCAAGGTTTAGGTGAGCTGTTATGGCTAGAAGAATTTTGATGGACTTGAGCATTGCCACAGGCGAAAAGGTCTCATCGAAATCGATGCCCTCAATCTGAGTGTACCCTTTCGCCACAAGCCTTGCTTTAAAAGCCGAAACCTCTCCATCTGAATCTCTCTTCCTCTTGTATACCCACTTACTACCTATGGCTTCCTTGCGATCTGGTAGAGGTATCTTTTCGTATACATCCATAGCTGTTATGGACTCAATTTCTAAGTCTATAGTAGTGTGCCATGATCTTGCATCAATGCCTTGTATCGCTTCACTGTATCTCCATGAGTTGATTATAGCTTGCTCGTTTACTTGGACTAAATTCGAAGATTCACCCACGAACATAAATCTCTCGGGTTGACGAACAACCCTCTCACTACGATGAGGCGCTACTTGCACAATGGCAACGGTGGGTACATTAACTTGTGGGTCTATATCTTGCACAACTTGCTGGGTAGGTGCCACTTATACAGTCGGTATCTCCAGTGGAACTCGATTCACTTCAATTTCGTGAAGTATTTGGTGTCGATCCTCCCATTAGACACGACATCTCGTACCTTTGGCCTAATCGGTGGTGAAATACGATCATCTTCTAATTCTTGAAGTATGATTTCAACTTTGGATTTGTGATTTTTCATAAAATCATCTTCTAAGAATCGGGCATTAGTGCTAATAACGACCTTCTGATCCTTAGGACTATAGAAATAACAACCTTTCGTTCCTCTAGGATAACCAATAAACAGCCTTGCTTCAGATCTAGACTCCAACTTGTCAGCTTTCTTGTTCAGCACATGTGTTGGACTGCCCCATATCCTTATGTGGTTTAAACTAGGCTTGCGCCCAAACCATAACTCGAAAGGGGTCTTATCGACTGACTTGGATGGTACTAGATTGAGCAAGTATGTCGTTGTTTCTAAGGCATACCCCCAGAACGAAATAGGCAATGTTGCATAACTCATCATTGATCTAACCATTTCTAAGAGAGTACTATTTCTTCGTTCTTACATACCATTTTGTTGTGGTGTGCCCGGTGTAGTGTGTTGGGAGGTAATCCCACACTCAACCAAATAGTCCAAGAACTCGTTACTGAGGTATTCGCCACCGCGATCAGACCGCAGTGACTTGATACTCTTACCTAGCTTCGTCTCCACTTCCGCCTTAAATTCTTTGAATTTCTCAAAGCATTCAGACTTACGGTGAAGCAGGTATATGTATCCGTACCTTGAGTAATCGTCAATGAAAGTGACAAAATATTCGTACCCTCCACGAGCTTGTGTGGACATCAGTCCACATAGGTCAGAATGAACTAGCTCCAACACTTCTTTGGCTCTATAACCCTTTGTTTTGAAGGGTCTGGTCGACATCTTTCCTTCTATACAGGATTCGCAGACTGGGAACGGAGTAACTGTAATTTCACCCAACGCTCCATTCTTAGCCAGTCTTTGGATCCTATTTAGATTGATGTGACCTAATCTAAGATGCCAGAGAAATGTGGTGTCATTTAGCGAAGAAAACTTTCTTTTCTTAAGGTTTGATGTAGATGCAACATAATTAAAAGTATTATGCTTGGCAGAAATAGTATAAAGAGAATTATATAAAGTGCCTCCACAGATAACTTCGTTATTTCTTATGATAGAAACACCACTATCAAAAACAACAGAATATCCATGTATAAATAGTTTGGAAACCGAAATAAGGTTCCGCCGAAACTACGACACATATAAAACATCTTTTATTACTAAAACTGTTCTATCAAAGCATAAAGAAACATCTTCAACTGCAACAGCCTCGACTTTCATCGCGTTGCCCATGGAGATCGTTATCTCGCCAAAAAACAGCTCCCTTGTCCGCAGGAACCCTTGCAAGATGTAACAAACATGATCAGTCGCACCAGTATCTACTACCCATGAATGAGTAGAACAAGTCGCTAAACATGTTTCCGTTACTAAAGCAAATGGTATACCTTTAGCCTTGAGCATAGGACACTTAGCCTTCCAATGCCCAGTCTTGCCGAATTTGAAGCACTTGCCTCTCTCCTTTGGCTTTTTCAAGCCTCGGTGGCCATCATGTTCTTGCTCACACTGCTCCCACTAGCTTCCTTGCCTCTACCACCTTTGGCACCCATTTTTCTTCTTCCACCTTTCAATGGAAAATTGGGGCCCTTAGATGTGCTAGCAAGGGCATGTGCTCCTTTTCCTATGACACCTTCCGCGCACGAGATCATTTAACAACTGACTAAGTGTATACTCGGTCTTGCTCATGATCGCGTATACGTAAAAATTCTCAAAAGACTTGGCAGCGTGTTAAGGATGATATCGACCTTGGCTTCATCATCAATACCTCCTCCTAACTAATCAAGACTATCCATGAGATGAGTCATGTGGGAGACATGCTCATGGACCGAACTTCCTTCTTCCATCCTACACGCCAAGATTTCTCTCATTGTGTGGAAGCGGGCTGTCCGATCCGACTGCCTAAACTTACTCTCGAGACTTGACCATATTTCATCGTGTCACCATCGATCGATGTCGCACTGCAAACTTTTGGACATAGTAGTCATCATATAGCATTTGGCCATATTATTTGACTTATGCCAAAGTCTGCTTGTCTCTCGTTGCTCATTCGTCAATGCGTCAGTAAGGGCATCGGGTTTGGGAGTAGTGAGAACAAACATGTGTTCTTCTGTGATAAGAACATATTCCATGTTTCGTTTCCACTTGATAAAATTTGGACCGGATACAGGATTTTGTGCGAGCATATTGATAATCGGTGTAAGAGACATATCTGAAAAGCATTGTAAACACATAAGCATACGATCGCACATAATTCGTAACAATAATATTGTAACCTTTTGATAAAAAAAATTTAATTGAAACCTCCAATTGCCCAAGGAATCCCACATGCAAGCCACGCGTGTGGACGTCTACACATGAACCCCTCGACCAAACTAAAATATACCTTTTAGTCGTTTAATTTCAATCCATGTCAACTTATCCTTATGACAAATGAAATTAATGATTGGACCTTACTAGATCACATCACTATCACAAGAAGGGACTTCGCGGGAAGTTGTACTTGAGGCGATGTCTAAGCAATGACCACAATTTTAACAGCAGAAAATGAATTCTTAGAATTGGCATACTCACTCGGACCATACCGCTTCCAATTCAAATTCTTTTGTCATCTCATTTTAAATCTATCTTTAGAGAACTTATGAAAATCGCATATGTAAGCCACGCGTGTGGACGTTTACACATGAAACTCCCACTTCTCAATAGATTAAAATGTTTTATTTAGAAATCTCATCTAAAAAACTTATGATAAACAGTGCAAGCAAGTCACGTGTGTGGACGTTTACTCACAATGAGTATCACTTTGTTTAGAGATCAAAAGGTGGAGGTCTTGACATCTTAATTTCAGAAATTAATATGTCGGGTTTCTTGCTTAGTTTTTTTGTTTCAAAAGGTTTGTCCATGCAGATCACATAATCCTAGCATGCTTTCTATAGAACTCAACATGTAAAACATGCTCGCAGAATTCTAAAATATGTTTCAAAAAACATGATAAACCTAGCATGCTTACTATGCGTATCCAATCACGAAAACATACAACATGTTTATCTACGTAATTAAACATACATAGCATGCTTCTGCATAATTTAAACATCCACGACATGCTTTGAACGATAAAAATAAAATAAATTGCTCATCGCGCCCACTGTGGAACTCAGATTCCCTGCATAATTTATTACATAAATTCGCAAAGTACGGATCTTCAAAAATCTTGAAACAGGCCTCGCGTGCACGGGCACGGACCGGATTCGTCAAAACTAGATTTGGGCCAAAAATTTAAAAACTAGTCGAATAGTGGATCGGGCCGGATCGAGTCGAAAAACTAGAACCGGGTTGAAAAATAGGCCTGGGTCAAAAAACCGGGTATGGGTCGAAATGGGTCGGGTCACCTAAGTGATCGGGCAGCGGGCTGAGGCACGTACCACACGCACACCGCCACACACGCCCCTAACCGCCGAGAACATTGCCGAGCTCGGCCGAGAACTACCGAGGCTGTTCGAGCTTCGCCTGCCGAGCGCCACACATGCTACGAGCACTGTCGCCCAGCTACGAGACTCGCCTCGCCACGCCGAGATCTGCTGCCGAGTCGTCTGTGCGCAGGTACCGGAATCTACCGAGAAAACCTGCACGCGACCCGTACACCATCGCCCAGCAAGCTACCGAGGCATCCCGCATAGCCTGCCGAGAAGCTGCTGCCGAGAGCATCCGGGCGTTGCTCGCCCGCCTGGTGCCGATACCGTTGAGCGCTACCGAGGAAATCACGCATGCACGCTCAGCGTCGAGGCTGCCCAGGCGCTACCGAGAAAACTCACGGGTGCACGTCTAGCACCGAGGCATCCTTGCGAGAACTGTGTGCCCCACACGCCCAGTCTACCGACGCCCATCGAGGGCTCTCGTACGCGCACGCTCAGCGCCGAGGCGTGTCGAGGCGTCCATGTGGAAATCGTGCGCCCTACACGCCCGGCTGCCGAGAGCTGCCGTCGAGGGTTCTCGTCCGCATGCCCATGTCCGTCCACGTGCTGCCGAGAAATACACGCAGCTGTCGAGCGGCGTGCTGCGAGCACCGAGCACGCTCAGCGTGCCGTCGCCGCAAGCCCTCGTGCCGTGCATCCGGGTTTCGGCCAGCGTCACGTCGTGCCGTATGACGGGACTCCATCGTCTTGTTCTTCGTGTTCTTTGTCTTCGTTCTTCTTTTACAGATTAGATTTACAAGAAAAAACCTAATCTAACCACGGATTTTCTCGTGGTGAAAAACAAAATCCGACAAAAATAAAACGAGCCACTATGACAACAGATTCACAATTAGTTAATTACGCATGTAATAATCAAACATGAATTAATCCAAAAGAGCCAAGATTCTGATCACGCTCGATACCAATTGATGGAAAATCTGATTTTAACCCTCTCCCGATGATCTATCTTGGATGTTTAATTCACCATACATTGATTATATACCTAGCATGCACCTATATAATTAATTGCAACACGTTAGTGTTTTCTCGTGATTACCTGCGAATTTGTCGTGCAAGGAATTGGATCACGACTCGTGCTTTGATCTTCTGGACTGAGTCCCGATTGCCAAAACTCTAATGCCGAGTGAGAGCAATCTATGGAGAGTACTGTAGAAATTCGCCTTCTTCATCACCTAGAGATTTTCGAAAATCCTAACTATTGAAATAGTATATTTCAAAAATTGTTCTCTTAGCCTTATGTTTTGATTTTCTCTAACCTTATATTTATAATGCAACCCTAGATCATATTTGGATAGGATCTCTGCATATCTAATAAATATAATAATATCTCTTCAGCTAGAGAGGATCAAAACAGAATCCCTATAGGACTCTAAGGTGAGGTGGACAAAAATCTCATAGTTCCAGGCCTTGATGGGCCAGCCCAGGGATCAAATGCAAGGAATAAAGATGGGCCTCAAATAAATTAATTATATTATGTTCAGCCTAGAACATAAATTAATTCATAAACATTTATTCATGCCACTAGAGAATAAATGTTGACTTACCCCTTTATTCCCAAAGTTGAGTCGGACTCGCACTTAGACTTCACGTATCCTCATATTTAAGATATCGCACGTCCATTAATTATTTACAGCGTTCTGACTGCTTAAAATAATTAATCTCTTTAATTCATTAAGTAGTACCACTCAACCTTATTATTGTACTTGAGATAACTCAACCTGCAGGGTTTAGTA
This sequence comes from Salvia rosmarinus, assembly GCA_036937905.1. Classification (NCBI taxonomy): domain Eukaryota; kingdom Viridiplantae; phylum Streptophyta; class Magnoliopsida; order Lamiales; family Lamiaceae; genus Salvia; species Salvia rosmarinus. Next base: position 43,694,288 of record CM072817.1, read on the forward strand.
TAATAAACCTTTTGAGCTCCTTAAGGGGACGTCATCATCCTAAACGGATACGGTGACTCGATACAGGCAATTAGCATGACATACAAGCACTGTCACCACCTAAGATGAAGAGAATATTGGGTTATCTCATGTAGCCCTCACCCATAACAAGTTAAAGTGATGGTCAACAACTCATACTCACCTAATACCTTATCGAGGTTTAGATCAACGTAAAGTCACCGAGATCTTGGTTCTTCACGACGGTCAGATAGAAGAACTCATCTCACTGTGATCCATCAATACGTCCGAGACGTACCAGTATAGACAAGCAACTAAGTCAAGTCACTTCTTATCTATATCGCAGCTTATACCGACAACTCATCCTCAAGTTGTCTTAGCTGTGATTCTTTTTGTATCTCATTAAGCTTGACCAATCATACAGACTTATGTGATCTACTACACACTGTATGATCTAACTTATATATGAGATAAAGGGACAAACATATGCAATCAAGTAAACAATTCAGATAAGAGATTTTAATAGTGGTAAAAGGAAACATTGTATACAAGCTCAACCAAACTGCTTTCAGTATACAAATCCAATAGTGTGATTCATCCTAAACAAAAAAAAAAGAAAAGAAAAGAAAGGAAAATCTAAAAATAATTGATGTGATGTTGTGAATAAGTGGGTTAAAGTGGAATAAGGGGCTCTACCCCTCTAACTTGTGTTGTCTCTCGAATGGAGACTCTAAGTTATGGGTATAGGAAACTACGCTAGGATACTCGAGTGTATAACTTGAAGGCTACACTTAACGATTATTGTCCTATAATATGTTTTAAGTTCCACATGCTTTATTTGTTTTTATCATTGGGATACCTTACATTAAAGGGAACCATGTAAGTTGTATGTTAATTTCTGAAAGCATATTTGAGTCGAAGCATACCTATTCTATAATAAGTCACATGTTTGGATTGATAAATGAGGATCATGGTATTGAGAATTATATTGTTAAGATGTATTGAGAGGATGGGAATATGTGATTGATTCAACTTGAAGTAATGATTCGATGTGTACCATTCTTTTCAAGAAACTAAATTTGCTCGAGGACAAGCAAAGAGTTAAGTGTGGGGGAGTTGTTTTGCATATTTTTGTTATATTTTTATTTGGTTGTTTTAGATAATTTGATTCTTATTCATTTATTTTTGAATATCTTTTGTTGAAATCATGTTAGGTTTCGTTGTTCCGACCAAATTGTTCTTTTAAGTCGCTCGCAATAGCACGGAGTCCTTATAGAACGGTAAGGTCAACCCAAGTCGAATCTCTCGTAGAAGACTTAACAGGGCTACGGTTTAATGTCACACACAAAAACAGAAAAGAAATACTAACATCCTAAAATAAGGTGGGTCTGTCATGGAAAGGACGAAAACAGGAAAAAAATAAAACAATTAAAAGATGCACTTTGAGAACAAGAGGAATTGGTAGATACACGGAATTGGAGATGTTGTTCTAAGGTTCAAAATCTATTCTTGCTATTAATAAGCTAAGGACTGGTGCACAAGCATAAAACACCCATACATCTCACCTAGCATTCAACAATAACTAATCACTCGACCCCGTCAATGTTAGACTCAAAACTAATGGCGGGGAATCTCTCAATCCAACCGCCATCAACTACGAAGGATATTTAACTACAAATGCACACGATAGCAAAAACTCTATCCGCATATATTAATTTGTGCGTATTCTTGGTATTGTTTTGCATGTTTTTTTCAGTGGTTTGTCCTATTTAGGCCGTTTGTTTGATTAGTATTTATTGATTCAGACTTATTTGGTTTGTTTCAATATTTTGTAGAAAAATGGCATTTAATAAGATAAAATGGATCTGCAAAGAGTTAGGTATATTGAAGACCATTTCGATAGGAGTCCGTAAGCATAAATGGATCGTAATTCAGAGTTCAGACGAGTGAGAACGGAGCGAATCATCAAAGTCACGCACATGCGCCCGTCGCTCGTCGCGGCCCATCGCACGACGCCCGCACACCGCGCGCCACGCCCGCAGCGCCCCCGCGCATGTTCGCCAATGCCCGTCCAACGTTGACCTTGCCAGCGCCCGCTCCGCACACAGCGCACCCTGCCCTGATGGTGCTCGGAACCAGCGCCCGTTGCGTGGATGCTAGCAACGCCAGCGCGCGTTGCGCCAAGTGCCCAGCGCCCGCTAGGCGTCCATCCGGTGCTTGACCACAGCACCTCACCTCATCTCCTGCACGCGCCTCGCCCCCCAGTGATGCGTGCGTCTCGCCCCAGTGCTCGCCTCGCTCCAGCCCCAGGCCTCGCCTCCATGTCCCTGCGTCCGGTGTTGTACCCTAGCACGTACGGTCTTCCCTTCCGACTAGGTTTGCTCACCTCGCAGTGTGTTCCAACCACCCTCGTCCGACGCTGGATGTCCGTCCGGTGTTGGATTTAGCTACCTCGTTCATCCCGTCCGGCGTTGCCCACCAATCCGGTCTTTGGATCGTATTGATCCGTGCATCCGCGCCGTCCGCGTCCGCGGGTGTTTCTCACCGTTCATTCGAGGAGCGCGCGATCCGCGCCTCGCTTCGTCCGATCTTTGCGATGCTCGCTCTGACCTTTCCAGAGAGTGCTCGCGTTCGGTGCTTCGTCTCATCCGGCACTGGACTCTATTTTTGAGTCCCAATTCGGTGATTTCATGGGCTTTTTCGAGGGTTGAATAAATACTCACGCTCCAACTCTAACATTCTCAGACTCACGCGTACGCATTTCATTCTTTTTCTTCCTTTTCTTTTCCTTTTAATTCTTTCATTTTGGATTAATAATTGGGATCGAACGATTCCAGATTTTTGGAAGACGAATTTATCTATGAATGATTTGTAAGTTTTTCTCGTTTTCATTATGTCTATGTAATTGGGAATGGAATAATTTCTACCATGAGATAAATTATCGATTTGTTTGGAAATATATGTTGGATTGTTCTCGTCTTGAATCGTGATTAATTGTGTTGATGATTTGCGATTTTCTTATCCGTATAAATTGTTTATTTCATGATCTTCATACATGGTGTTCGAGAGAATAGTGTAGATTGATTATGTGCTTATGTTTGATTATGAAATCATGCGAGATCATATTTATATTAAATATGAGTTTGACAACGAAAGTGATCGAGAGATTGATTTGTTGTTGAGTAATTAATATATGTGGATTGAGTTTTTGCTATCGTGTGCTTTGTAGTTAAATATCCTTCGTAGTTGATGGCGGTTTGATTGAGAGATCCCCCGCCATTAAGTTCGAGTCTAACATTGAGGTGTTCGAGAGATTAGTTAGTGTTGAATGTTTGGTGAGAGGCGTGGGTTTTTTATAAATACTGTGCCGGTCTTTGATTCATTAATAGCGAGGATAGATTGGAACCTTAGAACACCGTCTCCAATTTCATGTATCTGTCAATTCCTATTGTTGTCCAAGTGCATCCGTTTTCCCTACTTTATTTTATTTAGTGCTTTCTTCTGTTCCGTGACAGACCCCCCTTTATTTTAGGACGTTAGTATTTCTTTTCCGTTTTCGTGTTTGACACAAAATTGTAGCCCTGTTAAGCCTTCCTCGAGAGATTCGACTTGGGTCGACCTTACCGTTCTATAAGGACCTCGTACTATTGCGAGCGACTGAAAAGAACAATTTGGTCAGAACAAATTTTGGCGCCGTTGTCGGGGAAGGCTTTAGGCTTTAGGTCTTGTGTCGTTTTGTTTTTCTTGTTTCCTTTTGTTTTTCTGTTTCTTCCCCCTTGCTTTTCTTTTTATTTCTTTATTTTTCTTTGTTACTATTTTCTCCAACAGGTGCGTGTGATCTTGTTTTTGTAGTTGGTGTCTGTTAATGCAGGGTTTCCGACGATATGAATATAGTTAGACAGGTCTTGAGGAGGAATGCTCGTCGTATTGGGCAAATTCTTCTTACGAAGAAGGAGCCCAATTCGACTATTTTGAGGGATACCCGTCAGGCTATGAGCATCAAGCCTATGATCCCTACTGGAGGCATCCTCAGAGTTCTTCATATAGTCAGGACCATTTATTCCAGCAACAGTCGGTGAAGCCGACATTGGAGGATACATTGCAAGCTTTCATTCAGGCGAGTCAGCCGGTGAAGCCGACATTGGAGGATTCATTGCATGCTTTCATTCAGGCGAGTCAGCCTTGGAGGATTCATTGCATGCTTTCATTCAGGCGAGTCAGCCGGTGAAGCCGACATTGGAGGATTCATTGCAGGCTTTCATTCGGGAGATTCAGCCGGTGAAGCTAACATTGGAAGATAAACTGATGTCTTTCATACAGACGAGTCAACAAAGGTTCGAAATGTTGGAAGCATCTATCGAACGTGTAATGATCCAAATCAGCAATTAGCCAGGACATTGGAATAATTGGTTCACAACCAAAGTGTGGAGGAGATTCCGAGTCAACTGGAGCAGACTTCTTCTTTCATATTCTTTGAAGAGGATGAAGTCGAGGGAAGAATCAGTGAAGATGAAATTAAAGAGTCAAGGTTTCATCAAGGCGAAACTAAATATGAACAACCTGATATCTTCCCGAACCAGTTGAAGGATTAGGAGAGGACAAACGTTGAGGTAACATCTATAATTTTTCAACATCCTAATTCACCAAAGTATTGTGCTCCAGGAGTTGAGGTTGTTTATTTTGCTTTGAAGAATAAGATGTTTGATTTGAACTTAATTGATTTATTATTTGTTGCCCTGACAGTCCTTTGTGCTTACATTGTTACTACTGATGCTCTGGTTGAGATGGTATTCCTGCAGGTGAAAGACTATGGATAGTCCATTTTTCATTGGTGGAGCTCGTGCCATTGAAACGAGCGCTGCGTGGGAGGCAACCCACGAGTTTATTTGTTTGATCTGTTTTGTTTCTTTTCCTTTTCAGGTTTTTAAATAAGTGAGATAAGAATTGTGGTGTGTTGCATAGTATGAACACTCAAGCCACTGGGCGACATCACCGCCGTACCTCGTTGACATGCTCTCCCAATTTCATGGAAGTTAACTTCTACATTTTACCTTTTTAGCTTTTGTCTAAAGTGTGGAGGCGTGCTTGCCGTCTTTGTGTGTTTGCATGTGACCTGTGTTTGTTTGGGTGTGTCGTCCTCCATTTTATACCTTTTGTTTGGATTTGATTATGCTTTATCGTCTAGTATACGAGTAGAGTTGAGTGAGCATGATTTGATTGGGTATGCACGTCCGAACTGATTTCTAGTAATTCTTATCGATGCGTGATTTGGCTTGATAATTGTTGATGATTGATCTAAATGTGTGGCACGTCGAGGTAAATTATGGTGAAGTGATATGTATAGTTGATTATCGTTGCTAGTTATATGATCCTCTTGCGTGTCTTATCTCGAAAAAATATATATATAAAAGGGTTGTTATAAAAATAAAAACAAAAATAAAAGAGTTGGAATAAGTTGTTGATGGATTGAATAAGTGAGCGTAAGGTTGGAATAAGGGGCTCTACTCATCTCGCTCCATGTTGCTTCTCAAATGGAAGCTCAAAAGTGATGAGTATGGAAAACCATATTAGGATACTCGGGTTTTCAACTCGAAGGTTTGACTTAATGAATATTGTCCTATATCCTCCTTCAGTCGTCACATCTGGTATTGGAAGTTGTGTGTTACGTTGAAAATGAGATGTGTTATGCAAGGATTATATGAGTTAGCTATTCGATTATTAAATGCATATAGATCAGATTTGTGATTTGCTTGGATTAAGCCGCATACTCAATCAATTATTGATTCATTACCATGTTGAGAAATGTATTGGTTTAGAAATTCTAGAAAGACGTGAAGTCGTGGTATGATCCATTTGAATGTTTGTTTTCTTGATTTTTTTCTCGTGTCATGGTGATAAGGTTTGCTTGAGGACAAACAAAGGTTTAAGTATGGAGGAGTTGTTTAGTATGAATTTGTGCATATTCTTGGTATTGTTTTGCATGTTTTTTTCAATGGTTTGTCCTATTTAGGCCGTTGGATTGATTAGTATTTAATGATTCGGACTTATTTGGTTTGTTTCGATATTTTGTAGAAAAATGGCATTCAATAGGACAAAATGGATCTGCAAAGAGTTAAGTATAGTGAAGATCATTTCGATAGGAGTTCGTAGGCACAAACGGATCGTAATTCGAAGTTCATACGAGGGAGAACGGAGCGAATCGTCATAGTCGCGCACATGCGCCCGTCGCTCATCGCGGCCCGTCGCACGACGCCCGCACACTGCGTGCCTCACCGTGCGCTATGCCCGCAGCGCCCGTGCGTGTGTTCGGTGCCGTCTGGCGCGCTGGCACGCCCGGACACAGCGCCCCCCTGCCGCCCTCAAACCCAGCGCCCGTTCCGCGGACGCTCGCAACGCCAGCGTGCGTTGCGCCAAGTGCCCAGCGCCCGCTGGGCCTCCATCCGGAACTCGACCACAGCGCATTGCCTCATCTCCCGCGCGCGCCTCGCCCCAGCGCCAGGCCTCGCATACATGTCCCTGCGTCCGGCACTATGTCCCAGCGCGCACGGTCTTCCCTTCCGGCGCTAGGTTTGCTCACCTCGCAGCGCGTTCCAGCCGCCCGCGTCCGCGCTGGAAGTCCGTCCGGTGCTGGGTTTGGCTACCTCTTTCATCCCATCCGGCGCTGCCCACCAGTCCGGCGTTGGATTGCCATCTTGATCCGTGCGTCCGGCGCTTCGTCCGCATCCGGCGCTGGGGTGCTCTCACTGTTCATTCCAGGGAGCGCTCGCGTCCGGCGCCTCGCTCCGTCCTGCACTGCGATGCTCGCTCTGACCTTTCCAGAGAGTGCTCGCGTCCGGTGCTGGACTCTATTTTTGAGGCCCAATTCGGCGATTTCATAGGCTTTTTTGAGGGTTGAATAAATACTCACGCTCTGACTCTGACATTCTCAGACTCACGCGCACGCATTTCATTCTTTTTCTTCCTTTTCTTTTCCTTTTAATTCTTGCATTTTGGATTAATAATTGGGATTGAACGATTCGGATTTTTGGAAGAAGAATTTATCTATGAATGATTTGTAAGTTTTTCTCATTCTCATTATGTCTATGTAATTGGGAATGGAATAATTTCTACCATGAGATAAATTATCGATTTGTTGGGAAATATATGTTAGATTGTTCTCATCTTGAATCGTGATTAATTGTGTTGATGATTTGCGATTTTCTTATCCATATAAATTGTTTATTTCATGATCTTCATACATGGTGTTTGAGAGAATATTATAGGTTGATTATGTGCTTATGTTTGATTATGAAATCATGCGAGAGCATATTTATATTAAATATGAGTTTGATAACGAAAGTGATCGAGAGATTGATTTGTTGTTGAGTAATTAATATATGTGGATTGAGTTTTTGCTATCGTGTGCTTTGTAGTTAAATATCCTTCGTAGTTGATGGAGGTTTGATTGAGAGATCCCCCTCCATTAAGTTCGAGTCTAACATTGACGTGGTCGAGAGATTAGTTAGTATTGAACGTTTGGTGAGAGACGTGGGTGTTTTATGCATTGTGTGTCGGTCTTTGATTCATTAATAGCAATGATAGATTCGAACCCTAGAACACCGTCTCCAATTCCGTGTATCTACCAATTCCTATTGTTGTCCAAGTGTATCCGTTTTCCATGCTTTATTTTATTTAGTGCTTTCGTCCGTTCCGTGATAGACCCCCCTTATTTTAGGACGTTAGTATTTCTTTTCTGTTTTCGTGTTTGATACAGAACCGTAGCCCTGTTAAGCCTTTCTCGAGATATTCGATTTGAGTCGACCTTACCGTTGTATAAGGACCTCGTACTATTACGAGCGACTGAAAAGAACAATTTGATCGGAATAATACCCACTTTAAAAAAATATGTATATCTATATAATTACTCGTAACTTATTATGGTGGGAGTCTCATCCCTCATCATAGTCCTTCATTGAGCTTTCGACTCATGTCTGGAAAATGTACTTGTGTCAACTATTCAAGCCCTCTGTTCCTTACCTTTGTGTCCCATCCACCAATATTCCAAAAAGAAATACATTAACCACCAACATTTAATACCCTTTCCCCTCCACATTCAAAACACATAAATTTCTAAGAGAGAGAAAGACAGACAGAGGGAAAGATTTTTCCTTTTTCCTTTTTTCTCTTGTGGAATTAATTAAGAAAATCAATCAATAGAAGATGATGTAGTTTCCCATGCATGGCCAAACTTCGAAACACGTCTACATTGTACAAATATTATTGGAGGGCCATTTCAAGATTTCCGGCCGGACACCTCAGCCGTAGTGGCGGCGGTAGTGGTTGCCCAGTCGTAGAAGCTAAACAGATCCAAATTACTATGATAATTATTATCACGAGGAAACCCTTGTCCAAATAAATTCAGGGGATCATCTCCGATTTCGCCCAAATAAGCAAAAAAACTATCTTGTTCGTGATTCGACGACGAATCCGCCAAAGTGGGCTTATATGTCGCCGGAAAACCTTCATTGAATTCGGCTTCGAACTGATTGTCGAGCTCTTTGACGGCTCCGCAGTTGTCTTCGAGCGGTGACGAGGTTTCCTTCTGCTCATGATGTTGTTTCAGTTTCGTAGGTTTTTCATCGGAATCCTTGTTGTTGCTGCTGTTCTTGGCTGCCTGAGATCGAGTGGAACCGGCGAGAGCGTTTCGCTGCGTCGGCCAGGGATGGTTGTGCTCTGAGGTGTAGGTGATCACTAGCATATTTGGGTCGGTTCGGCTCCGCTCCACTTGTTTCCTTGCGGAACACCCCTTCGAGCTACTACATCTGTAGTAGCCCCTTGATTATGTAAGAATAATTATAGAATTAGAATCTTGAATTCAAATACGATCAGGCACATTGAATATTTGAACACAAAAATTTGTGTCATAAAATTTGACGAGTCAATAGATATGTGACTATTCATTTTTCTAAAATGAGTATCTGGAAAGTTTAATGACTCTGAAGTCAATGATAGATTAACCAAACGGTAAATTCCAAACAATCTAATAATTTTACTAGCTATATGCTTAAAACAAGAGATTTTGCAATTCTCCTCACAAACAATGTATTTATATCTTATTTTGATATCACTTATAAACATTATTAGAAAATCAAATATTATCTGTGTTACACATTATGCAATATTTCGTATTGCATTTATAGATGATCGATTCTATCATGTCAAAAAATTTAAAATGTGCCATTTTTTGCATATGGAAAATATTTTGAGAATGCATGTAAAACAATTTTCGTGAAGAATTTCCAAAAACAGATAACGCTAGCTTCTTAAATTCTTTCAGCCATATGACCATCATGCAAATGATGCCATATGGACTTGCACTAAAAAAACCCAAATTCCCACGGGGCGAATTCCATCAAGAAATCTATTGATTCTGATGGGAATTGCCCAATGGAATCCCGCTTGTAGTGTAATTCTACGAGCCTAGACATGACATATATCAATACACATGATATTCGAATAAAAAATAGGTATATATATCAGTTAATGTCCCAATATTTCACGATCTTTTATTTAATGTCTCAACGTAAGCATATTATTACTTTAGCCTCGAAAGTTTCAAAAAAATTTACTTAATATCCCGCCAATCAATTTCCGATGTACAAATGCTTACATGACTATCAGAATTTCATATTGGACTCCACGTTGATATAAAAATGAAATAAAAAAGTGAAAAAGCTCATCTAAAATGACATTGTTCCATTTCTTTTCCACGCCAATATAAGGGAAGAAATAGAACGACGTCGTTTTGGATGAGCTTTTTCATGTTTTTATTTCATTTTTATATTGATGTGGAGTCCAGCATAGAATTCTGGCAGACACGTAAGCATTTGTACGCCGGAAATTGATTAGTGAGACATTAAGTGAAATTTTATGAAACGTTAGGTACCAAAATAATAATATACTTATGTTGGAACATTAAGTAAAAAATCGCGAAACATTAGGACATCACTTGACATGTACCCTAAAAGATACAAATGGTTTGTAATAGAAGAATCCGACTGTGGAGGGGAAAAAAACATTACCTAGGATAAGGTGAACCTTTGATGGGCTTCTGTCCGTACTTCCGCCATGCCCAAAGATCTGATGGAACAACTTCTCCAGTGGCTCTGCTGTTTGCAGGCGCTGGTGCAGGAATACATACTACTTTCCTCGCCTGACTTTTCCTAAATAATATTGCATCAAAGTCAGTTTTTTTTTTCAGACATAACGTGAACTCAACTCATAAATTTAGTGGAATGTTTTGTGGTGTTATTATATAATGATCATGTCTGAATTCGTGGGATCGTTACAATAAATTTCAGTGTTTTGTTCAGAACTTCTTGATCAGTTGTAGTAATTATGCACTACCTTTTTCTTTGAGAAAAAGAAAAGCAAAAAATGGTGGAGAATATGATTTCAAGAAACAGTTATTTCTGCAAACAATTAATAGTAGCATGAAAGCGAAGTCTGATTAATTTCTTACAAGGGTTTCCAATTTATTACCTCAACAATAGTATTAATGAAACATGGAACAACTAAAACTGTTTAACCAAAACCCTATTTAGTGGTCATCAATTAGGACACAAAATTCTTACAGCTAATTAATGATACATGAAATTTTCATTTTTTTTGTGTGAATTATTAATAATCATTTCAACAATTGGAAAAAGAAAAAACCCTCCAACCTTCTTTTAGTGCCCGTATTTGGCGGAGACGAGATCTGCAGGCCAGAGTTACTGGGACAAATCAAACTCCCATTATTAGATACTAAATTCTTCAGCTCCCTCTGCGACGGCGCCGCCGCCGCTCGAGAATCACATGGCTGCAGCTTCGCATTAGGAGAGATCTGCAGCATCCTTGAAAAAATATTTGAGGGTCTCTTCATCTCATCATCGACGACTTTATGATTGATCACTCCGCTAATATTCGAGGCGCCGCCGTTGGCGATGCTCGAACTGTAGAATAATTCTGAAACTGGAGGGGTGGCAATATTTTGCGTGAGGGGATCTCCGGTGTAGGAGAATGGATCGCCGAAATATTCCGGGGGGCAGTTGATCGAATTTCTTGAAAACTGCCAGTCGGGAACGGCGGCGGCGGCGGCCGTAGAGGCTTGTGCTGCGGGTGTGGTGGCGGCGGCGGCGGTGGTAGCGGTGGCGCGGACTATGTCAGCTAAATCGCCTTGGTAATTCTCCATCATCTTGAAGAAGTGGCTACACATGCTTCAAGGAAAGCAGCTAGCTTCTCATTTGACTCTTGTTCATGCACTAGTCTCTCTCTCTCTCTTGTGGCTCAAGGTTTCCAATTTTGTACAGAGAGTTGGAACAAAACCGAGGAAGATAGGATGGAATGGTTCTTTTAGAGAGAGAGAGAGAAGACGCTGACTTTGGATATAAAAGAGCCCTTCCCCATACGCAACAAAGAAGAAAAGAAGGATGGAATTGAGGAGAAAGGACTTAATAGTTAGAGATGGCAATGGATCTAGGACCGGTCCAGATCCGTAGATCCAGATCCATTTTTGGATCCTGATCCTCAAAAATTTGGACCCTATGGATCCTGATGGGATCCTGATCCCACCCCATATTTCTGATCCTGATCCTGATTTATTTTTGAGACAGGATCTGGTCCAGATCCTACCATGATCCGTTAGTTTTATTTTATTTTATTTTATTATATATATATATATATTATTTTATTATAATTAAATATCTAACTCCAACTTAAACTGCTTAATTTCTTTTTTCAAATTCTCTCGTAACAAATATGCTCCCAATTTCATTTCAAATTCTCCTAATTATGTATCAGTCGGCATTCACGGCGGGTCGCGCTACTTACACCACCGACGATCGAGTTGTTTGTTGTTTCCTACCTTATAGTAAATTTGTAACTAACGCCTTCCAATATAACGATAATTGTAAAATTCTAAATAATTGTTATAGTATGATTATGTATTTAGATTATTATTATTCTTGTGAATTATAGTTAATTAGAATTTATTTTAGAAACGAAACATATGGATCCGGGTCAGACTCGAGCTCATGGATCTTACGGATCGGATCCGATCTAAATTTTTGGACCCAATGGATCCGGACCGATCCTGATCAAGCAAAAATCGGATCGGATCTGGACCCAGCTGATCCGGCCCGCATCCGCCCATTGCCATCCCTATTAATAGTATTATACTAACGTAATCTAACCGGTATCTTTTTTATTATAACTGTGACTTACATTATTTGGGAATTTTTAGATTTTACTTGACAGTGCAAAATTTAGTATGTAAATGATAATGATGGTATATATAGTATAGTATAGTATAGTATAATATAATATATTATAGTATAGTATATATGACAACACATTTTGGTGATCAACCAATAGATACATTATCCTTAATAGAAAGTGATAGATAAATTACAAAATTGTAGAAAATGATTCAAACCCAAAATTTGCCATGTAGAAAAATCAAAAGGTTTGAGATCATGAGGTTATTATTTGGTGAAGTGTGTGCATTTCGTTCATTCATTGTATAAAGGGATATTGGTATATAAATACACGAATATTATATGTATTCTGATTTTACAAATGAACTTTAAAAAGAGTATATAAATATACTAATCTATATGTTATAGTAATTTTACCATGATTTTTATTTTTCTCCAAATTGAAACATACGTGGTAAGTCAGAATATTGATGTGGACACATTGGAGATTTAAAAAAACGTTGTCATACATATCATCTTAAAATATTGTCATTTTCATTTGCATTGTATTCAATTAGAAATCAGAAGTCTTGAAATAGTTGAGAAAATGTTAATTATGACACACTATATTCGAATATATGATGCTAGTTTCGAATGCAGTGTGATGCAATTAACCAATTTTCAACCTTTTTAAGATATATAGTGACATAAAACGATGATGTTTTAAGATGATATGTACAACTTCATCATTTTTAAACTTTCGATTTGTCCACATCAACATTCCGGCTTGCCACGTCTGTTTCAATTCAGGGAAAATGGAAACCATGGTAAAAATTACTACAACATATAAGTTTGTGTATTTATATACTCTTTTTAAAATTCGTATGCAAAATCAAAACGAGAGAAAAGTTCGGATATTTATATGCCAATAATGCTTTTATAAATACATAGAATTTGGGAAGAATTATATAGTTTTTTTTATTGACCCAACTATTCTTATGTTTTGTTAATGAGCTTCATATATTAATATTATAGTCAAATAACTTGTATTATTTTTTGCACGTTTCTCTTAATGTGACCAGACAAATTTATTTTTTGTAAATTAAGGAAAAACTTAGCTGATGATGCATCTGATGTTTAGTTTTTCAAAAAAATTGTTAAAGTAGGGTTGGTTAATTTTATGGTAGATGATTAAATTTATTACTTTTTACATAGTTACTAACTAGGTTGGGGACATATGAGGATGTTTCTTGTTTTTTTTTTTGCCTCTTACTATGTATTGTTGATTACGGTTGACTGTTTTAATTATAATTAAGATTTACGGTTAATTAGGTATTTAGGTAATAGTTACTAAGTGCTGAACAATTTATTATTTAATTTATTTATTTTAAATTTTTCCTTCATATTAGTTCTTTATTTAATAACTATAAAATTTAAAAAAACGTGATCATAATTAGGATTTTTTAATTGTTTATTTCTAGTTGGAATTATGATTGTTTTATGATAACTAGGATTTGTGTTTATTTTTACTTGAAACAATTTTATTTTATTGTCACAATCAATAACTAGTGCATATACAGTGCATCTACAGTATGTGGTTAGTGTTCCCCAATATATAGTTGTGTTTCATGTATATCCACCATATATATTGACAATAATTTTGGGGTTACGGGTACCTTATGATACTAAAAAAAATAGGAATAACTTACTATAACATGTAATTATTTTGTACATCATGCAAAAAGAAATAAAAAAAATTGCAACTTAACGGAACGACGGTAAATAACCAAAATAAGTATATCAATTATGACAATATTTGTTGTGTTTGCAAAAGAAGAAAAAGAAGAAAGGGTTATCAGAGCTGTTTTTTTGTTTACTAAAAAAGAATTTTGATGAACAAGTGATGGAGAATAAAAGAGACGGCAAGTAGCCGCATTTGTCGGAAAACCTTCAACACGTTTCGCCCTGGGACGCGTGCAGTCCCCTCCATTTTTTATTTTTCATAATAATTATATTGATAAGATTCTATTTTTTAATTAATAAAATTTCAGTTTATTATCTAATTTATCTGCTTGAATCAAACTACTCATTAAATATTCAAACTTAAATAAAAGTTATTTTAAATTTGTTTAATGGAGCTTGTTACTTAACAGGATAAGTTGAGTTTTATAGTATTCAACATGTTAGCTCGTGAACATGATCATTTAATGATCTAGTTGAAAATATAGATTATTAACTAGATATATAACTTATATTTCTATAATATAATTATACTAAATCAGTGACGAATTTCATTGTGATAAGAAAATAATAAACATATTATGTTAATATCAATAAATAATCTATTTTTAAATAGATCAATTAATATTTTAAATATAAATCTAAATTTAGAAAACTCGCTTAGGTTCAAATAAATTTATGAACCTTGAAATATTTGATAAATAAAACTTAAACTCAACTCGATAACAAACCAAATATATTATTCGATTCAACTAAGTTGGATTACATCCCTAGCTATTATAGCTATTATAGTATTTTGTTACATACAGATACAGTGACCGATACTATAATTTATAATCATTTTGGTATAACTCTATAATCACTTTAAACATATGAAAATTATATAGTCTTGGTGTGCCATTTTGTCACCATAGTCGTACGCATTCATTATTTGCAGATTTTATATGAGTAAAACAGGTTTGATACAATGCATACCTGACATCTACTTGATGGAACTACAATTATAATTTAAACATGGATAAATATCACTTTAAACATGTAATTTATTGGGGAAATGTTTGATCCCTGCAGTTAATAAATTATTAACTGAACCCATGCCCCTGAACATTAGCATACATTTTCACCAACTCAAAAACATACATTTTTTAGAAGGATAAATCTATTCGTACATAATATGTATATAAATAATTGGATATTTTTATCACTTTTTATGATTTTTGAAAATGAATGAATTAATTTATTTCAATTGAATTTTCATTTCACTTAATCACCCCTTCACAATAATTATGGAAGTGATATATATTGATTTCATTTTCAGATGTTAGCTAGTGTTCCAAGTAAGGAAGGGATATGAGTTCATTTAGTAATAGTAATTCCAATTAAGGAAGGGGTAATTATTTATTTATTGATTGAATAATATATTTCATTTCATATTCTTTTCTTCATACATTCACATCATCCACAGATTCATGGAATTTGGTTTCATCGTGCTCTTTGTCACTTGATACACAATTAGCGTTATAACAAGTAAAATAAATAAAATTCATATTATATATCTTGCACTATAAATTAAATTCAAAATACATTAAAAACGATCATTGAAAATAAAAATTGTGATATAAATCTACATTGGAATAATATCTTAAATTCAAAATTAACACATTATAATACATATAAAAATATAAATATATTCAAATTAAAATACATTAAAATTAATAAGTATCTTTATATGTATAAAAATATGTATAATGGTATAATTGATACATATTTATATTTCCATAGTGGTGATTTTTTAAGAAACAAATTAATCATTTGTTTCTAAAATTATTTGAGTAAAAAAAATAATAATACAATCCCAATTTCATAATATGATTGCCAAAAATGGATTAGGGATAATTTGGGAGTGGTCTATATACTATAATTATCAAGGGTATTATGTATGTACATATTATATACATTTAGCACTATCATTTTTAGAAACTAATCAATTAACTATAAAAATCTTACAACAATTACATCAAATGACATAATTAATAGTTAATGTTATTATAAAGCATTAGGAATAATTAACATTATTATAAAATATCAGATAATATTTGAAGTTAAATCAAACCAAAGATCCAACTTACCTACACTTAAGGAGTGTTAAGGAGTGTTTACTTTTTATGATAGAATAGATTGATAAAACATAAGATTAAACATTTGAAGTATAAGATGGTCAAACAAGTTTAAAATTAATCAATCCATCATCATCGGTTAGAGCACCGTCCTATCAAAGCGGAATCCATTACAATAAATCATAGATAATTTAAATTCTTTCTATCTATATATCCATCATATCACTCAAAATAAACTCTCTCCTAATTGATACGCGCCAATCAATAGAAACAACATCTTTTAAGTCGAAATATTATGTCCGTTCTGCCACGGACCCGAGTATTAAAAAGTAAAAGAAACAATTAAAAATGGCATGTATGAGTCTTACAAACACACGATCTGAAGGGAAAACTAGGTTTAGCCCTCTCCCGAGGATCTATCTTAGATGTTTAATTCACCATACATTGATTATATTCCTAGCATGCGTCTATATAATTAATTGCAACACGTAGGGTTTTCTCGTGTTTACCTTTGAATCGCTCGGGATGAACGGATGAACGGATCGAGACTCGTGCTTTGATCTTCTGGACTGTATCCCGGTTGTCCAATCTCCAACGTCGAGTGAGGACGATCTATGGAGAATGCTACAGAAAATCACCCTAATCCTCTCTACCAAAGTTTTCGAAAATCTCTCCTAAAGCTATAGGAATTTTCGAAATTATGCTATGGATAATTAAGGATTAGCTTTGATCTTATCTCTTACCTTATATTTATAATGCATTACCATAATCCCATTAGGAAAGGATCCATGCATATCCCATAAATATAATAATATCCTTATGGATAAAGAGAATCAAATCATATCCTAGAGAGGTAGGAGGGGCGCCGATTTTCACCGTACTCTGGCCTGGACGGGCGGCCCAGGATCAAATGCAAAGAATAAAGATGGGCCTCAAATAAATTAATTATCTTATGTTCATTTGTAACATAAATTAATTTATAAACATTTATTCATGCCACTAGAGAATAAATGCCGACTTACCCTTTATTACCGAAGGTGAGTCGGCTTGCACTTAGACATTACGAATCCCAGATTTAAGATATCGCACGTCCATTAATTATTTAGAGCATTCGATCGCTTAAAATAATTAATATCCTTAATTCCTTAAGTAGTACCACTCAACCTTATTATTGTACTTGAGCTAACTCAACCTGCAGGGTTTAGTACTATAAACCTTTTGAGCTCCTTAAGGGGACTTCATCATCCTAAACGGATACGATGACTTGATACAGATAACTAGCATGACATACAAGCACTGCCACCACCCAAGATGCGGAGAATATTGGGTTAGAACATATAACCCTAACCCATAACAAGTCAAAGTGATGGTCAAGAACTCATACTCACCTAACACCTTATCGAGGTTTAGATCATCGAAGTCATCGAGATCTTGGTTCTTCACGACGGTCGATAGAAGAACTCATCTCACCGTGATCCATCAATACGCCCGAGACGCATCAAAGATAGACAAGCAACCAAGTCAAGTCACTTCTCATAAATACCAGACTCATACCGACAACTCGTCCTCAAGTTGTCTCACCGTGATTCTTTAATATCTCATTAAGCTTGACCAATCACACGCACTTCGTGATCTTCTACACATCGTATGATCTAACTTATATATGAGATAAAGGACACGAGATATATGCAATCAAGTAATCAATTCAGATAGAGATTGTAATAGTGGTAAAGGAAACATTGTATACAAGCTCAACCAAAACCGCTTTCAAGATACAAACCAACAATCTCCCACTTATACTAAAGCAAACTTTAGTATACAATGTGTCTCTACTAGCTATTACAAACAAAACCATCACTTTGCTTCTCCCACTTATACAAAAGTTTCCTTTCTAAGTGGGTGCCATCAAGCACAATCCAAGTCCTCGAACGCACTTCGTAGACTTTTTGCGTCAGCTCTTTATGAATGGATCCGTTAGGTTATCCGTCAGATCAATCTTTTCAATCAAGACGCCCCTCGCCTCACGATTTCTCGTATGACATACTTTCTCTATTTGTTTGGTCGCCTTGTGGGTCCGTGGTTCCTTCGAGTTTACCATCGCACCGAAAGTTATCACAAGAACTATGATACTCTTGGGCAAACCAGGTACCACACCTAGATCCATGAGGTAGTTCTTGAACCATACAGCCTCCGAGGCGGCTACATATTCGGCTTCCATGGTATAGTCCGCAATGCATCGCTGCTTTGCACTCCGCCAGGATACGGCCCACCTCCCAAGGTAAACACATACCGAGGTAGACTTTTCTCATCACGGTCACTTGAAACCGAGTCAGATAACCCAAAGGCATTAGACTATCTCGCATGGTAAAACGACTATAATCTCGAGTCCTTTTCGTGTACTTGAGTATATGCTTTATCGCAATTCAATGAGCTTGTCCAGGTTAGATCGATATCTAGCTACTATGCATACCGCATAGCAGATATCGGCCTCAGATATAGCATCGCAGACATGAGACTTCCTACGGCGAAGCGTGCAGGAACTTCTCTCATTTCCTCTATCTCCTTTGTAGTCATAGGTGATCGCCTTAGATAAAGGAACGCCATGTCCGAAAGGTAGCAATCCTTTCTTGGCGGTCTGCATACTAAAACGAGTAATCACAATATCAATGTAAGATGCCTGAGATAAGCTCAACATTTTCCTCTTGCGATCTCGGTAAACCTTGATCCCAAGAATGTACCGCATCTCCTAAGTCCTTCATTTGAAACCGATCGGATAACCAACTCTTTACGCCCGATAACAACTTCACATTGTTGCCAACTAGAAGAATGTCATCTACATAAAGTGCAAGAAATACCACATCACCGCTGACATCTAAACGATACACACAACTCTCGCTAGGCAACTGGGTAAATCCATAGGACTATACCACCTCGTCAAAGCGTAAGTTCCGGATCGTGAGGCTTGCTTAAGCCCATAAATTGACTTCTTAAGCTTCCATACTAGATGCTCTTCACCTTCACCACATAACCTTCGGGTTGCGTGACATAGATGTCTCTACCTTCCTCAAGGTAACCGCTTAGAAAAGCGGTTTTCACATCCATTTGCCAAACCTCAAGGTTCAAGTGGGTGCTATGGCCGTAAGAATTCGATGGACTTGAGCATTGCTACAGTGAAAAGGTCTCATCGAAATCGATGCCTCAACTGAGTGTACCCTTTCGCCACAAGCCCGGCTTTAAAAGCCAAAACCTCCATCTCGAATCTCTTTTCCTCAGATACCCACTTACTACCTATGGCTTCCTTGCCATCCGGTAGAGGTGTCTTTCGATACATCCATAGCTGTTATGGACTCAATTTCTAAGTCCATAGCGGTGTGCCATGATCTTGCATCAATGTCTTCAGACGCCTCATTTGACGTCCATGGGTCGATTATTGCCAATTCGCTTCTCGACTAAACCAAGATTCACCCATGAACATAAATCGCCGGGTCGACGAACAACCTCCCACTACGACGAGGCGCCATCGGCACAATGGCAACGGTGGGTGCAGAACTTGTGGTTCTCATCTTGCACAACTTGTCGGATAGAGCCACCAGACGACCGGTATCTCCAAAGTGGAACTCGACCCACTTCAATTTCTTCAAGTATCCGTGTCGATCCTCCCACTAGACACGACTTCGCACTTTCGCTTAATCGATGGTGGAATACGATCATCTTCTAATTCTCAAGAATGATTTCAACTTTGGATTTATGGTTCATTATATAATCATCTTCTAAGAATCGGGCATTAGTGCTAATAATGACCTTCCGATCCTTAGACTATAGAATAAACCACCTTCGTCCCTCTAGATAGCCAATAAATGACCTTGCGTCTGATCTAGCCTCCAACTTGTCGACCTTCTTGTTCAAAGACATGTGCCGGATCGCCCCATATCCTTATGTGGTTTAAACTAGTTTCATGCGCCCAAACCACAACTCGAAAGGGTCTTTTCGATCGACTGATGGTACTAGATTTAGCAAGTATGTCCCGTTTCTAAGGCATACCCCGTAATCTAAATAGGCAATGCCGCATAACTCATCATTGATCTAACCATTTCCAAAAGAGTCCTATTTTTTCGCCCCGACACACCATTTTGGTGTGATGTGCCCTGTGTAGTCTTGGGAGGTAATCCCACACTTCACTAGATAGTCCAAAACTCACATCGAGGTATTCTCCACCACTATCGCATCACAGATGACTTGATACTTTTACCAAGCTTTATCTCCACTTCCGCCTTAAACTCTTTGAATTTCTCAAAGCATTTAGACTTGCGGCAAGCGGTATATGTATCCGCACTCGAGTAATCGCCAATGAAAGTGACAAAATACTCGCACCCTCCACGAGCTTGTGTGGACATCGGTCCACACAGTCGAATGGACTAGCTCCAACACTTTTTCGCTCTATAACCCTTCGCTTTGAATGGTCCGGTCGACATCTTTCCTTCTATACAGATTCGCAGATCGGGAACAGAGTAAGCGTGTGATTACCCAACGCCCATCCTTAGCCGCTTTGGATCCTATTTAGATTGATGTGACCTAATCTAAGATGCCGAGAAATATGGTGTCATCTCATAAGAAAACTTTCTTTTAAGGTTTGATGTAGATGCAACATAGTTATAGGTATTATGTTTAGCGTAAATAGTATAAAGCTTAATTATATAATGTGCCAACATAGATAACTTCGTCATTTCTTATGATAGAAACACCACTATCAAAAATAATGTAATATCCATGAATTAATAGTTTCAAAACTGAATAAGGTTTCACGAAACTCCCACATACAAAACGCCCTTTAAAACTAAACTGTTTCTATCAAAACATAAAGAAACATCTCCGATCGCAACGGCCTCGACTTTCACCGCTGCCCATGGAGATCGTTATCTCGCCATCATGCAGCTCCCTTGTCCGCAGAACCCCGCAAGGTGTAACAAACATGATCGGTCAGACTTTGTCTACTACCCAAGAATGGGTAGAACAAGTCGCTAAACATGTTTCACATTAAAGCAAATGGCGTACTGAGCCTTGAGCATAGGGCACTTGGCCTTCCAATGCCCGCCTTCACGCACTTGAAGCACTTGCCTTCTCCTTCGCTTTTTAAGCCTCCGGTGGCGCTCATGTTCTTGCCCCATTACTCCCACTATTTCATTGCTTCGCCACCTTTGGTGCCCTTTTCTTTTCCATTTTGCAACGGAAAATTTGGGCCCTAGATGTGCTAGCAAGGGCATGTGCTCCTTTGCCCATAACTCCTTCCGCAGCCACGAGATCATTAAGCAACCGACTAAGTGTATACTCGGTCTTGCTCATGATCGCATTCACGCCGAAATTCTCAAAGTCTTGGGCGCAGTGTTGAGGATGATATCGACCTTGGCTCGCCGTCAATACCTCCTCCCAACCGATCAAGACTATCCATGAGACGAGTCGTGTGGGAGACATGTTCATGGACCGAACTTCCTTCTTCCATCTTACACGCCAAGATTTCCTCATTGTGTGGAAGCGGACCGACCGATCCGATTGCCCAAACTTACTCTCGAGACTTGACCATATTTCATCAAGCGTCACCATCGATCGATGCTGCAACTGCAAGCCTTTGGACATAGTAGTCATCATATAGCATTTTTCCATATTGTTCGACTTATGCCAAAGTCTGCTTGACTCTCGCTGCTCATTAGTCGATGCATCGGGTTTAGGATTAATGAGAACAAACATGTGTTCTTCAGCGATAAGAACATATTCCATGTTTCGCTTCCACTCGATAAAATTCGGACCGGATAAGGGATTTTGTACGAGCATATTGATAATCGGTGTAAGAGACATATCTGAAAAGACTATATAAACACATAAGCATACGATCGAACATAATTCGTAACAATAATATTGTAACCTTTTGATAAAACAATATTAATTGAAACCTCCAATCGCCCAAGGAATTCCACATGCAAGCCACGCTGTGTGGACGCTCACACATGAACCCCCGACTGCACTAAAATATACCTTTTAGTCGCTTTATTTCAATCCATGTCAACTTATCCTTATGACAAATGAAATTAATGATTGGACCTTACTAGACCACATCACTATCGCAAGAAGGGACTTGAGGAAGTTGTACTGAGGTGATGTCTAAGCAATGACCACAATTTTAACAAATAGAAATGAATTCTTAGAATTGGCATACTCACTAGACCATACCGCTTCTAATCCAAATTCCTTTGTTATCTCATTTTAAAACTATCTCTAGAGAACTTATGAAAATCGCACATGCAAGCCGTGCGTGTGGATCGTTTACATGAAACTCCCACTTCTCAATAGATTTAAAATGTTTTATTTAGAAATCTCATCTAACAAACTTATGATAAACAAAGGCAAGCAAGCCACGCTGTGGATCGTTTACTCACAGCAAGGCCTCACTTTGTATAGAGATCAAAAATGGAGGTCTTGACATTTTAATTTTAAAATTAATTTGTCGGGTTGCTTGCATAGTCTTTTTGTTCAAAAGGTTTGTCCATGCAGATCACGTAATCCTAGCATACTTTTCTATAGAACTCAACATGTAAAACATGCTCGCTGAATTCTAAAATATGCTTGAAAACGCGATAAACCTAGCATGCTTACTATGCGCATCCAATCACGAAAATATATAATATGTTTGTCTACGTAATTTAAACATACATAGCATGCTTCTGCATAATTTAAACATCCACGACATGCAATGAACGATTAAAATAAAATAAAACGTTCATCGTGGCCCACTCGTGGAACCTGCACTTTTCTGCATAATCTATTACATAGAATTGCAAAGTACAGATCTTCATAATCTTCGAAAACGGGCCTCGCGTGCACGGGTACAGACCAAACCGATCAAAACTAGAAACGGTTCGGCCGAAAAATGGGTTCGGGCCGGGTTTGGGCCGGGTCGGCACAAGATGGGCTGGGCCGCAGGGCACAACCCATGCGTCGCCCAGCCTGCGCGCGCCGCCACCTCGCTGCCTCGCTCGCGGGTTGCTTTCACGATCGAAAGGCGACCGCGACCGACGAGCACGCTGCGGTCGCGGCCGACCTCGCGATCGTGAGCCCGCCGCCAAGAGCCGGGATCTCACGCGACAAACGGCGCCCGCCGTCCGTCTGGGAATATCGTGTGACAACGCGCGATCCTCGCGGACGCTGGCGGCGCCCGCAAACCGCGACGAGTGCCCACCGCCGCCGCCGTGCGGATCGCGGAGATCGCTGAAGCACGCACGCCGGCGACCGAGTGGTGCCGAGGCATCCGCGCACGGCGCGCGCGCCGCACCGCCTGGCCGCCGAGCCATGCGCCCCCGCCTCTCGTCCCGTTCCGCCGATGTCATCGAACGCGCGATGGCGCCGAAGCGCCGTGCTCGTGCCATGCATCCGTTTCTCCCGACGAATCTTCATCGCTCTTTCTTCGTGCTTGCGTCTTCGTTCTTCTTTACGGATAAGATTTATAGGAAAAATCTAATCCAACCACGGATTTTCTCGTGGTGAAAACAAAATCCGACAAAAAATAAAACGAGCCACGATGAACAACAGATCCAACAATTAATTAATTGCGCACGTAATAATCAAACGTGAATTAATCCAACAGAGCCAAGATACTGATCCCAGGCTCTGATACCAATTGAAGGGAAAACTAGGTTTAGCCCTCTCCCGAGGATCTATCTTGGATGTTTAATTCACCATACATTGATTATATTCCTAGCATGCATCTATATAATTAATTACAACACGTAGGGGTTTTCTCATGTTTACCTTTGAATCTGTCGGGGATAAACGGATCGAGACTTGTGCTTTGATCTTCTGGACTGTATCCCGGTTGCCCAATCTCCAACGTCGAGTGAGGACGATCTATGGAGAATGCTACAGAAAATCACCCTAATCCTCTCTACCAAAGTTTTTGAAAAACTCTCCTCAAGCTATAGGAATTTTCGAAATTATTCTATGGATAATTAAGGATTAGCTTTGATTTTATCTCTTACCTTATATTTATAATGCATTACCATAATCCCATTATGAAAGGATCCATGCATATCACATAAATATAATAATATCCTTATGGATAAAGAGAATCAAATCATATCCTAGAGAGGTAGGAGGGGCGCCGATTTTCACTGTGCTACGGGCCTGGATGGGCCAGCCCAGGGATCAAATGCAAGGAATAAAGATGGGCCTCAAATAAATTAATTATCTTATGTTCACCTGTAACATAAATTAATTTATAAACATTCATTCATGCCACTAGAGAATAAATGCGACTTACCCTTTATTACCGAAGGTGAGTCGGCTTGCACTTAGAAATTACAAATCCTCGTATTTAAGATATCGCACGTCCATTAATTATTTAGAGTATTTCATCGCTTAAAATAATTAATATCTTTAATTCTTAAGTAGTACCACTCAACCTTATTATTGTACTTGAGCTACCTCAACCGCAGGTTTAGTACAATAAACCTTTGAGCTCCTTAAGGGACGCCATCATCCTAAACGGATACGGTGACTCAATACGTATAACTAGCATGACATACAAGCATCGCCACCACCCAAGATGTGGAGAATATGGGTTAGAACATATAACCTCACCCATAACAAGTCAGTGATGGTCAGAACTCATACTCACCTAATACCTTATCGAGGTTTAGATCATCGTAAGTCACCGAGATCTTGGTTCTTCACGACGGTCGATAGAAGAACTCATTCACCGTGATCCATCAATACGCCCGAGACGCACAAGATACAAACAAGCAAGTCAAGTCAAGTCACTCATATATACCGCAGCCTATACCGACAACCGCCCTCAAGTTGTCTCTTCCGTGATTCTTTTTATCTCATTGCTTGACCATCACAGATTGTGATCTTCACACATCGTATGATCTAACTTATATATGAGATAAGGGGACGAGATATATGCAATCAAGTAATCAATTCAGATAGAGATTGTAATAGTGGTAACAGAAACATTGTATACAAGCTCAACCAAAACTGCTTTCAGTATACAAATCCAACACGATCATCTAAGGTTCTTTTAGCAAACTGATGATCTACTTGTGAAATTATAGGATTGTTGATGGATTTATATACTGAAAGCAGAAATGATCAAGCTTGTATACAATGTTTCTTATTACCTCTATTAAAATCTCATATCTCAATTGTTTACTTGATTGCATATGTCGTCCCATTATCTCATACAAAAGTTAGATCATATAGTATGTAGAAGATCACAAAAGTCTGTATGATTGGTTAAGCTAGTTGAGATATAAAAATGATCACAGTTGAGATAACTTGAGGATGGGTTATCAGAATAGGTTGCAGTGTATAGATATGAAGTGACTTGACTTGGTTGTTTGTCTATGTTGATATGTCTTGATGTATTGATGGATCACAGTGAGATGAGTTCTTCTATTTGATCATTGTGAAGAACCTACATCTCGGTGACTTTACGTTAATCTAAACCTCGATAAGGTTTTAGGTGAGTATGATTTACTTACCATCATTTTAACTTGTTATAGGTGAGGGTTACATGAGATAACCTAAGATTCTCCGCATCTTGTGATGCAGCCCATGGTTCGTTGATTCCCGAACCGATTCGTGTTCCCATTGGACCAACTACAAGGGTTCGAGCAAAATAGTTCAAGGAAAGGTTGCTGGTCTTAGTTCAAGAAGTTTGGGCTCAAGAGTTAATGAAGAAGTCAATTGGAGATGGACTCGAAGGCCCAAATTTCGTGAATGTTATTATGTACGAATGGGCTTGAGTTTTGAAGACTTTTTATCTTATTTTGTGGCATAGGTAGGCCACGTTTTTTACATATTTTTGCAGCCCAATTAGATCTTAGATTATTATTAGTTTAATTCTAGGATTATAGTCCCTCTTTGATAAGGACTCATTCTTTGATAAGGATTAGAGTCAATTTTAGCCTATATAAAGGCTTGTAAGGGGGGATGAAATATTCAGCTTTTGATTTCCAATATATTTGTGAGTTTTATTCTGTCTTCAAGAGCTCTTTGAATTTCTCGAGATTTGCCAAGTAATTCAATTATCGACGTATCAACGAGACATCCATCCCTCGTTCATGTGTCATTCATCGTCCCCGAGTTACTGAATCAATACCACGTTGGTATATAGGTAGTTAATATATCCTATATCATTCCTTGGATTAGATTTAGAGGTTTTGGCATATTCCGTCGTTTCAAGATAAGCCTTCCGTTTGCGTGTCGATCAACACGGACCGACTGGGTCAAGTGCTGTTGCAAAAGAAGTCAGAGTTGGTGAAGTCGGTAAGAATGGAAGTAAGGAGAAGAGAGTATTCCAAAAGTCTTTTCTTGCGAGGGCTAATGATTTGAAGTGGATGGTGAATGAGAGAAACCATTGGTTGTACTAATGTACAAGGAAAATTTGATTTCTACTAGCAATCTTAATTCTCTATCCCCCCCCTTCTATTTCTTCTATTCTACAGGATTTTGATGATGTCTTTCACGAAGATACGCCTCATGGTTTACCACCAATTCGAGGGATTGAGCATCAAATTGATTTTGTGCATGGAGAAACACTTCCTAATAGACCAGCCTATCGAACCAATCCGGAGAAGATGAAGGAGTTAGAATGGCAAATTGAAGAGTTGTTGTCCAAAGGGCACATGAGGGAGAGTTTGAGTCCATGTGCAGTTCCAGTTCTACTTATGTCAAAGAATGACTCGACTATGAGGATGTGTTGTGATTGACGAGCTATCAACAACATCACGGTAAAGTATCGACATCCTATTCCTCATTTAGATGATATGCTTGATGAGTTGTATGGTTCTTGTGTGTTTTCTAAGATTGATTTTGAGGAGTGGTTATCATCAAATTAGGATTAAAGAGGGAAATGAGTGGAAAACTGCTTTTAAAACCAAACTTGGTTTGTATGATTGGTTGGTTATGCCTTTTGGATTGACTAATGCACCTAGTATGTTTATGCGTCTTATGAATCATGTTTTGTGTGCTTTTATTGGTAGTTTTGATGTGGTCTATTTTGATGATATCTTAGTCTATAACAAAAGTCATGATGAGCATTTGAGATCTGTTTTAGATGTGCTTAGGAAAGAGAGGTTGTTTGTTAATCTTAAGAAATGCGTCTTTTGTACGGACAAGCTTGTGTTTCATGGTTTTGTGGTTAGTTCATAGGGTGTACAAGTTGATGAAGAGAAGATACGAGCTATACAATAGTGGCCAAGTCCGAAGAGCATTGGTGAAGTTATGAGTTTTCATGGACTTGCTAGCTTCTATAGGAGATTTGTGCCCCAATTCAAAGATGTTGTAAAGACCATCTTGAAGTCATCAAGAAGAATGTGATGTTCCGTTAGGGAGAAGAACAAGAAAAGGCGTTTGAGCTTTTAAAGTTCAAATTGACATATGCCCCAGTATTATCTCTTCCTAACTTTTCTAAGTCTTTTCAGATTGAATGTAATGCTTCTGGTATTGGAATTTGTGCAGTTTTGATGCAAGAAGGGAGACCAGTGCCGTACTTTAGTGAGAAGTCAAATGGAGCCGCTTTGAACTATCCTACATATGATAAGGAGCTTTATATGCTGGTCCGGGCTCTAAAAATATGGCAACACTATTTGTGGACTAAGGAGTTCGTCATTCACACGTTATGAGTCATTGAAGAATTTGAAGGGGCAGCACAAGTTGAACAAGAGGCATGTGAGGTGGATAGAGTTCATTGAGACGTTTCCATACGTCATCAGATACAAGCAAGTAAAAGAGAATGTGATGGCTGATGCACTTTCTCGAATGTATGCCTTGATCTATACTTTAGATGTTAAGTTGCTTGGATTTGAGTGCATTAAGAGAGTGTACGTGAGTGATGATGATTTTAGTGAGATATATCAAGCTTGTGTGAAATCTGCTAGTGGAGAATACTTTAGGCATGATGATTACTTGTTTAGGAAGAATAAACTTTGTGTTCCTAAATGCTCTTTGCGTGAGTTGTTGTTGCTTGAGTCTCATGGTGGGGGATTAATGGGACATTTTGGTATTGCTAAAACTTTAGTTGTGTTACAAGAACATTTCTTTTGGCCACACATAAACAGGATGTTGAACGTATTTGTGGTAGATGTATTACATGTAGGCAAGCTAAGTCTAGGTCTAGTTCCCATGGTTTGTATACTTCATTGCATATTCCTATAGCACATTGGATAGATATTTCTATAGATTTTGTGTTAGGATTGCCTAGGAGTAAGAGTGGTAGAGATTCTCTCTTTGTGGTTGTTGATCGATTTTCTAAGATGACACTTCATTCCATGTCATAAATGTGATAATGCATCTCATGTTGTTGATTTGTTCTTTAGAGAAATTGTTAGATTGCATGCATGCCTATGACTATTGTTTCTGATAGAGATGCTAAGTCGTTGAGCTACTTTTGGAAGACTTTGTGGTGTAAGTTAGGTACTAAACTTTTTGTTTTCTACTACTTGTCACCCAAAAACTGATGGTCAAACTCAAGTAGTAAATAGGACTTTGTCTACTTTGCTTAGAGCCATAATCAAGAAGAATATCAAGTCTTGGGAGTAGTGTTTGCCGCATGTTGAGTTTGCATATAATCGTTGTCCATTCTGCTTCTAAGTTTTCGCCATTTGAGATTGTGTATGGTTTTAATCCTTTGACTCCATTGGATTTGTCTCTTTTACTTGCGCATGAGCATACTAATCTTGATGGCCAGAAGAAAGCTGAGTTTGTGAAACAGATTCATGAGAAGGCAATGATGGACATCGAGAGACGAACAGAGTAGTACGCTAAACAAGCCAATAAAGGGCATCAAAAGATGGTGTATGCACTCGGTGATTGGGTGTGGCTGCATATGCACAAGGAGAGGTTTCCATTACAAAGACGTTCCAAGTTACTACCACGAGGAGATGGGCATTTTCAAGTGTTGGAGCGCCTCAATGATAATGCTTACAAGTTGGACTTACCAGGTGATTATAATGTGAGTGGTACTTTTAATGTGACTGATTTGAGTCTGTTTGATGTAGGTGATGACTTGGATTTGAGGACAAATCATTTTCAAGAGGAGGGGAATGATGCAGCCCAAGGTTCGTTGGTTCGTTGATTACTGACCCGGTTCATGTTCCCATGGACCAACTACAAGGGCTCGAGCAAAGCATTTCAAGGAAAGGTTGATGGTCTTAGTTCAAGAAGTTTGGGCTCAAGAGTTAATGAAGAAGCCAACTGGAGATGAACTGGAAGGCCCAAATTTCGTGAATGTTATTAGTACGAATGGGTTTGATTTTTGAAGACTTTTTGTATCTTATTTTGTGGCATAGGTGGGCCACGTTTTTTATGTATTTTTCGCATCCCAATTAGATCTTAGATTATTATTAGTTTCATTCTAAGATTAGAGTCCCTCTTTGATAATGAGTCATTCTTTGATAAGGATTAGAGTCAATTTTCAGCCTATATGAAGGCTTGTAAGGGGGGACGAAATATTCCGCTTTTGATTTCTAATATATTTGTGAGTTTTATTCTCTCTTCAAGAGCTCTTTGAATTTCTTGAGATTTGCCAAGTAATTCAATTATCGACGTATCAACTAGACATCCATCCCTCGTTCGTGTGTCATTCATCTTCCCGAGTTGCTGAATCAATACCATGTTGGGATATAGGTAGTCAATCGATCCTATATCATTTCTTGGATTAGATTTAGAGGTTTTGGGATATTCCATCGTTTCAAGATAAGTCTTCTATTTGCGTGTCGATCAATACGGACCGGCTGGGTTCATATCATCTTGGGTGGTGGAAGTGCTTGTATGTCATGCTAGTTACCTTTATCGAGTCACCATATCCGTTTAGGATGATGGCATCCCCTTAAGATGCTCAAAAGGTTTATTGTACTAAACCCTGCATGTTGAGTTAGCTCAAGTACAATAATAAGGTTGAGTGGTACTACTTAAGGAATTAAAGAGATTAATTATTTTAAGTAGTCAGAGTGCTATAAATAATTAATGGACGTGCGTTATCTTAAATACGAGGATTCGTAAGTCTAAGAACAAGTCCGACTCAACTTCGGTAATAAAGGGATCTTTGCTAAACCTTTAATTATGTTGCATCTACATCAAACCTTAAGAAGAGAAAGTTTTCTTTGCTAAATGATACCACATATCTTTGGCATCTTAGATTAGGTCACATCAATCTAAATAGGATTCAATGACTAGCTAAGAATGGAGCGTTGGGTGATATCATAGTTACTCCGTTCTCAGTCTGCGAATCCTGTATAGAGGGAAAGATGTCGACCAGACCCTTCAAAGCGAATGAGTACTATAGAGCCAAAGAAGTGTTGGTGCTAGTCCATTTTGACCTGTGTAGACCAATATCCACATAAGCTCGTGGAGGGTGGTACAAGTATTTTATCACTTTTATTGACGATTATCAAGGTATGAATACGTATACCTACTTCAAAGTAAGTCTGAATGCTTTGAGAAATTAAAAAGAATTTAATGCGGAAGTGGAGACGAAGCTAGGTAAGAGTATCAAATCACCGCAGTCTGATCGCGGTGACGAATACCTCAGTAACGAGTTTATGGACTATCTAGCGCAGTGTATGATTTCATCTCAGCTCCCTACACCGGGCACACCACAACAAAATGGTGTGTCAAAGCTAAGAAATAAGACTTTCTTAGAGATGGAGAGATCAATGATGAGTTATGCAACTTTGTTTATTTCGTTCTGGGGATATGCCTTAAAAATAACGACATATTTTCTCAATTTAGTACCATCCAAGTCAGTCGACAAGACCCCTTTCGAGTTATGGTTTAGGCGCAAGCCTAGTTTAAGCCATATAATGATATGGGGTAGTCCAGCACATGTGTTGAACAAGAATACTGATAAGTTGAAGGCTAGATCTGATGCAAGGTTGTTTATTGGATATCCTAGGGGAACGAAAGATGGTTATTTCTATAATCCTAAGGATCAGAATGTCGTTATTAGCACCAACGCCCGATTCTTGGAGGAGAACTACATGAAAAACCATAAATCTAAAGTTGAAATCAGTCTTCAAGAATTAGAAGATAATCGTATTCCACCATCGATTCGGCCAAAGGTACGAGAAGTCGTGTCTAGCGGGAGGGATCGGCACCAAATACTTCAAGAAATTGAAGTGGGTCGAGTTCCACTAGGGAAACTGACTGTACAAGTGGCACCTTTGTGCAAGATAGATAACCACAGTTTGTGCAAGATAGAGAACCACAATTTATTGCACCCACCGTTGCCATTTTGCCAGTAGTGCCTCGTCGTAGTGAGAGGGTTGTTTGTTAACCCAAGTGATTTATGTTCGTGGGCGAATCTTCAGATTTAGTCCCAGGAAACAAACAGGCAGTAATCGACC
Organism: Salvia rosmarinus; assembly: GCA_036937905.1. Taxonomy (NCBI): domain Eukaryota; kingdom Viridiplantae; phylum Streptophyta; class Magnoliopsida; order Lamiales; family Lamiaceae; genus Salvia; species Salvia rosmarinus. The sequence goes on from CM072817.1 coordinate 43,725,752, forward strand.
CATGGACATACAGCGAGACGATACAAGACATAGATGAATGATCATGGCACACCGCTATGGACTTAGAAATTGAGTAGCTATGGATGTATCTAAGAAAACACCTCTACCAGATGGCAAGGAAGCCATAAGTAGTAAGTGGGTATACAAGAGAAAGAGAGATTCTGATGGAGAGGTTTTGGCTTTTAAAGCCAGGCTTGTGGTGAAAGGGTACACTCAGATTGAGGGCATCGATTTCGATGAGACCGTTTCGCCTGTAGCAATGGTCAAGTCCTTCAGAATTCTTCTGGCCATAACAGCTCACATGAACCTGGAGGTTTGGTAAATGGATGTGAAAACCGCTTTACTAAACGGTTACCTTGAGGAAGGTAGATACATTTATATGCAGCAACCCGATGGTTATGTGGTGAAGGGTGAAGAGCATCTAGTATGAAAGCTTAAGAAGTCCATTTATGGACTCAAGCAAGCTTCCCGGTCATGGAACTTAGGCTTTGACGAGGTGATAAAATCCTATGGATTTACCCAGTTGCCTAGCGAGAGTTACGTGTATCATTTGGATGTCAACGGTGATATGGTATTTCTTGCACTTTACGTAGATGACATCTTTCTACTTGACAACAATGTGAAGCTATTATCAGACTTAAAGAGTTGGTTATCAGATCAATTTCAGATGAAAGGCTTAGGAGATGCAGCGTACATTCTTGGGATCAAGGTTTACCGAGATCGCAAGAGAAAAATGTTGAGCTTATCTCAAGCATCTTACATTAATACTGTTATTACTTGTTTTAGTATGAAAATCGCCAAGAAGGTATTGCTACCATTCAGACATGGTGTTCCTTTATATAAGGAGCAGTCACCGATGACTGCAAATGAGATAGAGAAAATGAGACAAGTTCCTTACGCTTCCGTCGTAGAAAATCTCATATATGCGATACTGTGTACGAGACCCGATATCTTCTATAAGGTAGTCATAGTAGCTAGATATCAGTCTAAACCTAGACAAGATCATTGGACCGGGTAAAGCATATACTCAAGTACCTGAAAAGGACTCTAGATTATAGGCTAGTTTACCAAGCAGTTAGTCTAATGCCTTTGAGTTATTTAGACTCGAATTTCCATGCTGACCGTGATGAGAAGAAGTCTACCTCTAGCTATGTGTTTACCTTGGGAGGTGGAGCCATATCTTGGCGGAGTGCAAAGCAATAGTGCATTGCAGACTCCACCATGGAAGCCGAATATGTAGCCGTATCTAAGGCTGCTAAGGAGACAGTATGGCTCAAGAACTACCTCATGGATCTAGATGTGATACCTCGTTTGCCCAAGAGCATCATAGTATACTGTTATAACTCTGGTGCAGTAGCAAACTCGAAGGAACCATGGACCAACAAGGCGATAAAACACATAGAGAGAAAGTACCATGTCATACAAGAAGTCGTTAGACGAGGTGACGTGCTGATTGAGAAGATTGGTATTGCGGATAACCTAGCTGACCCATTCATGAAGAGCCTGCCGCAAAAAGTCTACGACGAGCATATTCGAGGACTTGGATTGCGAAAGATGACCCCCACTTAGAAAGGAAAGTTTTGTATAAGTGGGATAAGCAAAGTGATGGTGTTGTTTGTAATAGCTAGTAGAGAGACACATTGTATACCAAAAGTTTGCTTTAGTATAAGTGAGAGATTGTTAGATTTGTATACTGAAAGCAGAATGGTTGAACTTGTATACAATGTTTCCTGTAACCACTATTACAATCTCATATCTGAATTGTTTACTTGATTGCATATGTATGTCCCTTTTGTCTCATACAAAAGTTAGATCATATAGTGTGTAGGGACAAAAGTCTGTATGATTGATCAAGATATTGAGATATAGAAAGGATCACAACTGAGATAACTTGAGGACGAGTTGTCGGTATAGCCTGCAGTATAGATAAGAAGTGACTTGACTTGGTTGCTTGTCTATGCTGGTACGTCTCTGACGTATTCATGGATCACAGTGAGATGAGTTCTTCTATCTGACCATCGTGAAAAACTTAGATCTCGGTGAATTTACGTTGATCCAAACCTCGATAAGGTTTTAAGTATGTTGACCATCACTTTGATTTGTTATGGGTGAGGGTTACATGAGATAATCCAATATTCTACGCATCTTGGGTCGTGGCAGTGCTTGTATCTCATGCTAGTTACCTGTATCGAGTCACTGTATCCGTTTAGGATGATGATATCCTCTTAAAGAGCTCAAAATGTTTATTGTACTAAACCCTGCAGGTTGAGTTTAGCTCAAGTACAATAATAAGGTTGAGTGATACTATTTTAAGCAGTCAGAAAGCTATAAATAATTAATGGACGTTCGATATCTTAAATACGGGGATTCGTAATGTTTAAGTGCAAGCCCGACTCAACTTTGATAATAAAGGGGTAAGTCAACATTTATTCTCTAGTGGCATGAATAAATGTTTATGAATTAATTTATGTTCTAGGCTGAGCATAAGATAATTAATTCATTTTAGGCCCATCTTTATTCCTTGCACTTAATCCCTGGGCTGGCCCATCAAGGTCTTTGCTGCTGGAGATTTTCGCCCATCCCTAGTAAAGTCCCATTGGGACTCAGTTCTGAATCTCCTATATCTAAATAGATTTTATCTGATATCATTAGATATCAAATGATATTATTCTATATATGGTTTTTCTGAAAAGATATGATTGTATTTATTAGATATGGAGAGATCCTATCCTAATAGATTATAGGGATGCATTATAAATACAATGTGAGAGAAAATCAGAGGTAATCCTCTTATTCCTAAGTGAGATTTTCGAAAATCTCTAAGTGGGAGAAAGTAAATTTTTACATTATCTCCATAGATTACTCTCACTCAGCATTGGATTTTTGGTTAACGGGATACAGTCCAGAAGATCAAAGCACGAGTCTTCACTGTTCTTTATCCGAGAAATTTGCAAGTAAACACGAGTAAACACCAACGTGTTGCAATTAATTATATAGGTCCATTCTAGGTATATAATCAATGTATGATAAATTAAACATCCAAGATAGATCATCGGGAGAAAGGGTAAAATCAGATTTCCCTACAATAAACACATAAGCATACGATTACACATAATTCGTAACAACAATATTGTAACCTTTTGATAAAACAATGTTGGTTGAAACCTCCAATTACCCAATGAATCCCACATGCAAGCTATGCGTGTGGACGTTTACACATGAACCCCTCGACTAGACTAAAATAAATATTTTTTGTCATTTAATTTCAATCCATGTCAACTTATCCTTATGAGTAATGAAATTAATAATTGAACCTTAACTAGACCACATCACTATCGCAAGAAGGAACTTTGCAGGAAGTTGTATTTGAGGTGATGCCTAAGCATTGACCATAATTTTGACAGCACATATTGAATTCTTAGAATTAGCATACTCGGACCATACCCCTTCCAATTCAATTTAGTTTGTCATCTCATTTTAAATCTATCTCTAGAGAACTTATAAAAATCGCATATGCAAGCCACACGTGTGGACGGTTACACGTGAAACTCCCACTTGTCAATAGATTAAAATATTTTATTTAGAAATCTCATCTAACAAACTTATGATAAACAATGCAAGCAAGCCATGTGTGTGGACGTTTACTTACAGTACGTATCACTTTTTTTTAGAGATCAAAATGTGGAAAACTTAATGTATTTTTAATTTAAGAATTAATAAGCCAAATTACTTCCCTATTCTTTTGTAGGGAAATCTGATTTTAACCCTCTCCCGAGGATCTATCTTGGATGTTTAATTCACCATACATTGATTATGTGCTTAGCATGCATCTATATAATTAATTGCAACATGTAGGGGTTTTCTCGTGTTTACCTGCGAATCTGTCGGGGATGAACGGATCAAGACTCGTGCTTTGATCTTCTGGACTGTATCCCGGTTGCCTATTCTCCAATGTCGAGTGAGGACAATCTATGGAGAATGCTATAGAAAATCACCATCTTTCTTTTCTCTCAAATTTTCGAAAATTCTCACCACATGTATATGGTAATTCTCGAAAATAATGGAATGAGGATTAGCCATGATTTTCTCTCTCACCTTATATTTATAATGCACTCCCAAATCCTATCTAGAAAGGATCTATGCATATCTAAAAAATATAATAATATCTTTAGGATAGAGAGGATCAAATCAGAGTCCCAGTAGGACTGAGAGAGAGGTGGGCGATTTTCACCCTAGCTAGAGGCCTGGATGGGCCAGCCCAGGGATCAAATGCAAGGAATAAAGATGGGCCTCAAATAAATTAATTATCTTATGTTCAGCCCAGAACATAAATTAATTCATAAACATTTATTCATGCCACTAGAGAATAAATGTTGACTTACCCTTTATTACCGAAGGTGAGTCGGGCTTGCACTTAGACTTTACGAATCCCGATTTAAGATATCAGACGTCCATTAATTATTTACGCTGCTCGATCGCTTAAAATAATTAATATCTTTAATTCCTTAAGTAGTACCACTCAACCTTATTATTGTACTTGAGATAACTCAACCGCGGGGTTTAGTACAATAAACCTTTGAGCTCCTTAAGGGGACGCCATAATCCTAAACGGATACGGTGACTCGATACGTAACTAGCACGACATACAAGACCGCCACCACCCAAGATGCAGAGAATCTTGGGTTATCTCATGTAACCCTCACCCATAGCAAGTTAAAGTGATGGAGAGCAACTCATACTCACCTAATACCTTATCGAGATTTAGATCAACGAAGTCTCCGAGATCTAGGTTCTTCACGACGCCGATAGAAGAACTCATCTCACGGTGATCCATCAATACGCCGAGACGCATCAAAGATAGACAAGCAACCAAGTTAAGTCACTTCTTATCTACACCGAGCTATATACCGACAACTCATCCTCAAGTTGTCTCACCGTGATACTTTTATATCTCATTAAGCTCGACCAATCATATGCACTTCGTGATCTACAACACAATCGTATGATCTAACTTATATATGAGATAAATGGACATACATATGCAATCAAGTAAACAATTCAGATAGGAGATTGTAATAGTGGTAACAGGAAACATTGTATACAAGCTCAACCAAACTGCTTTCAGTATACAAATCCAACAATCTCCCACTTATACTAAAGCAAAACTTTTAGTATACAATGTGTCTCTACTAGCTATTACAAACAACACCATCACTTTACTTCTCCCACTTATACAAAAGTTTCCTTTCTAAGTGGGTGCCATCTTGCGCAATCCAAGTCCTTGAATATGCTCTTCGTAGACTTTTGCGCAGCTCTTCGTGAATGGATCGGCCAGTTATCCATGAAGACTGATAAACGCGCATTCTACACGCTTATAGTTGATATTTGAAGATGAGTTTAGCTCTTAATGCTGCCATTTATCGATTCTTAATGTTTTATCTATTTTAGAAGATACCGCTCTTGGGTGTTATTTTGGTGTTTTGTAGGTTTATGTGTTAAAATCGAAGCAAGGAGCAAGCACGAACCAAAATAGCAATCGCCTATTTTAGCGACCAGCCTAGCGATCGCTAGGCTGGTCGCGAGCAAACCAAATAACACCCGAAGAGCGCGACCGCGACTCGTGCCATGAAGCGGCCCGCCACGAGAAAGCTCTTGGACGATTTCGCGACCAGTTCATAATTGCTAGCGACCGCTAGCGAGGTCGCGAGGAACTACGCGAGCGCAAGCGCGAACGCGAGCGAGAGCCATGCGCGAGTGCCTAGCGGTCGAGCTAGCGATCATGAGGAGTGGTCGCGGTCGTGGCGGCAGCGCAAATTAGGTTTCCACCCTTTTCTATAAATAAGGCAAAGCCTCATGCGCCCCATCGCACCCCGCACGTCCGAGAGCTCAATTTCTTCAGTTTTTCCTCAGTTTTTCCATTCTTTAGCTTTAGTTTCAATTTAGTTTAGTTCTAGAGTTAATTCTTGCATTGATTCTTGCTTCGTTATCGATCGAACGCTTTATCCGATCGTTTTCGCTATTTTCCGCTCTTTCGCTTGGGATTGGATTCAAAACCAACCATTGTTCATCAAACGCTTCATCACGGGTTTTACATATTTAATTTCCGTTTTCATGATTAAATCGTATTTTATTCCGCTTATTATGTCCGCTAGTTTTCCGCTCTAACACAGGGTTTGCATGATTCGATCCTATATGTTGTGATTCTGCTATTGTTATTTACCTTCCGTGCATCGATTCATGATTCATGGTGCTTATTTATATGTGTTGATTTTCGATCAATCTTGATGCATATCTATTTGCCGATTAACGACGTAATCGTATTAATTGTCAATCGATTGAATGCATGATACTAATAAGCCTCGAGTCGAATCGAGATAGGACATTCGTGAGGAAGCATATTCTTAGTGATCCATTTGGAGTTGCTTATTTTCCTCTAGAGACGAATCGTGATAGGGAAAATTAGTAATCAATCGCCGCAATTGTCGAATCGTTGTTGGTTATATATGTGATCTTCCGTCTTGTCTCGGATTAAAACGGTTAATAATAAGAAGGATAAACATCGAGTTGGTGCATCCCTAGGTTAGTCTTTCTTCATAGTTATCTTCCGTGTGATTATTGCTTTAGTTATATTTACGCTTGGTTACCTTTTCTTTGGATTAAATTCAAGCCTTAAACCTCTCACCCTTATTCTCGTGTTTCGATAATGATGAATTATCATCGAGCTAGCTTCGTGTTTTCAGATTACAATCCTCGTGGATACGATGCTTAAACACCTATACTTACACCTTTTCGTGTTAGAAAAGTGAGCATCAAATTTTGGCGCCGTTGTCGGGATTGTTAAGATCACATAGGAATAATTTGACAATTTGGAGTTATTAATTCAAGTTATATATTATATTATTTATTTATTTTGTGTGCTAAATTCTCTTTCTCGGGTAGTTTATGCGCATAAGATCTCGTGGACCTCTCAAGTATTATTAGATCCCGAGATCGAAAGCTCTCAAAGGAGAAAAGGACGAGAGAAGAGACGGCTGCAATGGCAGCCAATCCGCGTAACGGGGCATTCCTCCCGAGCAAGTCAGACGCATGCTAGCCGACTTTGCGAGAGATGCGCACGATGGCGAATATGGGAATCATTGTCCACCGCTCCGGAGGAAAGACCTTTGAATCACATGTACCGACATCCCACCCAACAGCTCCAAGGAGGCGGTTGGGGCCCGCGAGATGCAAACAATTTTGAGCTAAAACCGCCCCGATCAAGATGGTCCAAGGAGAGCGGTTTGGGGAGGAGTCACGGAAGACCGAATGCGCATCTCGAGATTTTTTCGATATTTGTGACACCATCAAATGTAATAGGGTGCCACAAGACACAATCCGGATCGCGTGTTCGGTTTTTTTCTTGACCAAAGCGAAGATTGGTTCAAGAGTTTGGACCGAACTAGCATCGACACTTGGGGAAACTTTATGAGAAGTTTTTTCAAATACTTTCCACGGGCGAAAGCGCAGAAGATCATCGCGAAATCTCTATTTTACCAAAACCACGAAGAATCGCTATTCGAGGCATGGGAGAGATTCAGAGGTCTATTGAGACGATGTCCACAACATGAGTTCTCCAAGGAGCAACAAATCACAGTTCACGGTGGTGACATGGTGAGCGAGGAGCATGGTGGATGCGTCACGGGGCTGTTTATTGAACCGACAAGTGAGACGAGGCAAGCCGTATTGTAGAGGAGATGGCTTCCAACAGCTATCAATGGCCAACAGAGAGAACGCCATTGTTCAAAGCATTCGTTGAGAGTGATTCAAAATACGACGATCTCATGAAGAAGTTCACTTTTGAAGAGTCGATTGAGATGAGAACGCCACCATATCAATCGGAGGAATCATCCAATTTCCAACAACTCCGCAGCTTCGCCGCTCGTAATGGTGTAATTCAAGAGCCAAGAAGCCAAGTCTCAAGACATGATGCGTGATTGGTTGTAAGCTACCAACAATTGGCAACGAACCGTAATTCGCTTATAAGCAACACCGCGTAAGATAAATCATTTGGAGTCCACCGTGACGGCTATGGGAAGTATATGAAGATGTTGGAAAATCAAATTGGTCAAATAGCCGCACAAGTGAATGCACTACAAAAGACGGGCCAATTTCGAGTAATACTGAGTGAACCCAAGAATCGGTGCTTCGCCATCCAGACGAGGTGGAAAAGCTACCCGAGCCCTACCGAGGAAGAAGAGCATGAAAGCACTTTGGAGCGTAAACTTCATGATCGAGCTCGCGATCGCGAGCCCGACCGCGAGGAGTCCGAAAGTTATCCTCGGCAGTCATGATCGAGCGCGCCGCCAGACCCGACCACGAGCCATCGAGTGTTGCGCAGATTTGTTCATGGCGACCAAAGGCCGCAAGCCGGCCCATGAGCAATCGCGTGAGCAGGCCGCCGAGAAATCGCGCGACGAGCTCGAGCCGCAAGCTCGCACGCGAAGAAGGAGTCCAACGCATAGCAATGATACCTCGCGACCTTTCCGGTGATCGCGAGGTCGACCGCGAGTGCCCCGAAGCAAATCGTCGCACACACTCCTCCGTCCCGCTTCCGAGTCGACTTGTCAAGTCAAAATATGACGAGAGTTTGCTCGTTCAAAGAGATTTTTCAAAAGTTGAGATAAATTTGCCTCTCTTGAAGTTACCGCTAAACATGCCGGATACATGAAATTTTAAAGACGCGCTTGCAAGTTAAAAGAAGCTGGGAAATTTGAGAAAATTACCCTATCCAGAAGAATGCAAAGGTCGTCTTGCAAAGGAAGCTCCATCCGACGTATGATCGGCGGTTTACATTAGAGTGCGAGATCGCCGAGCGCATTTTTCCAAATGTTTTGTGCGACTTGGGGCGAGCATCAATCTGATGCCATTGAACGATTCAACCGCTACACCTAGGAAAGATGAAGCCGACGAAGATTTCGCGATGATGGCTGACGGTAAGTCACATATCCAAAAGGTATCGTCGAAAACGTGTTGGTAAGAATTGGATTTTGTTTTTCCCGCCGACTTTTTGATTTTAGATATTCCGAATTCAAACAACAACCGCTAATCCTAGGTAGACCTTTTCTAGGAACCGGTCGTGCGTTGATTGATGTCTGTGAAGGCAATCTCACATTTCGTGTTAACGATGAGGAGCTCAAGATTTCCATATCGACGCCATCAAGCAACACGACGATGGAAAGTCGGAAGATTGCTGCTCGATCATGACCGCCGCCGCACACGCCTCGCGTTTAGAGGGTACTGACCGATCGAGGAAGCCGTGAGAAGGAAGAAGTGGACTCGGCATGGAACTCCGAGTGTATCGTTCAAGTTTGGAGGCACTTCCATAGTCGGTGGTGGTCATCCGTGAATGCCAAGTTTAGGAGGTCCACAAGTTGGGAAAGATGTCATTGCCACCAAAACGCCAGATTGAAAAAGGTTAGTAATGGTCTAGCTAAAGACGCAATTAAGCACTTGTTGGGAGGTAACCCAACGTTTTCTGTTTTTGTTTTCGTGTTTTGTCGATCTTTCGCTTGTGTTGCTTTTGTCGTGTTTCTATTTTTCTTTTCGTTGTTGTGTCGGTCGATCAACGAGTTTAAGCGAAGTGTTAGAATCCATGTGGCCAATGACGATAGAAATTTTTTGTGAAATTTAATGATAGTGCACATGATATGTTAGAAAATGACGCATGAACGACTTGAGATTGCTTAAACTTGTTGTTTTCACCATTTGCTTAACCCGTGAGACTTGAGCTTCACCGTATAAACATCTTGATACGCTTTTAATTGTGTGATATCATGCATGTGATTATCTTCTAGAACTTGCCGCTCTTCCGTCGAGACCGCAATATGTGTTTGAATTTGGAAAGGATAAAAGGCCATCTTTGTTAACCACATATTCACCCAAACACTAACCCGATGATATATACCATTTGTCGCTTCTTTGAGCCTTTATTAGACTTTTCTTTCGATTAACCCTGATGATAGGAGGTGAGGATGGATATGGGAATCAAAAGGGGTTGAAATTTTGATGTAGTTATGACAAGAAAAGTTTCTTTTAGAAAAATACATACGTGGTGAAGAATAGTACCTTTGTTGTGAAAGTTAAACCCTATAAGCTCTAGAAAAGAAAAGAAAAAGAAAATGTTAAGTTCACTATGAGTGTTGAGCATAAAGGGTCTTTAATCAAAGTATAGGTACCTTCTGTGGCATTAAACGTTGATTTAGCACGTTGGGAGAGAAGAGGAAAATGGATAAAGTCCATATGTGTCGAAATGTATAAATGATGGTGCTTGGAATATTCGTGAGTCACTTAGCCATATTTTATCCTACCTTAACCAATGTGCCTACATTACAACCTATGAAAAGACCTCTTTGATCCTAAATTGAACACATTTGATGCGGTGGAGATATTAGAAAAATGGCAAGCCTATGGTAAGATGTTGCATTGCATTGATCGTTGAGTGTATACACGTCCTTAATTTCTTTATGAGTTAGGTGTATCTTATATTTTACACACATGCCGCTGTGAGGGTTGAATTAAATGAGTTTTTTCCCTCGATGGTTGTTTGTGTTGAGTTGGCTAACGTCGTCATGTGCGCTAATGTTTTTGAGCGTTAATATGTTTCTTAGGCTTATAATGGTTATCCTCTTTGCTAGGCTCGTTGATCTTTCGTTTGTCTTTCTGTTCTGTTTTTGTTTGAGGACAAACAATGCTTTAAGTTTGGGGGGTTTGATAAACGCGCATTCTACACGTTTATAGTTGATATTTGAAGATGAGTTTAGCTCGTTTAATGTGCATTTACGTATCGATTCTTAATGTTTTATCTATTTTTAGAAGATACTGCTCTTGGGTGTTATTTTGGTGTTTTGTAGGTTTATGTGTTAAAAATCGAAGCAAGGAACCAAGCACGAACCAAAATAGCAATCGCTTCAGTTTAGCGACCGAGCCTAGCGGTCGCTAGGCTGGTCGCGAGGCAAACCAAATAACGCCCTGAAGAGCCGCGATCGCGACCTCGTGCTCCGTGAGCGAAGCCCAGCGCCGAGAAAGCCTTGGATGATTTCGCGACCAGTTCATAATCATAGCGACCGCCAGCGAGGTCGCGAAACCACGAGCGTTAGCGGCGAACGCGGCGAGGAGAGCGGCGGGGTGCCTAGCGGTCGAGCTAGCGACCGCGAGGAGTGGTCATGAGTCGTATGGCAGAGGCGCAAATTAGGGTTTCCACCCTTTTCTATAACAGAAGTAAAGCCCTCGCGCCCCATCGGACCCCGGACGTCCGGAGCTCAATTTCTTCGCTTTTTCCTCGCTTTTCCATTCTTTAGCTTTAGTTTCAATTTAGTTTAATTCTAGAGTTAATTCTTGCATTGATTCTTGCTTCGTTATCGATCGAACGCTTTGTCCCGATCGTTTTGTCCGATCGTTTTCCGTTATTTTCCGTTCTTTTCGCTTGGGATTGGATTCAAACCAACCATTGTTCATCAAACGCTTCATCACGGGTTTTACATATTTAATTTCGCTTTCATGATTAAATCGTATTTTATTCCGCTTATTATGTCAGCTGGTTTTCCGCTCTAATCCTAGGGTTTGCATGATTCGATCCTATATGTTGTGATTCGCTATTGTTATTTACCTTCCGTGCATTGATTCATGATTCATGGTGCTTATTTATATGTGTTGATTTACGATCAATCTTGATGCATATCTAGTTGCCGATTAACGACGAATCAGATTAATTGTCAATCGATCTTGAATGCATGATACTGAATAAGCCTTGAGTCGAATCGAGATAGGACATTCGTAGGAAGCATATTCTTAGTGATCCATTTGGAGTTGCTTATTTTCCTCTAGAGGCGAATCGTGATAGGGAAAATTAGTAATCAATCGCCGCAATTGTAAATGAATCAAGTTGTTGGTTATATATGTGATCTTCCGCCTTGTCCGGATTAAAACGGTTAATAATAAGGTGATAAACATCGTTGTGGATAGGATTGGTGCATCCCTAGGGTTAGTCTTTCTTCATAGTTATCTTCCGTGTGGTTATTGCTTTATTTTATATTTACGCTGGTTACCTTTGCTTTGATTAAATTCAAGCCTTAAACCTCTCACCCTTATTACGTGCTTGGATAATGATGAATTATCGTTGAGCTAGCCACGTGTTTTCAGATTACAATCCACATGGATACGATATAGCCACCCTTTACTTACACCTTTTCGTGTTGAAAAGTGAGCGATCAAGCACCAATCTTCTCAATCAGACATCCTCGTCTAACGATTTCTCGTATGACATGGTACTTTCTCTCTATGTGTTTCATTGCCTTGTGGGTCCGTGGTTCCTTCGTGTTTGCCATCGCACCGAAAGTTATCACAAGAAACTATGATACTCTTGGGCAAATCATGTACCACACCTAGATCCATGAGGTAGTTCTTGAACCATACAGCCTCCTTAGCATCCTCCGAAGCGGCTACATATTCATCTTCCATGGTGGAGTCCGCAATGCATCACTGCTTTGCACTCCGCCAGGATACGGCTCCTCATCCCAAGGTAAACACATAGCCTGAGGTAGACTTCTTCTCATCACGGTTAGCTTGGAACCGCAGTCTGAATAACCCAAAGGCATTAGACTATCTACATGGTAAACCCAGCCTATAATCTCGAGTCGTTTTCAGGTACTTGAGTATATGCTTTACCGCAAGTCCAATGAGCTTGTTCAGGTTAGATCGATAACTAGCTACTATGCCTACCGTGACAGCGTATATCGGGTCTCGTACATAGCATTGAGTACATGAGACTTCCTACGGCGGAAGCATAAGGAACTTGTCTCATTTCCTCTATCTTCTTTGCAGTCATAGGTGGCTGCTCCTTAGATAAAGGAACGCCATATCTAAAAGGTAGCAATCCTTTCTTGGCGGTCTGCATACTAAAACAAGTAATCACAGTATCAATGTAAGACGCCTGAGATAAGCTCAACATTTTCCTCTTGCGATCTCGGTAAACCTTGATCCCAAGAATGTACGCTGCATCTCCCAAGTCTTTCATTTGAAACTGATCGGATAACCAACTCTTTACGTCTGATAACAACTTCACATTGTTGCCAAGTAGAAGGATGTCATCTACGTAAAGTGCAAGAAATACCACATCACCGTTGACATCTAAACGATACACACAACTTTCGCTAGGCAACTGGGTAAATCCATAGACTTTACCACCGCCAAAGCGTAAGTTCCAGGATCGTGAAGCTTGCTTAAGTCCATAAATGGACTTTTAAGCTTCCAAACTCGATGCTCTTCACCCTTCACCACATAATCTTGGTTGTTTGATATAGATGTCTCTACCTTCTTCAAGGTAACCGCTTAGAAAAGCGATTTTCACATCCATTTGCCAAACCTCAAGGTTTAAGTGGGCTGCTATGGCGTAAGAATTTCGATGGACTTGAGCATTGCTACGGTGAAAAGGTCTCATCAAAATCGATGCCCTCAACTGAGTGTACCTTTCGCCACAAGCTCGGCTTTAAAAGTCGAAACCTCCATCTCGAATCTCTTCCTCTCTTGTATACCCACTTGCTACCTATGGCTTCCTCGCCATCCGGTAGAGGTGTCTTTCAGATACATCCATAGTCGTTATGGACTCAATTTCTAAGTCCATAGCGGTGTGCCATGATCTTGCATCAATGTCTCAGATCGCCTCATTGTATGTCCATGGGTCGATTATTGCTGCTCGTTTCTTGGGACTAAACCAAGATTCACCCATGAACATAAATCGCTCGGGTTGACGAACAACCTCCCACTATGACGAGGCGCCATCGCACAATGGCAATGGTGGGTGCAGAACTTGTGGTTCTCTATCTTGCACAACTTGCTGAATAGGAGCCACTTGTACGGCCGGTATCTCCAGTGGAACTCGACCCACTTTAATTTCTTGAAGTATCTGGTGTCGATCCCTCACACTAGACACTACATCTCGTACCTTTGGTTTAATCGATGGTGGAATACGATCATCTTCTAATTCTTGAAGAATGATTTCAACTTTAGATTTATGGTTTTTCATATAATCCTCTTCTAAGAATCCTGCATTAGTGCTAATAATGACCTTCCGATCGTTAGGACTATAGAATAAACCACCTTCGTCCTCTAGGATAGCTAATAAACGCCTTGCGTCGGATCTAGCCTCCAACTTGTCGCCCTTCTTGTTCAAAGACATGTGCCGGATCGCCCATATCCTTATGTGGCTTAAACTAGCTCAGGCCCAAACCACAATTCGAAGGGGTCTTTTCGATCGACTTGATGGTACTAGATTTAGCAAGTATGCCGCCGCTTCTAAGGCAAACCCCGTAATAAAATAGGCAATGTTGCATAACTCATCATCGATCTAACCATTTCTAAAAGAGTCCAATATCTTCGCTCTGACACACCATTTTGTTGTGGTGTGCCCGGTGTAGTGAGCTAGGAGGTAATCCCACACTGCACCAAATAGTCCATAAACTCGTTACTGAGGTATTCGCCACCGCGATTAGACCGCAGTGACTTGATAATTTTACCAAGCTTCGTCTCCACTTCCGCCTTAAACTCTTTGAATTTCTCAAAGCATTCAGACTTCATGAAGCGGTATATGTATCCGCACCTTGAGTAATCGCCAATGAAAGTGACAAAATACTGCACCTCCACGAGCTTGGCCGACATAGGTCCACACATGTCGAATGGACTAGCTCCAACACTTCTTTCGCTCTATAACCCTTCACTTTGAAGGGTCCGGTCGACATCTTTCCTTCTATACAGATTCGCAGATCGGGAACTGAGTTACCGTGAGATCACCCAACGCCCATTCTTAGCCGCCTTTGATCCTATTTAGATTGATGTGACCTAATCTAAGATGCCGAGAAATATGGTGTCATCTTCATAAGAAAACTTTCTTTTAAGGTTTGAAGAAGATGCAACATAGTTATAGGTATTATGTTTGGCGTAAATAGTATAAAGCTTAATTATATAATGTGCCACCATAGATAACTTCGTCATTTCTTATGATAGAAACACCACTATAAAAAATAACAGAATATCCATCAATAAATAGTTTGGAAACGAAAATAAGGTTCCGCCGAAACTCCGGCACATATAAAACGTCTTTCAATACTAAAACTGTCACGACCCGACTACTTAATTACCTATTTAACTAAATAATCAAGTCGTGACTGTTTAATTAACGATAATTTTTGACAATAAGTGATTTAGAAAATTAAGTTTTGGAAACAAACGGACAGCATAACGTTTGAAAATGGAATAAACCAACCTGCACTCAGAAAATATCCTACAACAATATTATCACGAACGAGGGCACATCCTCAAAATATATACATAAAAGTTTTCAAAACATTTACAAGGTTATCAAAAGTACGGTTTCTAAGTTTCAAGGTCTTAGCAGCGGAATAGTAATGAACATCATGTGTGAAGACATGATATTCAAACACTTCTAATTTAAGTAAGAAGATAAAATGATATTTCAACTCAGTTCCCCGCGACATCCCTTTATGCTCAACCTGCATCAGAGAAACATTTTGGAGGGTATGAGTACTAGAAAGTACTCAGTGGATAATGCCAACATATTTTTTTAAATTTATAACTTTAGTGAAAGAGGTATATCCTTCAATTAACATCAAGAAAATAGTTGATAGATCATGCATAAAAATTTTCATCATAATATAAAAGAACACCACATTTTATCTTTCGAAACATACCGACATAACATACCCGAGTTGGTCCCGAAGGATCACAACTACGGTCATACCCTATCTACGTCCTTTGGTAAAGGAAAGTAGGCCTCCTCCCCAATACCATGGCCGGCCTACATTTGCAAGCTCACAACCATCTACCTGTGCACAATAATTAACATTTCCTACCGCAGATAGGTAATTGCCGTCATACCCACAATGTGGTAAAAACGTTCCTTTACATAATCATCATGTGGTGATTATTTTTTTCATGACAAAACAATTTCATAAAGCAACATAAGTTTTGCTCTCAAACAAACTTTATAAAGCATTACCCACCTCGTGACGTTTAATCTAACGAACGACTTCTTCTTCCTTTACTTCTGCTTCCCTTCGGATCCTTAAAACATAAAGATTATGGTCAATATTTAGTAATCTTCCTTTCTAATTTGGATATATGTTAACAACTATCAATTAACATATAATTTGTCTTACTAACGTCTAATTCTACCGAAATTTCGGCAGAGTAACGTTTAGAATAGGTATAGCCCAAATACACCAAACTAATTCAGTTTTATCCCAAACTCCTCAATATCATCATCATATCATCAAACATACACTTAAGAACTTTATACAAGACTAATATCATTTAATTCAACATTAATCGCCTAAGGCGATTTAATTAGCGATATTAATTATATATATATATATATATATATATTTCAATATTTTGAATATCTACAACCCATTAAACATCAAATATCATATAATCATACTTAATTAACGTCATTGATAATTATTTCATCATTCATTCAAGTCTTACTTAAAAATTTCCACATAAAATCATAACTTTAGTCTTAAACTTTAATTTTTATAACTTTTGATATCTATGTTCAAAAATTCCCATAAATTCTACTTAGACCTTATTTTTATCATAAATCTCAAATATCAATTCAAATCCATCAAATAAAATCAAGAAATCATAGATCTAAGTTTGCCCTTCATTTTCAAAAATTTTGAACAATTAGTATATGTTTGAATTAAATTCCCATAAATTCATTTTATACATTATTTACATCCTTAAGCATGAATATAATCTCAAATTACTCAAATAAAATCAACATCATCATGTTCCTACACTCTATAGTTTTCGAAAATTTCACAATTTTCACAAATATTGTTTAACTTTTAATTTCTTCTTTCATATGATGTTTATAATCATCCATAAGCATATATCTAAGCTTAATTTAATCAATTCATAACATATGAATCATATTAAAAAATTAGGGTTTAGAGTTAGTTTCTTGAATTTTAAATTTCTATGGATTTGAACAAATTAAATCCATAACACATGTTAATCTAACTCCATAAACATAATTAAATCAATACATATAACAAAATTTAAACAAATAAACCATAACCCTATTCTTCAAAATTTTCGAAAATTCCTATGCATTCAAACATAAAATTCATCAATTTAATTAATGAAAACTTTGCATAAATGAAGTAATTACCTTGCTAGAAACAATTTCTCTTTAATTCCCAAGTCTAATTATGTATTAAAAGTGAAGGTAGAATTTTGTGTGTGAAAGTGTGTGTGTGTGCCGAAAATTTGGAAGAAAAATGGGGTGGAAGATGATTTATTTCATGTATTCAGTTTCAAGAATGTAAATTTTAATTTAATGTACATTTATTTCAAATTTCTAAGTAATGTATCACTAATTTCCATAAAATGATAAATACACCATAATTTTGCTAAATACATACTATAGTATTACTAAATTTTATAGAATTTTATCTATAACAATTTATAAGATATAATGAAACTTATATTCATAATTTAATTTAGGTCCATATAGCATAATTTAAATCACTTTATTTAATAAAATTCAATTCATTTCAAAAATACTACTTAAATTTTTAAAATTACATAAATAAATTCTTTAATCATTAGTTATTGCTAAAATAAATTTATTCACATAAATTAATAACTTGAATAATAATTCCTTTCATTTTATAATAAAATATCCATATAAAAATAATTAAAGCGTTTTATAACTTATTTTTGGATAAATAGCATTTTTCATACAAACATATACTAATAATTCAATTATCTCACATAATTCACTTTTATCACAATTAAACTCATTTCTAATAATTCTCTACATTTTTTCGATTCCATATATTCAAGTCTTAAATTAATCGGATTCATACCGATTAATATTTCACTATATTGGATTTTACGAATTCTTAAGGCTTAAATAGCTTTTAAGCCTTTAATAATACTTAATTAAACTTTATTAATTACTGTAAAATTTTCGGACTACTACAAAAACAGTTCTATCAAAACATAAAGTAACATCTCCGACTACAACGCCCTCGAAGTTTCACCGCGCTGCCCATGGAGATCGTTATCTCGCCATCACACAACTACCTTTGTCCGCAGGAACTCGCAGAGTGTAACAAACATGATCGACAGCACCCGTGATCTACTACCCATGAATGAGTAGAACAAGTCGCTAAACATGTTTTCACATTAAGGCAAATGGCGCACTGAGCCTCGAGCATAGGGCACTTGCCTTCCAATGCCCGGTCTTGCCGCACTGAAGCACTCGCCTCTCCTTCGCTTTTTCATGCCTCCGATGGCGCACATGTTCTTGCTCCCATTGTTTTTTGCCTCTACCACATTTGGTGCCCTTTTTCTTCTTCCATTTTCAACGGAAAATTTGGGCCCTAGACGTGCTAGCAAGTGGCACGTGCTCCTTTACCCACGACTCCTTCCGCGCCACGAGATCATTAAGCAACCGACTAAGTGTATACCGGTCTTGCTCATGATCGCATTCACGCCGAAAATTCTCAAAGACTTGGGCGTGTGTTGAGGATGATATCGACCTTGGTCACAATTCCTCCTCCCAACCGATCAAGACTATCCATGAGACGAGTAATGCGAGACATGTTCATGGACCTGACTTCCTTCTTCCATCTTACACGCCAAGATTTCTCTCATTGTGTGGAAGCGGATCGTCTGATCCGATCGCCCAAACTTACCTCGAGACTTGACCATATTTCGATCAAGGCTCACCATCGATCGATGGTGCACTGTAAGCCTTTGGACATAGTAGTCATCATATAGCACTTGGCCATATTGTTCGACTTACGCCAAAGTCCGCTGACTCTCGCTCATTAGTCGATCGTCGAGAAGGGCATCGGGTTTGGGAGTAGTGAGAACAAACATGTGTTCTTCAAATGATAAGAACATATTCCATGTTTCGCTTCCACTCAATAAAATTTGGACCGGATAGAGGATTTTGTGCAGCATGTTGATAATCTGTAAAGAGACATATCCGAAAAGTAATGTAAACAAATAAGCATACGATCGACATAATTCGTAATAATAATATTGTTACCTTTTGATAAAACAATATGAATTGAAACCTCCAATCGCCCAAGGAATCCCACATGCAAGCCACGCGTGTGGACGTTTACATGAACCCCCACTGCACTAAAATAAACCTTTAGTCGCTTAATTTCAATCCATGTCAACTTATCCTTATGACAAATGAAATTAATGATTGGACCTTACTAGACCACATCACTATTGTTTAGTATGAGTTTTTGCTGATTTTTGGTATTGTTTTGTGTGTCATTTTCAGTGGTTTTTCCTATTTATGCCGTTGGTCTGATTAATATTTGTCGATTCAAACTTATTTCGTTTGTTTCGATGTTTTGTAGAAAACGGTATAAAATACAATGAATTGGATCTGCCAAGAATCATCTTTATTGAAGAGCATCTCGACAGAGTCCATAGGCATGCACGGATTGTAAATCGGAGTTCGCATTTACGAGGGAGAACAAGTCGAATTGTTAAAGTCGCGCACAGCCTGTCGCATGGCTCGGCGCCAGCGCCCTGGCCGCCCATCCACCCCGCTGCTCGCCTCGCCCACCGCCACAGCGCCGCCGCCAGCGCAGCCGTCGCGATTCACCTCCGTCCGCGCCTGCGAACGCCCGCTGCCGCTTCTCGCCCGACACCACACGCGCTATGTCCTCCATCCCGCCTGGATTCTCGGCGCCCACTCCCTCCAGCGCACAAAGCTGCTTTTGCTCCAGCTTCCGCTTTGTCCGTGCTCATGTCCGGCCAGGCTCATTACTCGGCGCTTTTTCGTCTCGTACATGGGTGGCGGCCTTGACCAAGCCCGTTAGCGCCCACCCAAAGTTGTTTGGTATGATTTTGTGATGTTTCTTGGTATTGTTTTACGTGTCATTTTCTATGGTTTGTTTTATTTATGCCGCTGGTTTGATTAAGATTTATTGATTCGGACTTACTTGCTCGTCTCGGTGTTTTGTAGGAAAACGGCAGAAAATAGGATGAATTGATCTGCCAAGGATTAGATATAATTGAAGAGCATCTCGACAGAGTTCATAGGCGCAAGCGGATTGCAAATCGGAGTTCGGACGAGAGAACGAGCCAACGTCAAGTCGGCAAGACGACGCAGCACGAGCGCCAGCGCCTCGCAGCACGTCCGCGCGCGCCCGCTGCTGCCGCCCGCACGCCTGCGCCCAAGTCTCGGTCACCCAGCCAGTAGGCTAACCGAGCACGCGCTCATGAATTTTACTTTCGCGCCAAGGCCACCAAGGCCACCTTCCGCGCCCCACTCGCCCAAAGACTCACCTCCTGCGTGCAGGCCGCCCGCCTCGCCTTGCTCGCGTCCGCTGGCAAGGCCCGCCCAGCCAAGAAGTCGCCTCGCTGGCCGCCCAGCCTGGCCTCCCAGATGCCCAGCCCACACCCCCGGCCACTTCCACCGCCCACCTCCAACAGAGCCTTCCCAGGTCTGTCTCGGCCAGCCGCCGGCGGCCGACCTTCTTTCCGCAGTGAGCGCCCAGCCAAGGGTCCTCCCACCACGCGCCACATTGTCGCCTAGCCTCCGTCTGCGCTGGGGTCACAGCTACCATTCCAAAGACCGACCGCTTCACCTGCTACTGGATCCCATGTTGCTCACACGCACTCGGCGCTCACTTTGAGTGGCGCCACAAATGAGGCAGTGAATTTTTTCGAGCCGAGCTTGCCACTTGAACCGCGCCCATCCTCATTTATTATATATACGCACTTTAGGTCAGATTTTTAGGGGGTTCTCAGGTTTTCTCTTATCACGCAGCCGGAGTGAGTCATGCTTCTTCACCATTGATTTCAGTTTCTTGTGCAACACAATACAGATAATTTTAGCTTTAATTCTCTTTCAAGTTTTCGTCGAATGATTTATTTATCAATTTATGTTTTGGGATTTATCGTCTTTCTGATTAATTTTCACAAGATTATTGTTAGATGATTTTTGTCAATTCAATTCATAGTGACAATGGATTCGATTTTCATGTTCGCTGGTTTAATTTGCTCAATGATTTATCGCTTTCGCTTATTTGCAATTAGATTTAGATTAGGGATCGACAAACCCTATGAATAATAGAATTGCTTATGCTTTTGTTTATCGCTTTGATTTATCGCTTCATAGTTCAACTAGGGATTGACAACCCTAGTTTAGATTTATCGCTTATTAGTTTAGCTCGGGATCGACAACCCCGCCTGGGATTGCCGCTTAATTCTCCGTATTTCAATTCCCGCATGTTCAAACCCTTGTTGGCATTAGAATGTTTAGTTTTAATCGTTGCAGGCACAACACAAACAATGGCCTGTAAGTTTTCCTTGAGAGACGACACGTGTTAACTTATCACACTACGATTACCTCGTGCGATTGCGAGTAATTTGAGTGTGTTTTAGCTCGATCAATTTGGCACCGCTGTCGGGAAAACTTTTAGCGTATTGTTTGTGTTGTTTGTTTTCCGTGTTTCTTTTCTTTCTGCTTGTTATTTTTCCCCGTGCGTGTAATTTTTTTTTGTTGTTGGTGTATGTTAATGCAAAGGTTACCAGCAAAGACGAGTATGGTCGGCTGTAGGGAGGAAGTTCGTCAGATTGGGCAAATTCTTCTTGTAAAGAAGGAGCCCAATACGGCTATTCTGAGGAGTATCCGTCAGGCCAGGAGCAGCCAGCCTACAATCCATACTGGGATCAACCACCTCCACCGCACTATGAGGATCACGCTTATGATCCCAACTGGGACCAACCACCTCCACAAGACTACGAGGATCAAGCCTCCAATGCCCACCGGGAGCAACCATATCCTCCACCTCAAGATGAGTAACCACAACAACCACCTCCACCTCAAGACTATATTCTCAAAGAAGAAGCCTCACACACCGACTCGGAAGCTGGAACCGCAACATGATTATGGAGGTGTGATCCACATCGCCATAGCCTCCACAAAGAATAAAGGGTACGACCATCGCCAGGAGTATTTTACTCCACCACACCCATCACCACCTCGAGGTATCCGCTGAATGCAATGGAAGCGTAGTGTTTCGACTCACCACAAACGGCCTGGATGTCGACGATACCAAATCAGCGCTTGCAAGCAAAATTAGAAATGATGTCTGAAAAGCTAGACGAGTTACTTCAACAAGATGCAACAGTGAGCTCCAAGCTCACCCTATGAGGCTCAGCGCTGACCGACCATCGAGTTCGCCTTTGATGATAGAGACGCAACTCTCGAGCGCTTAGAGGAACAAATGGGACTGACATCGCTAAGTATTTTGAGTATCAACGCAACTCGCAATGAGGGAATTTCCAAACCAATCCGGTCAGTCCAAAGGTCACTTGTTCTAGTAAGTGACCCAATTATTGAGAATGGGGTGGGAGAGATATCTGACGAGTTGCTGCAGCCAGAGGAGGTGGAAATTGATGAAGAATGGGTACATGAGGATGAGGAGCAAAATCAGAGCCACAAGGAAGTTGATACCAGGGCGGCTGACGAGGAAGAGTGGGTGTCGAAGTTGCAACATGCCAAAGCCCACTGGAAGTTGATCGCACTACCTCAACAATTGAGTACGGATCCCGGAGGAGGACAAATCGAGGACAAAGGTTGAGGTAACATCAATTATTTGTCAACATCCTAATTCACCAAAGTACTGTACTTTGGGAATTGAAATTATTTATTTTATTTTGGAGAATAGGATATTCGACTTGAGCTTAAATTGTGCATTACTTGTTTTCTTTACTGTCCTCTATGCTTATATGGTTCATACTGATGCTTTGGCCGAGATGGTATTCCTGCAGGTGAAGGACCATGGATAGTCCGTTGTTAATCGGTTTACGCCGTGCTCACGACGTTAAACTGAGTACTGCGTGGGAGTCGACCCACGGATTTTTATTTCTTTTCCGTTCTTTCTTTTTTGTTTGTTTTCCTGTTTTTCTTTGATATGTTTGTTATCTTTGTGTTAGTCTTGTTTGAATTTGGGAACGAAGGATTTGCATATTTTGATCACGGTGAGACGGTGGGATGCTCCAACTCTACATCGCACATCTGTCGATTATCGGGGAAGTATCATCCTCTATGGTTATTTTGAGCTTTTAACGTTTTGAGCACTAGGGACGATTGCTCGATTTAAGTGTGGGAGATGTTTGCTCGGTTTGTGTGCGTGTTATATTGTTTCAGATGCTTAATGTTGTGCCCAGATGCTTATTTTGATTGTTTGGACTTGAGTTTGTGTCTATGCTAATAATTTAGGATCTTGATTTGTGCAATCAACTCGTGGTATTGGTCAAATTGATTTTGAATTTCCAAACTTTTGGTGATATATGATTTGAGTATAATGTGAATTGACGAGACTATGATCGATAGAAATGAATAGGAAAAATTGATGATTTGTCCCGCTAATGTTAGGGTAGTGTTAACATTGTGGTTGCCTATATACTTGTTTCATTTATATATATAAAAAAAATGTGTGAAAAAGAAGAAGAAAATGAGAGAATGAAAGCTCCAAGATTTTGTTGAGATTGTTGAAATGGAGGATGGGATTCGTCCCTCTTCTCGTAATTTGAGAAATGGACATGGAAACCATGTTAGAGACTCGAGTTCACCGAGAGTGCACCTTCAATATTATTCCAAAATCTGTTAAAATATTCTTTGTGCTTTATAAAAGAAACTTGTTGCTAAAGTGACCACATTAGTTAGTTCACCCCTAACGGAGAGTCGGGTCCGAGCCGAGATTACCTTTTTATTTATTGGAAGTCAATTGTCGTTCTTGATTTATTTCACATTATCTTTGAATTGTAAACACCAAGTGTGGGAGAAATGCAATAAGGTTTGATTGATTAGAATAAAGGTAAAGTTACATGAGTTATCTTTCGACTTTTATTAATATAGACTTTGCTTGAGGACAAGCTAATGGATAAGTGTGGGGGAGTTGTTTGGTATGATTTTGTGATGTTTCTTGGTATTGTTTTACGTGTCATTTTCTATGGTTTGTCTTATTTATGCCGTTGGTTTGATTAAGATTTATCGATTCGGACTTACTTTGTTCGTCTCGGTGTTTTGTAGGAAAACGGCAGAAAATAGGATGAATTGATCTTCCAAGGATCATATATAATTGAAGAACATCTCGATAGAAGTTCATAGGCGCAAGCGGATCGCAAATCGGAGTTCGGACGCGAGAACGGAGCTAAACATCGAAGTCACAAGACGTGCGCAGACGAGCGCCTGCGCGCCAAGACGTCCGCAGCGGCCGCCCGCCTGCCGCCCGCACGCCTGCGCCCAAGTCTCGGTCACCCAGCCAGCGAGCAAACCGAGTGCGCGTTCATGAATTTTACTCAAGGCCAAGGCCAGCCGACGCCACCTTCCGCCCCACTCGCCTGGGCCGCCTCCCGCCGTGCCGCCCGCCTCGCCACTCCCTCCCGTCCGGTCTTGGAAGCCGCCCAGCGCCAACAAGCGCCGCCCAGCCTTGATCGCCTCGCCGCCGCCCATGCAGCGCCCCTCAAGACGCCCAACAGCCCCGCACCGGCGCTCACTTCCACCTCCAGCCTCCAGAGTAGCCCCGGGCAGGTCTCGGCCACCGCCCAGGTTTCGACCTTCTTCCGCAGCGAGCGCCCAGCGCTTCCGGTCCTCTCGCCGCGCCACATCATCGCTTAGCCTCCGTCAGCTGGGGTCGCAGCGCCCATTCCAACACCGGTTCGCCCGCCGCCATGGATCCCATGTTGCTCACACGCACTCGCGGCTCACTTTGAGTGGGCGCACAAACGAGGCAATGAGTTTTCCGAGCCAGCGCCGGCTTGAACCGGGCGCCATCCTCATTTATTATATATACGCTTTTAGGTCAGATTTTAGGGGTTCTCGCTTTTTCTTCTTCACGCAGCCGCCGGGTCGCTTCTTCACCATTGATTTCAGATTTCTTCAGCAACACAATACGATAATTCTTAGCTTTAATTCTGTTTCAAGTTTTCGCCGAATGATTTATTTATCAATTTATGTTTTGGGATTTATCGGTCCTTCGGATTAATTTTCACAAGATATTGTTAGATGATTTTGTCAATTCAATTCATAGTGACAATGGATCGATTTTCATGTTCCGCTGGTTTAATTTGCTCAATGATTTATCGCTTTCGCTTATTTGCAATTAGATTTAGATTGGGGTCGACAAACCCATGAATAATAGAATTGCTTATGCTTTTGTTTATCGCTTTGATTTATCGCTTATAGTTCAACTAGGGATTGACAACCCCTAGTTTAGATTTATCGCTTATTAGTTTAGCTCTGGATTGACAACCCCGGCCTCAGATTGTCGTTTAATTCTCCGATTTCAATTCTGTCGCGCTTGGATCTGGCGCTGGATCCGTCCGCTAGAGTGTTGATTACATTACGTCAGAACTACTCGCGTCCGTGACTGCGTCGCGTCCGTCTTTGGGAGTGAATTTTTATCTGATATAAATTCTGAAACGCACGCTAAAAACCTAGTTCTTATTTTTATTTCGCGTAAGTTTCTTAGGCGATTTGTCTTCTTTTTTCTTTTCTTTTTCTTTCCCTTTTCCTTTTAATTCTTGTACTTTGGATTAACAATTGGGATTGCACGATTCCGGATTTTGGAAGATGAATTTATCTATGAATGGTTGTAAGTTTTTCTGGTTTTGATTATGTCTATGTAATTGGGATTGGATTAATTTCTATCATGAGATGAATTATCGATTTGTTGGGAAATATATGTTTGATTGTTCTCATTTTGAATTGTGATTATTGAATCGATGATTTGCGATTTTTCTCATCCGTATGAATTGTTTATTTTATGATCTTCATGCATGGTGTTCGAAAGAATAGTGTAGGTTGATTGTATGCTTATGTTGATTATGAAGATATGCGAGAGCAGATTTATATTAAATATAAGTTTGACAATGAAAGTGATCGAGAGATTGGTTTGTTGTCGAATAAATGATATATGCGGTTAGGGTTTTGCTATCGTGTGCTTTGTAGTAAAATATCCTTCGTAGTTGATGGTGGGTTGATTGAGAGATCCCCTGTCATTAAGTTTGAGTCTAACGTTGACGTAATCGAGAGATTAGTTAGTGTTGATCGTTTGATTAGAGGCGTGGGTGTTTTATGCATTGTGTGCGGGTCTTTGATTCATTAATAGCGAGGATAGATTCGAACCCTAGAACACCGTCTCCAATTCCGTATCATCAATTCCTATTGTTGTCCAAGTGCATCCGCTTTCCTGTTTTATTTTATTTCTGCTTTCGTCCTTTCCGTGATGCCCCTTTATGTTAGGACGTTAGTATTTCTTTTTCGCTCGTGTTTGACATAAAACCGTAGCCTGTTAAGCCTTCCCGAGAGATTCGACTGGGTCGACCTTACCATTCTATAAGGACCTCATACTATTGCGAGCGATCGAAAAGAATAATTTGGTCGGAACAAATTTGGATCTTGAGGAAGACTTTAGACTTTTAGTTTTGTTTCGTTTTGTTCTTCTGTTTCTTCCCCCGTGCTTCTTTTTTTTATTTCTTTCTTTTTCTTTTTCTTTGTTTCTATTTTCTCCAACTGGTGCGTGTAATCTTTTTTTTGTAGTTGGTGTCTGTTAATGCAGGGTTACCGACGATACGAATATGGTCGACAGGCCTGGAGGAGGAAAGCTCGTCGTATTGGGCAAATTCTTCATTTGAAGAAGGAGCCCAATTCGACTATTTTGAGGGATACCCGTTAGGCTGTGAGCATCAAGCCTATGATCCCTACTGGAGGCATCCTCAGAGTTCTTCATATAGTCAGGACTTTTACTTCCAACAACAGTCGATGAAGCCGACATTGGAGGATTCATTGCAAGCATTCATTCAGGCGAGTCAGCCGATGAAGCAGCCGGTGAAGCCGACATTGGAGGAGTCATTGCAGGCGTTCATTCAAGAGAGTCAACCGGTGAAGCCACAAAGATTCGAGATTTTGGAAACATCTATCGAGCGTTTAGAGACTCAAGTCAGTCGGTTAGCCGGGATAGTGGAAGAATTGGTCCACAACCAAAGTGTGGAGGAGATGCCGAGACAATTGGAGCAAACTTCTTCTATCATAGTTTATGAAGATGATGAAGTTGAGGGGAGAATCATGGAAGATGATGAAATTAAAGAGTCAAGGTTTCATCAAACCGCGACTAACCATGAACAACCTGATATCTTCCCAAACCGCTAGAGGAGGAGAGAGGACATACGATCGTGTAGCATCTATAATTTTCAACATCCTTATTCTCCAAAGTATTGTGCTTTTGGAGTTGAAGTTATCTATTTTTCTTTGGAGAATAAGATGTTTGATTTGAACTTAATTAATTCATTATTTGCTACCTTAACTGTCCTTTGTGCTTACCTTGTTACCACCGATGCTACCGTTGAGATGGTATTCGCAGTGAAGGACTATGGATAGTCCGTTTTTGATTAGTGGAGCTCGTGCCATTGAACGAGCGCCACGTGGAGGCAACCCACCAGTTTTCTTGTTTTTCGCTTTGTTCTTGTTTTCTGTTGGTTTTGCTTGTGTTTTTGTTTTCGTCTTTGTTTTGGTTTTCTGTGGTGCAGGTTTTGGTGTTTATCATTCTTGAGTTCTGGGACATTTTAATCCATGTGGTGAAGCCGTGATGCTCCAACTCTACAAGCGCACACTCGCTCATTATCGTGGAAGTATCATCCCTATGGCCTTTTATATTATTATGTTTGGAGCACCGGGACAAGCTTTCGGATTATAATGGGGATGATTATTCAGTTTTGTGTGCGTACCTTATCTATTTGTATGCTTGGTGATGTGCATTTATGCTTATTTTGATTTCTTGGATTCAAGTGTTGTATATGCGAGTAAGTTAGGATTTTGATTTGTTCAACTAAGCTCTGTGGTATTGGTCAAACTCTTTTTAATTCCCGAAACTTTTGGTGGTATATGATTTGAGTGTAATGTGAATTGACGAGATTATGATTGATAGAAAATGAATAGAGGAGAATTGATGTGATTTGCCCGGCTAATGTTAGGGGGAGTGTTAACATTGTGGTTACGTATATACTTGTTTCGTCTATTGATTAAAAAAAATATGTGAAAAAGAGTAGAAAATGAGATTGTTGAAATGGAGGATGGGATTCTGTCTCTCTTTCTCGTAATTTGAGAAATGGACATGGGAAACCACGATAGGAAACTCGAGTTCATTGAGGGTTCACCTTTCGAACATTGTTCCAAAATCTGTTAAAACATTCTATGTGATAAAAAAAAGAAACTTGTTGCTAAAGGTGACCACATTAGTTAGTTCACCCCTAACGGAGAGTTGGGTCTGAGCGGAGGTTACTCTTTTATTTATTGGAAATCAATTACCGTCCTAGATTTATTTCACATTAACTTTGAATGCGTAAACACCAAGTGTGGGGGAAAGCAATAAGGTTTGATTGATTAGACTAAGAGTGAAGTTGTATGAATTATCCTTCCTGTTCTTACTAGTATATACTTTGCTTGAGGACAAGCAAATGGATAAGTGTGGGGGAGTTGTTTAGTATGAATTTGTGCTGATTTTTGGTATTGTTTTGGGTGTCATTTTCAGTGGTTTGTCCTATTTATGCCGTTGGTTTGATTAATATTTGTCGATTCGAACTTATTTCATTTGTTTCGATGTTTTGTAGAAAAACGGCATAAACTAGGATGAATTGGATCTGCCAAGAATCAACTTTATTAAAGAGCATCTCGACAGAAGTCCGTAGGCCCAAACGGATTGTAAATCGGAGTTCAGACGAGGGAGAACGAGTCGAATTGTTAAAGTCGCGCACAGCCCCGTCACATGGCCCAGCACCCGCGCACGCCCGCGCCGCGCGACCATCCGCCCCGCGCGTTCGCCCCTCGCCCACCGCACAGCCAGTGCTCGCTGCTCGCCCAGCGCACGCCGCGCCATGCACCTCCGTCCGGCGCTGCGAAGCCAACGCCCGTTGCCCTTCTAGCCCGCACTCCGCGTGCGTTGCGTCTCCATCGGCGGCCGCCGCCGCCCTCCTCGACACCACAACGCGCGTTTCCGCTCCATCTTCCGTTTCGTCCGGCGTTCGTGTATGCGCCCGGCTCGCCCGCGCTGTTGTGCCATCCGTCCGTGGGTGGGCGGCCAGCCAGCGCCCGTTGGCGCTCCACCCTGCTCGCCTGCAGCCACGTCCGGCGCTGGGGTGTGATTTTGTTCTGTCCAGAAACTCCTCGCGTCCGATGCAGCGTCCGTGCTGGGAGTGAATTTTTATCTGATATAAATTCTGAAACGCACGCTAAAAACCAAGTTCTTATTTTTATTTCGCGGCAGTTTCTTAGGCGATTTGTCTTCTTTTTTCTTTTCTTTTTCTTTCCCTTTTCCTTTTAATTCTTGTACTTTGGAATAACAATTGGGATTGCACGATTTCGGATTTTGGAAGACGAATTTGTCTATGAATGGTTGTAAGTTTTTCTGGTTTTGATTATGTCTATGTAATTGGGATTGGATTAATTTCTATCATGAGATGAATTATCGATTTGTTGGGAAATATATGTTTGATTGTTCTCGTTTTGAATTGTGATTATTGAATCGATGATTTGCGATTTTTCTCATCCGTATGAATTGTTTATTTTAAGATCTTCATGCATGGTGTTCGAAAGAATAGTGTAGGTTGATTGTATGCTTATGTTGATTATGAAGATATGCGAGAGCAGATTTATATTAAATATAAGTTTGAGAATGAAAGTGATCGAGAGATTAGTTTGTTGTCGAATAAATGATATATACGGTTAGGGTTTTGCTATCGTGTGCTTTGTAGTAAAATATCCTTCGTAGTTGATGGTGGGTTGATTTAGAGATCCCCTGTCATTAAGTTTGAGTCTAACGTTAACGTAATCAAGAGATTAGTAAGTGTTGACCGTTTGGTGAGAGGCATGGGTGTTTTATGCATTGTGTGCGGGTCTTTGATTCATTAATAGCGAGGATAGATTCGAGCCCTAGAACACCGTCTCCAATTCCGTGTATCTGTCAATTCCTATTCTTGTCCAAGTGCATCCGCTTTCCCTGTTTTATTTTATTTCCTGCTTTCGTCCTTTCCGTGACAGCCCCCTTTATGTTAGGACGTTAGTATTTCTTTTCTACTTCTGTGTCTGACATAAAACCGTAGCCCTGTTAAGCCTTCCTCGAGAGATTCGACTTGGGTCGACCTTACCATTCTATAAGGACCTCGTACTATTGCGAGCGACTGAAAAGAACAATTAGGTCGGAACAACTATCGTAAGAAGGGACTTCGCGGGAAGTTATACTTGAGGTGATGTCTAAGCAATGACCATAATTTTAATAGCAGAAAATGAATTCTTAGAATTGGCATACTCACTAGGACCATACCGCTTCCAATCCAAATTCCTTCCTTATCTCATTTTAAATCTATCTCTAGAGAACTTATGAAAAATCGCATTTGCAAGCCACGCGTGTGGACGTTTACACATGAAACTCCCAATTCTCAATAGATTAAAATGTTTTATTTAGAAATCTCATCTAACAAACTTATGACAAACAAGTGCAAGCAAGCCCGCGTGTGGGCGTTTACTCACGGGCGTATCACTTTGTTTAGAGATCAAAAGTGGAGGTCTTGACATTTTAATTTAAAATTAATATGTCGGGTTACTTGCTTAGTCTTTTGTTTCAAAGGTTTGTCCATGCAGATCACGTAATCCTAGCATGCGTTTTATAGAACTCAACATGGAAAACATTCTCGCAGTAATTCTAAAATATGCTTGAAAACGCGATAAACCTAGCATGCTTACTATGCTCATCCAATCACGAAAACATATAACATGTTTATATCGTAATTAAACATACATAGCATGCTCTTGCATAATTTAAACATCCACGACATGCTTTGAGCGATAAAATAAAATAAAATCGTTCATCGCGCTTCACTCATGGATCTCAGACTTCTGCGTAATTTATTACATAAATTTGCAAAGTACGGATCTTCAAACTCGGAAACGGGCCTCGCGTGCACGGGCACGGACCGGATTCATCAAAATAGGATTTGGGCCGAAAAATTGAAAACGGGCCGGATCATTGGAACGGGCGAACCGGATCAAAAACTGAACCGTGTCAAAATTTGGATCCGGGCGAAAAATCGGTCGAGGCGAACCGGTCGCGTCGACCCAAAACAAACGGGCGGGTCAAGATAAAAGGCGGGGGCGCGCTATGGCACAGCCCATGCGCGCCAAGACACCGCCGCCGCCCACCGCTGCGCCGCGTCGCCCGTGAATGAGCGCCGAGAAAACCCGACGACCTTGAGGTTTCCTGCGCGAATCTCGCGCTGAGGCCGCCGAGCGTCGCAAAGGCCTCGCGCGAGATTCGCGCGCCCCGCGTCGTCCGTACGTGACCAAAGCCTCGTTGAGGTTTCCCCGCGCGTCGCCTGGCTGTGCTACCGAGCACGCCCGCGCACACGACACGCGACCCGCAGCTGAGGGTGCCTACCGAGAACGTCGCCCAGCAGCCCGTCGAGAGCCGCCGAGACGTCACCCAGCCACATCGCCCGGTGCTACCGGGGCTTCCGCGTGAAAATCGCACGCCCCGCGTTGCCCAGTGCCGCCGAGCACACCAGCTGGCGTTGAGGTTTCCTCACGCGCGCTCGCGCTGAGATGGCCAAGCGCTGCCGAGAAATCCGTGCGCGCTGCTGCCGAGAATCTCGTGCGCACAACGTGCTCCCCGCGGCCGAGCGCGCTTGCCGCACCGCTGTCGAGCAAACCCGCCTTGCGCCTCGCGATCACGTGAGCGCCGCGAAGCGCCGCCGCCGAGGCGCGACCGCAGCCGCTTAGCACCGCCGAGCGCACTCTCGGCGTTGGCGATGCCGAGACATCCACGCTCAAGCGCGCACCCGCACCGCTCGCTACCGAGCCGTGCGCCCGGCCCCGCCGCCTCGCCCGCCTCGTGACCTACCGAGAAACGCGGGCATGGCGCCAAGCGCTGCGCTCGCGCCGTACGTCCGGTTTTCCGGTGAACTCCCATCGTCTCGTTCTTCGTGCTTTCGTCTTCGTTCTTCTTTTACAGATAAGATTTACAGGAAAAAATCTAATCTAACCATGGATTTTCTCGTGGTGAAAACAAAATCCGACAAAAATAAAGCGAGCCACGATGAACAGCATGATTCATAATTAATTAATTGCGACGTTATAATCAAGCGTGAATTAATCCAACAGAGCCAAGATCGATCCCGTGCTCGATACCAATTTTAGGAAATCGATTTTAACCTCTCACGAGGATCTATCTTGGATGTTTAATTCACCATACATTGATTATATGCCTAGCATGCACCTATATAATTAATTGCAACACGTAGGGTTTTCTCGTGTTTACCGCGAATCATGGGGATGAGCGGATCAAGACTTGTGCTTTGATCTTACGGGTGTATCCGGTTGCCTAATCTCCAATGTCGAGTGTGGACAATCTATGGAGAATGCTATAGAAAATCACCCTCTTTTTTTCTCTCAAATTTTGAAAATTCTCACCACAAGTATATGGTAATTCTAGAAAATAATGGAATGAGGATTAGCCTTGATTTTCTCTCACCTTATATTTATAATGCACTCCCAAATCCTATCTAGATAGGATCTATGCATATCTAATAAATATAATAATATCATTTAGGATAGAGAGGATCAAATCGAGTCCCAAGGGGATCGAGAGAGAGGTGGGCAATTTTCACCCTAGCTACAGGGCTCGGATGGGCCACCCGATGATCAAATGCAAGGAATAAAGATGGGCCTCAAATAAATTAATTATCTTATGTTCAGAACATAAATTAATTCATAAACATTTATTCATGCCACTAGAGAATAAATCTTGACTTACCCTTTATTACCGAAGGTGAGTCGGCTTGCACTTAGACTTTACGAATCCCGTATTTAAGATATCGACGTCCATTAATTATTCTACGTTGCTCGATCGCTTAAAATAATTAATATCTTTAATTCCTTAAGTAGTACCACTCAACCTTATTATTGTACTTGAGATAACTCAACTGCGGGGTTTAGTACAATAAACCTTTGAGCTCCTTGAGGGCGTCATCATCCTAGCGGATACGGTGACTCGACACGGGTAACTAGCATGACATACAAGATCGCCACCACCCAAGATGCGAGAGAATCTTGGGTTATCTCATGTAACCTCACCCATAGCAAGTCAAAGTGATGGTCAAGAACTCATACTCACCTAATACCTTATCGAGATTTAGATCTACGTAAGTCTCCGAGATCTAGGTTCTTCACGACGGTCAGATAGAAGAACTCATATCACTGTGATCCATCAATACGTCAGAGACGTACCAGCATAGACAAGTAACCAAGTCAAGTCACTTCTTATCTACACCGCAGCCTATACCTACAACTCGTCCTCAAGTTGTCTCAGCTGTGATATTTTTTATATCTCATTAAGCTTGACCAATCATACAGACTTCTGTGATCTACAACACACTGTGTGATCTAACTTATATATGAGATAAAAGGACATACATATGCAATCAAGTAAACAATTCAGATAGGAGATTATAATAGTGGTAACAGGAAATATTGTATACAAGCTCAACCAAACTGCTTTCTGTATACAAATCCAACATCTTTTATTTCAAAAGATTTTTCCATGCAAATTATGTAATTCTAACATGCTCTTTCTCGAACTCTACATATAAAACGTGCTCGTAGAATTCTAAAACATGCCTTAAAACGCGATAAACCTAGCATGCTTGCTAAATGCATTTAATCATGAAAATATATATCTTTTTTTATCTACGTTATTAAACATACATTGCATGCTACTCCATAATTTAAACATCCACGACATGCTTTGAACGATAAAATAAAATAAAATTCGTTCATCACAGCCTATTCGTGGATCCTTTACGTCCTTGCCTAATTTATTACATAAATTTGCAAAGTATAAACTTCATTTTTTTTTGAAACAGGCCTCTCGTGTATGGGCACAAACTGGATTCATCAAAAGTAAATTTGGGCCAAAAAATTGAAACTGGGCTAGAATAGTGATTTGGGCCGAGTCGGGTCAAAAATTTGAATCGGGTCAGGTCAGGATCGGTTCGGGTCAGCCTGGGTGGACTAAGCCGTGCGCTAGGGCACAGCCCAGTGCCGCCTAGCCATCCATCGCCCATTTCTTGATGTGTGTGTGCATGTGTGCACTGAGCGCTGTGCGCGGGCGCTGTTCATGCACGCACGTGCCTGCGCGTGGGATGCATGCTCGTCGTGCGCCGAGCATCCCATCCCACACGCTAGTGCCCTATCGCCCATGTACCATCCACCAATGTGCTGTCTAGCACTCATCGAGTGCCTCTAGCATGTGCGCCAAGGCCTGGGCGCTATGTACGCACCTTGTGTGTGTGTGCTGTCGCCCGAACACAATGCCACGCTTGTCTTTGCCGACCGCCTACTAGCACACTCTGCACGCCAGATTTTCCCACGCGTTATATGCAAAGGGGATCCACACGCAGGAGCCGTACAATGTTGCTACGTTGTTGGCCATTCATGATTTTCAATCCGTGTGCGGGCGTTGGGCGTGCAGGGTCATACGGTCCCTGTCGTCGCCCGTCGTGTGTTGCTGCCTGCGCGCCTTCCATCACACTGCACGACAGGACTCCGTCGTCTCATCACGTTCTTCAGGTTATTCATCTTCGTATTTTGTTTTTACAGATATAATATACAAAAATAAATTCTAATATAACCACATATTTTCTCGTGGTGAAAAATGATTCCAACAAAAAAACAAACAACCGAGCCACGATGAACGATAAATCCACAATCAATTATGGCGCACGTAATAATCAAACGTGAACGACAAATCCACAATCAATTATGGCGCACGTAATAATCAAACGTGAATTAATCCAACAAAGCCAAGAAACTGATCCCAGGCTCTGATACCAACTGTAGGGAAATCTTAATTTACAGTCTTCCGAGGATCTATTTTGGATGTTTAATTCTTCATACATTGATTATATACCTAGCATGCATCTATATAATTTAGTGCAACATATAGGTGTTTACTTGTGTTTACCTGTGTATTTCTGGGATATGAGATCAATGACAAACTCTAGCTTTGATCATCTGGACTATATCCCGGATGTCTGTTCTCCAATACTGAGTGTGAGCAATCTATAGAGAATACTATAAAATTTCGCCTCCTACTTGTCTCTATGAGATTTTCGAAAATCTCAAACAAATGAATATAATTATTCTTATTTTCTTTCACCTTTTATTTATAATGCATTCCTAGAATCATGTTTAGATATGATCCTTATATATCTGACAAATACAATCATATCTTTGCAGATAAATCATATCTAGAAAAATTATCGCTTAATATATAATAATATCAGATAATATCTCTTGATATCGAATAATATCAGATAATATCTCTTGATATCTAATAGTATCAGATAATATATATCTAGATATTGGAGATATATTAAAATTATACATAAATCATAATAGAGTCACAATGGAGTCTACATAAGAGTGGGCGAAATTTACTGCAGCAATAGGCCTTGACGGGCCAGCCCATGGATCAAATGCAAGAAATAAAGATGGATCTAAAATTAATTAATCATATTATGTTCAGCCCATAATATAAATTAATTCATAAAAATTTATTCATTTCACACGAGAACAAATGTTGAATTATCCCTTTATTACCGAAGTTGAGTTGGGCTTGTGCTTAGACTTACAAATTCTCGTATTTAAGATATCACACGTCCATTAATTATTTATAGCACTCTGACTGCTTAAAATAATTAATCTTTTTAATTCCTTAAGTAGTACCACTCAACCTTGTTATTTTATTAAAGCTAACTCAACCAACAGGGTTTAGTACAATAAACCTTTTCGATCTCCTTAAGGGGACGTCATTATCGTAAACGGATACGGTGAGTCAATACAAGTAACTAGCATGACATACAAGCACTATTATCACCCAAGATGCGGAAAATTTTGGGTTATCTCGTGTAGCCCTCACCCACAACAAGTCAAAATGATGGTCAGTAACCCATACTCACCTAAAATCTTATCGAGGTTTAGATCAACGTAAAGTCACCAAGATCTAGGTTCTTCACGACGGTCAGACAGAAAAACTCATCTCACTGTGATCAGATTAAAGCTTTAGAGCACAAGTTTGCCAAGTTCAGTATTGAGCAGATACCGAGAGAGGAAAACTTAAAACAACCTATCACTCGTACAGTCGGTGTCCCTAGTGGAACTCGATCAACTTTAATTTCTTGAAGTATCTGGTGTCGATCTCTCCCACTAGACACGATATCTTATACTTTTGGCGGAATCGGTGGTGAAGCTCATCATTGATTTCTTGAAGAATGATTTAACTTTGAATTTGTGGTTTTTCATGTAGTTCCCCTCCAATAATATGGCATTGGTGTTAATAACGACCTTCTGATCCTTAGACTGTAGAAATAACCATATTTCGTTCCTCTAAGATATCCAACAAACAACCTTGCATCAGATCTAGCCTCCAACTTGCCAGCTCTTGTTCAGCACATGTGTTGGACTGCCCCATATCCTTATGTGGCTTAAACTAGGCTTACGCCCAAACCATAACTCGAAAGAGGCCTTGTCGACTAATTTGGACGGTACCAGATTGAGCAAGTATGCCGTTGTTTCTAAGGTATACCCCAGAAGGAAACAGGCAAAGTCGCATAGCTCATCATTGATCTAGTCATCTCTTAGAGAGTCCTATTTCTTTGCTCGGATACACCGTTTTACTGTGGTGTGCCCGATGTAGTTAGCTGGGACGTAATCCTACACTGCACCAGGTAGTCTGTGAACTCGTTGCTGAGGTGTATACTGCCGCGATCAGACCGCAATGACTTGATACTTTTACCTAGCGTCGTCTTCACTTCCGCTCTAAATTCTTCGAAAATTTCTCAAAGCATTCAGACATCCAGTAATCGTCAATGCAAATGACAAAATACTCTTACCCTCCATGAGCTTGTGTAGACATCGGTCTACATAGGTCAGAGTGAAGTAATTCCAACACCTATTTGGTTCTATACCCCTTTGCCTTGAAGGGTCTGGTCGACATCTTACCCTCTATACAGGATTCACAAGGTGGGAACAGAGTAACCGTAAATTCTCCCAACACGCCATTCTTATCCAGTCTTTAGATCCTATTTAGATTGATGTGAACTAATCTAAGATGCCAAAGATAATAGTCCTCTTGCAAAGAAAACTTATTCTTCTTATGTTTTGATGTAGTAGATGTAACATAGTTATAGGTATTATGCTTAGCAAATATAGTATAAAGAGAGTTGTATAATGTCCACAACAAATAAACTCATCATTTCTCATGATAGAAACACCACTACAAAAAGTAACAGAATATCCATTAACAAAAAACTTAGAAACGGAAATAAATTCTGCCGAAACACCAGCACATAGAGTACATATCTCAAAACTAAAACTGTTCTATCAAAGCATAAAGTTACATCTCCAACTGCAACAACCTCGACTTTCTTCGCGTTGCCCATGGAGATCATAATCTCGTCTTCACTTAGTTATCTTATCCGCATGAACCCCTACAAGGTATAACAAACATGATCAGTCGTGCTCATATCTACTATCCATGAATGAGTAGGACAAGTCTCCAAACATGTTTTCATTACTAGAGTTAATTTCCCTTCAACTTAGCCTTGAGCTTTGAGTATAGAGCACTTAGCCTTCCAATTCTCAGTCTTAGCGCACTTGAAGCAATCTCCCTTCAACTTTGGCTACTTCACGCTGCCAGTGGTACTCATGCCCTTGCTCCCACTGCTTTCCTTGTCTCTACCACCCTTGGTACCCCCCTTTCTCCCTCCATATTTCAATGGAACATTAGGGCCTTTGGATGTGCTAGCGAGGGCATATGCTCATTTTCCTATTACGTCTTCCGTTACCACGAGATCGATGAGAAACTGACTGAGTGTATACTCCGTCTTGCTCATGATCGTATTTACGTGAAAGTTCTTAAAAGACTTGGGACGTGTAGTGAGAGTGATATCGATCTTGGCTTCACCGTCGATACTTCATCCGAATTGATCAAAGCTATCCATGAGATGTGTCATGTGGGAGACATGTTTATCGATTGAACTTACTTCTTCCATCTTAAAAGCTAAGATTTATCTCATTGTGTGGAAACGGACTGTTCGATCCGACTACCCAAGCTTACTCTCAAGAATTGACCAGATCTCAGTCACGTCTACCATTGACTGATATTGCAGTTGCAAGACCTTTGACATAATAGTCATCATATAGCACTTAGATATATTTTTTGACTTATGCCAGAGTCTGCTTGACTCTCGCTGCTCATCTATTGATGTGTTAGTAAGGGCAATGAACTTGGGAGTAATAAGCACAAACGTATGTTCTTATGTTATAAGAACATATTCCATGTTTCATTTCCACTCGATATAGTTCTGAACAGGTAAGGGGTTTTGTACGAGCATGTTGATAATCATAGTTAGAGTCATATCTGAAAATAAATGTAAATACATAAGCATACGATCGCATATACTTCGTAACAAAAATATTGTAACCTTTTGATAAAACAATAATGATTGAAACCTCCAAATGCCCAATGAATCCTACATGCGAGCCACACGTGTGGACATTTACACATGAACCCCTCGACCAGACTACAATAAACCTTTTAGTCGTTTAATTTCACTCCATCTCAACTTAACCTTATGACAAATGAAATTAATAATTGAACCTTAACTCTACCACATCACTATCGCAAGAATGGACTTCGTGGAACTTTTACTTGAGGTGATACCTAAGCAGTTATCACAATTTTGACAGCTGAGATCAAATATTTAGAATTGGCATACTCACTCGGATCATACCGTTTTCAATTCAATTTCGTTCATCTTATTTTACATCTATCTCTAAAGAACTTATGAAAGTCACACATGTCAGCCACGCGTGTGGACGTTTACACGTGAAACTTCCACTTCTCAATAGATTAAAATATTTTATTTAGAAATATGATCTAACAAACTTATGATAAACAATGCAAACAAGTCATGCATGTGGACGATTACTCACAGTGCGTATCACTTTTTTTTTGGTAATTTAATACAGAAATTTTAAAGGCTGCGTCACGATGGACTCGAACCCAAGACCTTTGGCCTCGGGCATTAACCACTCTACCACTAGGCCAACACACACACACAAAATGTGGAGGTCTTGACGTATTTAATTTAAGAATTAAAATGTCAGATTTTTTTGCTTAGTCTTTGTATTTCAAAAGGTTTTTCCATCTAGATCACGTAATCCTAACATGCTCTTTCTAGATTTCAACATGTAAAACATGCTCGCAAAATTCTAAAATATGCTTTAAAACGTGATAAACCAAGCATGCTTGCTAAACACAGTTAATCACTTAAACATATATCCATGCTTTTCCACGTAGTTAAACATACATTGCAAGCTATTCCATAATTTAAACATCCACAACATGCTATGAATGATAATAAATAAAATAAAATTCATGTAGGGAAATCTGATTTTTAACCCTCTCCCGAGGATCTATCTTGGATGTTTAATTCACCATACATTGATTATATACCTAGCATGCACCTATATAATTAATTGCAACACGTTGGTGTTTTCTCGTGTTTACCTACAAATTTGTCAGGCAAGGATTGGATCAAGACTCGTGCTTTGATCTTCTGGACTATGTCCCGATTGCCTAAACTCTAATGCCGAGTGAGGATAATCTATGAAGAGTGCTATAGAAATTCGCCTTCTTCCTTTCCTCAAAGTTTTCGAAAAACCTTACTTGGAGAAGTATGATTTTCGAAAATTCCACTATTGAGATTAGGGTTTGATTTTCTCTCACCTTATATTTATAATGCACTCCTAAATCCTATCAAGATAGAATTTATGCATATCTAATAAATATAATAATATCACTTAAGATAGAAAGGATCAAGACAAAGTCCTAGAGTGACTCTAAAGGAGGGGGACGAAATTTCACTAAGCAACAGGCCTTGATGGGCCAGCCTAGGGATCAAATGCAAGGAATAAAGATCAGCCTCAAATAAATTAATTATCTTATGTTCAGCCCAGAACATAAATTAATTCATAAACATTTATTCATGCCACTAGAGAATAAATGCTGGCTTACCCCTTTATTTCGAAGTTGAGTCGGGCTTGCACTTAGACTCCACGAATCCCCTTATTTAAGATATCGAACGTCCATGACATACAAGCACTGCCACCACACAAGATGCAGAGAATCTTGGGTTATCTCATGTAACCCTCACCCATAACAAGTCAAAGTGATGGTCAGCAACTCATACTCACCTAATACCTTATCGAGATTTAGATCAACGAAAAGTCACCGAAATCTAGGTTCTTCACGACGGTCAGATAGAAGAACTCATCTCAATGTGATCCATCAATACGTCAGAGACGTACCAGCATAGACAAGCAACCAAGTCAAGTTACTTCTTATCTATACCGCAGCCTATACCGACAACTCGTCCTCAAGTTTGACCAATCATACAGACTTTTGTGATCTACAACACACTGTGTGGTCTAACTTATATATGAGATAAAGGGACATACATATGCAATCAAGTAAACAATTCCATTAGGAGATTGTAATAGTGGTAACAGGAAACATTGTATACAAGCTCAACCAAAACTGCTTCCAGTATACAAATCCAACAATCTCCCACTTATACTAAAGCAAAACTTTTAGTATACAATGTGTCTCTCTACTAGCTATTACAAACAACACCATCACTTTGCTTCTCCCACTTATACAAAAGTTTCCTTTCTAAGTGAGTGCCATCTTGTGCAATCCAAGTCCTCGAATATGCTCTTCGTAGACTTTTTACGGTAAGCTATTCGTGAATGGGTCAGCTAGGTTATCCGCAGTACCAATCTTTTCAATGAGCACGTCTCCTCGTCTAACGATTTCTCGTATGACATGGTATTTTCTCTGTATGTGTTTGGTTGCCTTGTGGGTCCGTGGTTCCTTCAATTTTGCCACTGCACCTGAGTTATCACAATAAACTATGATACTCTTGGGCAAACCAGGTACCACATCTAGATCCATGAGGTAGTTCTTGAATCATCTGACCTCTTTAGCACCTCCGGCGGCTACATATTCAGCTTCCATGGTAGAGTCCGCCTTGCATCATTTGCTTTGCACTCATGAGGATACGGCTCCTCCTCCCAAGGTAAACACATAGCACAGGGTAGATTTTTTCTCATCACGATCGACTTGGAAATCCAGTCGAATAACCCAAATGCATTAGACTATCGCATGGTAAACTAGCCTATAATCTCGAGTCTTTTCGGTGCTTGAGTATATGCTTTACCATGATCCAATGAGCTTGTCGAGGTTAGGCGATATCTTGCTACTATGCCTACCGCATAGCGGATATCGGGTCTCGTACATAGCATTGCATACATGAGACTTCCTACGGCCGAAGCGTAAGGAACTTGTCTCATTTCCTCTATCTCCTTTGCAGTCATAGGTGACTGCTCCTTAGATAAAGGAACACCATGCCTGAAAGATAGCAATCCTTTCTTGGCGGTCTGCATACTAAAACGAGTAATCACAGTATCAATGTAAGACGCCTGAGATAAGCTCAACATTTTCCTCTTGCGATATCGGTAAACCTTGATCCCAAGAATGTACGCTGCATCTCCTAAGTCTTTCATTTGAAACTGATCGGATAACAACCTCTTTACGGACAACAGCTTCACATTGTTGCCAAGTAGAAGGATGTCATCTACGTAAAGTGCAAGAAATAACACATCATCGTTGACATCTAAACGATACACACAACTTTCTCTAGGCAACTGGGTATGTTGGATTTGTATACTGGAAGCAGTTTTGGTTGAGCTTGTATACAATGTTTCCTGTTACCACTATTACAATCTCCTATCTGAATTGTTTACTTGATTGCATATGTATGTCCCTTTATCTCATATCTAAGTTAGATCATACAGTGTGTTGTCGATCACAGAAGTCTGAATGATTGGTCAAGCTTAATGAGATATAAAAAGTATCACAGCTGAGACAACATGAGGACGAGTTGTTGGTATAGGTTGCGGTATTGATAAGAAGTGACTTAACTTGGTTGCTTGTCTAAGCTGGTACGTCTCTGACGTATTGATGGATCACAGTGAGATGAGTTCTTCTATCTGACCATCGTGAAGAACCTAGATCTCGGTGACTTTACGTTGATCTAAACCTCGATAAGGTATTAGGTGAGTATGAGTTCTTGACCATCACTTTGACTTGTTATGGGTGAGGGTTACATGAGATAACCAAGATTCTCTCGCTTGGGTGGTGGCGGTCTTGTATGTCATGCTAGTTACGTGTCGAGTCACCGTATCCATTTAGGATGATGGCGTCCCTTAAGGAGCTCAAAGGTTTATTGTACTAAACCCCGCAGGTTGAGTTATCTCAAGTACAATAATAAGGTTGAGTGGTACTACTTAAGGAATTAAAGTAATTAATTATTTTAGCGATCGGATCGGTGTAAATAATTAATGGACGACGATATCTTAAATACGGGATTTGTGAAGTTTAAGTGCAAGCCCGACTCAACTTGAAATAAAGGGTAAGTCAAGATTTATTCTCTAGTGGCATGAATAAATGTTTATGAATTAATTTATGTTAAATTTGAACATAAGATAATAATTTATTTGAGGCCCATCTTTATTCCTTGCATTTGATCCATGGGCTGGCCCATCCAGGCCTGGAGCTATGAAGAATTTCGCCCCCTCCTTATAGAGTCCCTCTGGGACTCTACTTGATCCTCTCTATCTTAAGTGATATTATTATATTTATTAGATATGCATAAATTCTATCTTGAAAGGATTTAAGATTGCATTATAAATATAAGGTGAGAAAAATCAAACCCTAATCTTAAGTGTGAAAATTTCGAAATTACTATTCATATAGTGGAGATTTTCGAAAACTTCATTGGAAGGAAGAAGGCGAATTTCTATAGCACTCTCCATAGATTGTCCTCACTCGGCATTGGAGTTTAGGCAATCGGGATACAGTCCAGAAGATCAAAGCACGAGTCTTGATCCATTCTTTTCCGATAAATTTGCAAGTAAACACGAGAAAACACCTACGTGTTGCAATTAATTATATAGGTGCATGCTTGTAGTAACCCGAAAATCTTTTAGTATTAATTAAAGCCTAATTAATTATAATTAGGGGCTTAAAAGCTATTTAATTCATAAGAATGTATAAAGAGGTATATAATGGATTATTAATCGATAGAAATTCGATTATTTCTTAATTGAAGAATATGAGAT
This sequence comes from Salvia rosmarinus, assembly GCA_036937905.1. Lineage (NCBI taxonomy): Eukaryota > Viridiplantae > Streptophyta > Magnoliopsida > Lamiales > Lamiaceae > Salvia > Salvia rosmarinus. The sequence goes on from CM072817.1 coordinate 43,769,154, forward strand.
TTGAAAACCTAGAGAATAATTAGAAATGAGTTTATTATGATAAAATGTGAATTTTGTGATTATTAATGTGTGTTGACGAAAAATGCTATTAAATAGAAATTTTGCTATGGAATTCATTAATTATTTTTATGTGGAATTTTTTATAAAATAAAATGAATTATGGTTCAAGCTATTAATTTGCTTGAATAAATTTATTTTATTAATATTTAGTGATAAAAGAATTATTTGGTATGGTTTTCGAAAATTAAGAAGCATGATTATAATTAGTTGAATTTTAACATATGAAAGAATTTAAATTATGTTACATGAATTTAATTTCAATCATGAATATAAATTGTATTAGATTTCATTAATTTTTAGAAATATAGTTCTAATAATTAAAATATACTAAAGTTTAACCTTAGTAAAAATTAAGGTGTAATTATAATTTATTGAAATTAGTGTAACATACACATGTAATTAAAATTAAATTCACATTTAATTACAATTAAGCTTTTAGAAATATATACACATAATATATCATCTTCAACCTCATTTTTCTCCCAAGTTTCGGCCTTCACACACCCAAGCACACACAATTTTTAATTTTCACTTTTAAATCCATATTTAAGTGTGAAATTAGGGGTAATTCACTCCAAGCAAGGTAATTACTTCATTTAACCTAAGTTTTTGTGATTTAAATTGATATATATATATGATCTTCTATAATCCTAGGATTTTCGAAAATTATAAAATGTTGATTATGATTGATTTATTTAATTTTTGTTATGTTTATGGAATTAATTATGTTTATGAAGCTTAATTAACATATTCTATGGTTTTAAATTCTTTAAATTCATGAAGATGAAAAATTAAAGAATCATCCATGAACCCTAATTTTTGGTATGTGAATCATATGTTATAATTAGTTGAATTGAGCTTAAATATATGCTTAGGAATGAATATAAACATCATATGATCAAAGAAATAAAAATTTAAACCATGCTTGTTTAATTCTCAAAATTTTCAAAAACTATAGGTGACAAGAACTTGGGGATTTTGATTTTTATTTGATCTATTTGACATGATATTTATGCTTTAGGATATAAATAATGCATAAAATGAATTTATAGGAATTTAATTCATGCATTAACATTAACTCCCAAATTTTCGAAAATGAAGTGGAGGTTTTGAACTTGGATTTCTTAATTTTATTTGATGTATTTGATACGATTTTTGAGATATAGGATAAAAATAATGCTTAAGTTGAATTTATGGGAATTATTGAACATATGTATTAAAAGTTGAAAAAATTAAGTTTAGTACAAAGTTAAGAATATATGTGATGAACTTGATCAAGATTTGAATGGATCATGGATTAATGATCATTGATGCTAAATGAGTATAATTATGAGATATTTGATACTAAATGGATTTTAGATGGTAAAACTATTGAAATTTTCTATGTATGTAGTTGAAGGGCATTAGACGATTAAAGTGTAAATGAATGAGTTTAAGCTTGTTTAAAGTTCTTAAATATATATTTAAGTATATGGTGATGATATTGGGGAGTTTGGGATGAAATTGGATGAGTTTGGATTAATTGGGCCATTCATATTATAAACGTTACTCTGCCAAATTTCGGTAAAAATTGTTTATTAATAAGACGTTATGAGCAATTAAGTAATAGATTTATGATAAACAAGTGAAATTTATTTACTTGAAGTTGTTTAACATCTTTGAGAATAGCATGTTATATAGTTATTTAGTAATTAAGTTATTATGGAATAAGTTATAAAGTAATGAAATAAATTTAATCTAATCTTCAATTAGGTAAAACTAAGATTGAGAAATAATATGTTTTAGTGAGTAATGAAGTTTACTAAATGCTATAATAATCTTATTTTACATGGAACAATCAAAGGAATTCGGAAAGTGAAAGACGAGGAAGCAAATATTTTGGAATAGACGTTGTGAGGTGGGTAATGCTTTGCAAATTATTTTGAGAAAAGTTAATGTTATGCTTTGAAATTATTGATATCATGAAAATATTTTCAATCACCACATTATAAATATGTTAAAAATGAAAGTTTTACCACATTGTGGGTATGACGGCGATTTACCTATCTACGGTAGGAAAATGTTATATACTGTGCACAGGATATGGTCGTGAGCTTGCAAATGTAGGCCGACCATGGTATTGGGGAGGAGGCCTACTTTCTATTACCCGATGACGTAGATAGGGTATGACCGTAGTTGAGATCCTTCGAGACCAACTCAGGTATGTGATGCCGGTATGTTTAAAAAATGAAAGTGTGGTGATATGATAATAAAAGATTCTTATGAAATAATGATTCAAGTTATTTTCTCAACTCTTATTTGAAATGAAATTTATAAGTTTTGAAAGTTATGTTTAGCAATTACCCACTGAGTACTTTCTAGTACTCACACCCGCAAAGTGTTTTCTGTTGATGCAGGTTGAGCGTGGAAAAGATATAGGCTTTGGAACTGAGCTTGATCGTTGTTCTTATTTTCGTTTGTTTGAATATTTGTGCCCGAATGCCATGTCTCCATACATGACATTTCCTGTTTTTCCGCTGTTGACTTTGGAAACTTGAAACCATACTTTTGAGAAACTTTGTAAATATTTTGAAAACGTCTATGTATATATTGTGGAGGCTGTGACCTCGTTTGTAATTATTACTTGTTGTTGGTTATTTGTTGAGTGCAGGTTGACTTATCCATAATCTAGAGGATATGCTGCCCGTTTGTCGACAATTTTATTTCACTTAAACCTGTTTAATTGTCCAAAAATTTTAATGTTTTAACCCGTCACGGCCTGATTAGTTAGTTAATTGTCTAATTAATTAGTCGGGTCGTGACAGAGTGGTATCAGAGCAGTTGTTCGCTCTGGACCTGTAAGATTCCTTTCTTTGAGCCAACCTTTCGGTGTAAACCTTGAATTATTGATAAGAGCTCAGCATTCCAGTCCATCTCTTCAGCTCAACCAGGTAAGGTAAATTTTGAATTATGTGTAGAAGTGAATATGTATGCATATATTGAATATAATTCTTGAGTATGGTGAATTATTGTGATGTAGTATGTATGAACATAAATGATATATGATTGTTTTGATCAGCATATAAGTTATATTTGATTATAGGATGGCAAGGAAGAAGGTTACCGCTTGATAGAATGTCGATAATAGGCCGTCTGGATTAGGCAGCGTTGATAGGTTCTTCTCCTTTAGAATGAGAGAAGAGCAGCACATGCCGTTCTTTCTCAATCAGTACATGATGATGTGGAAGTCAGTTATGAGGTGTGGGGTGACTGAGCTGGATGGGCTGCCCCAAATAGTACAAGCTTTACCTCCTTCTTGGCGGGGATATGCATCTGAAATTTCTCTGTACTATGTACATCCCGATATGGAGTGCAGAATTACTGGTAACCTCGATCAATTTGTAAATCTTATCAAAAGTCAGTATAGGATGGTAGGAGATCCTCCATTCGCACCATACCGTCATTTTGATCAGTTTATTCCAACAGTCCATCAAATTTTATCTGATATTCTAGATCCAAAAAGTAAAGAAATTGAACCTGAATCTCAAGAAATTGTTGTATCTAGTCCTACATATGAGTTCTATTATGATGATGATATCATTTTTCCAATTGAGTCTCAGTGGACTTCACTTGACTTGGATCTATATGACCAACTTTTTGCATTGAAAACTCCTTCTCCACCCTTATCTCCCCTTCCTGAAATTTCGTTAACCTTGTCTTCCACTGAGATAAGTCGTGAGTTTGAACAACAACCATTTGTTGGCACTTCTAGTTTGCGACCCCTATCTACTAGTGAGATGCCCTCCATATCTGATCCATCCCTTCTATTGACGGGAGAGCCCGCTTGCTCAGTCACTGATCATTCTCATGCTCTCATGGAAGAAGAAGAAGAAGAAGAAGAAGAAGAAGAAGAAGAAGAAGAAGAAGAAGAAGAAGAAGAAGAAGAAGAAGAAGAAGAAGAAGAAGAAGAAGAAGAAGAAGAAGAAGAAGAAGATGATCCAGAGGAGGATCGAGAAGAAGAGATGGAGGATTAGGAGAAATAGGTTTAATCTAGTTAGGGTAGTGAAATAGGAAGGCAAGACAGACTATCAGCCCGATGACAATGAAACTAAATTATTTTGTAAAAAGTCCTCAAGGAGGCAATTTTTCCTATAAATTATGATATGCAATACTTGTTTATTTTGTTGTGATCAAGTGATTGGTTCCTAATTCCTGTGATGATTGAACTTTGTTATAACTTGAATTTTTCCTCCCTGTCTTGATATTTATCAACTATTGTGAAAATAATATTTTTCTTTTGTATCAGTATGCCTCCTAGGAGAATGAACCCGAGTTTGGAAGGTAGAGAAAGTCAAACCACACCTCAAAATTTTCCAGATTGTACACCTTCTTCACAAAACCGGAAAATTGCAGAACTCTTTCTTCGTCAAAACCCACCGAACTTTACCGGGGCTGGTAGTCCTGCCGAAGCCAAAGAATGGGTACATACAGTAGAACGGATATTCAAGTTTTTGGAATGTAACGATCGGGAATGTTTGTTGTGTATAAATTTTCGATAAAAGGACCCGTGGATTTCTGGTGGGAGGCCAGACAGAAAACCCTCACCCCAGAACAATTGGCAAACTTCACATGGGATCAATTTAAGGAAGAACTGTATGCCAAATTCATTCCGCGGAGTTATCGAAAACAGAAAGAAATCGAGTTCATGAACTTAAAACAAGGAAGTAAGAGCGTGGATGAATATGATAGGGAATTTTGCACGTTATCCCGATATGCACCGTACAAAGTGGAAACCGACGAAAAGATGGCAAAAATGTTCCGATCCGGATTGCGACCTGAGATTCGGATTATTCTGGCTGCTCAGCCACCTATGTCCTATGTTGAAACTCTTAATCGTGCGCTAGACATGGAAATGGAAATACAGTCATAGAAAAATGTGACGGAACCGAATGTAGGCGTACCCCAAGGTTTAGTTTCGTCGAAACCTTCTCAAATGGAACAAAGGTATAAAAGAAAAAGAAAATAGGAAACCAAAGGATTTCCAAGCAAGAAGCCTTTCCAGCGACAAGGACCTACGGTATCGAGACCTTTCGACCATCAGTACCCGGGCAGACATTCTTTCCTCCGAACCAGATGAGGCCGCCCATGTGTCCTCAATGTAATCGTCCACATTTTGGCGTATGTAGAAGCGGAAGTAACACCTGTTATATGTGCGGACAATTTGGCCATTTCGCCTCTGCCTGTCCGTATAAACTCAATATGTCCGGAAAAGGAGAAAAGTCAAAGTCATTCAACCAGTTCAAACAGTAAAGGCTATAACTAGTTATCCGCAGCAGCCATGATATCAATTCCCTCTGCCACAAGTAGCCCATAATCCGGATACAACAGTATCGGAAATGCAACTTCCACCTCCCCAGATTCAACCTCAACATCAAAAAGCATATGCGATCAAACAGAAACAACCGGAGAAAACTTCAGGCAATCTAACAGGTATGGCCCAGTTATAAGGTGTGCATGTTATAGTTTTATTTGATACGGGAGCTTCGCACTCTTTCATTTCAACTGCATGTGTGGATAATCTTAAGCTTCCTGTAGAACGAGCTGAAGTAGGTTTTAAGGTGGTTACTCCGATAGGTGGGACGACTGTGGTTGATCAGATATGTCCTAACTTAGAGTTTGAGCTAGGACCACTTAAGTTGAAAGCTGAGTCTTTACGCCTTCTATGCATGTGGGATTAGATATTATTCTAGGCATGGATTGGTTGACTAAAAAATTTCGTCACAATTTGGTGCGAGCAAAGAGAGATAGCGTTTCAAACCCCAAGAAAAGAACCCACCTGTTTCTATGGAATAGATGAGAGAAGAAGAGACGTTCCTGTAATTTTTGCTTTGCAAGCAGAAAAATTGTTGAGAGGTGAAGAAAATCATGCTTATCTCGTGTATTTGAATGATGAAAGTAAGAAAGAAAGAAAAATAGAAGACATGCCGATTGTAAGAGAATATAAAGATGTATTCCTAGAAAAGTTACCAGGGTTACCTCCAAATCGACAATTGGATTTTGTCATTGATCTAGAGCCAAGGTCAACGCCGATTTCAAAAGCGCCTTATCGAATGGCTCCAAAAGAACTGCAAGAGTTAAAGATTCAATTACAAGAGCTTTTGGACCTGGGATTCATTCGACCAAGTGCATCGCCTTGGGGAGCGCCTGTCTTGTTCGTCAAAAAGAAAGATGGCACACTGAGAATGTGTATTGATTATCGGGAATTGAACAAGGTAACATTGAAAAATAAGTATCCACTACCTCGGATAGATGATTTATTTGATCAATTGAGAGGAGCAAGGGTATTTTCAAAAATTGATTTAAGGTCGGGTTATCATCAAGTGAAAATCAAACCCGATGACATACCCAAGACTGCATTTCGGACCAGATATGGACACTACGAGTTTGTAGTGATGCCATTTGGATTAACTAATGCTCCAACAGTCTTTATGGATCTTATGAATCGTGTTTTCCATGAATATCTTGATAAGTTTGTATTGGTGTTTATCGATGATATACTAATATATTCTCCAAGTGAGCAGGAGCATGAAACACACTTGTGATTGGTGTTAGAAAAGTTGAGAACCGAAAGGTTATACGCTAAGTTTAGCAAGTGTGAATTTTGGCTGAAAAAAGTAAATTTCCTTGGACATATAGTTGCAGCAGAAGGTATAAAGGTTGACCCTGCAAAAGTCCAAGCGGTACAAGAATGGAAACCACCCACGACTCCAAACAAAATTCAAAGTTTTATGGGATTGGCCGGTTACTATAGAAGATTTATTGAAGGATTTTCCAAAATTGCTAGGCCAATGACACAACTGTTGAAAAAGGGAGTGAAATTTCAGTGGACCTAAGACTGTGAAGACAGTTTTCAAGAATTGAAAAATAGACTAACCACTGCTCCCATATTGACCATACCTGATCCAGAGAAAGAATACACCATTTATACTGATGTATCTCAAAACGAATTGGATGTGTTCTGATGCAAGAAGAAAAGGTCATCACGTATGCTTCGCGGCAATTGAAACTTCATAAACATAACTATCCTACACATGATTTGGAGCTCGCAGCTGTAGTCCATGCATTGAAAATCTGGAGGCACTAATTATATGGATCAAGAAGTGAAATTTTCACGGATCACAAAAGTCTGAAGTACTTCTTTGAACAAAAAGATTTAAATATGCGACAACGAAGATGGCTTGAACTGGTCAAAGATTATGATTGCGAGATCAAATATCATCCGGGAAAGGCTAATGTACATCCGACGCTTTAAGTAGGAAAAATCAGGAAAGATTAGGAATTCTTTTGATAGAACATGAAGAATTACTGAGGGAATTCGAAAGAATGAAACCTGAAGTGGTGTTACCTCCCCAAACCACCCAAGATATAGTAGCGGCATTAATGGTACTTCCAGATTTGAGAGCCCGAATCATTGAAGCACAACGACGAGATGCATAACTGGAAGCATTGCGAGCAAGAATTAGATTAGGGAATCTTCCTGGATATCATGAAGCAACAGATAATGCGATTATGTTCGGAAATCGAATTTGTGTGCCTAATGACGACAAGTTGAAGAACGAAATTATGAGCGAAGCTCATAATGTTCCGTATGCCGCACATCCTGGAAGCACGAAGATGTACCAAGACCTTAAATAGAAATTCGTGTGGACAGGAATGAAACAAGAAATCGCATCATATGTCGAACGATGTCTAGCGTGCCAGCAAGTGAAAGCGTTGCATCAGAGACCGTACGGAAAGTTACAACCTTTAGAGGTGCCTGAATGGAAATGGGATCACATTGCGATGGATTTTGTAACTGGATTACCCAAGTCAAGACGAGAGAACACTGCTATCTGGGTAATCATTGATCGGTTAACCAAGAGTGCTCATTTTATTCCAATTCCGGTAACATACGGAGCGGATAAATTGGCACAAATTTATGTTCGAGAAATCATTCGCTTACATGGAGTGCTGATATCAATTACGTCTGATCACGATGCCAAATTCACCTCTCGGTTTTGGACGACTTTTCAAAAAGAATTGGGTACTAGATTAAATTTTAGTACCGCCTTTCATCCCCAAACAGATGGTCAAACTGAGAGAACGATTCAAATGTTAGAAGATAGCTCCGAACGGTGGTGCTCGACCGGGGAGATCAATGGGAACAGATTTTACCATTGATCGAATTCGCCTATAATAACAGTTACCAAGCTACAATCAACATGGCTCCCTACGAAGCGCTATATGGTAAAAAGTGCAGATCACCCCTTTACTGGGATGAAGTTGGAGAAAGAAAGATTCTTGGCCCTGAGGCGATATAAGAAATGGTCCAAATAGTACGACAAATAAAGCAAAGAATGAAAGAAGCCCAGGATAGACAAAAATCTTACGCGGATAATCGTCGTACATAATTGAATTTCGAGGTAGGAGATAAAGTTTTTCTCAAAGTTTTCCCAACTAAAGGAGTTCATCGTTTTGGAATAAAAGGGAAACTCAAGCCACGATTCATTGGACCTTATGAAGTATTGGAACGAATTGGGCCAGTAGCTTATAGGTTAGCGTTGCCACCTAACTTCGTTAACGTATACGATGTCTTCCACGTCTCTCAACTCAGGAAGTATGTGTATGACCCAAAACACATCCTTCATCATGATGAAATAGTTCCCCATGCTGATTTAAGCTATGAAGAAAGACCCGAATGCATTCTGGACCGGAAAGAACAAAAGTTAAGGAATAAAGTTATTCCTTTAGTGATAGTTCAATGGAAACATCATGGTCCAGAAGAGATGACGTGGGAACTAGAAGAACAGATGAAAGAGAAGTACCCCGACTTATTTAACAAGGTACTAAATTTCGGGGACGAAATTTTTTTAAGGGGGAGGGAATGTAGTAACCCGAAAATCTTTTAGTATTAATTAAAGCCTAATTAAGTATAATTAGGGGCTTAAATGCTATTTAATTCATAAGAATGTATAAAGAGGTATATAATGGATTATTAATCGATAGAAATTCGATTATTTCTTAATTGAAGAATATGAGATTTGAAAACCTAGAGAATAATTAGAAATGAGTTTATTATGATAAAATGTGAATTTTGTGATTATTAATGTATGTTGAACGAAAAATGCTATTAAATAGAAATTTTGCTATGGAATGCATTAATTATTTTTATGTGGAAATTTTTATAAAATAAAATTAATTATGGTTCAAACTATTAATTTGCTTGAATAAATTTATTTTATTAATATTTAGTGATAAAAGAATTATTTGGTATGATTTTCGAAAATTAAGAAACATGATTATAATTAGTTGAATTTTAACATATGAAAGAATTTAAATTATGTTACATGAATTTAATTTCAATCATGAATATAAATTGTATTAGATTTCATTAATAATTAGAAATATAGTTCTAATAATTAAAATATACTAAGGTATAACCTTAGTAAAAATTGAGGTGTAATTATAATTTATTGAAATTAGTGTAACATACACATGAAATTAAAATTAAATTCACATTTAATTACAATTAAGCTTCTAGAAATATATACACATAATATATCATCTTCAACCTCATTTTTCTCCCAAGTTTCGGCCTTCACACACCCAAGCACACACGAATTTTAATTTTCACTTTTAAATCCATATTTAAGTGTGAAATTAGTGGTAATTCACTCCAAGTAAGGTAATTACTTCATTTAACCTAAGTTTTTGTGATTTAAATTGATATATATGATCTTCTATAATCCTAGGATTTTCGAAAATTATGAAATGTTGATTATGATTGATTTATTTAATTTTTGTTATGTTTATTGAATTAATTATGTTTATGAAGCTTAATTAACATATGCTATGGTTTTAAATTCTTTAAATTCATGAAGATGAAAAATTAAAGAATCATCCATGAACCCTAATTTTTGGTATGTGAATCATATGCTATAATTTAGTTGAATTGAGCTTAAATATATGCCTGAAATGAATATAAACATCATATGATCAAAGAATAAAAATTTAAACCATGCTTGTTTAATTCTCAAAATTATCGAAAACAATAGGTGACAAGAACTTGGGGATTTTGATTTTTATTTGATCTATTTGACATGATATTTATGCTTTAGGATATAAATAATGCATAAAATGAATTTATAGGAATTTAATTCATACATTAACATTAACTCCCAAATTTTCGAAAATGAAGAGGAGGTTTTGAACTTGGATTTCTTAATTTTATTGATGTATTTGATATGATTTTTGAGATCTAGGATAAAAAATAATGCTTAAGTTGAATTTATGGGAATTATTGAACATATGTATTAAAAGTTGAAAATTTTAGGTTTAGTACAAAGTTAAGAATATATGTGATGAACTTGATCAAGATTTGAATGGATCATGGATTAATTATCATTGATGCTAAATGAGTATAATTATGAGATATTTGATACTAAATGGATTTTAGATGGTAAAACTATTGAAATTTTCTATATATGTAGTTGAAGGGCATTAGGCGATTAAAGTGTAAATGAATGAGTTGAAGCTTGTTTTAAGTTCCTAAATATATATTTAAGTATATGGTGATGATATTGGGGAGTTTGGGATGAAATTGGATGAGTTTGGATTAATTGGGCCATTCATATTATAAACGTTACTCTGCCGAAATTTCGGTAGAAATTGTTTATTAATAAGACGTTATGAGGAATAAATAATAGATTTATGATACACAAGTGAAATTTATTTACTTGAAGTTGTTTAACTTCTTTGAGCATAGCATGTTATATAGTTATTTAGTAATTAAGTTATTATGGAATAAGTTATAAAGTAATGAAATAAATTTAATCTAATCTTAAATTAGGTAAAACTAAGATTGAGAAATAATATGTTTTAGTGAGTAATGAAGTTTACTAAATGCTATAATAATCTTGTTTTACAAGGAACGAGCAAAGGAATTCGAGAAGTGAAAGACGATGAAGCAAATATTTTGGAATAGACGTTGTGAGGTGGGTAATGCTTTGCAAATTATTTTGAGCAAAGTTAATGTTATGCTTTGAAATTATTGATATCATGAAAATATTTTCAATCACCACATTATGGATATGTGAAAAATGAAAGTTTTACCACATTGTGGGTATGACGGCGATTTACCTATCTACGGTAGGAAAATTTTATATACTGTGCACAGGTTATTGTCGTAAGCTTGCAAATGTAAGCCGACCATGGTATTGGGGAGGAGGCCTACTTTCCATTACCGGATGACGTAGATAGGGTATGACCGTAGTTGAGATCCTTCGGGACCAACTCGGGTATATGATGCCGGTATGTTTCAAAAATGAAAGTGTGGTGATATGATAATGAAAGATTCTTATGAAATAATGATTCAAGTTATTTTCTCAACTCTTATTTGAAATGAAATTTATAAGTTTTGAAAGTTATGTTTGGCAATTACCCACTGAGTACTTTCTAGTACTCACACCCGCAAAGTGTTTTCTGTTTGATGCAGGTTGAGCATGGAAGAGATATGGGCTTTGAAACTGAGCTTGATCGTTGTTCTTATTTTCGTTTGTTTGAATATTTGTGCCCGAATGCCATGTCTCCATACATGACATTTCCTGCTTTTCCGCTGTTGACTTTGGAAACTTGAAACCGTACTTTTGAGAAACTTTGTAAATATTTTGAAAACGTCTATGTATATATTGTGAAGGTTGTGACCTCGTTTGTAATTATTACTTGTTGTTAGTTATTTGTTGAGTGCAGGTTGGCTTATCCATATTCTAGAGGATATGTTGCCCGTTTGTCAAAAAATTTATTTCACTTAAACCTGTTTAATTGTCCAAAAATTTTAATGTTTTAACCCGTCACAGCCTGATTAGTTAGTTAATTGTCTAATTAATTAGTCGGGTCGTGACAATGCTAGGTATATAATCAATGTATGGTGAATTAAACATCCAAGATAGATCCTCGGGAGAGAGTTAAAATCAAATTTCCCTACAATTGGTATCAGAGCCGAGGTTCAGTATATTGGCTCTGTTGGATTAATTCACGTTTGATTATAACGTGCGTAATTAATTAATTGTGTATCTGTCGTTCATCGTGGCTCGTTTTATTTTGTTGGATTTTTGTTTTTCACCACGAGAAAATCCGTGGTTAGATTAGATTTTTTCTTGTAAATCTTATCTGTAAAAGAAGAACGAAGACAAAAGCATGAAGAACGAGACGACGGAAAGCTACCGGAAAACCGGACGCACGGTCGAGGGTGTGCGGGCGACAACGCGGACATGCTCGGCACTCGTAGCACGCCTCTCGGCAGCTACGCGTGTTTTCTCGGCAGGTATCGGGCAGATGGCAGCAGGTTGGGCGGACAGTGCGGCATCGTGCGAGGCTGGGCGGAGTCGGCGGCATGTCTCGGCAGCCGAACGTGCGGGGCTTGCAGTTTATGCACGGACGCCTCAGCATGCCTCGGCGCTGAGCGTGCACGCTCGGTGGGCTCAGCAGATCTCGGCGAACAGGTCTCGGCAGACCTTCGGGCGGCATCGGGCCCACGGGAGCCTCGGCAGGCTTCGGCAGTTTGGGACGGAGTGTAGTGAGTACAAATAAATTTTCTTCGACAGTAAGAACAATCTCAATGCTTCGTTTCCACTCGATAAAATTTGGACTGGATAGAGGATTTTGTGCGAGCATATTGATAATCGGTGTAAGAGACATATCTGAAAAGTAATGTAAACACATAAGCATACGATCGCACATAATTCGTAACAATAATATTGTAACCTTTTGATAAAACAATGTTAATTGAAACCTCCAATCTCCCAAGGAATTCCACATGCAAGCCACACGTGTGGACGTTTACACATGAACCCCTCGACCAGACTAAAATATACCTTTTAGTCGTTTAATTTCAATCCATGTCAACTTATCCTTATGACAAATGAAATTAATGATTGGACCTTACTAGACCACATCACTATCACAAGAAGGGACTTCGCGGGAAGTTGTACTTGAGGTGATGTCTAAGCAATAACCATAATTTTAACAGTAGAAAATGAATTCTTAGAATTGGCATACTCACTCAGACCATGTCGTTTCCAATCCAAATTCTTTTGTCTTCTCATTTTAAATCTATCTCTAGAGAACTTATGAAAATCGCATATGCAAGCCACGCATGTGGACGTTTACACATGAAACTCCCACTTCTCAATAGATTAAAATGATTTATTTAGAAATCTCATCTAACAAACTTATGATAAACAGTGTAAACAAGCCACGCGTGTGGACGTTTACTCACAATGCGTATCACTTTGTTTAGAGATTAAAAAGTGGAGGTCTTGACATTTTAATTTTAGAAATTAATATGTCAGGTTTTGTAATACCCCGTCTTTTCTAAACACATTTTGCATGGCACGTTTTTGAGAAAAGGTCGAAGGTTGACTTTTGTTTCGATGATCGACCGTCACGAAACCTTAGGCGTTGTGAAGAGTGTCTTATGGCTAATTCATAGACACTAAGTATGCGAGTTTTCAACCACCCATGAAGGTTTAGCACTCAGGGAAGTTATCGAAAAATCGGACTTTTCATTGGTCTTTAAAAGCATATCTTGTTTATAGTCGTTGTGTCCGGTATTTTATTTCGTGTCCATGGGTACCAAGTTTGCTAAATTTGAGTCCGTTTGCAAAGTTGCATCGCTGCGTTTTCGAAAAAGGGCATTTGCAATGCTGCTGTGACCCTTGCTTTTCCTATAAATAGGAGGCTAGGGCCTTCATTTTCAACATTCATTTCCTCTCTCTGTGTACGGAAAGAGTGCTGTGCTGCTGCAGCTGAAGAGCAGTGGGGATCGGCACGCTGCTGGAGAGTGGGGATCGAGGGAGGCTCGGTGAGCCAGCCATTCTTGCCGAGCCACCACCGCCGATCAACCTCTCCCGGCAGCCCGTTTTCTATTTTGTCCTTTTCTTGTTTTGATTCCGATACCTCCTCCCAACCGATCAAGACTATCCATGAGATGAGTCATGTGGGAGACATGTTCATGGACCGAACTTCCTTCTTCCATCTTACACGCCAAGATTTCTCTCATTGTGTGGAAGCGATCGTCGATCCGATCCCAAACTTACTCTCGAGACTTGACCAAATATCGATCGCGTCTACCATCGATCGATCTGCATTGCAAGCCTTTGGACATAGTAGTCATCATATAGCATTTAGCCATATTGTTTGACTTATTCAAATCCTTGACTCTCATTGCTCATTAGTCGATGCGTCGATAAGGGCATCGGGTTTAGGAGTAGTGAGAACAAACATGTGTTTTCAATGATAAGAAAATATTCCATGTTTCGTTTCCACTCGATAAAATTTGGACGGATAACGGATTTTGTGCGAGCATATTGATTATCGGCGTAGAGACATATCTCGAAACGATAATGTAAACACATAAGCATACGATCGCATATAATTCGTAACAATAATATTGTAACCTTTTGATAAAACAATATTAATTGAAACCTCCAATCGCCAAGGAATCCCACATGCAAGCCACAGCGTGTGATCGCGTTTACATGAACCTCGATCAAACTAAAATATACATTTTAGTCGTTTAATTTCAATCCATGTCAACTTATCCTTATGACAAATGAAATTAACGATTGGACCTTACTAGACCACATCACTATCGCAAGAAGGACTTGGCGGAAGTTGTACTTGAGGTGATGTCTAAGCATTGACCACAATTTTAATAAAGTTAAATGAATTCTTACAATTGGCATACTCACTCGGACCATACCGCTTCAATTCAAATTCTTTTGTTATCTCTTTTATATCTATCTCTAGAGAACTTATGAAAATCGCACATGCAAACGCGCGTGTGGGCGTTTACACGAAACTCCCACTTCTACCAATAGATTTAAAAGTTTTATTTAGAAATCTCATCTAAAAACTTATGATAAGCAGTCTGCAAGCAAGCCACGCTGGTGGGCGTTTACTCACGATCGCCTCACTTTGTTTAGAGATCAAAAAGTGGAGGTCTTGACATTTTAATTTGAAAAATTAATTTGTCGGGTTGCTTGCTTAGTCTTTTTATTCAAAAGGTTTGTCCATGCAGATCACGTAATCCTAGCATGCTTTTCTATAGAACTCAACATGCTTGTTTTGATTCCATTGATTATATTCTAGCATGCGTCTATATAATTAATTGCAACACGTAGGGTTTTCTCGTGTTTACCTTTGGATCCAAGAGGTCGATGGAACGAGATGAATGGATCGAACGGATCGGACTGCGTGCTTTGACCTTCCGGACTGTATCCCGGCCGCCCAATCTCCAACGCCGAGTGAGGACGATCTATGGAGAATGCTTCAAAATCACCCTTGCTCTCTTTGCACAATTTTCAAACTCTCTTGCACTAGAGGGACGAAAATTTCTTCGTTAATTATGTGAGCATTAACCTAGACTTTATCTCATACCTTATATTTATAATCCTTTTTGTTTAGATCGTATGGCATAGAACTCGGGAATCTAAAGAGGCGGACGGGGAAAAGCGGTCGGAGGCCGCCAATTTGGCCGCGAACCTCCGTCGAATCACCGTCGCCGCCGTGGTGTGGTCGCCGATTTGGTGGCCACCGAGCCACCTTTGCTACGGGTCCTTTAGGTTTTGAGTTCCGGCTATGCATTCTACTAAAGTACCGATTAGTTTTACATTTTTCGTGTTTACGCATGTCGGGATGTTTTCCGTTGCTTGAGTTTTCTAAAGGAAGTACATGCCGGGTTATCCATTTTCAACGTAGTTTGTCATTCCATGTTCGTCGTTATGCATATTGCTTATGTTTCCATTTTCATGCATCGATTTTGGATGGTTTATCCTAGATCGAGGATAGGCATCAATTTTGAAGCTTCTTGTTGCTAAGATTTGAGTCGACTTGCATGCATGCATATTTTGAAAGTACCCTATTATAGGTCTTGATGTCACGAATATATTTTTCTTACGCATCGAGTTGATTTGAAAACCGGAGAGTGCCAAATATGGGTTCAGAAAGTCGAAAACCCTAGTTTTGCTACGATCTTCGTTTGGATCACATTGTTGCTTTGCTTTGTGGTATGTGACCCCAAAAGTTGTTCCGTCTTGTTACCAGATACCTACCAGTGCGATCGGTGAAGTCATCGGATCCGTAGATACCTCCCGGTTAACGTTTTAAATGTCATTCGGGTTGGGTTATATATGCTTATTTTGAGTTATTTACTCGATATTTCAAAATAAAACATGTGCGCCGTAAAATGTTTTGATGAAGTTATTACTGTTCTCTGATCCGAGATATGGTTATATTGTGATTGTGCACGGATCTCTATTCGGTGGGTTGATCACCATCTTGAGTATTGATCGTAAGTGGATAGACCCCGAACACGTGGTTATGGTTCTGAAGGGGATAGACCCCGGAAGTCCACACGGAAATGGTAATGAGGTGGTTATGGTTCTGACGGAGATTTAACCCCTGAAGTCCACACCGAGTTAGCCGGCTAGATACGTTTCGGGCGTGGGCCGACTGGATATGTTCCGGGCCGAATGAATGAGATGTGATGGGCTGGCGGGATACGTTCCGAGCCGTGGTTCTTGGTTCTATGATGGGAGTAATAGTAATAACGGATCAGTTATTGAAAATCGAAAAATCTATTTTGCTTACTTAGAAGTGGATTTACGTTTTAAAACCTTCTAAGGTAAGTGCTCTGAACACGGCATCATGATTCTTTTGATTTATGATAAAACCCCGGTGAGTGCGCTAGTACTCACCCCAAACTCTTTTCAAATCTTTTCACGAGATGGAGGAGAATTTGGACAGGCGGGCGAGGGTGGAGCTACGGGTTCTTCATGCTATGCTTCCGCGATGTTGTGTTATATCGTACTTTTGATATTGATGTATTCTTGTCCCTTATTTTGCTTTCGATTGGGAACAAGATTTGTTATGTTATTATCGCTGTGAGTCTCGATATGAGCATGCTATGTGGTTGACCGGTCTAGTCAACAGGGTGTAATGCTATCTTGCTTCCTTGCATTACTTATTATAAACCAAGATCATGTTTCTGAAGATATGGTATCGATATTATTCTGTTGGTGGATTATTTGTACCCCTTCCCTTCAGGATATGTCCTAGTTATAGAGGAGATGTTGTCCGATATCATGGTCACATCTTCTTATCATGTATGTTATATGTATTCCCCTTCTTCCTCGCTTAACCCCACCCCTAATCACACCCCGGCATCCGTGCCTTCCCTCGGGAATTGGGCGTGTGACAATGTCAGAGCAATGGTTCTTGGCTTTGACCTAGTTATCCGATATCAAAGCAGTTTGTTTGCTTTATATCATGTGTGTTCCTGAAATTGAGTGTTTAGAACTTGTTCTTCTAAAGCATTCATCAGTCTGACTACCCTCGACTCACCGTCAGGCCGCCTCCTTTAAAAAGGGGATGAGGTATGTGTTTATTTGCTGATGCTTTATGTGGTTACGTGATGCTTGATGTGATCTTGGTTTCATGTGTTTTGGCCTGGTAAGAGTTTACGTGATGTAAACATTTTGTGGATGTTGAGGTGAGATGGATGTGGTATGGTTGGGTGTTGATGTGGATGTGGAAATGATTTGTCGATGGGGTGGAAGGGCCTATGCGACTGTGATGTGAAAATCGTTTATATGATATGATGTGATTGATGTGATCACGTATGGTTGATGTAAGTCTATGTGTTTACATAGCAATGCGTTGTTGATTGAAAATCTTGTTTATTTTGATAAACGAGTGCTTGTAAGTGAATCCTGTATTTGCTTACGTGATTATTATGATAAATATCGATATTGATATTGATATGTGTTGAAATGAACATGTGTTTGAGACATGATTACCCGGATATTTGAGGCGAGAAAAAGGAAGCGTGAATATTTGTTGTTATGTTGATAAACTAACATGTAGGTTTATGAATATTGATGGCCCGCACAACGTTGGTTAAGATCCCCAGGATGGATGAGCGGATCCGTAAGTTCGTGGATTGTACCGGGAATGTCCATGAGCCGTTGGGAGTATTTACGGGAGATTTGTTGGAGTGTGGAGAAAGATCCGAGGCGGTGGGAAAGTATCGTAGTATGAAGCTTACTATCGGTTGACGAGAGGCTACCAGCGGGTTGGCAACCATGGGCAAGAAAGCAAGGTACGTGATGTTCGTCGGGATCCTATCACCAGCACCTTACCTTGGATTTTACCGAGTTATTTGCTCGAGTATGGAGATAGTGGACCGATCATCGAGGTATACCATCGAGGCGAGCGTTATAGCGAGACATGTTCGAGGACCGATCCAGATTGATGATAGGGATGATGTTCCCGAAGAGCCTTTGGGAGAGCGACCATCGCTCGAGGCGATCACCGGTGCATCAGATACACGGTCACTACACCTCCATCGACGATCCTTACCTTCCGAAGGACCGGAGCGATTTTGAGGCGAGGAACCTCCGGGCGAGAGATTGTCCATCCGGCGGTGGCGGGGAAGAAGCCGGGATCGGGATCTTCATGCCACCGAAGCTGTATCGAGGTTGGCATCGGGGAAGGAGACTCAGGAGGAGGAAGACACGGAGGAGGATGAGGAGGGCGGTGAGGACTCGAGAGGACCGGTGATCCGGATAGCGATGACTCGACGAGGTCGGGCATGTTGAGGAAGGGCAAGCGCGAGAGACAGGACTCGAGCACGCTTTCACGATACTCGAGCAATCGGGCGCAACTTGGATGGGATTATACCCACGAGGCTTGCTTCCATGCGGTCGCTTTTTGAAGCGGCGGCCAATTCAAGCCACGATAGGAAGGAAGAGAGGATGAGGAGGCGAGAATGGAACCGCTGGGACGAGCGGAGAGTAGTGGGCGGATATGGAGGGCGAGATCTAGGTAGTCGGTGTGTCAGTGGCGCCGCAGATCGCTAGAAGCATGGATGAGCGGCATCTTTTGTGAAGAATCGAGTCGATTCTTTTGCTCATATCGACCTTTTGGTGACATACCTTGATCTTGTATTTTGTGATCCTTCGTGGACCTTTGGATAAAGCGATACTAACGCCGCTCTATGACAGGATGTTATGTTTAATGCTTATATGTGATATGAGCTATGCCATGATGATATATGATCTATGTGGTATGTGGTGATGTTATGTGAGATGCATAACGATGATATGTTGATAGGATTGCATGATTATATGTGATCGTGCGTGATATGTGATATATGTGATGATATATGGTTATGGGTGATGATGTATGTTATGCGATGATACCCGGTTATCTATACGAACGTGTTTCTAATGTTTCAACGTCGGTACAGAATGCCGAGAACAAGGAACCAGAGGAACAATAACGTGGAAGAAGCCCAAGAACCACCTTTGGTTCAGCGGCATGCGATCGAGAGTTTTCGAGGTGAATCCCCACGTTCGACGGTCTCGGCGAATCGATCGACGCCGAGAACCGGATCGATCCACGAAAGGATCTTGAATACATCGGTGCGAAGAAGCGTAAAAGCTGAATGCGCGATCTTTCGCCTATCCGATGAGGCTGATTTCGGTGGGAATCCGTGAGGAGGACCCCAACACCGGCGATGGGGAAGGTATCGTGGGAAGATTTCAAGGTAGAACTCATGGAAAAGTGCGTGCTGGCGTTTCTGAGAGAGAAGGCAAAACGAGTTACGGAATCTTCGTCGAGGAGAAGGACGGTCATCGAGCACGATCGCTAGTTCAATAAATGCGTCACGTTATGCTACGCACTGGTCGGCACCGAGGTCGCCAGGCGCAGCGAGTTCGAGAGAGGACTCACCGGAGATCGAATTTCGCTCGTCGATCGGGGAGATCGGCGTATGCGCAGTCCTTGAACCGGGCATTAAACATTGAGTCAATGTTTCCCCAGGAAAGAACAATGCCACCCGGACAGCTAGCTGACGGAGGAAGAGGTAAGAGGAAATGGGAAGATCGGGAAAGGCAATCGGTGTTCGAGGAACCAGGCGGTCGATGATTCCAAGGAATCAAGGCATTCAAGTGAGAGAAAGCAACCTTGGGAAGGAATTTCCAACCCATGCGGCGGTGTGGAAAAACCTTGGTGCGTAAATGCCAAAGGAATCATTTCGCAAGTGCGGGCAATATAGCACCGAAAGTGCTATCGTTGTAAGAAATGCGGACATTACGCTCGAGATTGTCCGTTAGGAGGGCCGACAATGCGGCCGCCAAGAAGGCGACATCCAGCTCGCAGAGGCGTAATCGAGCTCCCGAGGACAAACAACGGAGCAGGAGGTCACCCTAGGCCGACAAACCAAAGGCCACCGCAGCAACAAGGGTGTACGCTGAATCGAATCAGCAGCAGCTCAAGCTCCGGAAATCTTGCGGTATAATCCATATGAGTGATATACCGTTTTGCTTTGTTTGATCTGAGCCTCACATTCTTTCGTTTCGAGAATCGCGTGTGAGAGCTTGGGTTTGGTACCCAAGAAATCACAGAGTACACTGAAATTAGCATCCCGTCGAGAAGTGCTAAAGGCAAAAGATATTTGCGAACCGGAGGTAGAAATCGTGAGCGAAGGTCCTTGTCAATTTTCATGTCATCGGAATGGAAGATTTCGATGTCATCTTTCGCATGGATTGGTTGGAAAAGCACATGGCAACTATCGTTGTCTCGAGAGAAGTTGCTTTTCGAACAGCGAAAGAGTGGAAGTTTGTTTCACGGCATAAGGATGGGTGTTTGCGTGCAATGATCTCTCGATTTTTGAAGGCGGTGAGGATGATCGAGGATGAGGGAAGGAAAATGTCGATTTTCTTGGTAAGTTTGACGAGGCACGATGAATAGCGCAAGCGATTGCAAGAGGAGCGATGGTGTGTGAATATCGGGCATGTTTCGAGGACTTGCAAGTTTACCGCTGATAGACAAGTGGAATTCACTATTGATGCGGAACCGGGGCGGCGCCAGATCAAAGGCACCATCTGAGAATGGCACCTAAGGAATTGCAAGAACCGAAAGCGATTGCGGAGCTGTTGGATCTAGGTTTTATCCGACCTAGCGTGTCGCCATGGGGGCGCCCGATTACGTCATCAAGAAGAATGATGGGTCAATGCGGATGTGCATTGACTACGAGAGTGAATAAGGCGACGATCAAAATGATATCCTCTTCCAAGGATCGACGATCTTTTTGACCAACTCAAAGGAGCGAGTTTCTTCTCTAAGATCGATTTGAGGTCAGGCTACCATCAGCTGAAGATCAGGAAGGAGGACGTTGCGAAGACCGCGTTCAGAACGAGGTATGGGCAATACGAGTTCATCGTGATGCCATTTGGTTTGACCAATGCGCCAGCAGTCTTCATGGATCTGATGAATCGAGTTTTCCATCAGTATCTGGATAGTTTCGTCTTGGTTTTTATCGATGATATTCTCATCTATTCCAAGAATGCGAGTTGCATAGAGAACACCTCCGCACCTTTCTCGGAAGCGTTACGGCGAGAGAGGTTGTATGCAGTATAGTAAGTGTGAGTTTTGGCTTGTTCCTTGGACACATCGTGTCTGCAGGAAGAATCAAAGTCGACCCGGTGAAGGTTGAAGCGAGTAAATGGCGGAAGGTTCCGACTAATGCCAATGAGGTTCGAAGCTTTCTAGGCTTGGCCGGATATTATAGAAGTTTCATCGAAGGGTTTTCGAAGTTGGCAAGGCCGATGACGCAACAGCTCAGGAAAGGAATCAAGTTTTCATGGTCCGAAGCTTGTGAAGCAAGTTTTCAGGAGTTTAAGAAGAAGCTAACAACCGCTCCAGTGTTAGCCGTACCGGAAGGGGACGATGGGTTTGTTGGATTTGTATACTGAAAGCAGTATGGTTGAGCTTGTATACAATGTTTCCTGTTACCACTATTACAATCTCCTATCTGAATTGATTACTTGATTGCATATATCTGTGTCCCCTTATCTCATATATAAGTTAGATCATACAGTGTGTAGAAGATCATAGAAGTCTGTATGATTGGTCAAGCTTAATGAGATATAAAAAGGATCACAGCTGAGACAACTTGAGGACGAGTTGTCGGTATAGGCTGCGGTGTAGATAAGAAGTGACTTGACTTGGTTGCTTGTCTATCGGTGCGTCTCGGCGTATTGATGGATCACGGTGAGATGAGTTCTTCTATCGACCGTCGTGAAGAACCTAGATCTCGGTGACTTACGATGATCTAAACCTCGATAAGGTATTAGGTGAGTATGAGTTGTCGACCATCACTTTGACTTGTTATGGGTGAGGGTTATATGTTCTAACCCAATATTCTCCGCATCTTGGGTGGTGGCGGTGCTTGTATGTCATGCTAGTTATCTCAGACGAGTCACCGTATCCGTTTAGGATGATGGCGTCCCTTTAAGGAGCTCAAAGGTTTATTGTACTAAACCCCGCAGTTGAGTTAGCTCAAGTACAATAATAAGGTTGAGTGATACTACTTAAGGAATTAAAGATATTAATTATTTTAAGCGATCGAGAATGCTATAAATAATTAATGGACGTGTGATATCTTAAATACGGGATTCGTAATGTCTAAGTGCAAGCCGACTCACCTTCGGTAATAAAGGGTAAGTCAAGATTTATTCTCTAGTGGCATGAATGAATGTTTATAAATTAATTTATGTTCGGGTGAACATAAGATAATTAATTTATTTGAGGCCTATCTTTATTCCTTGCATTTGATCCCTGGGCTGGCCCATCCAGGCCCGTTGTTAGTGAAAATCGGCGCCTCCTCTCTCTACATGGCAAGGATTTGATCCTCTTTATCCATAAGGATATTATTATATTTATGGGATATGCATGGATCCTTTCCTAATGGGATTATGGTAATGCATTATAAATATAAGGTAAGAGATAAGATCAAGGCTAATCCTCATATTTAACCTAGCATATTTTCGTGTATTCCCATAGTGCTTGGGAGAGATTCTCGAAAATTGTGAGAGAGAGATAGGTGATTTTCTGTAGCATTCTCCATAGATCGTCCTCACTCGACGTTGGAGATTGGGCAACCGGGATACAGTCCAGAAGATCAAAGCACGAGTCTCGATCCGTTCATCCCGTTCATCCCCGACAGATTCAAAGGTAAACACGAGAAAACCCCTACGTGTTGCAATTAATTATATAGACGCATGCTAGGAATATAATCAATGTATGGTGAATTAAACATCCAAGATAGATCCTCGGGAGAGGGTTAAAATCAGATTTCCCTACAATTGGTATCAGAGCCTGGGATCAGTATCTTGGCTCTGTTGGATTAATTCACGTTTGATTATAACGTGCGTAATTAATTAATTGTTGAATCTGTCGTTCATCGTGGCACGTTTTATTTTGTCGGATTTTGTTTTTCACCACGAGAAAATCCGTGGTTAGATTAGATTTGTTTTTCGGTAAATCTTATCTGTAAAAGAAGAACGAAGACGAAAGAACGAAGAACGAGAAGACGAAGACACGCCGGGAGAAACCGGACGCACGGCGCGAGCATGTCTCGACGCCATGCGTGCGTTTCTCGGCGGCATCGGTAGACCTCAGCAGGCCATCAGGTGACGCGACGAGGCACGCGAGTTTATCGCACGGGAGCCTCGACAGCGCTCGGCAGATAGCGCACGGAAAACTCAACGAGGTCTCGGCCGACGCGGGCGGCGCGCGATTCTCGCGTGGATGCCCTGGTGGCGCTCGGCGGATACCTCGGCAGTGTCGGGCGATCTCGGTAGGTCGTCCTCGGTAGCAACGGGCGACGTGGCTCGACACGCCTCGGCGAGTCGAGCTCGGCAGCGCTCTGCGACCTCGGCAGGTCGCATACGCAGGTGACCTCGGCAGCCTCAGAGACGACGGGCGATGCGGCTCGACACGCCTTGGCGAGTCGAGCTCGGCAGCGCTCGGTGACCTCGGCAGGCCGCGCGCGCAGGCGACTTCGGCAGGGTCTGCGGCTGGGCGACGACGTCTCATGGCAGACGTGTGGCGCTCGGCTGGGCGAGACGTGCTAGCGCACGCGTGCTCGACGGGTCGCGGTCGCTTTTGCGACCGCGAGGCAGCCCGCGAGGAGCACACGGCGCGGCGACGAGAGGCTGGCGCGTGGGTCGTGCTTTCAGCGCTGGCCAGCCCATTTCGCCCGCACCGCCCGACCCATTTTTCAAGCCCGAACCTATTTTTTCGGCCCGAATCCAGTTTTGATTAATCCGGTCCGTGCCCGTGCACGCGAGGCCCGTTTTTCGAGTTGAAGATCTGTACTTTGCAATTCTATGTAATAGATTAGGCAAGAAAGTGCAGGTTCCACGAGTGGGCCACGATGAACGTTTTATTTTATTTTTTATCGTTCATTGCATGTCGTGGATGTTTAAATAATGCAGAAGCATGCTATGTATGTTTAAATTACGTAGACAAACATATTATATGTTTTCGTGATTGGATGCGCATAGTAAGCATGCTAGGTTTATCGCGTTTTCAAGCATATTTTAGAATTCTGCGAGCATGTTTTACATGTTGAGTTCTATAGAAAAGCATGCTAGGATTACGTGATCTGCATGGACAAACCTTTTGAAACAAAAGACTAAGCAAGTAACCCGACATATTAATTTTCAAATTAAAATGTCAAGACCTCCACTTTTTGATCTCTAAACAAATTGAGACACACTGTGAGTAAACGTCCACACGCGTGGCTTGCTTGCACTGTTTATCATAAGTTTGTTAGATGAGATTTCTAAATAAAATATTTTAAATCTATTGAGAAGTGGGAGTTTCATGTAAACGCCCACACGCGTGGCTTGCATGTGCGATTTTCATAAGTTCTCTAGAGATAGTTTTAAAATGAGATAACAAAGGAATTTGGATTGAAGCGGTATGGTCTAGTGAGTATGCCAATTCTAAGAATTCATTTTCTTTGTTAAAATTGTGGTCATTGCTTAGACATCACCTCGAGTACAACTTCCCATGAAGTCCTTCTTGCGATAATGATGTGGTCTAGTAAAGTCCAATCATTAATTTCATTTGTCATAAGGATAAGTTGACATGGATTGAAATTAAGCGACTAAAGGTATATTTTAGTGCGGTCGAGGGTTCATGTAAGCGCCCACACGCGTGGCTTGCATGTGGGATTCCTTGGGCGATTGGAGGTTTCAATAAATATTGTTTTATCAAAAGGTTACAATATTGTTGTTACTAATTATGTGCGATCGTATGCTTATGTGTTTACATTATCTTTTGAGATATGTCTCTTACACCGATTATCAATATGCTTGCAAAAAAATCCCTTATCCGTCCAAATTTTATCGAGTGGAAGCGAAACATGGAATATGTTCTTATCATTTGAAGAACACATGTTTGTTCTCACTACTCCTAAACCCGATGCCCTTACTGACGCATCGACTAATGAGCAGCGAGAATCAAGCAGACTTTGGCATAAGTCGAACAATATGGCCAAATGTTATATGATGACTACAATGTCCAAAGGCTTGCGGTGCAAAGATCGATCGATGGTAGACGCGATCGAAATATGGTCAAGTCTCGAGAGTAAGTTTGGGCGATCGGATCGGACGATCGCTTCCACACAATGAGAGAAATCTTGGCGTGTAAGATGGAAGAAGGAAGTTCGGTCCATGAACATGTCTCCATCATGACTCACCTCATGGATAGTCTTGATCGGTTGGGAGGAGGTATTGACGGCGGCCAAGGTCGATATCATCCTCAACACACCGCCCAAGTCTTTGAGAACTTTCGTGTGAATGCGATCATGAGCAAGACCGAGTATACACTTAGTCAGTTGCTTAATAATCTCATGGCTGCGGAAGGAGTCATGGGTAAAGGAGCACATGCTCTTGCTAGCACATCTAGGGGCCCAAATTTTCCGTTGAAAAATGGAAAAAGGAAAAGGGGCACCAAAGGTGGTAGAGGCGAGGAAATAGTGGGAGTAATGGGAACAAGAACATGCATGCCACGGAGGCTTAAAGAAGCCAAAAGAGAGAGGCAAGTGCTCCAGTGCGGCAAGGCGGGCATTGGAAGGCCAGTGCCCTATGCTCGAGGATCAAGTCGCCATTTGCTTTAGTAATGTGAAACATGTTTAGCGACTTGTTCTATCCATTCTTGGGTAGTAGACACGGGTGTGATCGATCATATTTGTTACACCTGCGGGGTTCTGCGGACAAGGAGGCGAGTGATGGCGAGATAACGATCTCCATGGGCAATGCGGCGAAAGTCGAGGCCGTTGCAGTCGGAGATGTTACTTTATGTTTTGATAGAACAGTTTTAGTTTTAAAAGACATTTTATATGTGTCGGATTTTCGGCGGAACCTTGTTTCTGTTTCGAAATTGTTTATTCATGGATATTCTGTTATTTTTGATAGTGGTGTTTCTATCATAAGAAATGACGAAGTTATCTGTGTTGGCACTTTATATAATTCGCTTTATACTATTTCTGCAAAACATAATACCTATAACTATGTTGCATCTACGTCAAACCTTAAAAAGAGAAAGTTTTCTTCGCAAGATGACACCACATTTCTCTGGCATCTTAGATTAGGTCACATTAATCTAAATAGGATCCAAAGACTGGCTAAGAATGGAGCGTTGGGTAATCTCACAGTTACTCCGTTCCCAGTCTGCGAATCCTGTATAGAAGGAAAGATGTCGACCAGACCCTTCAAGGCGAAGGGTTATAGAGCCAAAGAAGTGTTGGAGCTAGTCCATTCTGACCTGTGTGGACCGATGTCCACACAAGCTCGTGGAGGGTACGAGTATTTTGTCACTTTCATTGACGATTACTCAAGGTACGGATACATATACCTGCTTCACCGCAAGTCTGAATGCTTTGAGAAATTCAAAGAGTTTAAGGCGGAAGTGGAGACGAAGCTTGGTAAAGTATCAAGTCATCATGATCGATCGCGGTGGCGAATACCTCGAGAACGAGTTTATGGACTACTTGGTGCGGTGTGGGATTACCTCCCAACACTACTACACCGGCACACCACAAAAAATGGTGTGTCGAGCGAAGAAATATGACTCTTTTAGAAATTGTTAGATCAATGATGAGTTATGCGGCATTGCCTATTTCGATTCGGGGTATACCTTAGAAACGGCGGCATACTTGCTAAATCTAGTACCATCCAAGTCGATCGAAAAGACCCCTTCGAGTTGTGGTTTGGCGCAAGCTCAGTTTAAGCCACATAAGGATATGGGCGATCCGGCACATGTCTTTGAACAAGAAGGCGACAAGTTGGAGGCTAGATCCGACGTAAAGGTTGTTTATTGGCTATCCTAGAGGACGAAGGTGGTTTATTCTATAGTCCTAAGGATCGAGAAGGTCATTATTAGCACTAATGCCCGATTCTTAGAAGATGATTATATGACAAACCATAAATCAAAAGTTGAAATCATTCTTCGTGAATTAGAAGACGATCGTATTCCACCACCGATTAGGCCAAAGGTGCGAGATGTCGGTGTCAGTGGGAGGATCGACACGGATACTTCAAGAAATTGAAGTGGGTCGAGTTCCTTTGGAGATACCGACCGTACAAGTGGTACCTACCCGACAAGTTGTGCAAGATAGAGAACCACATGTATCCGCACCCACCGTTGCCATTGTGCGATGGCGCCTCGTCGTAGTGGGAGGGTTGTTCGTCAACCCGAGCGATTTATGTTCGTGGGTGAATCTTGGATTTAGTCCCGGAAGCGAGCGGCAATAATCGACCCATGGACATACAATGAGGCGATACAAGACATTGATGCAAGATCATGGCACACCGCTATGGACTTAGAAATTGAGTCCATAACACTATGGATGTATACGAAAGACACCTCTACCGGATGGCAAGGAAGCCATAGGTAGTAAGTGGGTATACAAGAGGAAGAGATTCAGATGAGAGGTTTCGCTTTTAAAGCCGGGCTTGTGGCGAAAGGGTACACTCAGTTGAGGGCATCGATTTCGATGAGACCTTTTCACTGTAGCAATGCTCAAGTCCATCGAATTCTTCCGCCATAGCAGCCCACTTGAACCTAGAGGTTTGGCAAATGGATGTGAAAACCGCTTTTCTAAACGGTTACCTTGAGGAAGGTAGAGACATCTATATGCAGCAACCCAAGAATTATGATTTAAATCATACATACTTAAACATTACTAACTATTATCATTTCATGCTCAAAACAACAATTAAAATTCATCTTCATCAACATATAAATTTTACATATTTTCGGTTTTCATGAAGTAATTTTATAACATGCTTAACTTTGTATTATATTCATAATACATGCTTATAAATATCATATAAACATATTTAGTTAACAACCTAATCATTTAACAAAATTTCTCATACTTCACATAAATATTAAAAGCATATAACTTAACATATCATGTATGAATTTCTAATATTTTTGCATCTACACTACAAGAAATATGTCCTTTTGCGACATGGAAAATATGTCGCAAACTTTTGTTTTTATGTCGCAAAAGCAAATTTGTGACATTTCCTGCGTCACGTTGGATTGTGTCGCAAAAAGTGATGTTGTAAATTTACGACATTAATTTTCAATACTGACGCAACATATACGACGCTTTGTGCTTCACGTAAATATTGTCGCATAAAATTCACGACACATTACTCGTCATTAGTTTTAGTGATGCATGTGCATTTGCGACATTTGTCGTGACATTAGTTAAAAAGATGCATCATAATTTGCGACAATAGTTTGTGACATTATAATAATGTGATGTGAAATTTTACAATGCTTGAGCATCATATTTAAAGTGTCGCATAATATTGCGACATATAATATTTGTTGTAAAATCTTAAATTAAATGTCGCAATATATATAACACCTTTTGCATCATTTTATTGTAATGTCGTAAATCTTGCATCACTTGTACGACATTAAATGAAATGACATGTTCTAATCTGTGATACTATAATTAATGTGATGTAGTTTTGTACAACACATGTTACGTCATAGTTAAAATGTCATATATTATTCCAACATAAAATATTTGTTGTAAAAAGATATTTAAAGTCACAAATATACAACACATTTTGCATCACTTTATCATCATCATCATCATCATCATCTGTCACAATTGCGACATTTATACGACACTTAATTGAGTAATTTTATTGTCGTATTCATAAATAATGCATCATTAATGAATTAGAACCTTTGGAATAAAAAGCATATCAATTATTAAAAACATAGAAATAAATATCTTTTAAATATCAAATTGAAAATATGATAACATTGATTGACTTGTCTGCTATATTATTCAAAAATCTAACATCAAATATCAAAGTCTATATCTATCTAGCTATGCAAGAATGCAAATCCCATAAATGATAATGCGACACTCAACATCATTTCATCTTCCTTTTGCTTTTCCTTATTACACTTTTGCCTTGTTCCAACAAAGATTCAACAAAATAAATTATACTTCATACATATAAAATTAAACTAATTCAAAAATACAATCGATATAACAATACCTGGATAGGTGCACCATCTAAACGAATATTCATATTGTTCTCATCCGAGTTGTTCATCTCTTCTCTCATCTAATACATTGGTCGAAGATAATATTACAAAAAGACTAAAATTCAATAGAAATATTATAAAATTTTTGATCATTTACCTCAAAAGTTTCATTTGTTGCACTCAAGTTCTCCATATTCATGTTCATAACTCCATCAGATGATGACCCATTATTGAGAGCTTGTATGCACCGGGAATTGACAGATCCGGATACCTTGCATATTATAATATAAAGTATGAGTTATAAAATATATTATAATGTAAATGGGGTATATAATGTCGACTTACATTTATATTAGTATCCTCTAATGTGAGAAGTCGTGCCTGAAGCATCTCCATTTTTGAGGAATA
The DNA here is from genome assembly GCA_036937905.1 of Salvia rosmarinus. Taxonomy (NCBI): domain Eukaryota; kingdom Viridiplantae; phylum Streptophyta; class Magnoliopsida; order Lamiales; family Lamiaceae; genus Salvia; species Salvia rosmarinus. Next base: position 43,799,082 of record CM072817.1, read on the forward strand.
GTCATCTTTGAATTTTGATATTTCATCTTCAAATCCCTTTCGAATACTTGCCACTATGTCGTTAGATTTTCATGTATAGCTTTATCAAATTCTTCTCGAGGTGTAAAATCACTTTCTTTGTAGCTTCGCTGCTGCGAAAATATTTCGCGCTTCCTTTCCAATAACATCTTTATAGATCTCGTTATTAGCATCCATATCATCCCATAAATTCTCGAGCACTTTTGTTTCAACTCATTTAAAAGAGCCTATGTACAAAACACAAAATGAAATTAAAAGAATCACAAAGCTTAAAAAATAATACTACCAAGAGCAAGAGAATATTGTTTTTTTGGGAGGAAGTTTAAGGTTGATTTGTCCAAATTTCCATGTATCAAGAGTGTCAAGTGAGGGTGAAGCGTGTGATCGGGTTAGGGATGAGGTTTTGAGGTTGGAGCAAAATTTATTTGGATGGGTTATTAATGGATGGATAGGGAAAGATGTTTTCTTGGAGGGCTCTACTTCCACTAGTGGTGGAAGACACTAATTCCTGAGCATAGGTCTGCTTCTTGCATTGCAGCTTTCATCAAAAATTGAAGTCTTGTTTTTCAAATTGTTGTAGCGGCTAAATGCACCCCAAAATTCCTCAATGCACGTCACATGCTAAGAGAGTTACAGCTGCTCTCTGTGTGTGTACAAGAACACATACTATAAAACAGTAGCAAAAATCAAATCTCAGATCCTTAGAAGTGTAGAAAATACAAGCACATAATTACTAACAAAACCAAGATACGTAGATGATGAACATCGAACAAAGACAGTTGAAATCAGATATCGCATCACAACATTAGCAAGCTAAAGTTGATTATTTAAAGCGAAAAGTATCGGTATAAATTCAACATAATTCATTATGAACAATTACTTAATCTCAATTCATATTAGAATGCCGAGCACCTACACGTAACTCAACACCAACATCTTTGCACTTGAAACTAATGTAAGATAATCTTCGATGGTTTAAAAAAGAATATGGATGCAAGAGTAAAATAATACACCAAAAGCAAGAGAATATTTTGGAAAAAGATTTTATAAGGTTACACACTACAAACATTATTGCCAAGTAAACCAACACACAAAGAAATAAAGAAATAAAGAATAAAAAATCCATTTCACTTCCTTTACCAATTATAAAAGACAATAGTTATTTCTTTCTTCCAAAAATAAAAAAGAAGAGTATATAGATAAATTCTACTTTGAAAACATAACATTTTTCTATAACTTCAGATAACTCAGTTTGTCTCAACTTATATTTTGTACTCTTCTTTATTATTAGTCCCTTTATAAACGATAATATAAACTTAAATCCATCATTTCGTTTGACAAAGGATATTTTCAATATATTCGAGTTAAATCTTTTATCACCCGTAAGAGTGCGGCCAAGAATGGATCAAGAATGATCAAGAGAAAGAAAATCTTTTCACGATGCAAGTCCAAGTAACCAAGTATGATTATTCGTATTCAGTGACACTATCAGATTCCGTGATATCCAACCCAATTGAGCATCAACCATAGGTGATAACCAACAAGGACGAATTTGTTTGATTATTATGAAATAGACAGAGCCTGTGCACATGATATCACATAAGAATGTAAATGGCAGGCAAGGAAAATAAGCTTCTTGTTAAGGCAAGCGGTGAACTTTCGCATTCCTCGCTACCAAGACGATTTTTATACCTCGAACAACATCTTTTGCTTGTCCGATCAAAATAAAATTGAACATAAGTTCACAAAGCACCACTCTTCTTGAACAAGGACACTAACTTTCAAACTACATGAGGTCGATATTCCTTTAAGCCTCCCTCGGCTTTCTCCTCCCCGCTTGTAATAAAATAATTAAAAACAAATTATCCAAAACACGCATCAACACTCAAGAAAACCAAAGCAAAAGCAGTCAATTGACAATCCGTGAAAGTCAGTAGCTACATAATTTCCAAAAAGGGAAAAACTAAACTAAAATCAAGCAAAAAAAAAAAAAATCAAGTCAAAGCTCACAAAGAACATGCTCTCTATTTCCTATTTTTTAATTTTTGTTTAAAAATACAAAAGCTAGAAGAAGAAGATTACGCAGGATCGTGATTGCAAATATCACGGATCTCAATATTCATAGCCCAATCCGCCCCCCGATCAAGATATCGCTCGTAGCTCTATCCACCATAGCATTTACCATCTTTCCTCCTCCCGCTCACAAAGCCCTAATTTATGAGAATTGGATTCTACGAGTCAACGCCGGAAGAACCTATCCGCCAAATTCCCGAGAATCGAAAAAATCTTCAAATAAATAACAATATGGTGAGCCAAAAAATGCGACAAAAATAGGTATCTCGGGGATCCGATCGCTAGTTTCAATCGGTTGTGTTAATTTTGGATTGCGAATGGAATCTAAGAAAATAAATTGCTAAAAATCAATTTTAGGGGTGAAGTATTGAATTGGGCGAGCCAATAGACCGGGACGCATGGACTGTTCGGTTTTATTGATGATTGACGCGCCGACTACGAGGATAGGGACGGACGTGGTGGTGTTTGAAAGAAATAGTGGGTTTGGTGGGCTTATGTGGGGCCATATGGGCTACGTGTTTTCAATTATTTTGTCAATACCGCCTTGTGAGTTGTGATAATATGCTCATTGATTATAATTTGGGTTATTTGCCTTAAATATTAAACTTTATCTAAATTCGAGTTTGTATAATACTAAAAAAGTATGATAATTATTAAATTTTATTTAATCTGATTTTATGAGCAAGTTAGATTTTTATCCAAATTAATGGTGACATGGTCGCTCGAAATACGAGATGACCAAATCATTCGATAATTAAAAGATGTCATTTTACTTACCAAAGTGACGTTGTTTTCAACTGGAATTGCAAATAATTTACTAAAAGCAATTTTAGTACAAAATTATATTGAATTCGACCGCAAAATTTGAGGGGAAAATTATGTTGAATTTGAGGGTAATTTTTTAGGAAAAATTTTTACTTAACAAGGAAAAATTTGAGAGAAAACTTATGCTGAATTTAAGGAAAATTTTGACTCACGGCTTCCTTTGCTCTATCTCACCCTATATTTGCGATGAAAATCAGACATTGGCGGTCGCCACTACATTTCAGCCTCAATGCCACTAAGGGCGATTAATCGGGACGGGTCGGGTACCATATCCAAAATTATCTGGTACCCAACCCCAAATTTTGTCCTAAAGTAATACCCAATTCGGACCCGTTTAAACAAATTGAGTATCCTAATACCCGAGTCAGATATTCGGATGCCCAAAAATCCAATTTTCTTAGGTACCAAAATCACAACCAACAACACTCGATCTCCTTTCTCTTTCTTCTAGTTCCTCTTTCTTCTAGTTCTAAATCTAGATCCTCTATATATTTGGATCTAGAAACAATTAAGCCCAATAAAAGGTTGAATGAAGCCATCCATATTACCTTCCTTTGTTGCAATATATATGGAAAAATCGATTCTATCATGAGACACGTAGGAAAAAGTCGTGTTTATGTATAATTTAAAAAGACTAGTTCATAACCCGTCGAGTTTCGACGGGAAGTCATTTTATGTTGTGTTTCTAATCATAGTAAATGAAATAGTATTTGTATGAGGACGATGCGTCAGTATCTGACCATAGATCTTTAAAGTAGTGAATTTACCGTATATCTCCACGATCAAATAAGTGAAAATGATTCATATTTTAATGTTCAGATTGGCTTATATTTGATCCAATTCCTATTATATTTCATCAATGAAGAATTACTTTATATTGTTACTTTGTCTTAGCTTCCTACGATCATTATTCAGTCCATCAACTTCAATTATTTCAAGTATTTTTTTTCCATTGAGCCATTGTGCTGAACCTTCTTTTGCTAATGCCTATGGTAGTCAATGCAGGTGGAGAACTAACCAACATATAACATTGATATGTTTTATTATAGAGGAACGAATAACCAACAAGCGCATTATCATTTGAATTGTTATTGTAATGAATGGTTCTAAGATTGGACTTGTATGTGAATGTTTTATAATATTAGGATTTATTGTGTTGTAATTGAATATGATCGTGGTATTTTTAGGATTGATTGTTTTAATTATATATGATTGTGGTATTCTAAATTTTTGTAAATATTAAATTTAGAAAAATTATTAATTGAAAACAGGTTTAATCTAATATGAAAACAATATGGTTTAAAATAAATAGAAACAATTTATTTACAATATTAAATCACCTACTTACGACAATAGGCAAAATCGATGTCGTAGAAGAAAGTGAATTTTGGGCTCTAAACTATACGACTTCGGATATGTATTGAATTTCTGAGTATCTACCACATCGAGCTCCAAAATATACGACATCGGTCATGTAGCCATGTCGTAAGTATCTAGGACAACTAACTCCAAATTCTACAAAGAATCGTTATTGTATATTATCATATCGACATACAACAACGGGCATTATCCGTTGTTTTAAAGCGCTTTTTTCAGACCCCACAATACCACCACCACCTAAGTCAACGATGTTTTTTTTTTCTTTTTAAATTTGTATATGAATAATTTTTTTAATTTATATATTTTAGATAGTTATTTGAATGCTATTAAAATATTTATTTTTATTACACTTTGTAAAATTCAATTATGAGGAGGTTAAGCCATGATTATAGCTACACAATCACATGATGTGGTATCACAAGGTCCCAAAGTTTATGACTTATGTTGTGAATTTACGTCGTAATATAAAATAACAAAAATTATGTTACTATTGCGCAACACTATTTTAAATGTGTTGTATAACCATGATATTTTATTGAAATGTTGCAAATAATTGTTGTAATTTTGATACATAACAAGGAGTGTTGCATTAGTGTCTCTAAACTATGACAAACTAATTAGATGATGCACAATTGACGTAAATATACAACACTTAATGCCACACTATATTCAGATGTCACAAATGAATTGTCGTAATTTTGAGACAAAAATGAGTGTCGATTTGTGTCACTAAACTACGACACAATATTTTGATGACGTACAACTGACGTAAATATACGACATTAAATGCTACATTATTTTAAATATGTGGTATAATTATGACATTTTATACAGGAGTCGCAATTAAATTATCGTAATTTTGAGACATAAAAATAAGTGTCGCGCCTATGTCACCAAAATACATCACAATATTTAGATGATGCACAAATGACGCAAATATACGACACTAGAAGCATAAGTGTGATATTTTTATGACATATGCATATAATGTCGCATGTGTGTATGTCGCAATAGGTCTGTTTTGTTGTAGTGCTATAAGAAGCATGTATGATTTCTAATCTTTTAATCGGGATTGATCGGCGACGACAACGTTTTTCTATCTAGTATTGAAGAGAATTTTTGGAGAATACTCTCTCTATTTTTCTTTAGAATTTTCGGTCACTATGGTAATAAGAGAGGGGTGATCCTTTATTTATAGAAGTTATAAAGTATTTAATCATGATTTATGAAAATATCTTAGTATAAAGTCAACATTTTACACTCTCATTTATTCCCCTAGATTTTTGGTCCCTCCAAGTTGATATATGAAAAAAATTTGTATCTTATCCTATACTTTAATTATTCATCATATATTATCTCTAAATTAATTACCTTTCATTATCAAAATAATAACACATCATTATCACAAAGTTTGAATTTTCTTCCTTTCACATTTGCCTACATAAATTTCGAAAATTACCTCATAATAATACTCATTACTTTATTAAAATATCACCTTATCTTATGCAAGAATTAAATAAATGTCATTTTCAAAGAATTATACATTATTTTCAAAGAGTTCCAAAATTCTTTGTTTCTTAATTTAGTCAAAATTTTCGGCCACATTCTTATAATTAACACATCCACTTGTTTAATTTAATCATTCACCTTATCTTAAAATTAATAATATCTCTACATAATAATCATATACTTCAATGTCACAAAGATATGGAAAATATTCTTCTTTTCACACTATAACCCTAATTTTCGTCCACTTTATAAATATATGTTACATAAATTATTTTTTTTCCCTTTTAATAGCTATGTGACATAATATAGATCTTAGATGATAGAATAATCATAGGAAAAATAATTAAGAACAATTCTATGTACTAAAGTGAAGTTATCGATTATTAATTTGAAAATAAGATTAAATCATCAAATATTTATTCTTTTAATAACTAATATTATTTTAATGAAGGATTGTATATAAATAATGCTCTTGTATCATAAAATAAATTTTTTTAGTACCAGTCTAGCCATTTTTCCCATTTTAATCGAAAATTGTAAGCTTAGAACTTAAATAATAATTTTCCTCCAACTTTTGCATTAATCATTAAATTTAGAAATTCACATAATATCTAGGAGATAAGATTGATCTTGATTTAATGATATTTATCAAGTATTAAAGCTTGTGCAATTAATTAAATTTTTTGGCAAATTTCTACACACAATTCCTATTTCTCGAAAATTAGGAAGATAAATACAAAAATTTTATCTACTATGATATTATCACTTTATTACACATTTTTAAAAGATAAACATCATCTCTTAGTCAATTATGACCTTATCTTATCTTTATTAAAAATATCTTAGAAAGCTTATCTTATAAATGTCATTTTCAAATCATACTTTATCTTTTTAATGTCATTATCAAACCTTATCACATAAATTAAATATCTTTCACATATAAACAAAATAATATCACATATCATCACTTTAATAAAGTGATCTATACTTGATCATAATTTAATCACAATTTATCCATGTATATCTTCTATGTTTCGAAAATTATGAAGATAAGGAAAAGATTTTTCATTTAGCATAATCCTTGCCCAAATAATATCCCACATATATTTAAAACATAATTATTTATTATTAAGATTCATTTTATGCGAAAATTAAATAGAATTTTCTAGTTACTCAAAATCGGAACTTATCGACTTTCATTTTCATTTTTGAATTCATTGTAATCAAAATCCTTCAAAATTTCAAAAATCGGTGTTTAAATATTCGGGATATTACATTCTACCCTCCCCCTCCTCTTAAAGAAATTTCTTCCTCGAAATTTATGTATCCTCGTAACGTTCTCGATTCTTCCTCCACATCCCATTTTCAGTTTTTCAACGTTGCTGCCTCGTATCCCTTGATCGTCGTATGACCGTAATTATTTATATCGACTCATTCCTTAATTTCTAATCCTTAAGTCTAATATTTTTGTGTTCTAAACTTTCGTAGCATCCTACGTCTTTTAGGTTTTTAACTAACTGTACATGTCAAATCTATTGATTCTTATAGATGATAAGTTCTATATCCAACCAATTGACAATGTCTTTAAGGACAATCAACTATCTTAAAGATAGTTCGTAATCTATCTTGTTATAACATAATGATAGAAGGTTAAGTCACATACATTATCATTCTATATTCCAAGAACATTCTATACTTTCCGTACATCCATTCTAACACTCAATGCTAGAAATATAAGGTATTCATAACTTATTTATTATAACACTCACAAGGTGGTATAAATACATCCGATCACTGTCATCATTATCTTGAAAGTCCATCAAAGGACCTCATGTCTATGCGCATCATAGGGGAAAATCTCACTTCATTGGGGACTTCTCTATATCATAACTTGATGTATCTCTTTAACTGAAGAAAGCTATCATTCTACTAATCCGAAAACTTAGATGCTAAGATAAGTCAATCTATTTCATACTTCTTAGTTTCAAGGATTGAAGGAAACTTTTCATGACAACTTACAAGTGGTATGGGTTCACAATTCAAGACGAACACTTTTAAAGTTTGAACCAATATGTTCTTTGAAATGAATAATTGGGATATAGGGTCCGAAGACCAAAATGAAGACTACTGAGATCTCTTTGGTCATATGGGCTGGCCAGACCCGTCACAAATACTTCTCAGTCACATGAAGGCTTGGTTTCAAAAGGACACTTTACAAAATTTTCTGGTTGTAACTTCTTTCACAAAAAGTGGAAAAATCAAGTGATATCTCAATTGAATCTAGGTCATAGAGTTTAAACTCAATGACAGAACTTGGGTAATGAATAAAATTTGAAACCTTATATAACTCGTAATGGGTCACTATTAACTATAAAGGTTATCAACATACCACTACACATCTCAAATTCTACTCATACTACTGAAAAACTCAATTCTCCAATTAGCATTTAAATTTTCTACCAAACCGTGGTCTTTCATTCTGTGTAAACCATAATACTAGACTCAACTAATTATTTGATCATATCTCTATTTCGGTTCTAACGAAAAGGTCATAGTCAATATGGAGTTCCGTCGTATGTGAATATCCAAGGGAAAGACTATACTCATGTCACTATCGTATAGTGACATTCATCATCTCAAAATCATCATTCAATTCTTGCCATTAGCACTTCTATGTCTGCTCTTTTAGTTTTCTCAATTTTTTTCTCGTTGTTCTCGTTTTTCAACTTGTATTATTCTTATTTCTATCCTCGCTTTTGTTCTAATTTCTATCCTCCCTTTTGTTCTCATGATGGAATAAAATTCTCATAGTTTATCTTTCTATGTTCTTTCGTAAAATGGATCATGCGTCTTAAACAGTCTACGTTCTTTTTGGAATAACTTACTCATTGACGTAAACAACTTGAAATTGCTAAAATTTAAACAGTAGTAACATAACTTGTTCATAACAATAAATCTCATTGAATTCCACGAATTCAAACATTTCACTTTCAACTCTTTCTCATGTCCATTCTCTTTTCACAACTTAAAACATATTTTCAACCATTTTCCATAACTTTCATTTCTTCTGAAACATCATTTCATTTCTGTACTTGTCTCTTCAATCCACATCATTCTTAAAGAACTAAACACCTTAACACACAAACCTCATTGACACTTATCTTATTCCCCACTTAACATTCTATACCCCAATTCGTATATCGTTCTAGATTAATTCGTGTAAGCAATAGTCGATTCAAAATTCCGTCGCGATAGAATTTCAAATGAAGAAACTATGCTCATGTCGCGAGTGACATTCGTTTATCGAAGATTCTATTCCTCCACGTGGCATTCCAATTCACATTCGTCAAATTGGGCTTTTAAGAGCGTTCTAAGTTCTCAAGTTCTCGTGGTCCATCAAATACTACGGCATAGATAGTAGAGAAAAATCTTATGATCTCGTTCAATCTAAGTTCTTTGCAAAAAGTAATCGTGAAACTTAGAGCATTTCTATGTTCTTTTGAAAAACAAATTTCATATTTCCACTTCGTTTCATAAACAAAATTGTATCCATACTCACTTTGACATAGAAATCCATATATGCCCATCATCAATACTCACATACAATCCTATGTATGCGCTTTAATCCATTCAAGCCCTTTCTCAAATAAACCACTCATTGGTTTCATCAATCATTGAATTATAAAAATTCAAAGCTGTTTCACTTTCTCTATCAATGGCATGTCCATTTTTTTTTCAAAAACATTTTTCACTCGAATTTCCTCAAAACTGTAGCATAAAACTTTCAAAACTTTTAAAACCATACCTTCACTATTAGAAACCACTTTTCCTTACCAGTTGAGCGTGACGAACTGGAGCGTTGAGCGATGTCGACTAACCCATAGAAGTCTAGTGATTCAACCTAGACTTAGATAGAAAGAACATTTTTGGTTCAAAGCAAACAAACTGCTCTGATACCACTCTGTCACAGCTCGGTTCGGCTAATCCTGAAAGACCGCCTTATCGGACCGTGACTTGGGGTTGGATTAAGTAAATATTAAAAGAATGAGGTTTTCAACTCTTTTCATTTGTGAGGAAGCATAGATGTCGTAGAAGCATAAACGAGATTAAGGATGGAAGTAAGTAATTTATATAAATGATTGTTTCGGAGGTTCTGACAAATCAGTAGCTCTTACAAAGCTTTCAACAAGACAGTCAAAGCCTTAACATAGTTATAGAATTCAAAAGAGTTTCAAGGGTTTGCAGCGGAATAAACGTGTGAGACATGCATATGAATATGCATTCTCAAGGCGAACCAAAAGATGTTTCATACTACATTGACAAAAAGATTCCCGCTCAACTCCGCTCCGTTCTGTCACCAGCTCAACCTGCACATTTAAAAACAAACATGCAGGGCTGAGTACAAAGTACCCAATGGACACATGCCAAAAACATTTTTCATTTCCTTTACAAAATATTGTACTGCCACCATCACAGTAAGACACAAGGGTTTTATTTGAAAAGGCCTTGTTCTTACTAAAATAGTTTTCATCATTTTCTCAAAACATCATTTGGCCAAGCATTTTCTTACAACGTATATTCCAAGTCGTCTATGGAACGCACCGAGACCTCCCTTTACCCGGACGCACGACTGATCGCAACCGGTGGATCAGAGGCTAAAGTGTACACAATCCTAACTAGTCTCTCGCTAGTATGATCCGAATTCGTAATCTCCTGTTGGCCCGACCAACCCGAATGGATATATACAAAACATAAAATATTTTGGCAGACAATATCGTACTTCATCATTTGCAGAATACGAAAAGCAGTAAAGTAAAACTTTCGTAAAAATCATTTTTCAAGAAAGCTCTTTTAAATAAGAAAGCCCACTTTGTTTAAATACGAAAGCCCACCTCTAGAACTTATTGTTCTTATGGTACTAGTGATTTCTTATCGTCTCCTTTTCACCTTCGAGCCGAACCATATCAACGTAAGAACGAGATTTAGCACATCACTACGTTTTTCCGAAAAGCATTGATCCGAAACAACGGACTTACTACATCAACTCTATTAACATCAAATGATTCTTTTATCGCACTTAACAACTATTTTATGTCGATTATATTCGTCGCGTCTCGAAGAGAGATGATACATCATCCTTACATTCTTTCCTTCAGTTCATATCATTTTGCGTATCGTACGAACCCTAATTTCATAACTAACTTTGTTACGCACTAACGTATTAACATACTTCATACGTTCATCCTTTAATCAAGTTATTTTCAAAGTCATAACATGTATTCCTCAGTATTCATTCATAACCTATTAACTTACATATGTATACTCTATTTCTAATCGATTTCCAATTATTTTCCCATAAGTTTCGATTTTTTTCACATTAACAAACAACCATGCTCATCATACACATGTAAAACCAACTTAAGCTTTATACTTTATATTTCAAAGTCTTACGTCACTTAACAAACATTTCAACGTAAACATATTATACTTCATCTAAAAATTCACATAAATTCATAGCATATCTTAAACATAATTTTGGACCTAAATATGTGATCACATGTAATAAAATAAATTTGAAACTTTATTTTTCCTTTTTCTTTATTTTCGGTCCTTTTCAACTTATTTTCAAAACTTATCCATAAATTCCTATAAATTAACATATCATACTATATTAACATAGGATCCATAATATCAAATAACATTAGTCATAGAAAAATTTGACATTATAACTCTTTATACTATAGTTTTCGAAAATCTTTAATACTTAACTAAACAATTTTCAAAAATTCTAATTAATTTCCACAACATATTATTAGCATCATATATCAATAATATGCCTTAATATTCATCATACACAACTTATACATCAATATTCCATACTCTTATGATTTTCGAAATCATCATGACATAATCTTCAATATTTTTCCAAGAATTATGATTTAAATCATACATACTTAAACATTACTAACTATTATCATTTTATGCTCAAAACAACAATTAAAATTCATCTTCATCAACATATAAATTTTACATATTTTCGGTTTTCATGAAGTAATTTTATAACATGCTTAACTTTGTATTATATTCATAATACATGCTTATAAATATCATATAAACATATATAGTTAACAACCTAATCATTTAACAAAATTTCTCATACTTCACATAAATATTAAAAGCATATAACTTAACATATCATGTATGAATTTCTAATATTTTTGCATATATAAGAAGCATGTATGATTTCTAACCTTTTAATCGGGATTGATCGACGACGACAATGTTTTTCTATCTAGGATTGAAGAGAATTTTTGGAGAATACTCTCTCTATTTTTCTTTAGAATTTTAGGTCACTATGGTAATAACAGAGGGGTGATCCTTTATTTATAGAAGTTATAAAGTATTTAATCACGATTTATGAAAATATCTTAGTATAAAGTCAACATTTTGCACTCTCATTTATTCCCCTAGATTTTTGGTCCCTCTAAGTTAATATATGAAAAAAAATTGTATCTTATCCTATACTTTAATTATTCATCATATATTATCTCTAAATTAATTACCTTTCATTATCAAAATAATAACACATCATTATCACAAAGTTTGAATTTTCTTCCTTTCACATTTGCCTACATAAATTTTGAAATTTACCTCATAATAATACTCATTACTTTATTAAAATATCACCTTATCTTATGCAAGAATTATATATATGTCATTTTCAAAGAATTATACATCATTTTCAAAGAGTTCCAAAATTCTTTCTTTCTTAATTTAGTCAAAATTTTCGGCCACCTTCATAAAATTAACACATCCACTTTTTTAGTTTAATCATTAACCTTATCTTAACATTAATAATATCTCTACATCATAATCATATACTTCAATGTCACAAAGATATGGAAAATATTCTTCTTTTCACACTATAACCCTAATTTTCGTCCACTTTATAAATATATGTTACATAAATTATTTTTTTCCTTTTAATAGCTATGTGACATAATATAGATCTTAGATGATAGAATAAATCATAGGAAAAATAATTAAGAACAATTCTATGTACTAAAGTGAAGTTATCGATTATTAATTTGAAAATAAGATTAAATCATCAAATCTTTATTCTTTTAATAACTAATATTATTTTAATGAAGGATTATATATAAATAATGCTCTTGTATCACAAAATAAATTTTTTTAGTACCAGTCTAGCCATTTTTCCCATTTTAATCGAAAATTATAAGCTTAGAACTTAAATAATAATTTTCCTCCAACTTTTGCATTAATCATTAAATTTTGAAATTCACATAATATCTAGGAGATAAGATTGATCTTGATTTCATGATATTTATCAATTATTAAAGCTTGTGCAATTAATTAAATTTTTTGGCAAATTTCTACACACAATTCCTATTTCTCGAAAATTAGGAAGATAAATACAAAACTTTTATCTACTATGATATTATCACTTTATTACACATTTTTAAGAGATAAATATCATCTCATAGTCAATTATGACCTTATCTTATCTTTATTAAAAATATCTTAGAAAGCTTATCTTATAAATATCATTTTCAAATCATACCTTATCTCTTTAATGTCATTATCAAACCTTATCACATAAATTAAATATCTTTCACATACAAAAAAAATAATATCAAATATCATCACTTTAATAAAGTGATCTATACTTGATCATAATTTAATCACAATTTATCCATGTATATCTTCTAAATTTCGAAAATTATGAAGATAAGGAAAAGATTTTTCATTTAGCATAATCCTTGCCTAAATAATATCCCACATATATTTAAAACCTAATTATTTATTATTAAGATTCATTTTATGCGAAAATTAAATAGAATTTTCTAGTTACTCAAAATCGGAACTTATCGACGTTCATTTTCATTTTTGAATTCATTGTAATCAAATTCCTTCAAAATTTCAAAAATCGGTGTTTAAATATTCGGGGTATTACAACTATTTGATCCCTCCTTTATATATATATATATATATATATATATATATAGAGAGAGAGAGAGAGAGAGAGTTTGGTTCAAATAAAAATAATTCAAAAATAAGAAATGAGAACAAATTTGAGTCATTAATTTTTGTAGATGAGTGGTTGTGATTAAATCAATATAGGGTATAATGGTAATTATAGAATATTACGAAAATAAGCGTCCCTTAATTATAGGGGTTGTGATAACTTAATCTTGAACCATTGATTAATGACAAATGGATGATGGAGATGAATTCGTATTTCTTATTCTAAAGGGATTTATATTATAACTCATCCATATATATATATATGGTGAGGTTCAAATAAGAACCAATTTTAATATGAGAACTAAGAACCACGGAAATTCTTTACGAACAAAATGAATTTGCTATGAAAGTTAATGAATCTGCTGGGAAAGTTACTGAATCCAAAAATTCAGAATTTTCACCCAGGGTTCGAATCCCATGAGAGGCGAAAATTCTATTTTTTGGATTCAGTAACTTTCCCAACGGATTCATCAAGTTTCACACTGAATTCATCATTTTTTGGTTCTCACGTTCTCACAATAAAAATAGTTTTTACGTTAACCCTCTCATATATATATATATATATATATATATATATATATATATATATATAGAAGAGTTGAATAAAACCTATTTTTAAAAACTAAGAACCAATGCACTTTAAGTATAAAGTTAATGCATGTTATGTATAAAGTTACTGCACTACAAAATATTGATTAATAGTGTTGGCTTTTACCATAACTCAATGGTGCATTAGCTTTATGCATAAAATGCATTAACTTTATACGTGAAATGCATTGGTATTTAGGTTTTTACGAAAAATAGGAAAATATATTTTATTATAATTATATATATATATATATATATATATAGGTTCATGTACATACAATCTTTAATATACATAAATCAGAACAAATCATATCCATTAGATTTAAAAATCTAATGGTTATTTTGCAGTATGCATCTGAATTAGTTATATGCATATTTCTGCATATATTTGTGTATCTGCATCATAATTTATGTATTGATTATGAAACATTGATTTATCAATGGATCCAACCCACACACACACACACACATATATATATATATATATATAGTATGTGTACACTGTGTAAAGAAATTTCTTTATTAAAGACAACAGAATAGAGTGAAAGTGTGATGACCAGACTTCCCAAGGAAGTACGGATCATATGGATCGTCACTGGTATAGTAAGGCAGCGGATATAAACACAACTAATCAATGCAATTAACCATTTAACTACTCAATAACGCATAGATTAAAAAGGGATAAGCTATTCCATACCAATTCAAGTCACATAAGGACTTGCCAAAAAGGTTCAAGGTTCAGAAATAACATAATCAGGACGTAATTCAAGGAACGAGGTACGACCTCAAGTTCAATACGATAATGGAAAGCAGTTATAGTCAAGATACCAAAATAATATCAGAGTTAGGCAGCAATAACGTGTGGACATGCATATGACGATATATGCCCAAGGTTCTAGAAACCTTTATAATAAAGCATCAAATCAACTGCCACTCTGCACTACCTCACACCCATCATCAATCCCTGCTCAACCTGCACATCAAAAACGAGATGCAGGGCTAAGTACAAAAGTACTCAGTGGACTTATTGCCGAAAATATTTTCTTTGTAAAAGTTATTGAACTGCCCACAATAGTGCATGAGGATTTTAGTCGAAAGACTCATGCCTATCAAATATTTTATCATTTTCTAAAAACGTTCGGCGAACTATTTTATCCATGTTGTTCCATATCGATCACTCATTTGTTCATTCATTCATTCGCGACTATGGGTGGCCACTACACATAGTCGTCGTGACCGGTCGAGGTAGCTAACCTTAACACACAACACACGTGTACACAATCCGAGCTAGTCCTTAACTAAGTCGGATCCGATCGTTATCCTTTTTTAACGTCGGTGGACCAACTCATTCACATACCACATTGGATATACCAATCTCAGATAGGATCACAACAAAACGTAAATATTTGGCAGTCAATAACATTTCATGGAATAATATTTCATAAAGCTTTTGTAAATCATGTTTTGAGATAGATATGCATATCCTTTTGTTTCAAGAGAGCCCACCGCTAGTTCGAGCTAGTAAGTCTAAGTGAGCGGTGAAATTGTCCTTCCTAGCTAGCTGCGTGCGATCAAACCCTTCATAAGAAAATAGTCTTTCTTAGATTATTTCCATCGATCAAGGTCGTTTATAAATTACGACTTAAAGCTCCCAATTAGGGTCTCTTTATGATTTCATGTGATTGTTTTAAGATAATTTCTATTATCTTACATTCTCAATTCCCAAACTATATTACTTCATCATTCATAGGTGAACTTCAACTTATGAATCACATACTCTGAGTCTATCTTCGACTCTTAACCTTAATGTTCTTCTAAACATTATTACGTTATAGATTGTCGGTAATCACATTATGATTGGTATATTAGGATATTCTCAAGCCACTAACTAGACTTAACAATTGTAGTTACATCCTAGTGGGTTATACTTGACGACTTGTTGTATTAGCACGACGAATAAAATGAAGTCTTGACTTATAATTCAAGTGATCACATACTATTATGTAAGTAAGTACTTTAGGAATAGATGAAGTGCTTCGGGAATATTAATCGACTTTTGAGACATAAGGATCGACATCTTATGTTCGAATCTTTGCTTACACGTTAGATATTATTTATTCCTCTTAACTCGTCGGAGACTATATAAGTTGTGAAATCACTATTCGTTGTCGAGTTGTCTTAACGTTCGATCTAATATCGTATTAGGTTATCGTTGTTGAGTATCAACGTTGTAACTCGGCTTTTGGTTTCTTTAACTTAGGAACTCACGTTTGAGTATCCTATTAGTAATAGAAAACTCTAATTTATGTCTAACTTCGATTCTCATTAATTCCTTCTTAAGTTATCGAAATTAGTCGATTTCTTTTGGATTCTCGTACATAAGTATTATGTTATTTACGTTTGGGGTTTTGTTTGTCGGCACAACATAAACATAACCATTCAACACCATACTAAAGCATTAGAAAACCCTAATTTCTAACATAATACACAATCATTGTGTAAGTGTGCATAAGTGTTCCATTCATTCACCATAATCACAACCATTCATTCTAAGCTTATAAATTCATCACTATCATAGCATCATTACCATTAAAATTAAACTCATACCTATCCATTTTGCTATGTTTTCGATAATTAACAGTAATTAGCATAAGCATCCAATAAATTCCAATAAAATCATGATATACTCTCATTATACCATAGGATTTAATTATCAACTCAATACCATCAAATAAGATTTTAAACCATAGGTTAAAACACTCTAAGTTTTCGGTAATGCTAACTTATGCACATAGGTGTTCAATAAGTTCCACAAAAATCATATCATGCTTATACCTTATACTACACATGAAATATCATCTCATATCATTTATTAAAATTAAAACACACACTACAAGAATTTCGCTAATAGACCACGGGGAATGCCCATGGTCTATTTCAAAAATCCGTGTGGTCTACAAAGGTGTAGTCTATTACGTGCGGCTATAGACCACGCGGATTTCCCGGTCTCTATTCAGAGACCACGGTGAAACCGCGTGGTCTATAATGTTATAGACAACGGGCCACGAAGGTGAACTACGGCCTTTCCCCGTCGTTTATGACATTATAGACCACGCGGTTTTCACCGTGGTCTATAATCCAATAGACCACGGCATTTCCGTGGTCATAATCGAATAATATATTTTGTTATTTTATTATTTATTTAATACATGTTTTCATAATTTGAATGCATGTTTCGCTAATTAAAATAATAATCCAAAATAGATATAAAATATTTCTCATAATATTTATATCAAAATTAAGTGCACATTTCATAAGCATTCAAAACGTTATATCCGGAAATTCTCAATCTACATGTATTTTCTAACTAGCTACAAGTATTTTCTAACTAGCTACTAAAATTTATCTAAAAATATCCACACCATCTTCAACAACAAATATTTTCTAACTAGCTACTAAAATTCATCCAAAAAAAAAAAATCAACTTCACCATCTTCAAGCATTTCACCATCTTTGCTTCAACAACATCAATCATCTAACTTGATCTCATCTACATTATTAGAATAAGATGTAAAATGGTAAGAAATAAAATTTAGTACATCAAAATCATTATGTTCAACAAAAAGTATGAAACTTACCATCGTCAACCACCATAGAATCAGCGACTAACTCGGACTACTCTATACGGACTTCATCGATTTCTTTTTTCGAGTAAAAGCCGTTAGAAAACTATTAAAACAAAATAAACATTCTATTAGTAAAAAAGTAAAGAATTAGTATTTAGCTGCATTGCAAACGAGTGATAGAAAGGCCCGGCCCGTTCGGGCCCGGAAACTACATGCAAACGCTGGTTTTTGGTGTTTCCGTCCGGACCATGAAGCCCGCCTCACACAATTCCTGCACAGCACATTACAGGTGAAAACAAGGAAGGTCTGAGAGAGATTGATCTCAGTGTTAATTTTCTCTTGCAGCACTCAGCTTCATCATCACATTTTAAGTTGCTTTATATAGAATGTATGGCACTTTGTTCATCAATGGCAGCTGCGACACTCGAGCATTTCATCGTGAAAAGAGGGCCATTAGCTCTTTGAGAGAAGAAGAATGGACATCTCCACTTTGAGCCTATTCAATAAGAAAAGGGAAAAGGAAAATATTATTATTTTCCAGCCAAGCACACGATGCACAAACTGATCACACGAAATAAATAGAAGTTAAAGGAATCAATGTATTAGTCACATTCAGAGTGGAATTAAAATCACTGACCTCCAGCTAATGTCTCGATGCATTCTTAAAAACAGTAGATTTGTGTCTAACAAATGCCAGTTCTTAAATGAACAAAATGATAGCTAATATATATTTGGTGATCAAAGCAGCAGAATGTCTTCTTTGTTGCCATTCTAGATGTAGAAAATCCTAAGTTTTGGCTGTTGAATAGGGATGATAAACAATATGAAATAATATACAAGTACCAACTATAGTTATATCAAATCTAACATGAGACCAGAATCAAAAACCTCAAAATCTTAAAGGTTCTGCTCGAAAAGTGAGGAGAAACAGTTAATGTAAACGAAAGTAGATACCAAGAGCCTAATGCAAAAACAGATCAAACAAGCCAAGTATTGCAGAAAATACACAAACACTAAGAAGGGAAAGTATATAAAAAGCAAACAATTATACAAATGTGCCAAGTAAACGTGCATCAAATGTCTCCACACCAACTTCCCACAATAGCTTCAAGTCATCAATCAAAGGTGCCAAGTAACGTCAATATCATTCCCAGGTTGACTCGGTCCAGAAATCAATAAAGTAAGCATCATATGTCTCTCTCATACATAACCATGGAGGAAGGTTGTATGTTATAAGAATCACCGCCAACAACTATACTTAGATGACATAATGCTATGTGGATTGATACCATCCGTGGAAAGTGCCAATCTAAGATTCCTTGCTTCTTTGCCAAAATCCGCCACTGCTGATCTACAGGTTCCCAAGATGGTGAATCTACGGGTGACGAAGATGGCCATCATTTCTGAAAAAGTAATGGGATCCACCATCGGCAAGCAAAATACTTATCAGACTGATTTCTTTGCTTTGGACTAATAAAGAGCGAATTGTTTTAGCAATCATTGCCACCCTACAACTAAACTAACAGATACAGACACAAAGACATAGAGATGCATTGTTCCCCTCTAACACGACGCAGCATTGCAGGTCACTGTTATAGCATTCCAGGAAAATGCAAATACAAGCAAAGTAAAATATGCAAAGCGTGAATCTAGAATACCTCTTTTTCTAAGAGCATTAAGAACCACCCTAGTAGGCCTCGAAATTTTTGAAGTACTAATTCCAAGTTCTTCAGACTTCAACTTCTTCCATTGCCACCACTCAAATTATCAAATGCTGCATGTTCACCCATCAACAAAAAAAGAAAATTCAAGAAAAGGAAGAACTGAAACTATCTAAGCAGACTCCCCAAATTAGATAACTGGAAATGAAATATTTTCACTTGCCTTTGTCATTCTCCGTATCGTCGTATGCTTCAACCGAACCAGCATAAGCCAGTCTTACCTGCAGAGCGCAGTGGCGGATGGGATAACGGGGAGAGAGAGATGGAAAGCGAGAAATTCCGAGGCCGGTTGAGATGGCCATTGGTAATCGAATCACATAGTAAATTAGGGTTTATCAGCTCAAATTTTTGACATGAGAGGATTAAAGAGCTTAAAATCTCTGGGGTTTAAGGGGACTCATTGAAATATCTGAACCAAAAGCTGTAAGCGCAATTCCAGTGGTTAAAGATAAAACGTAACGCTTTTATCAAAATTAGATAAGATAAAGTGTTACGCTTTTGGACAGTTAAATTATGCAGTTTTATTGGATCACTGATTTTTGAGGGCCCAAAAACAAGTGGACCAGAACAATGGGCTTATTTCACCCAATAAAAATACAAAGCCCGCAGTGATCCAGTGCTAAGGCATGAAGATGGGCTAAAAGACCACATGGCTAAGTGGCGAAAGACCACGCGGCCTAAGCACGTGGTATTTAGTCGACGTGGATGTTAGGCGACGGAAAAACCGTGGTTAATAAAATTTATCTTAATAATAAATCACGCCAGAAGAAATGGCGTGTTCATCATACGAAAAAACGCTAATAGATCACGTTAGTTCTAGCCCGTGGTCTATAACCATTTAAAAATATGGTTATAGACCACGCGTTTCACCCACGCTGTTATGCCATAATGTAATACACTTTAAGACAAATGTGTGATGCATGGCGTGTGATACATGAAGAAAAACAGTGACATGCCTTTTCACTATATATATTTCGCAATTGCTATATATATATACACACATATTCAATAAATTTTATTTCTTCACAATATGTTTATATTATGCAATAACATGTAATATTAACATAAAACACCAACCAATATTTATAATATGAACCAAATGCTTGAAATTCTTTTTGTCCTCACACATATTTTACATATGTGTTCAATAATTTCCAATAATGCATATTAGGTTCATATTATTTCTAAACATAACATATCCTATCATTTCCAACAAATGAAATCAAATAAACCTTAGATAAATACATATAGTTTTCGGTATTCATAAAATAGGAGTAGTGTCTCAAAATTTTCAAGATTAATATATGATGTTCATATCATATATTAAACACTATATCTCAACTATTTCTCAACAAATAAAATCAAACAATAGCTTAAAAATACTTAAATAAATTCTGCCCATTTTTGAAAAATAGGAGTAGTGTTTCAAAAATTTCAAGATTAATATATGATGTTCATATCATATATTAAACACTATATCTTAACTATTTCTCAACAAATAAAATCAAACAAAATACAAGAAAATTCCAAAAATATTTTGAAAATTACCATATTTATTATACATGCTCCTAATACATCAACAAGCAACAATATCAAATAATATTCACAAAAGCATGCTTTATCACATATAAAAAGAAATAAAGCATAAATTCTCAAATTTTAACTAAAGCCTTATACCATTATTCTAAGCATTTTTTCATTCATGGATTGAGAGCATTTGGTGGCTCAAAAGTCACGAAAAAAATGAGGAGCAAAACTAGGGTTTCAAACTAAAACAAATTCAAACAAAAATTCACTCCATTAGGATGGAAGAGGATAATGAATACCACCTTTCTATGGCCTTAAAATAATTATTTGTGAGTTGGAATGGTTTGAAAAGGAGGATTAAAGATCAAAACATGAAGAACAAAAGAGAGAAATTTGAATTAGAGAGAGAAATTTGGTTGAGGATTGAAGGCTGCATTATGGACGTCCTCCTTACTGTATTGGCAGCCTAAAGGGCTGTCATTACCCATTTGGGGTGGTCTTGGTGGTAGTTGGGAGAAGGAATGGTCAAATTACCTGATTTGACATGTTAATACCGACTCTTTAAGTTTTAACGCGCTTTCGATTGATTTCTTGTAACCTTAAGGTTTTATTTTCTTAAATAGCCTTTAAAAGACTTATTTCAATGTTTATAATAATTTCATGAAGTTCGGACGGCGTCCGATAAGTCAATTCTGAGTTATCGCGAAAAAACAGCGCTCGGCGATTAAATTATGCTCATTCGAAATTCTATTGAATTCTTGAGCTTTCATAATTTATTTGAGTCTTATAAATCATATTTTATTGATTTATACCATTGATTCGAGTTTCGGATCGTTCGGATCAATTTAGGATTTTCCCGGTATATTTTTCCGGCGTTCGGTTAAGTTCTTCAGGAATTTCTTTCAGAAATTGATTCTTATAGTTTCTAAATTCATAATAATATATTCCTTCATTATTTTAATTGTTATCACAAATTATCATGATTAGCATGGACTGGAAATTATTCCGGCTCGTGAATAATGTTTTTAAGACTGACCAGGTAAGTACGCCCGAAAATTCTCATTCTTTGTCTTCTCACATGTTTTCGTGAGAGGATTCTAGAAATGAAATCATTTTGTTAAGATTCATTCTCGATCTTTCATTCTGTGTTCAGGCTCTTCAGAAAACCCTAATCCCGTAGGACTAGTCACTAGTTTTTGATTTCTCCAGTTTTCGATCTCCGAATCGATTCTAATTCGTTTCATTGGTTACCTTAAACATAATTAAGGTCTAAGCACCATAAAAATTGATTTAAGCATCACTAATAAAAGTTTTAAATTTTTCGGGTTATTACAGAAAGGGTCCACAATTGTGTGTGTGTGTGTGTACCAATGGGATCAAATAGAAACTCTTCTAGTGGTAGTAATTAGAATCCAATATGGTCCATAGATCTTGATTGATGAATAGTCCACATTGATTTTTTCCAAATAAGATGTGTTTTCTTATATGTAAGATAATATTTTTTTTCAGTGTTATGTTTTTTAACACATAAAACTATGTTTTATCTATTCTTAAAAAAATTTACGCATAAAAATATTTTTTGATTAATACGATTATGTTGATTTCTAGTTTCTAGCATTGAAAAGGTTTCTAATAGATTCAATCCCAATATACATGTATGTGTGTGTTTTGTGTGTGTGAACGCTAGTAAAGGGGAGTGGGGGCTTGATTACCCAAATTAATTATTTTTATTCTTATAAAATTATTAAAATTTTAATAATTTATGTGAGTTATTGTAAACAAATCTCCATTATCAAACTTAATCACACAAAAATTTGATTAACGAAATCTCGAACTCAAAATTCAAAATCAAACACCCATCCAAAAAAAATTTAGGGGGTGTTTGGCTAAACTTATTTTAGAGAGCTTATAAGCTTCAAGAGCTTATAACAGGTAATGTCTCAAGTGCTTATAAGTTGTTAAATTGTTTGGATAATTGATCTTATAAGCTAGAGAAAGAATCGTGAGTTAAAGAAGAAAAATCATAGTTAGAGAGATAAATTCACGAGAGGTGAAGGTGATAGTGTATGTGTAGGAAATAACAAACGATAATAAAGTTATTTTAGTAAATTCATGGTTGCTTATAAATTTATGAAAAAATAAGTTAGGGTTGACCAACTTATTTTTAGGGGAGCTTATAAGTTGTTGGAGCTTATTTTCATAGCTTATAAACTGTTTAGGAACTTATTTTGTCAAACACTTTGCAACAGCTTATAAGCTCATAAACAGCTTATAAGCTGTTTTAAAGAGCTTATAAGCTAAGCCAAACACCCTCTTACTTAGGTCCCCGGTATTTATGTATAAGGCTGCAGAATCATTAAATATAAGTTATATAACTACCAATGATGGGTATATTGAAGAGAGTGATGCTATTTGACCACATTTGGCCAGCCATAATCCGACCCAAATGAAAAAACTAGTTTACTTAAAATTTGATTTATTTAAAAAATTGGTTTTAAATCAAAATCATACTTGTGGAATTACAAATATCTAATTAATAGGGAAAGAGATTAATTTCAAAATTTAAATTTAAAACTAATAAATTTAATCGCTTTTTGGAATAGGTGGGAAAAATATATTTTTTGTAAAAATGATTAAATATTAGTTTAATATTATTATTTTATTAATTAATTATAATAATAATTATTAAAGTATCCCCGATGATCAGTCATAATATGGTCACATAACTTTAATGTATTGAAGAACCCTACACGGGATAATAAAAAAGATAATTAGAGCATCAATAAATTTGTACTTGCATTTAATGCTAAGAAATTTATACTAATAGTATTTAAGTAAATTATTGTACAAGCAACACTAAAATCATTTAAATTGCAAAATTATGACATTGAATTTTCCAGTCAAGTTGAACCTGGACACATGCATGATTTAGGTGATTTAGTAATTTAGTCCCACTTAGTAAGTAGGTCAGCTACTTCCTAGAAAGGTAGAAAAACCTAGACACTTTTTGTCATGAGATTCACATATAATTTGATATCATTTTTATGTTACTTACTTGCTTGATTTTAATTTATATTTTTTTCTCAAAATCTAATTAAAGTCCTTTCTACAATTAAAATTTAAAAAAATTAAAAATTTACGGAATGGTATTGTATATCATATAATTAGGGTAAAAATTATCTTATCAATATTACGAATTTTAAAATAAATATACGTAAAAGGTTAGCAATTAATTAATTATAAATAAACGGTCTAAGATATCTAGATCTCAAGTATAAATGGTTGTTCAAACGAGTTCAGATATATATTTTTCTCCATCCGCAAATATTTATTTAAAAATAGAATAAATTAATAAGTATCCTATTTCATAATTTCATAAAAAAATGATATCAATTTTCCATTTTCCTATTGTCCTCAATATAAAAGTATTGGTTGTTCGGTTTAAGCTCGATAAAAAAGTAAATTAGTTCTCCAGTCACGTACTTACTATACAATTTTAAATTGTATGAGATACTTATTTAGATACAAATGAAGTATATATCACACACTAGATATTTTTCTCTTTTGCATGAGACAAAAGAATCCACAAGAAAACAAACTAACACTGGGATTCTGTTCGAGTGAAAACTATCCAAGAATTTATCATATCAATTAACAAAGACCGAGAGGGAATCAGAAGCATCATTCCATGTGATCGTGGTTGAGAGATCAAAGGTTCAAATTCCATCAAATATTTTTATATATTTGAACTTTTCATATTTGATTTTTCAAATATATTTATATGTTCTGTGTGATTTATATGTTATTATATAATATATATCATAGGTGACGATTGTAGGAACCTCATTATATAAAAAAATGATAATTAAGTCTGAAATCTGAATACAAAAATCAACCCTAAATAATTTAATAAGCCACATAACGACAATCACGCATCGATGATTAAGACCGAGTACAATAATTAATTTGATTAATGATCAATAAATCAGGATAAGAGTCATGTGCGGATATCCGCACGCGTGAGACACGGCGGCCACCGCCTGATGTCAGCCGTCGAGCTACTGGCCACCTCACCGATCACGTCCGATCCTGACCGTCGAGTTGTCTGCGTGGATGGCCACGATTGATCGTCTGCCAGCCTTTTTCTTTATTTATTTTATTGTATTTGGCTGTCAATGGTATTTTTACTTGTTAATAAATGTGTCACGCAGAAAAACAAGTCAAAAGTGGGGATCCATGACCTATGTGTGATTTTGCGTTTGCCGAATTATGAAGTTGACGTATTAATTGATTTGGGAATCAACAGTTAAGAATTATTCAACAATTAGGGAAGGATCATTCTTTTTATTTTTATTTTTTTCTGTTTTAAACGAAGGGAAATATGTGATCACGATTCTTAATATATTTTGATCTAAGTGGCATAACCTCTTAATTATACATGATAGGTGAATCGCTAGCTAGCTCATGATAAGTCTAACCTAAAACATTTTAAGAAAACTATTGTCAGCTCCCCCACTGATTGAAAGATGAATACCTCAAAATTTACTAATTTGCATTCGAACTCATTACCTCCGATTACGACTTTAAATGCTCCACTACTAAGTCAATCGGCCTCAAATTAACTTGGTAGGACTTTTCCTATAGTATTTGATAATATAAATACAGTTTACAGAATATTGTATGATTTGCTAGGCACCTATATATAAAGTTGCATCCGAATACCATTGTATGATTAATTTGTTATTACATTTGAATCTACTTAAAAGTCAAGAAAAAACGAAGGACGGTTAGAGGATATTGTACAAGTCATCATAAACCCTATTTATTCTAAAATATAAAGATCGACATTAAAAAAAACCCAAAATTTTATTCTAAAATAATTAGAATATTAAAATATCAATGATAATTTCTTGAGATCGTGGAATGTAATTCAAATCATAAAAAATACTATGAAATTTCGGGCTAGGTTTTAAATACTAACGATATAATAAGTTTGGGACATAAACAACATTAATGTTTCAGGATACCGGAAACTAGTTATAGATCTAAATAAAAAAACAAATTAAAAGGCGTGTTAATATTTCGGTCATCTCAGTTGAAACGATAACTTTCTATTCTTTTTTTCTTATGGGAGATCCATTTTTTCTTACACAAAAACTTGTGTACGCGCAGCCCTTACTGTTCGCGCATAAGTTTTGTCGATTTTATAAGTATCATTTTTATTTTGTTGTCTTTATCTTGTTGTTTTTAGTGTGTTATTTTATTATTTTGTATTTTGTTTATTAATTCATGATTAGAGTTTATTAATTTATAATTAGAGTTTATTAATTCATAATTAGGGTTTATTATTTCCAATTAGGGTTTATTATTTTCAATTAGGGTTTATTAATTCAAAATTAGGGTTTATTATTCAAAATTAGGGTTTATTAATTCTAAATAGGGTTTATTAACTCATAATTAGAGTTTATTAATTCATAATTAGGGTTTATTAATTTAAAATTAGGGTTTATTATTCAAAATTAGGGTTTATTAATTCACGATTAAGGTTTATTAATTCACAATTAGAGTTTATTAATTCAAAATTATTATTTATTAATTTATAATCAAAATTTATTAAACTAATTAATTTTAATTAAAATTAATTAAATTAATTAAATTTAATTAGAATTAATTAATTAATTAAGATTAATTATTAATTAATTAGGGGTGGTTTCACTGTGCGCGAACACATGAGACCACCCCTTTTTCTTATTATTATAAGATAAATTATGGGATATTTATCTCATTTTTTCTCAATATTTCAGCAAATACCCAAAACTGTTACAATGTTTAAAACATAAAATTTGGGTACTTTGAAATTTTTTGACATTATAAAAAAAAAAGTTCTGAGCACATTTTTCCATCTCAAAAAATCGACGTGCCACGTCTGAGGCTGACGTTCCTCACAGTCCTTGAATGTCAATTCAATTTCTACTTTCTAACTATGTTTGCCATTAAACTTAAATTTTTATCGATTTAATCATTTTATACCTTTTCTAAATAATCGTACAAAAAAATGAGTCAAGTTTGACGGGAGGTAAGAATACCTTTTAAGCATCAGAAGAGTATCTGATATTATTATTATCATTATTATTATTACTGCTAAAATGACATTAACCGAATCTTCAATAATATAACGAAGCTACAAGTTGAGAAGTGATAACTATAGCTAGCCTTAAGCGAAATGTATTAAATGCAACACCGAATAAAGTACAAAAACAAATTAATGAAAGATCGTGTCTCGAAAGTATAAACTCTCACTTAAATTAATTACCACAAAATTTTAAAGTAATACTATATGATGAGATATGAAATCTAAAATACACCATGAGGGAAAATAATACATCAACTTCAATTCGCATGTGAAAATAATCTTAATCAATTGCAGAGAAGATAAAATCAATAGTAGAATCAATTGCATGTAGGACTTTACTTCCAATGAATTAAAATGTAGCATAATTTTAGTGGATTGAGCCGTGCACACTTTGAGTGCATTTGATTTGTTTTCTTTTCAGAAAAGTCATAAAAATTCTCAAAAAATAAAGACTTTACTTCCATTTATTCAAGGGCACGTTGGTTGGGGAACATCATTTCACTACAAGAAATGCAATTATGTTTTTAGCATAATTAAATTAGTGACACCGATTCGAGATCTCGTGCTTAAACACTTTGAGTGAAAATTAATAAAATTTGATTTAAGTTTTCGAGATGAAAATTTCATTTACCCGCCATTTGCGACAAAAGAATTCTTTAAACAAATATAAAGAAAACTCCCATCTTCCAAAGTCGGATGAGTTTTCGGAAAAAAATCTCCCATAAAAATTCTCAGAGAAAAACATCGACCAGATTTATGGGTTTATCTTTGATTTTTGTTGAATCTTAATTAGTCTATATTTTTTCAATTTATGTAATCACTTGTTTTGTTTCTCTTTTTTTGGACGGTGTCCTCGTGTGTGTTGGATTTATTCAAGGTGTGTCACGTTGGTTGGTAATTTTTCTTGTTAACATTGTGCATATGTTTGGATTTGTCTGCTTGTTATTGTTGCTTAAATCTTACTAATTATGCATGACTTTAATTTTGTTCTCTCCCCAAACTAGACTTTCTTTCATCGATGTGAGGCATGGGGAAGGAAGTGTTCTAGCACATCTTTTGATCGTTGGATATAATGTAACTCACCACCAAGTAAGAAACTTGGCCTATACAATTTTCTTCTTACATTTTTTCGAGGAAGTTTATCTATATATTCATCGATCTATGCTTTCGATTGAATTTTACTATAGCTCTTGAAATCGATCGCCATGAAGAAGAAGTTCGATACCCCTTTCCATTGTAAGTTTCTCTCTACTCTCTTCTTTTACTTTTTTCTTCTACAATTTGTGTAATCACTTGTTTTGTTCCTCTCTATTTTGGTGCCTATCAACTTAGATTTATTGTTGGACAGGTCAATGTGTGTGTTGTAAGCATTCTTTGTTATTGTGAAATTAAAGAAAAACAATTGGAATTTTTGATGTTTTGTGCTTGTTGCAGGTGGATGCTCAATATATAGGGAAGCTATGCCTATTGATAATCTTGTGCTCGTTGATGGCACTTGATCAACGGTCTCCGTAGTGAAAGTAAAAGTTGTGCGAGAGATATATTTGATTTTATTTTTACATGATCTTAATTTTGGAGCTAAGTGTATAAATGAATGAAGTTATAGGGGATGAGTCTGCGTATTATTCTTTATATTCCTTTTGTGTACAAGTTTTATTAATTCCAAAACATGTTCTCTCTAGGAGCCTTAGATTCTATCGAATCAGAAGAAGACCAGAGCATGCCTTGAGATGCTTCTTTGCAGTTTTCGTGGGTGGGGAACATATGGTTTCTTGTCTTGACAATCAAAAGCACATCAAGTTGTTTCTGATGAATGTATCTGCATGTTCTAATTCATTTTCCAAATCCTGTAAGGATTATTTGTGAATCCATAAGTAAATATTTCTGCCTTAATTATCTGAATAAGCAATTAACTTAATATTAATTGATTAGTACTCTTGAAATGTATTATATCTTATTCTTATATGCTTTTATTTTACTTATTGCTTATCTTTCTATACGGTTCCTAACTTCTATTAAAACTACCATTGTTCATCATATAATACTTTAGGTTCTTGAGCGTTTGACGATCGTCGTGAGACTTTCATGGATAAGGCATTATCCACACATAGAAAGGTAATCTTTTATAGTTTCTACATAGTAGCAATTTTAATAAGTTGTGATACGCTAGAAAATGGAGATTTGTTCGTCTTTTAATGAATGAAATTGCCATATTATTTTAATTTATTTCTTTTGGTTTATTGAATATATAACATCTCTATGATCTTGAACTCTCTTTAGATGATTGGAAAATGTCCTAAGCCACACTGGTGTTCATAGTTTCCTATCAATTTCAACTTAATAATATTTTTTATTGGCTCGCAGGTTGAATCAATAGTTTCTTAATATAGATGATAACTCATAATCAATGATTTTATTTTCACGGAGTCATTATATTAAAGTTATTGATGTATAAATAGTTCTGCGACCAAAAACTGATTAAGACTTTAGTGAACTGGTCTAAGATGCAGTTTTTGTACTTTATGCATTTATTTCTTATCGGTTGTGGAGAGTTTCTTAGACAATTCTAATTTTGCATTTCTCAATTTTTACCGATGATGGAGATGGGGCAATGTTATGCTGCAAGTCAATTAGTTATTTTATGCGGTATAATATGTATCTTAAATAATATTATGTTTTATTATCTTAGCGAGGAATAAATGAAGCGGTTGTCAAGAAGTTAACCAATTATTCTAATGTGCTTGATTGTTCTCGAGGAGTGGTAGGAGCTTGAAGAAAATAAAGTGTTAGATTAATTGTGTAGCTATTTAGATAAAAAAAATTGTACTTCAAATATAGATATTGTTTACTTTTATTTTATTGAAAGTTGTTAAGTAAAATTTCTATGTTGCATTAGTGTTATATTTTAATGTCTTTGTGGGTGGATTATATTAGACTAATTTCTCGAATTATATCATATTTGATACTAGAATGTGTAATATAATATTTATATAAAAATTAGAAAAAATATAAAATATTATTCTCCACACATGAATATCTTTTATCCACACTTAAATTTAATAATAATAATAATAATAATAATAATAATAATAATAATAATAATAATAATAATAATAATAATAATAATAATAATAATAATAATAATAATAATGATGATAATAAATTTTTTTAATATATAATTACCAAAAAAAGAATCACTTACACATAGTTTATAGTTTTAGCCACACATAAATTGCCATGTGTTAATAACACATCATCATCCACCTCATTTCCACCTCATCATTACATTTTAGCCAAAACATATTTATCGCACATAAGAGATACCTTTGGTGACCTATATATGTGTGGGTAAATGGTTGCTATTTTATCCACACATACAAACATATGTAGGCAAAGACTTTTCTTTACGATTAGTGACATATGTTGACATTTAGATTATGCGTGGCGAAACTCTACACTCACAAGTATACTTTTAGCTACATATATGTGTGAGTAAAACATCAATTTCTTGTAGTGTTTCTTGTTGAGTAGCTGCATATGATTTGGTGTAAATATTTAGGGAATAGATTATTTGATATCTTTACTCTCTATATATATATATATATATAGGAAAGATGAAATAAAAACTTATCGTGTTATAAGAATCTACATAGTAATACATTTTATTCACAAAATTAATGTATTTTATGTATAAAATTATTGTATTATAATAACATTAATAATAGTTTTTTTTACGTAACCCAATAGTATATTAACTTTGTAAATAAAATTCATTAATTTTATACATAAATTGCATTTGTTCGTAGGTATTTTATGAAAAATAGTTTTTATTATAACACAAATATATATATATATATATATATATATATATATATATATATATATATATATATATATATATAATATCAATTAGGCTAACCCACTCGTTTTGGGGCCAACAAACTCGGGTTGTCAAGCTATTCAGTTCAGGTCATTTGTGTTGACATTTTTTCGAGTTAGAATGAAAGTGTTATAGGAACAGATCCGACTGACTCCTTCATCCTTATCTTTATGACCTGATTCCCGTGTTTCTCGGTGTGTTGTATCAACATCCAGCTTGACATCCGTATCCTGCACACACCAAAGTGAAGAAATGGCAAAACCTTAAAATAACTAGCTCCATAAAATAAGTGTGTTGCCTCAACATCCAGCTTGACATCCGTATTCTGTCTGAAGGATCTCATCTATCTTAACATTAGACGTTAGATTCAGACCCATCTTCCGTGTCGCCGGAACTTTCTGATGTTTGCGTGGAAGTTCCAGTGGTTGTAGCTTCAGTAGCTGTAGTGTCCCTAGTACTGTCATTCTGATGGACATGTCTCTCCAAAACCTTCATCATATCAGCCCCATTTTCTTATTTTCTTCTTCCTGTAGGATTAACAAGATCATCAAAAGCAACATTTATGACCCTTAAATGGTCCATAACCTCAAATTGTATACTCGGTATGCTTGGCTGTTTAGAGAGTATCCTACAAAAATTCATTTGTCACTTTTCTCATAGAACTTGGTGAGATAATTTCTGTCATCCAGAATGTAGAAAACACATCCAAAAATGTGAACATATTTAAGGTTAGGTTTCCTTTTTTTTAAGAATTTCGTAGAGGGTTTTAAAGGAACCTGGACTGGTGTTCATGCGATTATTGATGTTACCTACTGTGTTAACAGCCTCTGCCCAGAAATATTTGGACAGACATTTTGAGCTCAAAATGACTTGTGTTATTCCGATTAGTGCCATATTCTTACCCTAATCCACACCATTATGTTGTGGTGTTTTTGGAGCGGAGAATTCTTGAAAAATCCTCTTTTTCTCACTAAATGTTGTGAAATAGGCATTTTCGAACTCTCTTCCATGATCTGATCCAATCCTTGACATTTTAACACCAAACATGTTAAGAATTCTAGCGAAGAGGATTTTAAACATTTCGAACGTGTATGATTTTTCTCATAAAAAGAATGTCATGTATACCTTGAAAATTCATCGACAACAACATAGGTATACTTCTTACCACCTAGAATTTCAGTCTCAACAGGCCCTACAAGATCCATATGGTGCAGTTCAAAACACTGTGTTGTGCTAAATATTGCTCTTGATGTTGCACAATAGCGTGGGGAACATAGGTCTATTTTTTCCTTTGACAATCACCACAGACCACCTTTCCAGCTTGATCGAGCTTGGTTAGTCCATGTATTGCTTCCATTTTGGTTAACCTGTCAATATTTTTAAAGTTAGTATGTCATAACTTTTGATTCCATAAAAAACTCTCATATATTTGTGCTTTATTGCACTTTGGTTCGTTAGCCATATAGCAATTTTCAGCTGACCTTTGTCCCTTCATGAGTCATGCATCCTTACCATCATACATGTCACAAGAACCTTATCGAATTTCACTTGCAAATCCCCATCTCATAATTGACTTATGTTTGTAAGATTCGTCATTAAACCTTGTACGTGAAGGATATTCTTGAGGTTTGATAAACCTTGGACCGTTATGATTATTTTGCCTACAATCTTTCCCTTAAAACCACCTCGAAAGATACACTACCTCCATCGTAAGACTCGTAGTTGAAGAGATAACCTCTATTACCGGTCATGTGATGGGAACAACCGCTATCAAAATACCACGAACCTGAAATGTTAGTTTTCAATGCAGTTTATACAACATGGCATTTTATTTCATTTTTTCTGATCCAAACTTTCTTTGAAACAACTTTTCTTTTGGTCATGTCCTCTGGAATGTTGTTATAACATTTGTTAGACATCACCATATGTCCATTAAAACCAGCCTTCAATTTATAACAGAAAGACCTAATGTGACCAGGTGTAAAATAGTAATGACTTACATAATTTCTATGTTTTTATTTTGTAATTTTTATCTGTTTCACTAGTTCTCCTTCTCTGATGAATAGTTTCCCATTTGTGGCGATAATTGTTGGAATAACAGTGTCGGAAACATATGTAAAACCTAAACCAGTGGTATCGATTTTTCCCATTATCAAAGTATCATCTAGTTTAGATGTACACGTGTTTCATTTTTTAAATGTACCTTGTGCCACTTCAAATTGACTTGTCACCTTGTTGAGTTCGACTTCATTTTGAGTTACCAAGACTTCAAGCTTTGCAAGCGATGCTTTCAGCCTAGTATTATCTCTTGATACGAGTTCAAGATCTCGACTTTATCTTTTTCATTTCTCGAGCAGCTTATCATATAACTTCTTTACCTGTTTGATACTGGATCAAAACTGACATCATCTTCTTCATCATCTGATAGTATCTTTGCAACTAAGACATGGAGTGTTTTGGCAACAATGCTGGTTGCTGCGTCGTTGTCTTTATTTACCTCTTTGAAAAATTCACCCTCATCATCACTCTAGGATACCTAGTACAATTTTCTCTCTTTCTTAGTGTATTTATGCACTGATTTGCATAATGTCTATAGCCTTTGCAGTCATAACATTGTACATAGTCAATATTGGAATAATCGTACCTGAACGTATCTGAGGAAAAGGACTTCCTCAATGGTCTTTGTGAAGTGAAATTTTGTTGTTTTGTAAGCAGATATTCTGCCATTCAATGGTGTTGATCCATAGACCTGGCTTGAGCTTTGTCCTTGTTCATCTTCCTCGCCATAGTGTTGAATTTTCTGGCGATTAGAGCAACATCATCTCCAACATTGATCTCATGTAGCTCATTTTTCTGTTGGATTTTTATACTAAAAGCAGAATAGTTGAGCTTGTACACAATATTTCCTGTTATCACTATTACAATCTCCTATCTGAATTGTTTACTTGATTGCATATGTTGTCCCATTATCTTAGATAAAACTTAGATCATACATTGTGTAGAAGACCACAAAAGTCTATATGATTGGTTAAGCTAGTTGAGATATAAAAATGATCACAACTGAGACAACTTGAGGACGAGTTATCGGTATAGGCTTCAGTATAGATAAGAAGTGAGTTGACTTGGCTGCTTGTCTATGCTGGTACGTCTTGATGTATTGATGGATCACAGTGAGATGAGTTCTTCTATCTGATCATCGTGAAGAACCTAGATATCAGTGACTTTACATTGATCTAAACCTCGATACGGTTTTAGGTGAGTATGAGTTACTATTGTTGGATTTTTATACTGAAAGCAATTTGGTTGAGCTTGTATACAATGTTTTCTTTTACCACTATTACAATCTCCTATCTGAATTGTTTACTTGATTGCATATGTTTGTCCATTTATCTCATATATAAGTTAGATCATACAGTGTGTAGTAGATCACAGAAGTCTGTGTGATTGGTCAAGCTTAATGAGATATAAAAAGAATCACAGCTGAGATAACTTGAGGACGAGTTGTCGGTATAGGCTGTGGTATAGATAAGAAGTGACTTGACTTGGTTGTTGTCTATACTGGTACGTCTCTAACGTATTGATGGATCACAGTGAGATGAGTTCTTCTATCTGACCCTCGTGAAGAATCTAGATCTCGGTGACTTTACGTTGATCTAAACCTCAATAAGGTATTAGGTGAGTATGAGTTGTTGACCATCACTTTAACTTGTTATGGGTGAGGGTTACATGAGATAATCCAATATTCTCCGTATCTTGGGTGGTGGTAGTGCTTGTATGTCATGCTAGTTGTCTGTATCGAGTCACCGTATCCGTTTAGGATGATGACGTCCCTTCAGGAGCTCAAAAGGTTTATTGTACTAAACCCTGCAGGTTGAGTTATCTCAAGTGCAATAATAAGGTTGAGTGGTACTACTTAAGAAATTAAAGAGATTAATTTTTTAAAGCAGTCAGAACGCTGTAAATAATTAATGGACGTGCGATATCTTAAATACGGGGATTTGTGAAGTCTAAGTGCAAGCCCGACTCAACTTCGAAAATAAATGGGTA
Source organism: Salvia rosmarinus (assembly GCA_036937905.1). Taxonomy (NCBI): domain Eukaryota; kingdom Viridiplantae; phylum Streptophyta; class Magnoliopsida; order Lamiales; family Lamiaceae; genus Salvia; species Salvia rosmarinus. The sequence goes on from CM072817.1 coordinate 43,834,455, forward strand.
AGTCAGCATTTATTCTCTAGTGGCATGAATAAATGTTTATGAATTAATTTATGTTCTGGGCTGAACATAAGATAATTAATTTATTTTAGGCCCGTCTTTATTCCTTGCATTTGATCCCTGGGCTGGCCCATTAAGGCCTGGAGCTGCTAAGAAATTCGTCCACCTCATGAGAGTCCCATATGGATTCTATTTTGATTATCTCTATCTGAAAAGATATTATTATATTTATTAGATATGCAGAGATCCTATCCAAATGGGATCTAGGGTTGCATTATAAATATAAGGTGAGAGAAAATCAAAGTGTGAGCCTATTCATTATTTCAAAATTCTCGAAAATTGTGAAGGATGAAGAAAGATGAATTTTGCAGTATTCTCCGTAGATTGCTCTCACTCAGCATTGGAGTTTTGGCAATCGGGATACAGTCCAGAAGATCAAAGCACGAGTCTTGATCCAATTGCTTGCCCGACAAATTCGCAGGTAAACACGAGAAAACACCAACGTGTTGCAATTAATCATATAGGTGCATGCTAGGAATATAATCAATGTATGGTGAATTAAACATCCAAGATATATCCTCGGGAGAGGGTTAAAATCAGATTTCCCTTCAATTGGTATCAGAGTCTGGGATCAGAATCTTGGCTCTGTTGGATTAATTCACGTTTGATTATTATGTGCGTAATTAATTAATTGTGGATCTGTCGTTCATCGTGGCTCGTTTTATTTTTTGTCGGATTTCATTTTTCACCACGAGAAAATCCTTGGTTAGATTAGGATTTATTTTTGTAAATCAAATATGTAAAACAAGAATGAAGACGAAGAACATGAAGAACGAGACGACGGAGTCCCATCGCATGGCGCGACGGGAGGCTGGCTAGAAACTGGACGCATGGTGCGAGGGTGTTTGGTTTCATTTTGTGCTTATTCTAGGTATTGTTTTGTATGTTGTTTTCAATGGTTTGTCTTATTTATCCCGTTGGTTTGATTATTATTTATCGATTCGGACTTACTTGGTTTATTTCGATATTTTATAGAAAAATAACATTAAATAGGATGAAATGGAACTGCTAAGAGTTAAGTATATTGAAGAGCATCTCGATAGGAGTTCATAAGCGTAAATGGATCACAATTCGGAGTTTGGACGCGAGAGAACGGAACGAAACAACGAAGTTGCGCACGTGCATGCGCTAGCGCCCGGCGCCCCAGCTCTTCGCACAGCGCACGTTTCCGTATCCAACGCTTGTGTGTCCCAGCACCCGGTGCCCAGTGCCCACGTGCCCCACGCGCGTCCGCCCGTCGGCGCCAGTGCATGCCCGCCCGCCGGCTCCGCCGCGCGCCGCCAAACCCGTATGCCCAGGTGCACAAGCGCCAGCCCAGCGTCTGAAAGCATGGCGGCGGCGCCATCCAAAGACCCGCCCACCCGGCGCCCGCCAGCGTCGCTTCTCTCGCCAGCGCGTGTTGCCGCATCGTCCGACGCTTGCCCAGCGCCTCGCCCGCACACGCGCATCTTCATCCGACGCTCGCCCAATGCCTCGCCAGCGTGCATTGCCGCATCGTCCGACGATCGCCAGCGTCCCACTCGTGCCCGCTGCTCCCGCACGCCCGTTGCAATCGCTATGTGACGCTCAATGCAAGCGTTCCTTCCAGCGCCACAACGGACGATCCTTCCAGTGACAACTGGCGCTGATGCCTACCCAATCGGCGCTCACCCTTGAGTCGGCATTCACTATCAATACAAAATGCTTTCAGAACCGGCACTCCTTCTAGAATCGGTGCTTACCTTCTAGCCAGAACGCCCGTTCAACCTGCGCTCAGCGTGATCCGACGCTCACTCACTTAATATATATATATATATATATACGCGCTTAGGTCTTTTTTTTAGGGGTTCAGTTCTCACACCGCGGCGCTGCTCATCAGTGCTCACGTCGCGCAGCCGCTGGACACCAATTCTCTAGGAGATTTCGATCGAGGACACAACTAGAATAATAGTATCGATTCTTGTCTTTTATTTCTTCAATTTAATAATCTTGTTTATCACTTTATGTTATTGAATTTATGCTGTTAGAATTATTCTGTTGGATTTATCAATTGATGCTATTGGATCTTATTTCCTTTGATTTATTTTGCTTTGTGATTTCTTGTTTCGTCATTAAACTACATTTTATGCAAATGTTAAAAGATTCTAGTAGCGTGTTGAATTGTTCTTCGTTGAATATGTTGAATTTCTTTCCGTTGAATTTTATTGCTTTATGTTTGAAGATTTAGTTTAGTTTGTTCTACGTTTTAGCTTCCTGCATTCATGTTTTTCGTAGATTCTCAACTAGGGATTGACAACTCCTAGTTAGATTGCTTGCTTTTATTTATATTTCCTTTTCGCATTTCAATTTCCGTTGTTTCAAAACCCCCATTTGGTATTAGAGTGTTTAGGATTTACCGTTTTTATGTGTGACATGAACAATAAGCCATGTTAAGTTTTTCTTGAGAGACGACTTGGGTTATCTTACCCTCTATAACACCTCATTCGATTATGAGTCAATTAAGAGAACACTTTTAGTTGAAACAAATTTTGGCGCCGTTGCCGGGGGAAACCTTTAGGCGTATTGTTTGTGCTATTTATTTTCTGTGTTTCTTTTTGTTCTTTTTGTTATTTTCTCCCTCCGGTGAGTATGATCCTGTTTTTGTAGTTGGTGTCTGTTAATGCAGGGTTACCAGCAATACGAATATGGTCAAACAGGCTGAGGGGAGGAAAGCTCGTCGTATTGGGTAAATTCTTCTTACGAAGAAGGAGCCCAGTTCGACTATTTTGAGGGATGTCCGTCATGCTATGAGCATCAAGCCTATGATCCCTACTATGAGCATCAAGGCTATGATCCCTACTGGGAGCATCTTCCAACTTCTTCAAGTAGTGAGGACCTCTTTTTCCAGCAACCTCCTATTCGTGATCGTTCTTCCAACAACAAAGATGTCGCAAAGCACCTCCATCACCACCTCAGAGGTCATCTTTGGAGGATTTTTTTTCGTCCAAAGAATGGATATGTTCACTCAAAGAATTGAGGCTCAAAACTCCACACTTCAGTGTTTAGAGACGCAAATGGGACAGATTGATAGCATGCTTGATGTGTTGTTGTTCACTCGAAGATTGGATGCTCAAGACTCCACAATTCAGCGTTTAGAGACGCAAATGAGACAGATTAATAGCATGCTTGATGAGCTGTTGCAGCAACGTGCAGTGAGGGAACTTCCAAACCAACCCGATCAGGCTCAGACGGTCACTATTCTAGGAAGTGACCCAATTATTGAGAATAGGGTGGAGAGACCTCAAACAAGCCGCTGCAGTCACAGGAGGTGGAAAATGAGAAAGAGACTGCAGTCATACCTTTCCCATACCGACTGAAGAATGAGAAGCAGAAGCACAGCCTCGAAGAAGTTGTTACAGGGTCGGCTGACGAGGAATAGTGGGCACGTGAAGTTGCTAGCATGCCAAAGCCCACTCTGGAAGTCAAGGAACTTCCTCAAAACTTGAAGTACGTGTTCTTGGAGGAGAATGAAGATAGGACAAAGGTTGAGGTAGCATCTATAATATGTCAACATCCTAATTCACCAAAGTATTGTGCTTTGGGAGTTGAAGTTATCTATTTTTCTTTGGAGAATAGGATGTTCGATTTGAGCTTAAGTGATTCATTTTAACTTTCTTTAATGTCATTTGTGTTTATATGGTTACTACTGATGCTCTGGTTGAGATGGTAATCCTGTAGGGAAACAACTATGGATAGTCTGTTGTTGACTAGATTACGTCGTGCTCACGACATTAAACTGAGTACTACGTGGGAATTTACCCATGGATTTTTCTGTTCTTTTTCTTTCTTTCTCTTTTATTTGTTTCGTTGTTCTCTTTGATCTATCTGTTGTCTTTCTGTTAGTTTTGTTCAGAATTGGGACGTTGTCAGCAGTGAGGTGAAGCCTTGATATTCCAGCTATGCAGCGCACGCTCACACTCCAGCCCTGTTTCCGCCATCTACTTTCAGGGAAGTCTCCCCTTCTTTTGGCCATTTTTGTGTTATTATTGTTTTGAGCACTGGGGACAGTGCTCGAATTTAGTTTGGGGGAAGATTATTTGGTTTTGTGTGCGTATCTTATCTATTTGCATGCTTGGTAATGTGTCTTTGTGCTTATTTTGATCTCTTGGAATTAAGTTTTGTCTATGCGAGTAAGTTAGGATTTTGATTTGTGCAACTGAACTTTGTGGTATTGATCAAACCTTGATGTAATTCCATTTCTCTTTTTGATATGTGATTAAAGTGCAATTGTAAATTGACTAGATTGCGTGGATTGATTATAAATCGGGGGTTATTGACGTGATTTATCCGGCTAATGCTAGGGTTAGTTTTAACATTGTGGTTACCTATATACTTGTTTCATTTTATATATTAAAAAAAATGAGGAGAATGAAAACTCCAGTTAATTATTGAGATTGTTGAAATGGAGGATGAGATTATGTCCCTCTTTCTCGTAAATTGAGAAATGGACATGGAAAACCACGATAGAAGACTCGAGTTCATTGATAGTTCACCTTTCGAACATTGTTCCAAAATCTATTAATACTTTCTTTGTGTTCTAAAAGGAAACTTGTTGCTAAAGGTGGCCACTTTAGTTAATTCACCCATAGCGGAGAGTTGGGTCTGAGCAAAAATAACTTACTTGTTTATTTGATATTTTCACAATCTTAGATTTGCTTCACGTTAACTTTGATTATGCATTCATAAAGTTTGGGGGAAAGGCAAAAAGAGATTTGATTGATTAGATTAAGAGTTAAGTTGCACGAGTTAATTTTCTACTCTTATTAATATACAAGCAAATGGATAAGTGTGGGGGAGTTGTTTGGTTTCATTTTGTGCTTATTCTTGGTATTTTTTTTGTGTGTTGTTTTAAGTGGTTTGTCTTAATTATGCCGTTGGTTTCATTATTATTTATCGATTAAGACTTACTTGGTTCATTTCGATATTTTATTGAAAAATAGCATTAAATAGGATGAAATGGATCTGCCAAGAGTTAAGTATATTGAAGAGCATATCGATAGGAGTTCATAGACATAAATGGATCGTAATTTGGAGTTCGAACGCGAGAAAACGGACTGAAACAACGAAGTCGCACACGTGCGTGCGCGCCAGCGCCCAGCGCTCCAGCCCCAACGCCTCGCCAGCGCGCATTGCCGTGCCCAAGACCCACGCTCCAGCCCAGGTGCCCGCCCAGCGCCCGTGTGCCCGTGTGCATCCGCCCGTCGGTGCCGGGTGCCCAACGCAGATGCCCGCCCATGACGCCCGCTTCGCGCTTCGCCGCGCCCGCCGTGCCCATGGTGCTCGCCCGCGCCCGTCGGCGCCAGTGCGTCGCCCGCCGATCCGCGCACGGTGCAAAGTCGCGCATGGCGGCGCCGCCATCCAAAGGTAAGGCTCTACCAGCGCCCCCCCGCGGTGTCCCAGCGCGCGCCCGTCTCGCCAGCGCCCGTTGCCGCGTCGTCGGCGCTCGCCCGATGCCTCGCCCGTGCGCGCACGTGTTTTCATCCAGCGCTTCGCCCGATGCCCGCCGGTAGCAGCGTTACCATATCGTCCGCGCCGCCAAAGACCCCACCCGCGTCATTGCTCCCGCATGCCCGCTGCAATCGCTATCTGGTGCTCAATGCGAGCGTTCATTCCAGCGCCACAACGAGCGCTCCTTCCAGCGACAACCGGCACTGACGCCTACCTAGCCGACGCTCACCCTTGAGCCGGCGTTCACTCTCAATACAGAATGCTTTCAGAATCGTGGCTCCTTCCAGAACCGACGCTTACCATCTAGCCAGAACGCCCGTTCAACCTGCGCTCGGCGTGATCTGCGCTCGCTCTTAATATATATATATATATATATATATATATATATATATATATATATATATACACCTATGTCTTTTTTTAGGGGTTCAGTTCTCACTCCGCGGCGCTGCTCTTCAGTGCTCACTTTGCGTAGCCGTTGGACACCAATTCTCTGGGAGATTTCGATCGAGGACACAACTAGAATAATAGTATCGATTCTTGTCTTTTATTTCTTCAATTAAATAATCTTGTTTATCAATTTATGTTTTTGGAAAGCTGTTAGAATTATTCTGTTGGATTTATCAATTGATGCTATTGGATCTTCTTTCCTTTGATTTATTGTGCTTTGTGATTTTTTGTTTCGTGATTAAACTACATTTTATGTAAATGATATTAGATTCTAGTAGCGTGTTGAATTGTTCTTCGTTAATATGTTGAATTTCTTTCCGTTGAATTTTATTGCTTTCTGTTTGAAGATTTAGTTTAGTTTGTTCTACGTTTTAGCTTCATGCATTCATGTTTTTCGTAGATTCTCAACTAGGGATTGATAACTCCTAGTTAGATTGCTTGCTTTTATTTATATTTCCTTTTCGCATTTCAATTTCCGTTGTTTCAAAACCCCCCATTGGTACTAGAGTGTTTAGGATTTACCATTTTTATGTGTGACATGAACAATAAGCCTTGTTAAGTTTTCCTTGTGAGACGACTTGGGTTATCTTACCCTCTATAACACCTCATTCGATTATGAGTCAATTAAGAGAACACTTTTAGTTGAAACAGAGGGCGTGCGGGCGACGACATGCTGAGCGTGCTCGATGCTCGTAGGACATCGCTCGACAGTTGCGTGCGTTTCTCGACAGCACATGGTCTGCAGATGGACGCGTGCGCGCACGAGTTCTCTCGGCGGCGGCGGCGGCGGCGGGCATCTTGTTTACGTGCGAACGCCTCGACCGCGGCGTGCGCAAGACGAGTTGCTCGGCACTCGATAGGCTCGGCACCAGGCGGGTGTGCGGGCGGGCGAGGCTGGACGAGAGCATGCGATGGGGCACACACTTTGTGCATAGACCAACGTGCATCGCTCAACAGTGCCCGCGCAGTGCTCGGTGCTCTCAATCGGCGTGTGGAAGACTCGGCAGCATCTCTCGGTAGCTCTCGATAGAGGAGGACGGCACGTCGCGCAGGGCCTCTTGGTCAGGCTGCGCGACGTTGCTCGACATGCCTCGACAGCTCGAGTCGGCAGGCTGGGCGGTGGTGTTGTGCGTCCAGGCGAGGCTCGACGGGAGGCTGGGCGGTGGATGTGTGCTGGGCATGCGTGTGGTATGTGCCCTAGCCCGCACGGCCTAGCCCATCAGTTTCGGCCCACACCCGTTTTTGACCCAGACCCAATTTTTCGACCCGGTTCCAGTTTTTCAACCCGACCCGACCCGATCCATCGTTCGGCCCGTTTTAAATCTTCATCCCAAATCCGGTTTGGCGAATCGGTCGGTGCCGTGCACGCGAGGCTGTTTGAGATTTTGAAGATCATGCTTTACAAATTTATGTAATAAATTAGGCGTTGAATCTGAGTTCCATGAGTGGGCGCAATGAAAGAATTTATTTTATTTTTTATCGTTCAAAGCATGTCGTGGATGTTTAAATTATGCAGAAGCATGCTATGTATGTTTAATTACGTAGATAAACATGTTATATGTTTTCGTGATTGGATGCGCATAGTAAGCTGCTAGGTTTATCGCGTTTTTGAAGCATATTTTAGAATTCTGCGAGCATGTTTTACATGTTGAGTTCTATAGAAAGCATGCTAGGATTACGTGATCTGTATAGACAAACCTTTTGAAATAAAAAGACTAAGCAAGAAATCCGACATATTAATTTCTAAAATTAAGATGTTAAGACCTCCACTTTTTAATCTCTAAACAAAGTGATACGCATTGTGAGTAAACATCCACACGTGTGGCTTGCTTGCACTGTTTATCATAAGTTTATTAGATGAGATTTCTAAATAAAACATTTTAATCTATTGAGAAGTGGGAGTTTCATGTGTAAACGTCCACACGCGTGGCTTGCATATGCGATTTTCATAAGTTCTCTAGAGATAGATTTAAAATGAGATGACAAAAGAATTTGGATTGGAAGTGGTATGATCCGAGTGAGTATGCCAATTCTAAGAATTCATTTTCTGCTGTTAAAATTGTGGTCATTGCTTAGGCATCACCTCAAATACAACTTCCCGCGAAGTCCCTTCTTGTGATAGTGATGTGGTCTAGTATGGTCCAATCATTAATTTCATTTGTCATAAGGACAAGTTGACATGGATTAAAACTAAACGACTAAAAGGTATATTTTAGTCTGGTCGAGGGGTTCATGTGTAAACGTCCACACGCGTGGCTTGCACGTGGGATTCCTTGGGCGATTGGAGGTTTCAATTAATATTGTTTTATCAAAAGGTTACAATATTATTGTTAAGAATTATGTGCGATCGTATGCTTATGTGTTTACATTGCTTTTCATATATGTCTCTTACACCGATTATCAATATGCTCGCACAAAATCCTCTATCCGGTCCAAATTTTATCGAGTGGAAACGAAACATTGAGATTGTTCTTACTACCGAAGAAAATTAATTTGTACTCACTACATCCCGGCCCAAACCCCTAGACGATTCATCTACTGATGAGGACCGCAAGGAGCACGAGAAATGGGAAAAATCAAATAGAATGGCAAAGTGCCTTCTTTTGGTCACTGATCGCTAAAATTCCTACCAAATAAATGATAGTAAAATAGCAAGTATATATATCGTATCCACAGGGACTGTGACTCGAGAACACAGCGAATAATCAACACAGAATCTTAATTATTATTCAGGCAACAATTTATCAAAAGAGAGAGATTATAAAACTAGACTCATAATATAAAAAGGGAATAAAATCAGATAGAAAAGACTGATCCTAGGGATGTATTTAACCTAATCAGATTCACACAATTAACCTATTAATCTGTTTACCAATTAATCTGCATTCATATGAAGGACCACTAATATAATTATAGTTTCCGCCAGGACAGCCTATAGTAGTAGGTTAGCCTAAACTCTATCTTCGTCGGGTCTCAAGAGAAGTAAGCTAATTACCAAAAGCACACAAAGATTTAACCTCCTACAGTTCACCTATCTCCGCCAGGTCTCAAAGCAAAAACTGTATTATGAATTCAAGATATCGACTATGAAATTAATTCCGTCAGGACATCAATCACATAACTAGCATGCATAAATATTGGACTGATACCAACACATGAGAATTAAAGCCAAGAATCATAAATCATGAATGGGACGACAAACAGTATCAACAGATAAATTATACGAATCTAGTCCGACATACAAACCCTAGGATCAATAAGGAAATTAGCTACGCATAATTAAATTACTAAAATAATAAATAAATAAGAATAACATAAACTGAATTAAATAGATAAAACCGTAATATTCCACGAAGAATAATTGTAGCGACTTGAATCTGGAATTAAATCTGGAATGTCGAATAAAATAAATTGTGAAAACTGAATTCGAAAAAAAACTGATAAACTAAACAAACTACTTAGTAAACGTGCGAAAAGATAAACGAAAAGAAGAGTTCTGTATTCTGGAATGAAAACTAAAATCTAATGCGTCTGATGTAAAGGTCTAATGCGTGTGTAATGTGCGCCACCTCTTCTGACGTCTGATGTGCGCATATATTGAACCCTAGGTCATTAAGCCTCGCGAGACGCTTTCGCGAGCACAAGTCGCGATATAAAGTCGTGAGGAAATCATTCTGCCGTGCTTCCGTCTTGCCTCGTGAGCTTTGCCCGCGAGATTATCACGCGAAACAAAGTCGCGAGCTCTTCATTCCTTAGCGCGTCCGTGCTGCCTCACGAGTGTTGCTTGAGAGAGACTCCCGCGAAATCAAGTCGCGAGAACATTCAAAAGTGCTGCTACTCTATTGATCCTCGCGAGTTTGTCTCGCGAGCACAACTCGCGAGGCGTGATTCCCCTCGGCTGCGCATTGCGCGACTTCGCTATTTCGCTCCGTTCTTTCTCGTCCGGACTCCGAATTGCGATCCGTTTGCACCTATGGACTCATTTCGAGATGATCTTTAACATTATAAAATTTTCACATCCATCCTTGTAAAATCAATTTCATCATATTTATCGTCATATCTAAACAGATATTCTTTGCACGAGCTCGCGACCGGGCTAGTTAATTCCTCTTTATCGTGGTCCACCTTTTTTACATCAAAACCTGTGCTAAAATGAAATGAAACACACACGGCATAATATCTTTCAAGGTAAACATAAATATATCAAAAGACAGCTCAAAAGACCACTTATCAATTATAAACGAAACGAATATAGCCTTATAAATCGGTTAAAATGAGGCTTATCAACTCCCCCAAACATAACCTTTTGTTTGTCCTCAAACAAGTCAGAACAAGAGAGAGACGACCAAAGACATGCAAAGAGTTTAACAACAAAAGCAATAAGCCTCAGAGCAATGAGCAATAAACAATTCACTCAAATGAATCAAATCACAACATCTTTCGTTAAACTCCACACATCATAATAATCATAAGCACAAGCCTTCTCAAAATTGAATCCTCACGACATGGATATATATATATATATATATATATATATATATATATATATATATAAGAAATCTCAAACACTCAAGTGTATCAAGGAGGATGTGTATACTCTCAAAGTTTAAAAATACATGGAATCTACCATAAGCTTGCAAATCGTCTAATTCTCCATTGCTCAAATATGTGCTCAAGAACTAAGATCAAAAAGGTCTTATATAAGGTTATAATGTATGCTCTTTGGTAAGTTAGGATATATTTAGGCTAAGTGACTCATAATCTCATAATGAAAAACACCATAAGTATCACAAGACACAATTCCCAAACTTTCACAATTTATTTCAATTCTCCATACCAAGAAGTCATTTTTTAGAACTCTATAATTATCATATAAGTGATATACTCATGCCAAGCACTAGTTACTTACCCATTTATGTTCTTTTCTCACACTTGTGTTAACTTTTTTTTTTTTAACTTATATGGGTAAGCAACTATTTTTAATAATCACTTTCTCCTCATCTATTTTCTTTCCTTTCTTTTTCTTCACCCCCAATTTCAAGCAACCAGAAATCACACTAACAACATAACCCAACCCACGGCTATATGAAAAAATAAGGTAGGCTCAAACGTGCTCATCAAAAGATCATAAAATAACATGTTAGTGTTTGGATAGTGTATAGACTAAGAAAAGAATGCCTAAATATCATCTCATAATTCTTAAGCACATCAATGCAACCTCGAAAAAGAACCAGAGCAAGTTCTAGAGAAACACATGCTATTTCAAACTATTCACATAGAAAGAAACAAGACTGAAAAGATATGACAGTCAAAAGCTAAAGTCTCACGGGTTTCAAAAGTGTGATCAAGTTCTCAAAGGCTCAATACTCTCAATAATCATAACATACTTTGTCTCACAAAATCAATTGCAATCAAATTTTCTAATAAAACAATTCTTATCATCGGCTGCTCGTCATTCAACTCAACCCAAAACAGACGCAAAACCCAAACAAGAAAAACAAAACAAAAGCGAACAAAATGAAAACAAAAGAAAAACGAAAACAAAACAAAACAAAGAAAACCATTGGGTTACCTCCCAACAAGTGCTAAATTTAAATGTCTTTAGCTCGACCAATTCTAACCTCGATCAATCTGGCGTTTTGGCAGCAGACTTCTTCCCAAATCTATGCTTGCCTCCATACTTTGCATTCACGTTAGACCACCACTGAGTGTGGAAGTGGCCTCCCCCAAACTTGAACAAATCACTCGGAGTTCCATGCCGAGTTCACTTCTTCTTTGTAGTAGTCTTGTCGACTGGTCGGTTGACATCCAAGCTCGAGATTTGGCTAGCTGTGGCAGTGGTGATTGAATAGCACTCTTCATGCTCTGAACTATCGTGTCGCGGAATGACATCGTATATTGAAATTTTTAGCTCCTCATCATTGACACGAAAAGTGATATCACCTTCCTGCACATCAATTAAAGCACGACCAGTTGCTAAAAACGGCCGACCCAAGATTAGTGGTTGATTTTGAAATTCAGGAATGTCTAAAATAACGAAATCAGCAGGAAAGATAAAATCCGAATTCTTAGCAACACATCTTCAACTATTCCCTTAGGGTATGTGACTGACCTGTCAGCCATCATCAATGAAATTTTCGTTGGTTTCATTTTGCCCAGCTCCAAGCGATTGAACACAGATAAGGGCATCAGATTGATGCTCGCTCCCAAATCACACAACACGTTGGGAAATGTGTGTTCTGTAATCTCGCACTCCAATGTGAAGCTTCCCGAATCTTTCTGTTTCAGTGGCAACTTTCTCTGCAAGATAGCACTGCATTCCTTAGAAAGGTTGATTTTATCAAATTTCCACAACTTCTTCTTGCTTGCCACTGCGTCTTTGAAAAATTTGACATATCCGGGCATGTTTCTGAACGCATCAAAGAGAGGTATGGTGATGTTAACTTTCAGGAACATCTCTTTGGATCGGGTGAACTCCTCATCATATTTTGTTTTCCCGATGCGCTGAGGAAGCGGAGTTGTAGGCTTTGGGAATGTCTGATCGTTCGCATTATAAGCGCGTGACTTTTCCTCTCGAGACTCTCTCGAGAAGCATCCTCCGTCAGTCTTCGCGAGTTTACCTCGCGATCCTTCATCGTGAGGTGAGGTCGCGATGTCTTCTCCATCATTCTTCGCAAGTTTACCTCGCGACCCTTCCTCGCGAGGCAAAGTCGCGAGGTAATGTTCTGTCTCAGGTACGTCTTGCTTCGTGGGTCTCCCTCGCGATCCATCCTCGCGATGGAAAGTCGCGAGGCCTGGTTCTGTGCTCAGCCCGTCTTCCTTCATGGTATTCCCTCGTGACTGGCTGTCGCGATGATGTCTCACGAGGCGAGAAAATGTGAGTTCGTCATCTTCGGCTCTTTGCTCATCCAACTCTTCTCCTTCATGCTCCAGATGATTAGTATAGGGCGTTCCACTCCTCAAATATATTGCATTGCACTGATTTGGAGGCATATGATTCTTAGGATTCTGTTCAGTGTTGCTTGGAAATTGTCCTTGCCTATGCAACCCAGCTCTCTCATTGGCCATCTGCCCCACTGGTTCTCTATCATTTTACTTTTTTCCAAGGGCTATCACCGTGTTGTTAATGGCATCGATTGTGCTCTCCGGCGCTCATCCTATTCCCAAGTTGTCGGATCTGAATATTTTGCTGAGCCACAATTTGTTGGTGACTCATCGCTATTTGTTGATTGCTTGCCAACACTTGTTGCATCATATCATCGAGGCTCGGCTTCTTAGGCTCCACAATCATTCCATTATTAACAGCAAAACCAGGTGGTAGTTGCTGAGCATTCTGTGAATTGGCATAGGAAAAATTTGGGTAATTCCTATTATTGGGATGATAGGGTGGGTTCCCACTCTGATTTCCTTGGCCATTACTCTTTTGGTTCACATAGTGAACCTCCTCCATATTCTGCGCCATAGCTACAGTCATCTGCTCTTTCCTCTCGGCTTCGTACTCCTTCTGCAGAGATTTAAATTTTCTAACCGATCATCGTATCTATTGTCAAGTTCTACAGCGGCTACTTTCCTGATCGGCTGTCTCTTCATCGGCCACTGATAACTTTTGGATGCCATGTCCTCAATTATTCTTAATGATTCATCTATTCCTCGATTGAGAAGGCATCCTCCGGTGAAGCATCAACAATGCTACGGGTGTTAGCATTGAGTCCACTATAGAATTGTGTCACTTGTTGCTCAGGTGAAAACCCATGTTGTGGACACTTGCGGAGCAAGTTTTTTGAATCGCTCCCATGCTTCAAATAACGACTCATTTTCCAATTGTGAAAAATGGGAGATCTCGGCAATGATTTTCTGCGCCTTGGCAGGTGGGAAGTATTTGGACAAGAACTTCTCACAGAGCTGCTCCCACGTGGTAATTCTCGATCTGTCTAGACTTTTGAACCACTCTTTCGCCTGACTCCGCAGCGAAAATATAAACATCCGCATCCGGATGGCATCAACTGGCACTCCATTCTGCTTGATAGTATCACATATATCAAAGAATGCCTCTAAATATGCGTTGGGGTCTTCAGTAACCCCTCCCCCAAACTGCTCCGCTTGTATCATGCTGATGAGGGCAGGCTTTAACTCAAAATTATTCGTGTTGATGTTCGGTGTAATATCCCTAACTTTTAACTAGTAATTAATTAACGATTAAGGTTAAACAGGGCATTGCATCCTTAATAAGAAAGAAAATATATATGCTTAAGATCTACATTACTTAATTTCACTTAGTAAAATGATATGTGATCGATAATTGAATTCTAAAGTTTTGAATAAAAGATTTTGTTTAGAAATTTAAAATATTATGTCGATTGATTATTTGATCTTAATGATCAAATAAATTCTATAACTATAGGAAAGTTTAAATTTTGCTATTATATTTATTAAATTTTCATGTTATATAGTAAGCATCATTTTATGAATGTTGAATTATAATGTGAGTATTTTATTTCATAGAAGTTATGAAAATAAGGAAGTAAGTTCTAAGTATAAAGTTAGTAGCATTAAATCTAATATTTATACATATTATATTATTAAAATTTGAATGGATATATATATATGAATGCTCTAGAAAAGAATGACTATGCATAAGTATTAATTATGCTTGGTGACCAAGTAAGTGCATTAAAAAATGTTGATGAATAATCAACTATTAAATTAAAATAAAATAAAATTTGTTATATAAATATACCATCTCTACACTATTTAACACTTTCTAAAAATCCTCATTTTGCTTCTCCAAAACTCACGACACACACACATAACACACACTTGGAAGAAAATTTTCTTAAGCTATTTAATTTCCATCTTTCCATTTCTAAGCTTGAGATAAGGTTGGATAAGGTAATATTCCTATCTTTTCTTTACCATTTAAGTTTAATTATGGTTGATAAATATGTTATGATATTGTTGATTTTTAGGTTGAAGGATTATGTATGTTATGCAATGAATATTGATGCTATATGATGATATTAGTAAATTAATGGTGATATAATGGATTAATTATGGTTTAATTGTAAGATTGGTGTTGAAATTAGAAAACCCTAGTTCATAAGTCTTATGTTAAAGTGATGAAATATTGAAGTTATGTTGGAAATATGTTACAAGTATATGTTTAAAGCATGTTTAGATTAATAATTTGAAATAAATTTAATAAAAATAAATTTAGAAAAATATGTATATATTTTCAAAATTTTCGAAAGTATGGGGAAGTGATGTGTTGATTTTATTTTCTTCAATTAACTTGATATATGAGTTTACTAAGATAATTTAAGCATATTGTGAATTTATTAGAATTTTCTAAGCTAATATGTTGAAAGTGAAAAAATTTAGTTTACATGTTTAATTAGTATGTTCATGCTAAAGTTGATATATGTTATGTTATTGATGTCTAAGGTTGATATATGATAATTAAATGAGAATTTGAGAGAAAGTTGAAGAAAAATATAAGTTATATATGTTATCCTGATTTTCGAAAATTTCAAAGAAAAGGGAAAAATTAAAGTTTAGTGTTATTCTTTATAAATGATATGGACTATAAATTTATTATGTAATCAAGGCCAAATGAAGCTTATTTGGGATTTATAAAGTTAAAAAGGTGAATAATCTAAAGTTTATGTACATGTTCATGTTGAAGTGAATTCATGTTTTAAATAAGTTATGTTATGTGATTTTAGTTGATTAGAAATGATCTATAAACCTAAAGTATGATAGTAGTAAAATGAATGTCATTAAAGTATGTTGATGACTTATTGCTTAATTGGTAATGAAAAAGTTTAAATTAGGTATTACTTGAAAAGTTATGCATAAGTAACTTAAGAAAATAAATAAAGTGTTTATGTAAAGAAAAGAATGTGAATTTAGTTCACTAAAGTATAATTACAAAATAATTATCACTCGTTCCTTTGATACCAAAGTAGACTTTTGAGAGTCGAATAACATAAATATGTAAAGAAAGTTAATGAAAATAAGGATGCAATGACCCGAAAGATTTATAAATTTAATAAGCGAAAGTTTAGACAAAAGCGTCTAAACAAAAACATAAGAAAAGAAAACAATGAATAAGAGGAAATTCATATATGTTTGATAGATAAGAAATGCCCTTTATGTGAATACTGATATTATCAACTAATCTAAGGTACATCGAAAAAGGGCAAGGCTATTAAAGAGAAAGAAGAAGAAGAAGAAGAAGAAGAAGAAGAAGAAGAAGAAGAAGAAGAAGAAGAAGAAGAAGAAGAAGAAGAAGAAGAAGAAGAAGAAGAAGAAGAAGGAGGAAAGTTTATTAAACTTACCGAGTAAAGTGTACAGGTGGGCTTTCTAAAAACTTATAGCACGTGCTAATTTATATTATTTCATTATCTATTGCACGACATTCAAAATTATTGACTTGCCGAATGTTTGAGCATGAGCATAATGCATTACCTATCCACGGAAAAGAAAGAAAGAAAGAAAGATTGAAAGAAAGAATATTACCGACGTCAGGTATAGTCCTTCGGGTCAAGGTGTGTTTGAGAAGGAGGCCTACTTCTCAACACAAAGAAAGTACGTGGATATGGGAAGAGAAAGATGTCTGCAGACAAAGATCATGCATGTGCATTTGTTTTAAAATTATGAAAATGAAAGCAAGTACGTGTTTATTACGAAAAGCATGCACAGGTTTTTTACTAAAACCCATGTGTATGGCAAAGTTATGGCAAGTCAATCTTATAGCTCTAAGAGCAAAGTTTTAAATGTTTTCGGCACGTGTCCACTGAGTGCTTATGTACTCACGCCCTACATGTATTTCTAAACATGCAGGTTGAGCTGAGATCGTGGAGATGGGATTGGAAGAACACTGTGGTTGTTATGGTTTATGTTTTCCGTCATATATGTTAGAAATGTTTATCATAAGCCCGTTGTTGCTTATGTTTGGTTGTGTTTGTTGATATCGAACTCTTGGATGTTAATTGTTGCTGAAAACACTTTGAATTGCTTAGTAGTTGTGGTTTGGAGTTGAACTCTTTAATATCTTTTGTTACTCGAATGAAACTTGGTTGATTGTCTATTATAAGATATGTTTGAGAATATGGGAGTTAAACTTGTTATGGCATTATGTTGTCTAAATGCTTGTCTTGAACAAATGTTGATATTCCCTTCGAATTGCAAATACTTGAAAATGTCATACGAGTCGTAGTATTTTGCTGCCCAGAGTTATATGTCCTCATACATATAACTCAACTACCTTTCTGTTGCCACACTCTGACCTGAATGATTGATATGTGATGGTTATACTTGTGGAAGTAAAACCCCTTTTGAACAAAGGTCTATTGTTAGGATCATCCTAATTCAATTATTCCCATTTATTCATTCGACTTCATGAAAACGAATCATTTCATTATATTTGAAATCAATACATCCTTTGTGGTCATCCATTATTTTCTCTTCATAGATGTTGTTATGCCATCTTATGAATTCTTTATATCATCATTAGTCCTAATTGTTCATGATGAGTCATTAGTCACAGCCTAATCTCTTGATTAAGAAGTTGGGCTGTGACATTTGGCCCCCATCCTCCACCTTGGAACTGATCCATCGGTGGCCTGTACATGTGGTTGAGCGGTATGGGTTGTGCTCGTCCACCTATCTGGCCCATCTGATTATTCAACGTCAGTTGGCGCTGCATCGCGGCTAGCATCTCTTCCATCTCGGCCATTCTATCATGGCCTTGGGGTTTCCTTTCCGCCATTGCCTATTGTCTTCTTTCTCGGCTCTCTCTTTTATATGATCTTTCAATCTCAAGATCCAAGGGAATAATTTCTCTCCTTTGAGATCTTGTAATCATGCACCGCATGCAGAGATAAAACCAAATCGATCGAGAAGCAACACAAAATAATAATTTTTTATTTTTTAATTTTTTTTATTTAAGCCTGAATTAATAACTACAATTCAGAAAATTATCACTATGTAATCTAAACAGTTCCCGGCAATGGCGCCAAAATTTGATCGCTAGAATTCCTACCAAATAAATGATAGTAAAGCAAAGAAGTATATATATCGATCCACGTGGATCATGACTCGAGAACACAGCGAATAATCAACATAGAATCTTGATTATTATTCAGGCAACAATTTATCAAGAGAGAGAGAGATTATTAAACTAGACTCAAAATATAAAAAGGGAATAAAATCAGATAGAAAAGACTGATCCTAGGGATGTATTTAACCTAACCAGATTCACACAATTAACCTATTAATTTGTCTACCAATTTAATCCGCATTCATATGAAGGATCACTAATGTAACTATAGTTTCCGCCAGGACAGCCTATAGTAGCAGGTTAGCCTAAACTCTATCTCCGTCGGGTCTCAAGAGAAGTAAGCTAATTACCAAAAGCACACAAAGATTTAACCTCCTACAGTTCACCTATCTCCGCCAGGTCTCAAAGCAAAAACTGTATTATGAATTCAAGATATCGACTATGCAATTAATTCCGCCAGGACATCAATCACATAACTAGCATGCATCAATATTGGCCTGATACCAACACATGAGAATTAAAGCCAAGAATCATAAATCATGAATGACATGGAAAACAGTATCAACAGATAAATTATACGAATCTAGTCAGACATACAAACCCTAGGATCAATAAGGAAACTAGCTACGCATAATTAAATTACCAAAATAATAAATAAATAAGATTAACATATTAAATAGATAAAACCGTAATATTCCACGAAGAACAATTGTAGCGACTTGAATCTGAAATTAAATCTGGAATCTCGAATAAAATAAATTGTGAAAACTGAATTCGAAAAAAAACTGATAAACTAAACAAACTACTCAGTAAACATGCGAAAAGATAAACGAAAAGAAGAGTTTTGTATTCTGGAATGAAAACTAAAATCTAATGCGTCTGATGTAAAGGTCTAATGCGTGTGTAATGTGCGCCCCCTCTTCTGACGTCTGATGTGTGCATATATTGAACCTAGGTCATTACGCCTCGCGAGTCGCTTTCGCGAACATAAGTCGCGATATAAAGTCACGAGGAAATCATTCTACCGCGCTTCCGTCTTGCCTCGCAAGCTTTGCCCGTGAGATTATCACGCGAAACAAAGTCGCATGCTCTTCATTCCTTAGCGTGTCCGTGCTGCCTCACGAGTTTTGCTTGAGAGAGACTCCCGCGAAATCAAGTCGCGAGAACATTCAAAAGTGCTGCTATTCTATTGATCCTCGCGAGTTTGTCTCGCGAGCAAGTCTCGCGAGCACAACTTCCCTCGGCTGCGCATTACGCGACTTCGCTGTTTCGATCCGTTCTCTCTCGTCTGGATTCCGTATTGCGATCCATTTACGCCTATGGACTCATTTCGAGATGCTCTTTAACATTATAAACTTTTCACATCCATCCTTATCAAATCCATTTCATCATATTTATCGTCGTATCTAAACAGATATTCTTTGCACGAGCTCGCGATCGGGCTAGTTAATTCCTCTTTATCGTGGTCCACCTTTTTGACATCAAAACCTGTGCTAAAATTACATGAAACACACGGCATAATATCTTCCAAGGTAAACATAAATATATCAAAAGACAGCTCAAAAGACCACGTATCAATTATAAACGAAACGAATATAGCCTTATAAATAGGGGTGAGCATTCGGATTTTGATTCGGATTTTTGCCTAATCCGAATCGATCCGAAAATTCGAATTTTGAGAGGAAAACAATCCGATCCGAACCGAAAATCCAAAAATCCGAAATCCAAAAATCCGAAAATTCTATAAAAATATCCAAACCGAACTGAAAAATCCAAAATTATGAAAAATCCGAAAAACCGAAACCAATTTTTGTTAATTCTTATATATATTTATATTAGATTTAAAAATATTTAAATAAAATATTGTTATTATATATAAATTATATATAATTCGGATTTTCGGATTTTTTCGGATTAAAAAAATCCAATCCGATCCGAAAATCCAAAATTTTCAAAAATGGCAATCCGATCCGAACCGAAAATCCGAAAAATTCGAACCGAATTTTAAATTTCGGTTTGGTTCGGATCGGATATTCGGATTTCGGGTATTTTGCTCACCCCTACTTATAAATCAGGTAAAAATGAGACTTATCAGTCACCATGTGCGAGTCCTTGCAACTCCAGCATCAAGAGATGGATGATGCAGCCACTATATGGCTAAATCTCATGAAATCGTATGGGGAGTCGGACATAATCGCTAGTCATAATTTGACAAAATTAATTATGTCAAGTTCAATGAAGGAAGGCGATTCAGTGCATGACCATGTAGATCAAATGATCAATCTCTTCGGAGAGCTCGAATTGGTTGGAGGATATATTAATGATATAGTCATAATCGATATGATCCTCAACACTTTGCCCAAGTCTTTTGATAACTTTCGTTATGGAGTAGTCCTTTATGATAAGAGTTATACCCTAGATTCATTGCAAGAGGATTTAGTAACGGAGGAATACAAAATGGGCAAGGGTGCACAGTTTTAGTACGCACCTCAAGAAAAACCACTGCTTTATCGAAAGATGAAAAGGTAAAGTGGAATTCAAGAGATGCTAAGGCTAAAGAAAAGAGTGGGAGCAATACAAAGGGCTCTACCAGCGGTTTGAAAAAGCCAAATGAGAAGGGCAAATGCTTCAAGTATAGTGAGACTAGGCATTGGAAGGCTAAGTGCCCCATGCTCTCAAGGCTAAAGGTACGCCATTTGCTGTAGTAACGGAAACATGTTTAGCGACTGATCGAGCTAAAAACACACTCAAACTCACTCGCAATCGTACGAGGTAATTGTAGCGTGATAAGTTAAACCAAGTCGTCTCTCAAGGAAAACTTAACAGGGCGATTGTTCGTGTCGCGCACAGAAAGCAATTAAAACCTAAACATCCTAACACCAATGAGGGGTTTGAAAACATACGAGAATTGAAATACGAGAATTAAACAGCAAACCTAAGCTAGGGTTTGTCAATCCCGAGCTAAACTAATAAAGCAATAGATCTAAACCAGAGGTTGTCAATCCCTAGTTGAAAAACTACTAAGCACGAAAACATGAAGCTAAACAAAAAGCAATTAAACTAGATCTCCAAACACAAAACGATGAAATTCGACAAAGAACGATTCAACATGAAATTAAACTCCAATATCACTTGCATAGAATTCAGATTATCAAAGCCGAAAGTAAGAACCAATCAAGAAACCAACAACTCCACAATAATATAGAATCAACACGTAAACTAATTGATCAAGATCAATAGAACAAATAAACTGATAAATTACTTTCAATCCAACTCTAAAATAACACAGGATGATGCTAGAATTCCTAAATCAAAGTCAAAGGAATTGAGTAATGATTACAGAATGTTAATCTTGATCTGAAAGGAAAAAAAAAAAGCTTCCAAGAGCAGCTGTAGCGGCGCGGAACGAGAGAAAACAAAATTCAGCACCGCCAAAATAACCTAAAAATAACGTTTATATAATAAGGGTAGTTGAGCGTCGGCTGAAGGTAAGCGCGCGCGAAGAGGGCAAGCGGACGCTAGACGTCGAGCGCGCGTGCGGAGATGGCGCGACATGCGTGCGGGTGAGCTGGCGTGCGGACGACGAGCGAGCGCTAACTCCGAACGCACGAGGGAAAATGGCAGCCCGCGCTCGGAGTGAGCCGGCGCGGGCGCGGCGGCGGCGGCGGCGAGCGGGCGGCGCGCGCGAGATCTGCGCGCGCGCGGGCGGGCGCGCGTGCGGTGAGTGGGTGCTCACCAACTGAGCGAGGAAATTGGAAGCACGCGCTCAGAGTGAGCCGGCACTGGGCGTGCGGGCGAGGCGTGGTGAGCTCGGCGAGGCGAGCTCGGTGTGCGCGCGAGTTCGGCATGGCGAGTTGAGCGCACGTGCGCAACTATGATGTTTCAATCCGTTCTCTCGCATCCGAGCTCCGACTTGCAAACCGTTTTCGCCTATGAACTCCTTTCGTAATGCTCTTCAATAAACTTGATTCTTGGTAGATCCAATTCATCCTATTATAATGCAGTTTCTCTACAAAACATCAAAACAAACGAGGTAAGTCCAAATCAAGAAATATTAATCAAACCAACGGCATAAATAGGACAAACCACTGAAAATGACATGTAAAACAATATCAAGAATAAGCACAAATTCATACCAAACAACTCTCCCACACTTATCCATTTGCTTGTCCTCAAGCAAAGTCTATACTAATAAGAGTAGAAAAATAACTCATGCAACTTTAACTCTTATTCCAATCAATCAAACCTCTTTTTGAAATTCCCCCAAACATGATGAATACATAATCAAAGTTAATGCGAAACAAATCTAAGATTGTGAGAAAGTCAAATAAACAAGAAGATTATTTTTGCTCAGACCCTACTCTCCGCTAGGGGTGAATTAACTAAAATGGTTACCTTTAGCAACAAGTTTCTTTTGAGAACACAAAGAAAGTATTAACAGATTTTGGGACAATGTTCGAGAGGTGCAAGTCTCGATGAACTCGAGTCTCCTATCGTGGTTTCCCATGCCCATTTCTCAATTTACGAGAAAGAGGGGCAGAATCTCATCCTCCATTTATACAATCTCAACAATAAACATAGAAAGTCTTAACAGATTTTGGAATAATGTTCGAAAGGTGAATTCTCGATGAACTCGAGTCTCCTATCGTGGTTTCCCATGCCCATTTCTCAATTTACGAGAAAGAGGGGCATAATCCCATCCTCCATTTCAACAATCTCACATAAAAACATAGAATTTTTTTTTTAATGAAACAAGTATATAGGTAACCACACTGTTAATACTACCCCTAGCATTAGTCGGACAAATCACATCAATAACCCCTGATTTAAGATTAAATTCACACAATCTCGTCAATTCACATTGCACTTCAATAACATAACATCAAGGTAAACGAGAATACATCAAGGTTCGACCAATACCACAGAGTTCAGGTGCACAAATCACAATCCTAACTTATTCGCATAGACAAAAACTTTGAGCACAAGATATCAAAGTAAACAAGGATCCAAAGTGCCAATCATGCACATAAACCGAGCGCAACATATAATCAACAACTCTCCCCACACACATAGTTGAGCACTGTCTCCAGAGCTCTAAACATGAACAACAAAAGAAGGCTAAAAGAGAACGAGACTTCCCTGATAATAGCTGGTAGAAAAGGAGGTCGGGCAGACATCGAGTTCTAAGGATAGGCCTGCAGCAGACACCAGAAAAGACAAGGAAAAACACACACACCACAAAAGGAAAGCAAATAACCACCGAAACAGGACGAGAGAAAAGAAAATAAAGAAATATATACATACTCCAACAAAGGAAGCATCACCGTTGGTCCGTGATAATGGCGGTGGATAGGCGGTGTGGGATAGGGACCAGCGCCCCACTGGCTTCAAGGGCGCCAAATGCTGGTCATGTGTGTCTAATCGTCGGTAAACATCTTGACGGAAATCCCCAAATGCCTGCTGTGAGGATTGACTGAAGTCGCTGAACTGGCGAGATTGGGTGTCAAGACGTTGAAATACCTCATCACGGAACTCTCCAAAACCCTGTGTCATAGATTGATTAAAATCTGTGAATTGCTGACCCATCTGCTGTCTATACTCCCCAAAGTTCTGATTCCAGGAGGAGCTAAAGTCCCCAAACTGCTTTGAAGTGACCTGCTGAAACTGGCCAAAACTGGAATCAAAATGAGCCCTAAGACCACTGAATGCGTCGCCGTGGGGCTGATGGGAGAAGGGGAAAGCCAGGAGGGGCGTGTCATGAGGTTCCGCCACTCCTTCTTCGGTGCCCTGATCCTCGGGGATATCTTCATCCATTGGGGTAGCTGTACCGAGAAGAGACCCAGACGTACGGTTCTGCCTAATCATGATATACTCTTGGACAGTACGCTGTGTTTCATAAGGAAGCAATGTTGCCGGGTCGGAAGCAATCAACCGAAAATCACTGAAAGTGATGGGAAGATTCTCAATGACACCTGAGCCCGAAATAGGACCATCTTCTCTAGTTATTCCCACAAAGAACTTAGCTAGAATAAAAGGGTATTGGCTCAAGGAGAGTTTTTCCTTACGGTGCCGCCTCATATACTCAAATCGCCGCCATAAGAACGGTGCTGCACAAACCTTCTTGTTATTCACAGCACACCACAAGAAGAAAAGTTCATGAGCACTCACTTTATTGGCCTGCTCTTTCCCTGTTAGGTTGTATGCAAGGAACTTATGGGCAATAACCAAAGCAGGGTCCTTAATAAAGGCACTAGAAGTGCCTGCTGATGACCAATTATCAAATCCAGTTAAAATTCTCCATGTTTCAGCAAGAGGAAAATCCCTTGGTACATCAGAAAAACCACTAATATGAAAACCCAAAACATCACGCATAACCTTAGGTGTAATAGCATATCTAGCCTCTCCCAACCGACAGAACGCAGATTTAAAATTTTCACTAGTCTCGAGCGTCGTACAGAATTCCCTAAGAATATTCTTAAAACAATCTTCCGGTTCCCTAGTGGCCAAACCAAGCAGACCCCACAATTTCAAGTATCTTTTCACAGTTGCATCAACACCCAATGAAGCTAAAATAGTCCAATCATAAGAACGCGGGTGACTGATATCCTTAGAACGAATAACAGAGAAGAAGATACCTTCTTGGGGCGAAGAAGCTGTTGACTGGATCCCGAAGCATCTGTATCTGTTCTTGCACGTTTCGCCAAGGAGGTGAGGGGATTTTTTGTACGAACCATGCTTAAGAGATAGAGCAGCTTAGAAAGGTCTCGATGCTAGGTGAGCAGGCTGTGCAGGGAGAGGGCTGGCTGGACGTGCGAGCGCACGTGCTGGGCAATGGGCGCTCGCTGGGCTGAGTACACGTCGCGCGGAGGATGAAAGGAGCGTGCACAGCGTAGGTGCACGAAAGGGCGAGCGCTCGGCAAGTGAGCCGGAGCTGGGAATACGCGCCGGCTGAGGAGACGGGACAGTGAGCGAGCGGGGTCGCGGAGAGAACGGCACGCGCACTGGGCGAGATGGGCGGACGGTGAACGCCGGCCGCTTTGGGCAAGCGGCCGTGTGCTCGCTGGCTGAAGCTGAGCGGGCGCTGTGGAGATGCGCCGGTTGAGGATGAACGAGTGCGCGAGGGTGCGGAGATGGCGCGTGCGCTGGGCGAGGCGGGCGGACGGGAACGCGGGCGTTCGTGGGTGAACGCCGACTGGACGGACGGGGGGGAGCCTGGCTGAGCTGGTGAACGCCGGGGAGGGGAAAGTAAAGATGTGGTGCGGCGCTGAGCTTCAGAATTTTGGAACGAAATAGGGCATGGTGCCCTAATATAGGGCCGGCTCACAATGAGCGTCGGTTCAGGAGGGGTGGCACGCCGGTTCATGAGCTGAGCGCCGGTTCTCTTCTTTTCCCTTTATTTTTTTTCTTTTATAGAAAGCGAGCACCGGTTCTGTTCAAACGCCGGCTTGGAGGACTTCTTCCCAGGGGTTGAGTGAGCGCCGGTTTAGTTTGAGCGCAAGCTGTAAAAACATTCTGCCCATTTTTTGAACACCAGTTCACATTGAACGCCGGATGTGGATAGCTACTGATCAAATCTTGAACGCTGGTTCATATTGAGCGCCACCGTGAATGGCTTCAGATTCCTCCCGAGCCGGTTCGATTGAGCGCCACCGTGAACGGCTTTGTATTCCTCCCGAGACCGGGTTCGATTGAGCGCCCATTGTGATTAGCTTCAGAATGCTCATGAACGCCGGCTCATCTTGAACGCCACCAGGAAAGCTTCAGATTACCATTGAACGCTGGACAACTTCGAACGCCAGCTTTGAAAGGAAAATGTACATCTTTTAAGCGCCAGTCTCAACTATGGTAGCTGCATTAACAGAGAGAGAGAGAGATCAGGATAACAAAACGAGATAAATCAAAGGGAAAAGAAAAAGAAAAACAACAAAAATTCGTGGATAAACTTCCACGTAGTGCTCAAATTTAACGTCGTGAGCACGACATAATGAGATCAAAGATATTGGGGACCAACGAGCAAAACGCTCTCCACTTCTTCCAACTTCTCACGATCAAAGTACGGTTTGACTCGCTGAACGTTCACAGTAAATGATCCGTTGGTTTTTGGGTCGCGCAGTAAAACCGCTCCATGGGAAAACACCTCCTCAACCAAATAGGGACCACTCCACCTGGAGTTGAGCTTCCCGGGAAAAAGTTTCAGACGAGACTGAAATAATAGCACCTTCATTCCCGGCCTTAATTCCTTTCGAACTATTCTCCGACATGAATCCTCTTGACTTTGTCCTTGTAAATACGGGCATTCTCATATGCTTCATCCCGTAGTTCTTCGAGTTTGGTCATCTGGAGAGCTCTACCATTGCATGCTTCTGTGATGTAGAGATTCATGGCCTTAATTGCCCAGAAAGCTCTGTGCTCAATCTCAACGGGTAGATGACATGCTTTTCCATATACAAGCCTATAAGGACTCATTCCCAAAATGCTCTTGAACGCAGTTCGGTATGCCCAAAGTGCAGCATTCAGCTTCATTGACCAGTCCTTCCGGGATGGTTAGACCGTCTTCTCGAGCACACCCTTGATCTGCTTGTTGCTTGTCTCAGCCTGTCCTGAAGTTTGTGGATGATATGGCGTGGACACCTTGTGGGTGATGTCGTTCTTCTCCATGAGCTTTTTGAACAACTTATTACAGAAATGTGCTCCCCCATCACTTATGATCGCTTTGGGGAAACCAAACCTGCAAAGAATGTTCTCCTGCACAAACTTCAAGACAACATTAGCATCACTAGTCCGCGTGGGAATTGCTTCTACCCACTTGGACACATAATCTACAGCAAGCAAAATATATTCAAATCCATTAGACTTGGGGAAAGGCCCCATAAAATCAATACCCCATACGTCAAAAATTTCAACGATAAGGATATTGTTCAGAGGCATCTCATTTCTCCTCCCCACATTGCCAACTCGTTGGCATCTGTCACATGAGAGGTAAAAGGAGTGGGCGTCCTTGAAAAGAGTTGGCCAAAAGAGACCACTCTGCAGCACCTTAAAAGCTGTCTTTCGCCCACCAAAATGTCCCCCCGGTGGGCTTCATGACACAACTTAAGAACTTGACCTTGCTCCTCATCAGGGATGCATCTTCTAACCACCTCGTCCTTCCCGAGTTTGAAAAGGTATGGATCATCCCAAAAGTAATTCCTGCATACACTAAGAAATCTCTTCCTTTCTTGGGAAGTCAAATCAGGTCTCAAGGAGCCACAAACCAAGTAATTAACAATATCAGCATACCAAGGCGATGAATTGATTTCCAAAGCATGCTCAAAAGGGTAAGACTCAGCAAGACTCTCTTGTGCAGGTAAAATAAAAGGGGATTCGAGACGAGACAAATGGTCAGCTACACCATTGTCACTACCTTTCCTATCTATAATTTCTAGATCAAACTCTTGCAAAAGAAGGACCCAACGAATTAATCTAGGTTTAGCCTGAGATTTAGTCAGCGAGATATCGTAGCGGCGTGATCATCGTGAACAATTACCTTAGAACCAATGATATAAGCATGAAACTTATCCAAAGCAAAGATAATAGCAAAAGCTCATTTTCGGTAGTAGTGTAATTCATTTGAGCGTAACTTAAAGTTAAGCTAGCATAATAAATCACACGTAACATTTTATCCACATCGTTGACCTAATCTGACTCCCACACCACATTGCTAGCATCACACATTATTTGAAAGGTAGCGACCAATTTGGGGCAACAACAACAGGAGCAGTAGTCAATTTCTCCTTAAGTAAATTGAAAGCATGCAAACATTTATCATCAAACTTGAAAAGAACATCTTGAGCAAGAAGATGACATAAAGGTTGGCTAATCTTAGAAAAGTCTTTTATAAACCTACGGTAAAAACCCGCATGTCCTAAAAAACTCCTAATGCCCTTAACATCAACTGGTGGAGGTAATTTTTCAATTACATCCACTTTAGCCTTGTCAACCTCAATCCCATTTCTAGACACAATATGTCCTAATACAATCCCACTCTTTACCATAAAAGTGACTCTTTTCCCAACTAAGAGTGAGATTGCTCTCCACACAACGTTTTAGCACACGATCAATCTTATCTAGACAATCATGAAAAGAAGATCCAAAAACCGAAAAATCATCCATGAATACCTCGAGGAAATCTCCAATCATCTCGGAGAAGATTGACACCATGCACCGCTGAAAGGTGTCCGGTGCATTGCACAGGCCAAAAGGCATCCCCCGGTAGGCATATGTTCCAAAGGGACTTGTAAACGCCGTCTTGGCCTCGATCCTCCGGAGCAATAGCAACCGATAGTAACGGATAAACCATCAAGAAAAGCGAAATATTCATGTCCACTAATCTATCAAGCATTTGATCTATAAACGGGAGAGGGAAATGGTCCTTTTTCGTCGCGGCATTCAACTTGCGGTAGTCGATGCACATGAGCCAACCGGTAGTAACCCTTGTAGGTACCATCTCTCCTTTCTCATTTTCCACCACTGTGATGCCTGCCTTCTTGGGCACCACATGTACTGGGCTAACCCACTTGCTATCCGAGATAGGGTAGATTAGTCCCTCCATAAGAAGCTTCAAAACCTCCTTCTTTACAACTTCACTGAGGATCGGGTTCAATTGCCTCTGGGCATCAATCACCGGTTTCACTCCATCCTCAAGCGTGATACGATGCATACATGTTGCTGGACTGATCCCCTTTATGTCGGCTAGACTCCACCCAAAGGCAAGCTTATTCCTTCTTAGAATCGAAAACAGTTCTTCTTCTTCAA
This sequence comes from Salvia rosmarinus, assembly GCA_036937905.1. NCBI lineage: Eukaryota > Viridiplantae > Streptophyta > Magnoliopsida > Lamiales > Lamiaceae > Salvia > Salvia rosmarinus. The sequence continues at coordinate 43,863,283 of CM072817.1, forward strand.
CACTTGAAAGCTCAGAGGAGATTATTACTGGCTTTTCATTCCCCTCCTCCAGGAAAACATACTTCAAATGTTTCGGCAATTCCTTCATTTCTAGAGTGGGCTTTGGCATGTTTGCAACTTCAAGTGCCCACTCTTCCTCGTCAGCCGATCCTGCAAAAACTTCTTCGAGGCTATGCTCCTGCAACAACACATTCTCGGCCAAGGGATCAATAGCATCAATGAAAGCACAATCATCAATAGAATTGACAGAAGGAAACATCACACTGTCCCTAACAGAAAAAGACACTGTTTCACCAAGCACAGTCATTTTTAAAGTGCCACTCTTAACATCGATTAGTGTATTGGTTGTGGCCATGAATGGCCTCCCCAATAACAGTGTGTGCTCTTTTCCATCTTCCCTTACCTCACCAATTTCCAAAACAACAAAATCAACAGGACTATCAACCCACCAACCTTAACTAAAATATCCTCAATAATACCCTTCGGATATCTGACGGACCTATCGGCTAGTTGAAGACACATGCGAGTGGGTTTAAGTTCGCCTAATTCTAATTGTTTGAAAATTGAATAAGGCATCAAATTTATCCCGGCCCCCAAATCAAGCATGCCAGAAGCTTCCTTACCATTACCTAAAGCAATTTTAATGATAAAACTACCTGGGTCCCGGAGTTTGGGAGGTAACTGGTGCTGCAGGATGGAATTGGCTGCCTCGGAGACCACGACCTTCTCGTACTCTCCAAACTTTCTTTTCTTTGAAGCCAGCTCCTTGAAAAACTTGACGTAGGCCGGCACATTTCTGATCACGTCCAACAAAGGCAAATTGACATTCACCTTGGATAGGAGTTTGTAGAACTCGTTGAACTGCTGATCTTGTTTCTCATTTCTAAGCCGGTGTGGGAAAGGTATCGGAGGAGTATAAGGCTTTGCTGCCTTATGTAACTTGACCTCTGTATCGTTCTCAGTTTCTACATCTGGAGGTTTTATCTACTTCTCGGATGTCTTCCCCACCTCATTCTCAATCACCCGACCACTTCTCAAAATCAGAATCGCTCGAGCACGATGGGGTTGGCTAGGGAGCTTCCCTGCTCTTTCTTTGCGCAGAGCTCGCTCGATGAGCTAGCAATCTGTCCCATTTGCGTCTCCAAATGCTTGTTTGTGGATTCTAGAGCATCCATTCTTTGGTTCATCACATCCTCAAATGCTGGTCTCTGAGGTGGTGGTGGAGGTGCCACGATCTTCGCTGCTGCTGCGGATATTCGCCGCGAGAGCTAGCTTCTTGTGTGGGCTGCTGCTGCTGCGGGTATTGCATGTGCTGCTGAAATTGTTGTGGCTGTGGAGTTCTTCTGTATGGGGCGCTCTGATTAGAATTCTGCTCTTGATTCTGATTTCTCCATCCCACGTTAGATTGATTCCTCCACCTCGAGCCAAACTGTTGCTGATTAGACTCGAATCGATTGTCTGGTTAGAATCCTTGCATGGCATCGCTTCGCCCTCATGAGTGAGCTCCCCATCACCGGGCACGTATCAACGTTATGCCCGGTTTCATTGCAGATACCACAAGGCTCTAAGAATTCCTCGTGTTGGGTTGGTTGATCAGGTTTTCTCAATTTCAGCTCTTGTACCTCCCTCATCAACTTAGCCACTTGTTTAGTCATGTCGTATGAAGGGTTCACGGCATGAGCCTTTGCTCTCCCACCACGACTGGACTTCTGTTACGAAGTAGCAGCCATGGCTTCAAAAATATCGACGATATCCATCGCCGTCCTAGAACCGATGTCTCCACCTGCAGCGTTGTCCACCATGTACTGGAAACTCTGAGTCAATCCATCATAGAAGAATTGGTACAAAATTTCATCTGGCAAGGCATGGTGAGGGCACTTCTGCAAGAAGTCCCTGAACTGTTCCCAAGCTTCATGGAATGGCTCGTCAGACGTCTGATTAAAGGTCATGATCTGTGACCTCAACTCTTGACTCTTCTTATTGGGTAGTATTTCGTCATGAACTTATCTACCACGGCGTTCGATTCTGCGAGAGAGTTGGCAGGGAGAGCCAGGAACCACGACTTTGCTCTATCCTTCAGGGTGTCACGGAACATCGCATCTTGGTGATCTTCATTTAGTCCTCCCAAGGAAGGACTGCAAGATCGAGTAAAATTCTCTTATGAACCCCAAGGCATCCTCACTAGCTAGCCCATGAAAAGTAGGCATGAGCGAGAAGTGGTTCGGTTTCAACTCGTAGTCTCGGGCTGCCGGTCCAAGAACAATTGGGGACGTAGCGGCCCCAATCACCGGCCTATAGAAATCACACAGAGCACGTGCATTCTCACCCATCTCTCTCAACGGGGGAGTATTCTCACAACTGGTTGATCTCTGATAATCTGCTCAGATTGTTCACCACTAATAGAAGTGGCACCAAACTCCTCCAGTTCCGGAAGAAGTGACCTTTTAGATCTCCGAGTGCGGTCCAACGGGGTAGCAAGCGGTCTATTTAGACTGCGGCGACCTAGCTTACACAACACTCAAACAAGAAAAGATCACACGCAACTAGAGAATAACAAATAAAAACAAAAGAAACACGGAAAACAAATCAACACAAACAATACGCCTAAAGTTTTCCCGGCAACGGTGCCAAAATTGGTCGAGCTAAAAACACACTCTAATTCACTCGCAATCGTACGAGGTAATTGTAGCGTGATAAGTTAAACCAAGTCGTCTCTCAAGGAAAACTTAACAGGGCGATTGTTCGTGTCGCGCACAGAAAGCAATTAAAACCTAAACATCCTAACACCAATGAGGGGTTTGAAAACATACGAGAATTAAACAGAAAACCTAAGCTAGGGTTTGTCAATCCCGAGCTAAACTAATAAAGCAATAGATCTAAACCAGAGGTTGTCAATCCCTAGTTGAAAAACTACTAAGCACGGAAACAGGAAGCTAAACAAAAAGCAATTAAACTAGATCTCCAAACACGAAACGATGAAATTCGACAAAAAACGATTCAACATGAAATTAAACTCTAATATCACTTGCATAGAATTCAGATTATCAAAGCCGAAAAGTAAGAACCAATCAAGAAACCAACAACTCCACAATAATATAGAATCAACACGTAAACTAATTGATCAAGATCAATAGAACAAATAAACTGATAAATTACTTTCAATCCAACTCTAAAATAACACAGGATGATGCTAGAATTCGTAAATCAAAGTCAAAGGAATTGAGTAACGATTACAGAATGTTAATCTTGATCTGAAAGGAAAAAAGAAAGCTTCCAAGAGCAGCTGCAGCGGCGCGGAACGAGAGAAAACAAAATTCAGCACCGCCAAAATAACCTAAAAATAACGTTTATATAATAAGGGTAGTTGAGCGTCGGCTGAAGGAAGCCAGCGCCAGAGGACCAGCGGCGGACTGGCGTCCGAACGCGAGCGCGAGATGGGCGGCATGCGTGCGGGTGAGCTGGCGTGTGGACGACGAGCAAGCGCCACCCGAACGCGAGGAAAATGGCAGCGAAGCTCGAAGTGAGCCGCACGGGCGTGCGGGCGAGGCGTGGTGGCGGCGGCGGCGGCGGCGGAGATCGCGGTGCTGTGGGCGGGCGCGCGCGCGTGCGGTGGCGGAGCTCACTCTACGAGCGAGGTAATTGGAAACACGCGCTCAGAGTGAGCCGGCGCTGGGCATGCGGGCGAGGCGTGGTGAGCTCGGCGAGGCGAGCTCGGTGTGCGCGCGAGTTCGGCGGGGCGAGTTCGGCGCACGTGCGCAACTATGATGTTTCAATCCGTTCTCTCGCATCCGAGCTCCGAATTGCAAACCATTTTCGCCTATGAACTCCTATCGTAATGCTCTTTAATAAACTTGATTCTTGGAAGATCCAATTCATCCTATTTTAATGTCATTTCTCTACAAAACATCAAAACAAACGAGGTAAGTCCAAATCAAGAAATATTAATCAAACCAACGGCATAAATAGGACAAACCACTGAAAATGACATGTAAAACAATATCAAGAATAAGCACAAATTCATTCCAAACAGCGACTTGTTCTACTCATTCATAGGTAGTAGATACGGGTGCGACAAATCATGTTTGTTACACCTTGCAGGGATTCCTGCGGACAAGGGAGCTGTTTGAGGGGAGATAACGATCTCCATGGGCAATGTGGTGAAAGTCGAGGCTGTTGCAGTCGGAGATGTTTATTTATGCTTTGATAGGACAGTTTTAGTATTAAAAGACGTTTTATATGTGTCGGAGTTTCGGTGGAACCTTATTTCGGTTTCCAAACTATTTATACATGGATATTCTGTTGTTTTTTAAAGTGGTGTTTCTATCATAAGAAATAACGAAGTTATCTGTGGTGGCACTTTATATAATTCGCTTTATACTATTTCTGCCAAGCATAATACTTTTAATTATGTTACATCTACATCAAACCTTAAGAAGAGAAAGTTTTCTTCGCTAAATGACATCACATTTCTTTGGCATCTTAGATTAGGTCATATCAATCTAAATAGGATCCAAAGACTGGCTAAGAATAGAGCGTTGGGTGAAATTACAGTTACTTTGTTTCCAGTCTGTGAATCCTGTATAGAAGAAAAGATGTCGACCAGACCCTTCAAAGCAAAGGTTATAGAGCTAAAGAAGTGTTGGAGCTAGTCCATTCTGACCTGTGTGGACTGATGTCCACACAAGCTCGTGGAGGGTATGAGTATTTTGTCACTTTCATCGACGATTACTCAAGGTACGGATACATATATCTGCTTCACCGCAAGTTTAAATGCTTTGAGAAATTCAAAGAATTTAAAACGGAAGTGGAGACGAAGCTAGGTAAGAGTATCAAGTCACTGCGGTCTGATCGCGATGGCGAATACCTCAGTAACGAGTTCATGGACTATTTGGTGCAATGTGGGATTACCTCCCAGCACACTACACCGGGCACACCACAGCAAAATGGTGTGTCAGAACGAAGAAATAGGACTCTCTTAGAAATGGTTAGATCAATGATGAGTTATGCCTCATTGCCTATTTTGTTCTGGGGGTATGCCTTAGAAACAACGACATACTTGCTCAATCTAGTACCATCCAAGTCAGTCGATAAGACCCATTTCGAGTTATGCTTTGGGCGCAAGCCTAGTTTAAACCACATAAGGATATGGGCAGTCCAGCACATGTGTTGAACAAGAAAGCTGACAAGTTGGAGGCTAGATCTGAAGCAAGGCTGTTTATTGGTTATACTAGAGGAACGAAATGTGGTTATTTCTATAGTCCTAAGGATCAAAAGGTCGTTATTAGCACTAATGCCCGATTCTTAGAAGAGGATTATATGAAAAACCACAAATCCAAAGTTGAAATCATACTTCAAGAATTAGAAGATGATCGTATTTCGCCACCGATTAGGACAAATATACGAGATATCGTGTCTAGTGGGAGGGATCGACACCAAATACTTCAAGATATTGAAGTGGGTCGAGTTCCATTGGAGATACCGACTGTACAAGTGGCACCTACCCAGCAAGTTTTGCAAGATTGAGAACCAAAGGTTACTACACCCACCGTTGCCATTGTGCCAGTAGCGCCTCGTCGTAGTGGGAGGGTTGTTCGTCAACCCGAGTGATTTATGTTCGTGGGTGAATCTTTGGATTTAGTCCGAGAAAGCGAAAGCGGTAGAATCGACCCATGGACATACAGTGAGGTGATACAAGACACATATACAAAATCATGGCACACTGCTATGGACTTAGAAATTGAGTCCATAACAACTATGGATGTATACGAAAAGACATCTCTACCAGATGGTAAGGAAGCCATAGGTAGATATGGGTATACAAGAGGAAGAGAGATTCAGATGGAGAGGTTTCAGCTTTTAAAGCCAGGCTTGTGGCGAAAGGGTACACTCAGATTGAGGGCATCTATTTCGATGAGACCTTTTTGCCTGTGGCAATGCTCAAGTCCATCAAAATTCTTCTGGCCATAGCAGCTCACCTAAACCTTGATGTTTGGCAAATGGATGTGAAAACCGCATTTCTAAATGGTTACCTTGAAGAAGGTAGAGACATCTATATGCAGCAACCTGAAGGTTATGTGGTGAAATGTGAAGAACATCTAGTATGGAAGCTTAAGAAGTCAATTTATGGACTTAAGCAAGCTTCCCGATCATGGCACTTACGTTTTGACGAGGTGGTAAAGTCCTATGGATTTATCCAGTTGCCATGCGAAAGTTGTGTGTATCGTTTGGATGTCAACGGTGACGTGGTATTTCTTGCACTATACGTAGATGACATCCTTATACCTGGGAACAACGTGAAGCTGTTGTCAGACGTAAAGAGTTGGTTATCCGATCAGTTTCAAATGAAAGACTTAGGAGATGCAGCGTACATTCTTGGGATCAAGGTTTACTGAGATCGCAAGAGGAAAGTGTTGAGCTTATCTCAGGTGTCTTACATTGATACTGTGATTACTCGTTTTAGCATGCAGACCGCCAAGAAGGGATTGCTTTCAGGTATGGTGTTCCTTTATCTAAGGAGCAGTCACCTATGACTGCAAAGGAGATAGAGGAAATGAGACAAGTTCCTTACGCTTCCGCCGTATGAAGTCCTATGTATGCAATGCTATGTACGAGACCATATATCTGCTATGCGGTAGGCATAGTAGCTAGATATCAGTCTAACCCTGGACAAGCTCATTGGACTGCTGTAAAGCATATACTCAAGTACCTGAAAAGGACTCGAGATTATAGGCTAGTTTACCAAGAAGATAATCTAATTCCTTTGGGCTATTCCGACTCGGATTTCTAAGCTAACCGTGATGAGAAAAAGTCTACCTCAGGCTATGTGTTTACCTTGGGAGGAGGAGCCGTATCCTGACAGAGTGCAAAGCAGCGATGCATTGCGGACTCTACCATGGAAGCCGAATATGTAGCCGCTTCGGAAGCTACTAAGGAGGCGGTATGGTTCAAAAACTACCTCATGGATCTAGATGTGGTACCTTGTTTGCCAAAGAGTATCATGGTATACTGTGATAACTCAAGTGCAGTGGCAAACTCGAAGGAACCACAGACCCACAAGGCGACAAAACACATAGAGAGAAAGTACCATGTCATACGAGAAATCGTTAGATGAGGAGATGTGCTGATTGAAAAGATTGGTATTGCGGATAACCTAGCTGACCCATTCACGAAGAGCATGTTCGAGGACTTGGACTGTGCAAGATGGCACCTACTTAGAAATGAAACTTTTGTATAAGTGGGAGAAAGCAAAGTGATGGTGTTGTTTGTAATAGCTAGTAGAGAGACACATTGTATACTAAAAGTTTGCTTTAGTATAATTGGGAGATTGTTGGATTTGTATACTGAAAGTAGTTTGGTTGAGCATGTATACAATGTTTCCTTTTACCACTATTACAATCTCCTATCTGAATTGTTTATTTGATTGCATATGTTTGTCCCTTTATCTCATATATAATTGAGATCATACAGTGTGCAGTAGATCATAGAAGTCTGTATGATTGGTCAAGCTTAATGAGATATAAAAAGAATCACAGCTGAGATAACTTGAGGACGAGTTGTCGGTATAGGCTACGGTATAGATAAGAAGTGACTTGACTTGGTTGCTTGTCTATATGGTACATCTCTGACGTATTGATGGATCACAATGAGATGAGTTCTTCTATCTGACCATCGTGAAGAATCTAGATCTCGGTGACTTTAAACCTCGATAAGGTATTAGGTGAGTATGAGTTGCTGACCATCACTTTGACTTGTTATGGGTGAGGGTTACATGAGATAACCCAATATTCTCCGCATCTTAGGTGGTGGCAGTGCTTGTATATCATGCTAGTTGCATGTATCGAGTCACCGTATCCGTTTAGGATGATGACGTCCCCTTAAGGAGCTCAAAATGTTTATTGTACTAAATCCTGTAGGTTGAGTTATCTGAAGTACAATAATAAGGTTGGGTGGTACTACTTAAGAAATTAAAGAGATTAATTATTTTAAGGTAGTCAGAACGCTGTAAATAATTAATGGACGTGCGATATCTTAAATACATGGATTCATGAAGTCTAAGTGCAAGCCCGACTCAACTTCGGAAATAAAGGGGTAAGTCAGCATTTATTCTCTAGTGGCATGAATAAATGTTTATGAATTAATTTATGTTCTGGACTGAACATAAGATAATTAATTTATTTGAGGCTCATCTTTATATTCCTTGCATTTGATCCCTAGGCTGGCCCATCAAAGCCTGGAGCTGCTAAGAAATTCGTCCACCTTATAAGAGTCCCATAGGGATTCTGTTTTAATTCTCTCTATCTGAAAAGATATTATTATATTTATTAGATATGCAGAGATCCTATCCAAATGGGATCTAGGGTTGCATTATAAATATAAGGTGAGAGAAAATCAAAGTGTGAGTCTATTCATTATTTCGAAATTCTCGAAAATTGTGAAGGAAGAAGAAAGACGAATTTTACAGTATTCTCCATAGATTGCTCTCACTCAGCATTGGAGTTTTGGCAATCGGGATACAACCGCGTAATCTTTTGAAAAGCGTTCTGAGTGAGTTATTTAAGCTCCACGCCTTCTTTCCTTTGAATTCCAATTCAATCAAGTAGAGTGCACTAAGTTCCATTTTTTTATTTGTAGCAAACAAGTAGTTAGCTTATCCGAATCTTAGCTTATTGGAATCAAAGTAACTAAAAAGGGAGTTTTCTTTGGCGACCTAAGATCTAATTGTAGAAAGAATCAAAAGTTGGATAACTCTTTCTTTATTAAAGTCAAGACAAGAACAAAACACAAAGAAAGGAAGAAAAAAATGGATTATCATATGTATCTTTCATGTAGATAGATGAATAAGTCCATTTATTTAGTTCTACATTCCTTGGACTTATTCTATATACTCACTTAGATACTTAATATCTCTAATTAAAAATTTTCAAATTGAATTAATTAATAATACCTACGAATTCATAATAATTACAATTATTAATTATAATTAGTATAAATATAAATATGATATTAAAAAAATAAGAACAGTACAAATAATAAACCGAGGTACCCATTTTATGACAACTTTCTACTTTCCTCTATTTTAGTGCCTTTAGTAGCCTAGTATTTCCGCAATTGCAATGGCTTCTTTATTTCTTCATGTTCAAAAACAAGATTGTTTAGATCCGGGGGACCCAATCTCATTCGTTTTTGGAAACTTAGACTTGTAGTATAACATAGATATTTATTTCATTTTGAATTGCGTTGTATCAAAATTGGATTACGCTTGATTGGATTACATCGAGTGAATGCAATCAAAATAGGTTTAGAAACGAAACTCTTTTGATTATTTGAACGCACCAACTAGTTATAAAATTGCACCGACACCTCGACTCTTGTTCTAGCTCGTCGGAGAGCTAGATTTGCCTCAATTATTTGTCTCTTTCCTTGCCTTTTCTCAAACTAGCTTTCGCTATTTCAAGAGTTTCTGAGCTTCTTGTGGATCAATATCACTACCCTTTTCCGCATCATTTACTAAGCAAGTGATCTCATTATTGCCTATTCTAGCAAAACCGCCCATCAGAGCCATCGTTAACCATTGGTGAAGATCAAAGCACGAGTCTTGATCCAATCCCTTGCCCGATAAATTCGCAGGTAAACACGAGAAAATACCAACGTGTTGTAATTAATCATATAGGTGCAGGCTAGGTATATAATCAATGTATGGTGAATTAAACATCCAAGATAGATCCTCGGAGAGGGTTAAAATCAGATTTCCCTACAACTGACCATCACTTTGACTTGTTATGGGAGGGGGTTACATGAGATAACCCAAGATTCTCCACATCTTTGGTGATGACAGTACTTGTATGTCATGCTAGTTACTTGTATCGAATTACCGTATCCATTTAGGATGATGACGTCCCCTTAAGGAGCTCAAAATGTTTATTGTACTAAACTCTATAGGTTAAGTTAGTTCAAGTACAATAATACGGTTGAGTGGTACTAATTAAGGAATTAAAGAGATTAATTATTTTAGCAGTCAAGAGTGCTATAAACAATTAATGGACGTGCGATATCTTAAATATGAGGATTCGTAAGTCTAAGTGCAAGCTCGACACAACTTCGATAATAAAGGGGTAAGTCAGTATTTATTATCTAGTAAAATGAATAAATGTTTATGAGATAATTTATGTTCTGGACTGAATATAAGATAATTAATTCATTTTAGGTACATCTTTATTCCTTGCATTTGATCCCTGGGCTGACCCATCAAGGCCTGGAGCTGCATGAAATTTTGCCCACCCCTATATAGAGTCTACTGGGACTCTGTTCTGATTAATGTATTATTTTAAGACAACTCTTATATCTAGATTGATATTATCTGATATTATTTGATATCAAGAGATAATTATTCTAGATATGATTTTTCTCGGGGATTGAAGATAATTGTTGTATTTATTAGATATGCAAGGATCTTATCTAAATAAAATTCTAAGAATGCATTATAAATACAAAGTGAGAGAAAATCATAAATTAATATTATTAATATTGTGATTTTCAAAAATCACATAGAACCATATAGGAGACGGAATGTTTTAGTATTCTTCATAGATTGCTCTCACTCAATATTAGAGAATACACATCCGGGATACAGTCCAGAAGATCAAAGCTGGAGTCCACAATTGATCAAATATCTCAGAAATTCGCAGGTAAATATGAGTAACCTATGTGTTGCAATTAATTACACAGGTGCATAATAGGAATATAATTAATGTATGGTGAATTAAACATCAAGATAGATCCTTAGGAATAGGGTAAAGTAAGATTTCCCTACACTTTTCATCACCTAATTCAATGATCTCCCGAACTATTCCACTGGATGTTGCGCCTGCAGTGAACGCCATAGTTAGCTTCTTATTGATTTTGCCTTTTTTTCTCTAGATTTATTTCGTACGCCTTGAGTTAATTCACGAGGTCCATGAACTCAATGGCTGCAACAATCTGAGATGTTTCAATGGCCGTGACCTTCATCTCAAATCTTGCGGGCAAAGTTCGAAGAGCATTAGAAACCAACAACTTGTTGTTGATTGGGTCATCAAGATCTTGACCTTCATTGACAATATCCAGCATTATCTTGATGTAGTCGTTGATGTTCTCATCTTCACATGTCTTCATATTCTCGAATTTGAAGATGAGAATACGAAGTCGAGACTTCTTTATGCTCGTGTCACCCTCACAATGCTATTGAAGCATGTCCCATGCATCCTTGCAGATGCTCTATTTTTTTATCAACTTGAACATGATCATGTCCATGGATGCGTAAATAGTGTTGAGGGACTTCTCGTTGAATATCGCATCGTCAACTTGATCTCTTATCCATTGCACTGATGCTGATTGGGTAACATCGCCATAAGCATTAGTGGTCTTTAGAACTGACCATCCGTTCTCCACAGACTGCCACGTTTTCACATAAATGGATTTGATGTAAGAGCGAATTCTGGTTTTATAATAAGAATAATTCGATCCATCCAGGGTTGGTGGTCGATAGTAACCAGCATTATTCGGATCTATGATGAGACAACAATGAAGATACCTCATAGAATCTCACTCAGTGTATCGAGTATAAGCTCTAATTGAAAGTGTTGCTTTGCCTATGCAAGTAATTATTGTGTAGATTGTTATCCACACAGAGAGTAAACTAACGGAATTAAAATCTTGAAGAACATTGAAGGTAATTTTCTATATATTAAAATTATAATTTGTCGATGTCAATCTATGGCAAAATTATTCACTATAAATGTACAGTGAATGTTACAAAAACTCACTACTTTATCAAAGATAAAATTGGACACTCTGAGATGAAAACTATCTATAAAATTACAAAAATATTTCCTCACAACACTGGTGTATAGAACTGACACACTTCTAAAAAAATTAGACGTTAAAGTAATAATGTTATCAGAAATGTTACTAAAACAGACTCAAAGATAGGAACATATCTAAAAAGATTTCTTCAAGAATGTGTATATGGCTGTTGCATATCTACATCTCTTATATAGAAGATGAGAGGCCTTCAGTTGCACGTCTTGGTCCATAAGGGTTGAGTTGGTCGTGGCAGTTAACAGATCAACCAGTTCCTGACATATAGGAACAGATTCGGCTGAATCCTTCATCCTTATCTTTATGACTTAATTCTCGTGTGTCTAGGTGTGTTGCCTCAGCATCCAGCTTGCACTAGTACAAAATTAGGCTTTAACTATGCTTGTTATGTGTAGTCTATGTGCGTGCCCTACTGTGGAGAGAAATGGTGTAGAGAAGAGTAGACGCACATACACTACGCATAAAAAGTGTAGCCTATATCAATCATAGACTACGGTTAGATATGCACATACTCTACGCATTACAACTGTAGTTTTTTTTTTGTTTTGCGACTTAGACTACGGTGTATAACCGTAGATAATATAATTAAAACCGTAGTTTATTCTAGGCTATTATAGTATTTGGTAGTCATAGTCTATGGTTCTGGATAGTAATTAATTTGTTAAAAACCGTAGTCTATTAATTACTATTACTATATTTTTTAGTAAACCCGTAGTTAAATTATTTGCATACACTACATTTTCTTGAAAGACTACGATTTCTTTTAATAGACCATAGTTAATTTATTACAATTTTGTAAGCCGAAATAGTTATAAACAAATAACTCGATAACATTGAACAAGATAAAAACATACATGATTTCATTACATTAAACACCAGATATTAATTCAATCCTAATTACAAAAGTAATGAGTATCAATAAAAAGTAATAAGTCGAGTGAGTTACACTTATTTATCTAAAATGCAGAAGTCCAAAACATCATAATTTTGTGTGCCACATCATATAGCACATAAAACTATAACTAATCAACATGATCCCTTGTCCAAAGTGATGAGGGATGATCATGATCCCTTGTCCAAAGTGCTGAAGAATCAACATCAACAACCTTCCATATTGTTGTTCCCTGCAAATAACCAAAATAAAATCTAACATCTAATTAATGGAACTAATTTTTGCTAGCACTATTGACGAAAACGTTAAAGAACGTTGATGTTTATGCAGAATCAAGTTGTTGGAAGATCAATGGTTTTGAAAATAAGTACCTTATTGCCATGTATATATATACAGTACTCCCCCTGAATCCTAAATATATACATAAAAACAGAATACACTCCCCCTATAAACATTCTCCCCCTGTTTACACACATATCATCATAACAGTTCCTGCCACACATTCACCAACAATTATCAAAACATATTAACCATCAGTGCATAAACCATTCAAACAAAAACAACAGACATCGCATAAGAAACATGCATTCGATCAGCATAAATACCAAGCAACAAACCATACAATGTCCATCAAAAACCATAAGATGTCTAGCATCATCAAACAACCCATACCTGTTTTAAACATGTTCAAATCAAAGAGATAAAAAATTAAAATGGTTCAAGAGTTATGCAAAGATCAACTTTATCAAATACTTCAATCTTCATCCATTTCATCACCCCTAGATGTTGCTGCTCCTCTTGCCTTTACTCCCCCTTTTTGGGAAGAAAGAAGGCTTAGTAGTTCTATCTTTAAATCATTTAGCTCTATGCGTGCACTCCGAAGACTTTCCATGAAGGTTTGTTCCAGCTTTGAAATACGTTCAAGCATGGAATGAACCGTAGACTTTGAAAGCGTCACCATTTCTTTGGAAGCAGCTTCCGAAACCTGTTCCTCAGTCCCTTTGGAAGGGTTAGACCATGGAAGGTTTGGAAGTTTATTACCTGAGATCAAGGTATTGATGATGGTGAAATGTTGAAAGTTTTCAAATAGTGCATCACGGGCTCCATCGGGGAGACCTTGTTTCTTCAACAGTTGATATAACAGTGAAGGAAATGGTAGCAATCCAGGATTCGGACGAGCAGCGATAGATCCAATTTGTTCCACAATAAGTTTTCCAAGGTTAAAGGGATCCCTTTTCCCAACTTATACAATAACACACCATGAGGCATTGTCACAACTGTGGTGTTGGAGGATACGATCCAGTTTGATGTCATAATCTTGTATAGAATAGAGTGGAGATACGTCAGGCTACCACTTGACATCGGATTTTTCCACTTCCTGACTCTCCCACCTGTGATCTCCTCTGCTACTAAATCATAGTCCTCAATAGCCACATCGTTAATCAACTTATCTACTCCAAAGAATGCATTAATCTCGCACGCAGAAATGTTAAAAATTTTGCATCTAAAATATACCTTGCAGTATTTATTTGACGTGCAATCAGCGAAAGACTTATCCATATTAGCATAGATATGTCTAATAACATTCTTCGGGTAGGGATATATAGCTGTGACAGTGTTCAAAAGCCATCTTTCCTTAAGAAAATCAACAAGTTTGTACTGAGAAAAGGTTACCTCATCAATTTTCCTCTCATTCATGCATTTTAAGTGCTTGAATTTCTCCCAACGTTTTTGGCCTTCCTTTGTGTAGAACTTGAAAAAGAGAGCTCTTTCCACCTCAATATCTGAGTCAGCAAACAGAGAGGCGTTCTCTGAACTTGAGTCCCAATTTTCTTCCTCAGAGTAGGGACTCGGAGGTGCTGGTGGATCAATAGTTGGGGATGCCGTTGGAATAGTCAGAGGAACATATGGCTGAGCTGCTATGGGAAAAGTGGGCGGAACAGTGGATCTGGTAGTTTGTACCGTGCTTTCTTTTCTTTTGCCCTTCTTCCTTGCTGCTCTCTTTAGCTTCTGGAGAATTTCGCCTAGTGAAACGTCGTCATGGAGTTTGAATCTGGTTGGCCATGTTCTTTTGGTTTCAAATCTATATCCTCTTCCTGAGGATCCGAAGAGTCACTATGGGATATCCATGTTTCTCCCTTTGATTTGGATGATGTGTCAGTAGCAGTCTGGCCATCACGGGGATCGCCAGTTTCTGGAGTAGGTTTTTCGGTAGGTGGACTTCCTTTTTCTCTCTGAACTTTCGACGGTGGGGATTGCTCAGGCGATTCACCAGCAATGTCAATGTGTACTGGCGAGCTCGGACCACCTCGATGCGATTGCCGTGGTATACGTTCAGATTGTCTTGTTGGCATGGTTGCCCTCTTCATTTTCTTCCCTGTTTCTTTAGGTTTTGAGGGCTCACCTCCTTCTGGATATACGATTTAAAGAGGAGTCGGCTTTAAAGGTTCTATCTCTAATGCTAGAGTCTTCTTCGGTGCAGCCTCCGGCGTCGCACTGGGGCTCGGTTCCACGGATGGTTTTTGGGTTGATGCCAACGCGTGTTGGAGTTGTGGAGAGCTTTCTAAAAACTTTACAAGTCCGACGAGTAGGGCGGCTGTGGCTGGATCTATTTTTCTGGAAGACAAAGGGTTAAACGTACCAAAATATTTGAAGGAAATAAAATGAGACGTTTTTCCAGGCTTTGCAATGAGTAATGTGCTCAGTGATGTGATCGTGTGTCAGCCCGACAGCTTTATATGCAGAGCCTCAGTCAAATGGATAAGTATACTGTAGATTTGACATAAATTCAGATATATCTCATTTAAAAACCCTAGTTTAAGGAACGAAAATCACAGAATACTCAGCCACTAAAATATGAGATAAATGGGGATTAGTTGAGATATAATCAGATTAAGATAAATGTGTTATCAAATTAACCGATTTTCGCTGATATCTCCATAAAGATAGGGGATCAAAGGAACAGATGTTCCAAAAAATCTAGGATTACTTACGGTTTTTTAGGGGTATTTCTATGATTGTTATCATAACATTTCCAACAACATAGGCTCAGCTTATCAGAATAAACCATATAAATACAGTCCCATGTAAAATTCGATTGCACTGTTGTCAGGCTTTCGAAAGCAATCATGGCTGCACCGTTTTGTAAGGTAGCATCGTCGCTGCGAACGCCGTGCCCCCCAAACTACTTTGGTGTTTTTCTGTATTACTAAATATTCTTCATCATGTTGAGCTGTCTGTTAGGAGAACATGTTATATAACAAATTTAACATAGTAAGTGTTATCAAATAGACAGTTTGTATCACCTTCAGATATTTCGATTTTCGTGATACCAACAAACTCGTTCAAGCTTATTGGCAAGAGCAAAGACCAAGAGATCTACGAAGACTCGTAAACCTCTCGTGATCTAGGGGCTTTGTGAAAATATCAGCGATTTGGTTTTCGATTTTCACATAATCTAACTTGATTACCTCATCCTCTACCAAATCTCTTATAAAGTGGTGTCGTATATCTATGTGTTTCGTCCTAGAATGTTGAACAGGATTCTTAGAGATATTAATTGCACTTATATTATCACAATATACTAAAAGCTCAGTGCTCACAATACCATAGTCGTCAAGCATTTGTTTTAACCAAAGGAGTTGTGTACAACAACTTCCCGCTACTACGTACTCTGCATCGGCCATAGATAGAGACACAGTTTTGCTTACGACTATGCCAAGACACCAAATTATTTCCAAGATAAAAAGAGCCCCCACTCGTAATTTTTCTATCATCAGTATCCCTAGCCCAATCGAATCACTAAATCTAACCAAATTCGTGTTCGTGTCTTTTGAAAAGAAAATGTCAAGGTCCAGTGTTCCAGAAACATACCTGATAACACGTTTGACAGCTTTTAAATGTGACATTTTAGGCTTAGCTTGGTACCTGGCGCAAACACACACACTGAACATTAAATCTGGTCATGTGGCTGTGAGATATAGGAGGCTTCCTATCATTGATCTGTAGAGTGTTGGGTCAACATCTTCTCCAACATCATCTCTGGTCAGTTTGTCATTTGACCCCATTGGCGTTTTCATATGCTTTGCTCCTTCCAGCTCGAATTTTTTAACCATATCCCTTGCGTACTTGCTTTGGGACACAAAAATTCCATCATCCATCTACTTGACTTGGAGACCTAAGAAATACGTTAGTTCTCCTACCATGCTCATCTCAAATTTAGACGACATAGCACCTGCAAACTCATCAAACATTTTTTGTGAGGTAGATCTAACTATCATATCATCGACATAAATTTGTATGATAAGAATGTTGTGCTGATTTCATTTTATAAACAATGTTCTATCAGCATTCCCTCGAACAAACCCGAAATCAATTAAGAACTTTGTTAAATGACCATACCATGCTCTCGGTGCTTGCTTAAGACCGTATAATGATTTTTTTAACCTGAAAATATGGTTAGGCTTATGTGGATCTTCAAATCCCTTGGGTTGTTCGACGTATACCTCTTCTTTGAGTTCACCATTTAGGAATGCTCCTTTGACATCCATTTGATATAGCTGATGTTCAAATAACATGCAATGGCTAGGAGCAACCGTATGGACTCAATGCGTGCAACCAGTGAAAATATATTGTCAAAGTCTATGCCTTCCACTTGAGTATATCTTTGTGCGACAAGTCTAGCTTTGTTGCGAATTAGCACACCAAATTCGTCCGATTTGTTCTTGAAAATCCACTTTGTTTTGATAACATTCCTGTCAACAGGTCTCGAAACAAGATACCACACATCATTTCAAACAAATTGGTTAAGTTCATCATGCATAGCAACGACCCAGAACTCATCACCCAAAGCTTCTTTTATGTTCTTAGGCTCAATTTTAGAGACGAAACATATAAAACCTGGCATTGAAGCACATGTGGATGAAAAACATACCATCTTTCTGTAATTCAATGGTGTTGTACCTCGTGTTCGAACACATCTTGAACATCACCTATGACTTGAGAAATTGGATGATTCTTACGTATTCTTCCTGGAGGATCTCGTCTTTCTTGTTGTTGGACGTCATTTTCAGCTTCATCCTCCATGTCACTGGAACCTTCAGATTGTTCCGACCAAATTATTCTTTTCAGTCGCTCGCAATAGTACGAGGTCCTTATAGAATGGTAAGGTCGACCCAAGTCGAATCTCTCGAGGAAGGCTTAACAGTGCTACGGTTTTATGTCAAACACAAAAACAGAAAAGAAATACTAACGTCCTAAAATAAGGGATCCATCACGGAGTATTTAAAGCAGAAATAAAATAAAGCAGGAAAAGCGGATGCACTTGGACAACAATAGGAATTGGCGAGACACGGAATTGGAGGCGTGTTCTAGGGTTCAAATCTATCTTCGCTATTAATGAATCGAGGACCGGCACACAATGTATAAAACACCCACGCCTCTCACCAAACGGTCAACACTAACTAATCTATCGATTACATCAATGTTAGACTCGAACTTAATGGCAGGGGATCTCTCAATCAAACCGCCATCAACTACGAAGGACATTTAACTACAAATGCACACAATAGCAAAACCCTACCCACATATATTAGTTACTCAACAACAAACCAATCTCTCGATCACTTTCATTGTCAAACTCATATTTGATATAAATCTGCTCTCGCATATCTTCATAATCAAACATAAGCACATAATCAACCTAAACTATTCTTTCGAACACCATGTATGAAGATCATGAAATAAACAATTTATACGGATAAGAAAATCGTAAATCATCAACCCAACAATCAAGATTCAAGATAAGAACAACCTAACATGTATTATTCTACAAATCGATAATTTATCTCATGGTAGAAATTATTCCAATCCCAATTACATAGACATAATGAAAACGAGAAAAACTTATAAACCATTCATAGATAAATTCGTCTTCCAAATATCCGGAATCGCCCAATCCAATTGTTAATCCAAGATGCAAGAAATAAATGGAAATAAAATGGAAAAGAAAAGAGAAAAGAAAAGAGAATGCGTGTGTGCGTGAGTCTGAGGATGTGAGAATGTGTGTGGCTAGGGTTTCCGCATGTTTAACTTATATATATAGCAGCAGAAAAATCACGCGCAGCGACGGACGCGGGGAGTTTCTGGATTGAACAGCCGCAGCACCCCAGCGTCGGACGGAGCACAGCGCCGGACGCGCCAAGATTCTGGACACACGTCCAGCGCCGGTTGGAGGCCAGCGCCAGTTGGACGAGTCGTGCGAGCGACGTGGGCAGCGGCGCTGGGAAGACGAGCGCCGGCTGGGACGAGGGAGAGCACGAGCACTGGCGCGGAGATGGGTGCTGGACACCCAACGCCGGACGGAGGCGCAACGCGCGCGGAGATGGGCGCTGGACACCCAGCGCCGGATGGAGGCGCAACGTGCGCGGGGCGAGCGCTGGCTGTGCGGAGATGGCGCACGGAGTACGGAGAGGCGTGCAACGGATGCGGAGTTGGGCGAGGCTGGTGCGTGCGACGGGAAGTCGTGTGTGACTTTGACTTTCGCTCCGTTCTCTCACGTCCGATCTCCAAATTGCGATCCGTTTGCGCCTATGAACTCCTATCGCGATGCTCTTCAATAAACTTGATCCTTGGATGATCCAATTTCTCCTATTTTAATGCCATTTTTTCTACAAAACATCAAAACAAACGAAATAAGTCCAAATCGATAAATACTAATCAAAGCAACGACATAAATAGGACAAACTACGGGAAACGGCATGCATAAACATATGAAAAATAAGCACAAAACCATACTAAACAACTCATCCACACTTAAACCTTTGCTTGTCCTCAAGCAAACATCATCATCACGACACTAGAAAAGAAATCAAGAAAACATAAATTCAAATGGATAAAACATGACTTCACATCATCCTAGAAATTATAAACCAATATATTTCTCGACATGATAATGAATCAAAAATTGATTGAGCATGCGGCTTAGTCCAAGCAAATCACAATTTTTTATCTACATGCATTTAATAATCGAAAAGTCAATTCATATAGATCCTTGCATAACACATCTCATTTTCAACATAAACAACTTCCAATACCAGATGTGATGACTCAAGGAGGATTATAGGACAATATTCATTAAGTCAAACCTTCGAGTTGAAAACTCGAGTATCCTAATGTGGTTTTCCATACTCATCACTTTTGAGCTTCCATTCGAGAAGCAACATAGAGCGAGAGGAGTAGAGCCCCTTATTCCAATCTTAAGCTTTACTTATTCAACCATCAACAAATTATCCCGACTTTTTTTTTAACAATCTTTTTCATATTTTCATAATAAATTTTTTTTAGAGATAAGAGACACAAGGCGACCATATAAATAGCAACGACAATCAACCACTGTCACGCCCTAATTCCCGAGGGAAGGCACGGATGTCGAGGTGTGATTAGGGATGGGGGTTAAGAAGTGGGGAAGAAGAGGGAATACATATAATATACACGATAAGAAGATGTGACCATGAAATTGGACAGCATCTCCTCTATACTAGGACATATCCTGAAGGGGAGGGGTGCGCAAACAATCCATCAACAGAATAATATCGATACCATAACTTCAATGAACATGATCTTGGTTTATAACAAGTAATGCAAGGAAGCAAACTAGCATTACACCCTGTTGACTCGACTGACCGATCAACCACATAGCATGCTCATATCGAGACTCACAAAGATAATAATATAATAGCAAATCTTGTTCCCAATCGCTTTTGAAACTAGCAAAGCAAAATAAGGTATATAACACAACATCGTCGTGGTGACATTGGGTGCCGCTTGTCCTTCTTGGTGGCACGATCATGGGGAATCTTATCCATTGGGGTGGCTGTCCGACAATAGATGGTCGGTTACGCAGAATGTGATATACTCTTGAGCGATGCGCCGTGCTTCATAAGAAGCAATGTTCTGGTCGAGCAATCAATAGGAAAGCAGAAAGTGAAGGGAGATGCTCAATAACGGTGGGCCGAAAAGGTATATCATCTCTAGTCACTCCCACAAAGTATTTGGCAAGTATAAAGGGTATTAGCTGAGGAGAGTTTGGCCTACAGGTTCGCCTCATATACTCAAATCGCCGCCATAAACGGTGCTGTTAGACACATTATTTACCACGAAGAAAGCTCTATAGCACTCACTTTATTGGCTTGCTCTTTCCTGTGGGTTGAATGCTAGGAACTTATGGCGATAACCAGCGGGGTCTTGAATAAAACTAGAAGTGCAACTAATTAATAAAACCGGTTAAAATTTTCATGTATGTCTCGTCATAGGGAAATCCTTGGTACATCGAGAAAAAGCATAGCATGAAGAACCCAAGACCTCCCGTATCTAGGTATAGCAAATCTTGTTCCCCAGGCAGTGGAAAGATTTGAAATCTTATTTGGTCTCGGTGACACACAAATTCCTAAGCAAAGGCTTAAAACCATCTTGGGTTCCTAGTTGCCAAACTAAGCGGACCCACAATTTCAAATATCTTTTAACAGATCATCAACATAAGTATTCCAATCAAATGAGCATTGGTGGTGATATCTTTCGAGCGAATAACGGAGTAAAGATACCTTCTTGGGCGTAAAAATCACGATAGGGCATTGTATGGTTCACCGTAGATCTTGTTCCCAATCGAGAAGCAAAATCGAGGCGGCGGGCGCTCGGGTAAAGCGTCTTGGCGGCGAGGGAGCTCGAGGCAGGCGCCAGGCGGCAGCAGCTGTGAGTAAAGCAGCCTTGCTGGGCAAGCGGGGCGAGCAGCGTGCAGGCGTTGAAGAACGCCCAGCTAAGGCGCTTCGAGGTCGCGAGGGCAGCGTGCGTTAGGTGAGCGGGCGGGCAGGCGGCGCCGCTCTAAGCAGCAGCCGGTTGGCCAGCGCTGGGCGGCGCCGGCTGTGAGTGAGAAGCGGCGGCGGCGAAAGCTTTCAGGCTGGCGCTCGCTTGGTGGCGCGGCGAGCTAAGAGACGGCAGAGCTTCTTTGGGAAAGAGGCGGCGGTAGGGAGAATTACGAATGAAAGCAAAATAAGGGACAAGAATACAGTTCAACCGGTTCTACTTTCCCTTTTTTTTTTTTTGCGTGGTTGTGTTTGAACTTAAGCGAAGACACATTACGCCCACTTTTGAGCCGACTTACATTGAGCGGGTGCAAATAACTCTTGCCCAAATTTTGAGCAGCAGGATCATATTGACGCCGGTGAGAAAAGCTATTGTATTCTACGAGCGGTTCAGATTGGCCTTGTATGATTGGCTTCTATTATTACGAAATTTGGTTGAGTTGAGCGCCGGTGAGAATATACCATATTATACGAGCGGTTGATTGAGCTCAATTGTGAATGGTTTCTATACTCTTTTAGCATGGTCTCCAAAAACTGCATTATCGGAGAAAAAAAATCGGGATAACCAAGGACAAATGGAGGCGAAATAAGGGAGCGAATACATCGACAGCCAGTGCGTATACTCCCACGTGTACTCGGTTAAGCGTGTGAGCCATAATCCGATCGAATATTGAGGATAGCGAAACAGCTCTCCACTTCTTGAGCTCCTCACGATCAAATGCGGTTTGACTTCGGCCGACCGTTCCGATAAATACTCCGTTTGTTTTGGGTCAGCGATGAAACAGCTCCAGGAAAACACCTCCTCAGCGAAAAGGGGCCACTCCGCAGGAGTTGAGCTTTCCGGGAAAAGTTTGATCGGGCTGAAATAGCAACACGGTCTGCTCTTTTCGGACTATTCTCGATCATGAATCCTCTTTACTTTGTCCTTGTAAATGCGGGCGTTCTCATATGCTTCGTCCGAAGTTCTTGAGTTCGGTGATGGAGAGCTCTCACTGCTACGTGATGTCCAGATTATGGCATGCCTGAATGCTACGTGATCTCAGCGGTAGATGTGCTTTTCCATATACTGGCCGATAGGGACTCATCCCAAAATGCTCTTGGCGATTCGGTATGCCCAGTCAGACATGACTTCATTGACCAGTCTTAGGGGGATGGTTGGACCCGTCTTCTCAAAACACCTTGATCGGCATTTGCTTGTCTCGACGTCACGAAGTGCATGGATGATATGGCGTGGAAACCTTGTGGGTGATGCCATTCTTCTCCATAAGCTTTTGAACAACTTATTACAAGAATGTACATCAACATGAGTGCGTATATAACCGAACATCGCGGAATGTTCATAGCATAGAAGAACAACATTGGCTCCATTAGGTCGGGCGTGGGCTTGCTTCGACCCTCCTGGACACATAATCTGTGACAAGCAAGAGATATTCAAAACCATTAGAGTTTGGAAAGGCCCGTGAAATCAATACCCCAAGCGTCGAAATTTCACTACCGGGATATTGTTCGTCTCATTTCTCTCACATTAACTCGTTGGCATCTGTCATGAAGGTAGAAGGTGGGCGTCCTTGAAAGAGTCGGCCGGAAGAGACCACTCTGCAGCCTTGAAAACTGTCTTCGCCCACAAAATGTCCCCAGGTGGGCTTCATGACCTGACAAGGACTTGACTTTGCTCCCATGGGGATCATCTTCTAACCCCTCGTCCTTCCGAGTTTGAAAAGGTATGGATCGTCCCAATAATTCCTGCATACACTAAAAATCTCTTCCTTTCTTGGGAAGTTAAATCAGTCTCGAGGAGCCTGACCAAGTAATTAACAATATCGGCATAGCAGGTGAAGAATTGATTTCAAAGCATGCTCATGAAGAACCCGTAGCTCGAGATCCTCGGTCGACTCTACCAAATTCTCCTTCCATTTGTACATAATTTCTATTTAAAAGAGTTTCAAAGAAGTACGCAAGACTTATCTAGGTTTGGCAAGATTTAGTCAGCAGATATCTTAAGCGACATGATCACATGAACAATTACCTTAGAACCAATGATATAAGCAAAACTTATCAAAGCAAAGATGACAAAGAATAGTGTAATTCACTTGTCGAGACAAAAGTTAAGTAGCGTAATTAATCTACGTAACATTTATCCACCGTTGACCTATCTGACTCCAGAACCACATTGCTAGCATCGCATTATTTGAGCGTGGCGACCAATTTGGGCAACAACAACGAGGCGATGGTCGATTTCTCCTTAAGTAAATTGAAAATAAACATTTTCATCAAACTTGAAAAGAACATCATGAGCAAGAAGATGACATAAAGGTTGGCTAATCTTAGAAAAGTCTTTAATAAACCTACGGTAAAAACCATGTCCTAAAACTCCTAATCCCTTAACATCAGATTGGAGTAATTTCTCAATTACATCCACCTTAGCATGTCGACCTCAATCCCGTTCTTAGACCTGATATGTCCCGATCCCATCTTAACCATAAAGTACTCTTTTAACTAAGGTGAGATTGCTCTCCACAACGTTTAACACGATCAATCTTATCTGAGGCATAGCATGAAGAACTCCGACTCCATCCTCGGCGTCCGCCCGTCAGTACTCATCATTTGTGGAAGATGCTAATCTCCAGCATTTGATCTATAAAGGGAGAGGAAATGGTCCTTTTTATATGACATTCAACATCGGTGAGTACGATGCATAGCATGACTGTAGTAACATGGTATCTCCATCCCTCGTTGATCGACCCTTTGTGATGCCTCCATCTTGTGGACCAGATGTCTGGTAACCACTCGCTGTCGAGATAGGGTAGATTAGCCCTCCGTCAAAAGCTTGACCTCATGCCATGCACTTCAGCGAGGATCGGGTTCGATCGCCTCCGGCATCAATCATTTGGTTTTCCATCGTCAAGCTTGAGTCCGATGCATCCTGGTTGCTGGAAAGATCCGCTAATGTCGAGACTCGCTAAATGCCGGCTTATTCATAAGGCAGAAAAAGTTCTTCTTCTTCATCACGAGCTCGAGAGGAGATTATTCGGCTTTCATTTCCCTCCTCCGGAAGACATAAGTGCTTGAAGCTGTTCCTTCATTTCAGGAAAGATCACCTTGTCCCTAAAGAGTTTAAAGAGTACTTTTCAACAAGACTCGCTGGGTTTTAAGTGCCACTCTTAAATCAATTAGTGTATTGGTTGTCGCCTCTGAAGCATAGCATAGACACATGCGAGTGGGTTTAAGTTAGAAGAGCCTCCTACCATTACCAGAGCAATTTTAATTATAAAACTACGGGTCCGGGGTTTGGGAGGTAGCCGCGAGGATGGAAGCCATCCTCGGCCACGCTCATCTCATGTTCTCCTCTTTGAATTTCCTTGAAAAGAGTTTGGGGTGAGTGAGCGCTTTCGAGTTTCAAGAATCATGATGCCGTGTTCGAGCACTTACCTTAGAAGGTTTTAAACGAATCCACTTCTAAGTAAGCAAAATAGATTTTTTTTTCGATACCCGATCTGTTATTACCGTTGTTCTCATCATAGAACCAAGAACCACGGCTCGGAACGTATCCCGCCAGCCCACAATATCTCGGCCCGGAACATATCCAATCAGCCCATGCCGGAACATATCTCGATCGATGCTAAAACACACTCAAATTAACTCGCAATAAATGCGAGGTAATCGTAGCGTGATAAGTTAACACGAGTCGCTCTCAAGGAAAACTTAATGGGGCTATTGTTCGTGTCGTGCACAGAAAGCAATTAAATCCTAAACATTCTAATAACAACGGGGGTTTGAAACATGCAAGAATAGAAATACGAGAAATAAAGCGGCGATCCTAAGTCGGGGTTGTCAATCCCAAGCTAAACTAATAAAGCGATAAATCTAAACTAGGGGTTGTCAATCCCTAGTTGAACTATGAAAGCCATAAATCAAAAGCGATAAATAAAAGCATATGCAATTCTATTATTCATAGGGTTTGTCAAGCCCTAATCTAAATCTAATTGCAGATAAATCATAATCATCAATCCATCACAAAGAACATGAGTAAATCGAAGCAATATAAATTAAAGCAACATGAAAACAATCCATCGTCACTATGAATTGAATCCAATAAAAGCGATAATCCAAAGCATAAATTGATAAATTAAACATTCAATGATGAACAAGAGAACATGAATTAAAACTAACGATTATCTGCTTGTTGTTCTCTTAAGGAAACCATGAAGAAACGGTGAAGAATAATCGCGTTGCGTGGAGAAGAAGCGAAAAACGAGATCGAGAACGGCGGACCGAGAGCCCCTAAAATCTGACCTAACGCGCTTTATATATTAAAAAAGAGTGACGCCGGTTGAATGTGGCGCCGCACAAAACCATTCTCGCTCATTTGTGAGCGCCACCAAAGTGAACGCTCAAGATGGAAGCTGGCGAGGAACCGCGTTCTCAATTGTGAACGCGCGCTCAAGATGGAAGCTGGCAGCAGGAACCGGCGTTCACAATTGTGAACGCACGCTCAGTTGGAGGCTGAAACCAGGTGAATCGGCGTTCGCTGGGCGTGCATTTGCGCGAGCGCGCGCGTGCTTTGCGCAGTGTTTTTTTGTTTTGGACCGTTCTCCTTCGTTTGAACTCCGATTTGCACACGGTTTTTGCCTACGGACTCCTATCACAACATACTTTACTTCTTATGAAGGATAAAATCCTTGATTCCTTCTCCAAAATTCATGAGAATCATTGAAAGTGTTCAGCGCCGGCGCGCGACTTGGGCGAGCGGAGTGCACGTGCGCGACTTTGAAGATTTGGCCCGTTCTCCCTCGTCTGAACTCCGATTTGCGATCCGCTTTCGCCTATGAACTCCTGTCGAGATGATCTTCAATAAAATTGATTCTTGGAATATCCAATTCATCATATTTTCTGCCGTTTTCCTACAAAACATCGAGACGAACGAAGTAAGTCCGAATCGATACATACAAATCAAACCAACGGCATAAATAGGACAAACCACTAAAAATGACATGTAAAACAATACCAAGAATCATCACAAAATCATACCAAACAACTCCCCCACACTTATCCATTTGCTTGTCCTCAAGCAAAGTCTATGCTAATAAGAGTCGAAAGATAACTCATGCAACTTTACTCTTATTCTAATCAATCAAACCTTATTGCATTTCCCTCACACTTGGTGTTTACGAATTCAAAGATAATGTGAAATAAATCAAGAACGACACTTGATTTCCAATAAATAAAAAGGTAATCTCGCCGCACTCCAACTCTCCGTTAGGGGTGAACTAACTAATGTGGTCACCTTTAGCAACAAGTTTCTTTTATAAAGCACAAAGAAAGTTTTAACAGATTTTGGAATAATATTCGAAAGGTGCACTCTCGATGAACTCGAGTCTCCTAACATGGTTTCCCATGTCCATTTCTCAAATTACGAGAAAGAGGGACATAATCCCATCCTCCATTTCAACAATCTCAACAAGATACTGGAGCTTTCATTCTCCTCATTTTCTTCTTCTTTTTCACATTTTTTTTTAATATATAAAATGAAACAAGTATATAGGCAACCACAATGTTAACACTACCCCTAACATTAGCCGGACAAATCACATCAATTTCCCCCTATTCATTTTCTATCAATCACAGTCTCTTCAATTCACATTATACTCACCAAAAGTTTCGAAAATTCAAAATCAGTTTGACCAATACCACAGAGTTCAGTTGCACAAATCAAGATCCTAACTTACTCGCATAGACAAAGCTTACGTCCAAACAATCAAAATAAGCACAAGGGCACGTCATTAAGCATACGAAAATATATAAGAAACGCACACAAAACTGAGTAAACATCCCCCACACTTAAATCGAGCACTGTCCCCAGTGCTCAAAACATCAAAAGCTCAAAATGACCATAGAGGATGATACTTCCCTGATAATCGACGAATGTGCGCTGCAGAGTTGGAGCATCACACTTCATCTCACCGTCAAGAAAATACGCAAACCTTTCTTCCCAAATTAAAGCAAAACTAACACAAAGGCAACAGACAGATCAAAGAACAAGAAAACAAGCAAAAAGAGAAAGAAAGAAAAAAGAAATAAAAATCCGTGGGTCAACTCCCACGCAGTACTCAGTTTAACGTCGTGAGCACGACGTAAACCAGACAACAACGGACTATCCATAATCTTTTACCTGTAAGAATACCATCTCAGCCAGAGCATTAGTAGTAACCATATAAGAACAGAGGACAGTAAAGAAAACAAGTAATGCACAATTTAAGCTCAAATCGAATATCCTATTCTCCAAAATAAAATAAATAATTTCAATTCTCAAAGTACAGTACTTTGGTGAATTAGGATGTTGACAAATAATTGATGTTACCTCAACCTTTGTCCTCCTCCGGGATCCCGTACTCAATTGTTGAGGCAAGGCAATCACTTTCAGTGGGCTTGGCATGCTTGCAACTTCACATGCCCACTCTTCCTCGTCAGCCGACCTTGTAACCACTTCCTCGTGGCTCTGATCCTGCTTCTCATCCTCACATTCCCATTCTTCCTCATTTTCCACCTTCTCTGGCTGCAGCAACTCGTCAGATGTCTCTCCCACCCCATTCTCGACAAATGGGTCACTTTCAAGAACAGTGACCGCCTGGACCTGACCGGATTGGTTTGGAAGTTCCCTCGCTGCACGTTGTTGTTGATACTCAACCCACTTCGCAGCAATCAGTCCCACTTGTTCCTCTAAACGCTCAAGAGTTGCGTCTCTATCATCCAATGGCGAACTCTGATGGTCAGTGGTCGCCTGAGCCTCATAGGGTGAGCTTGGAGGCTCCCTATCGCATCTTGTTGCGGCAACTCGTCCAAATTTCGGTCATCATTTCTAATTTTGCTTGCAAGTTACCGATTTTGTGTCGTCAAGATCCAACTTTTGACGAACTTATCATCCCAAGCCGGCATTTGAGGTGGAGGTGGCTGTTGTGGGTGGTACTTTGTTGTTGTGGAGGTCGTGGGCGATGTGGATCACACCATCCATAATCATGTTGTGGGTTCCAATATTCCGGGTCGTTGTGGAGGGCGCTGCCGCTGCGGATCCCAACATCCCAAATCGGGTTGGTTATTCCACCCCAACCATATTGTTGATCATAAAGCGCCGGATATCCTCAACATGATCGAACGGGCTCCTTCCGTCTGCGGTGGAGGTGGTTGATCCCAATAGGGATTGGAGGCTCGATCCTCATAGAGTGGTGGAGGTGGTTGATCCCAAGAGGATCATAGGCTTGTTGCTCATAGCCCAACGGATATTCTCGAATAGTCGAATTGGGCTCCTTCTTCGCAAGAAGAATTTGCCCAATCTGACGAACTCTCCTCCCCCCGGGTTGACCATATTCGCATGTTGATAACCCCGCATTATGCACACCAACAACAACAAAATCACACGCACTGGGGAGAAAATAGCAAACAGTAAAGAAAAGAAACACAAAATAAACAACACAAACAATACGCCTAAAGTTTTCCCAACAACGGCGCCAAAATTGATCGATGCTAAAACACACTCAAATTCACTCATGATCGCATGCGAGGTAATCGTGGCGTGATAAGTTAACACGAGTCGTCTCTCAAGGAAAACTTAATGTGGCTATTGTTCGTGTCGCGACGTAAAGCAATTAAATCATAAACATTCTAATAACAACGGGGTTTGAAACATGCAAGAATAGAAATACGAGAAATAAACAGCGATCCTAAGCTGGGGGTTGTCAATCCCAAGCTAAACTAATAAAGCGATAAATCTAAACTAGGGGTTGTCAATCCCTAGTTGAACTATGAAAGCCATAAATCAAAAGCGATAAATAAAAGCATATGCAATTCTATTATTCATAGGGTTTGTTAAGCCCTAATCTAAATCTAATTGCAGATAAATCATAATCATCAATCCATCACAAAGAACATGAGTAAATCGAAAGTGATATAAATTAAAGCAACATGAAAACAATCCACTGTCACTATGAATTGAATCCAATAAAAACTGATAATCCAAAGCATAAATTGATAAATTAAACATTCAATGATGAACAAGAGAACATGAATTAAAACTAACGATTATCTGTTTGTTGTTGTCTTAAGGAAACCATGAAGAACAGTGAAGAATAATCGCGGCTGCGTGGAGAAGAACTGAAAAACTGAGGACTGAGAACGGCGGACCGAGAGCCCCCCTAAAATCTGACCTAACGCGCTTTATATATTAAAAAAGAGTGAACGCTGTTGAATGCGAGCCGCTCAAAACCATTCGCTCATTTGTGAGCGCCAGCTCAAAGTGAACGCGAGCTAAAGATGGAAGCTGGCAGCAGGAACCAGCGTTCACAATTGTGAACGCGCGCTCAGTTGGAGGCTGAAACCAGGTGAACCGGCGTTCACAATGAACCGGCGTTCGCTGGCGTGCATTTTGTGAAGGCAGGCAATGCGCGACACCGCTTATGCAGTGTTTTTGTTTTTGCCCGCTCTCCTTCGTTTGAACTCCGATTTGCACACGGTTTTGCCTACGGACTCCTATCACAATTTAATTTACTTATGAAGGATAAAATCCTTGATTCCTTCTCCAATATTCATGAGAATCATTGAAAGTGTTCA
Source organism: Salvia rosmarinus (assembly GCA_036937905.1). NCBI lineage: Eukaryota > Viridiplantae > Streptophyta > Magnoliopsida > Lamiales > Lamiaceae > Salvia > Salvia rosmarinus. Next base: position 43,893,490 of record CM072817.1, read on the forward strand.
GCCCGCGCGCGACTTGGGCGAGCGGAGTGCACGCGCGACTTTGAAGATTCGCCCGTTCTCCCTCGTCGAACTCCGATTTGCGATCCTCTTTCGCCTATGAACTCCTGTCGAGATGCTCTTCAATAAAATTGATTCTTGGTGGATCCAATTCATCATATTTTCTACCATTTTCCTACAAAACATCGAGACGAACGAAGTAAGTCCGAATCGATACATACAAATCAAACCAACGGCATAAATAGGACAAACCACTAAAAATGACATGTAAAACAATACCAAGAATCATCACAAAATCATACCAAACAATATCCAGCCGGCTAACTCTGTGTGGACTTCAGGGGTCAAATCCCCGTCAGAACCATAACCACCTCATTACCATTTCCGTGTGGACTTAGGGTCTATCCCTTCGTAACCATAACCACGTGTTCGGGTCTATCCCTCACGATCAATACTCAAGATGGTGATCAACCCACCGAATAGAGATCCGTGCACAATCACAATAGAACCACATCTCGGATCAGAGAACGGTAATAACTTCACCAAAACATTTTATGGCGCACATGTTTTATTTTGAAATATCAGAGTAAATAACTCAAAATAAGCATATATAACCCAACCTGAACAGACGAAAACGTTAACCGGGAGATGTCTACAGATCCGATGACTTCACCGACCGCACTGGTAGGTACCTGGTAACAAGACGGAACAACTTTTGGGGTTTTTCGACTTTTTGAACCCACATTTGGCACTCTCCGGGTTTTCAAATCAACTCGATGCAGAAGAGAAATATATTCAGGGCATCAAGACCTATAATAGGGTACTTTCAAAATATGCATGCATGCAAGTTGACTCAAATCTTAGCAGCGAAGAAGCTTCAAAAATCGATGCCTATCCTCAGATCTAGGATAAACCATCCAAAATCGATGCATGAAAATGGAAACATAAGCAATACGCATAACGACGAACATGGAATGACAAGCTACATTGAAAATGGATAACCCGGGCATGTACTTCCTTTAGAAAACTCAAAGCAACGAAAAACATCCCGACATGCAGAAACGCGAAAAACAAAAAATAGAATCGGTACTTTAGTGGAATGCATAGCCCGGAACTCAAAACCTAAAGGACCCGTAGCCAAAAGATGGCCCGTCGGCCACCAATCGGCGGCTAACAAGGCTCATGGCGGCGGTAATGGGCGGCGGCGGCGGTTTGGCCGAAATGGCCAGCCTCCGGTCGTTTTCTCTCCTCGTCCCTTTAGAATCCCGAGTTCTATGCTATGCTATCTACTAAAAAGCGGAATCATAACAAGAAAAGGACAAAAATAGAAAAACAGGGCTGTCGGGAGGGTCGATCGGTGGTGGTGGCCGGCAAGAACAAGAAAGCGCCGCCGAGCCTCCCGGCTCGATCCCCACTCCTCCAGCTGGCTCCAGCAGCATACTGAACTGCTCGGCTCGTCCGTAAACACGAGAGACGAAGGAAATGAACGTTGAAAATGAAGGCCCTAGCCTCCTATTTATAGGAAAAGCGGTCACAGAATGCTCATGCAAGCTGCCCTTTTCGAAAACGCAAAAAGCGACGCAACTTTTTCAAACGGACTCCAAATTTAGCAAACTTAGTACCCATGGACTCAAAATAAAATATCGAACATAACGACTATAAACAAGATATGCTTTTAAAAGATCCATGAAATGTCCGGTTTTTTGATAACTTCCTGAGTGCCAAACCTTCGTGGGTGGTCGAAAACCTGCGTACTTAGTGTCTATGAATTCGTCATAAGACACTCTTCACAACTCCTGAGGTTTTGTGATGATCGCATAATCAAAACAAAAGTTAACCTTTTGACCTTTCTCGAAAAACGTGCCATACAAACCTGATGCTTAGGAAGGACGGGGTATTACATCCCTCCCTCCTTAGAAAAATTTCGTCCCCGAAATTTCAAACACGTGGAGGAAACAACTCAGGGTACTGAGCCCTAAACTTGTCTTCCATCTCCCACGTAGCTTCCTCTTCGCCATGGTGATTCCATGTTGGATTTGTATACTGAAAGCAGTATGGTTGAGCTTGTATACAATGTTTCCTGTTACCACTATTACAATCTTCTATCTGAATTGAATACTTGATTGCATATATCTGTGTCCCCTTATCTCATATATAAGTTAGATCATACAGTGTGTAGAACATCACAGAAGTCTGTATGATTGGTCAAGCTTAATGAGATATAAAAAGTATCACACCGAGACAACTTGAGGACGAGTTGTCGGTATAGTGCGGTGTAGATAAGAAGTGACTTGACTTGGTTGCTTGTCTATGCTGGTACGTCTCTGACGTATTGATGGATCACAGTGAGATGAGTTCTTCTATCTGACCGTCGTGAAGAACCAAGATCTCGGTGACTTACGAAGATCTAAACCTCGATAAGGTATTAGGTGAGGATGAGTGGCTGACCATCACTTTGACTTGTTATGGGTGAGGGTTATATGTTCTAACCAAATATTCTCCGTATCTTGGGTGGTGGCAGTGCTTGTATGTCATGCTAGTTATATGTATCGAGTCACCGATCCGTTTAGGATGATGACGCCCCTAAGGAGCTCAAAGGTTTATTGTACTAAACCCCGCAGTTGAGTTAGCTCAAGTACAATAATAAGGTTGAGTGGTACTACTTAAGGAATTAAAGATATTAATTATTTTAAGCAATGTAATGCTCTAAATAATTAATGGACGTGCGATATCTTAAATACGGGATTCAGAATGTCTAAGTGCAAGCTCGACTCACCTTCGGTAATAAAGGGTAAGTCAAGCATTTATTCTCTAGTGGCATGAATGAATGTTTATAAATTAATTTATGTTCTGGGCTGAACATAAGATAATTAATTTATTTGAGGTCCATCTTTATTCCTTGCGTTTGATCCCTAGGCTGGCCCATCCAAGCCCGTAGCTTAGTGTGAAGAAATCGGCGCCCCTATGTCTCTCTAAGGATAGGATTTGATCCTCTTTATCCATAAAGATATTATTATATTTATGGGATATGCATGGATCCTTTCCTAATGGGATTATGGTAATGCATTATAAATATAATGTAAGAGATAAGATCAAGGCTAATCTTTAATCCTTTTAACCTAAATTTTCGTGCATCACTATTATTCCATAATGAGGATTCTCGAAAATTGTGAAGAGAGATTGGGTGATTTTTTCCGAAGCATTCTCCATAGATCGTCCTCACTCGACGTTGGAGGTTGGGCAACCGGATACACCCGTAAGATCAAAGCACGAGTCTCGATCCGCTCATCTCGCTCATCCCCGATGATTCAAAGGTAAACACGAGAAAACCCCACGTGTTGCAATTAATTATGTAGACGCATGCTAGGAATATAATCAATGTATGGTGAATTAAACATCCAAGATAGATCTTCGGGAGAGGTTAAACCTAGTTTTCCTACATTCCACAACACTTTCACCACCGAATCGCTTGTTCCTCAACCTCGACTCTCGCTCCAAAATAGCCACCGGTCTCTCCTCGTAACTCGGATCCCCACCAAGAACCACTTGTCATGCTTGATCACGTGTTTTGGGTCGAACACGCATTTCTCAATCGAGAAACGTGAACACGCCGTGCACATCTCCGATGCTAGGCGGCAAAGCTAACCTATAGCAACGGGCCTATTCTCTCGAGAACTCGAAGGTCCAAAGAACCTCGGTCGCAACTTACCTTGCTTCCCAAAACGAACGACTCCTCCTCGTCGGGAAACCTATGAAAACGCGATCTCCGATCATGAATCAAGATCCGACGACGCTTGTCCGCATAGGACTTTCGCCATCCGAGCTTCCTCGATCCTTCGCTGATCTCGATCGATAACCTCGACCGTCACAACCATCTCTCGTCCTAACATCTTTCTCTCCCCACTTCGTCCCAATAAAGTGGCGATCGACACTTCCTTCCGCACAACGCTCATAGGGAGCCATTCCTATGGTGGCCTCGATAACTATTGTTATAGGCAAACTCCACCAAAGGTAGTATCTCTTCCCAATTTCATCCTCTCGTCGGCCACGATCGCCGCAAAGATATCTTCCAAGACTGAATCGTCCTTTCCGATCGACCGTCGGCCCGAGGATGGAAGGTCAGATCGAGATTCAGCTGGTCCCCATGGCTTCCTCGCAGACTCCTCCAAAACCTCGACGTGAACCTCGGGTCACGATCTCGACGTAATCAATACCGGCACACCATGTAACCGTCGATCTCTAACGTAAAGTCGAGCAAGCTTATCTAACCCGTAAGTCATCCGAATCGATAAGAAATGAGTGACTTCGTCGGTCTATCGACGACAACCCATATAGCGATGTTTCTCTCACCGACCTTGGAAAACTCACCATAAAATCCATACCGATATGATCCCATTTTCACTGGGATTGGTAGCGGTTGCAACAAACCCGACGGACGTTGGTGCACGCTTTCACTTGTCGACAAGCCAAACAACGCTCCACAAACGCGCTACATCCTTTTTCATCCCTTCCCACCAAAAGTTCCTCTTAAGGTCTCTCAGACATTTTGGTGCTTCCTGTGACGAGTTGTATATGGTGCCTCATGAGCTTCACTCATGATCTTATCTCTCAATTCCCTATTGAGTGGCACACATAACCTTCCTCGGAATAATAGCGTTGTCTTTCGCCTGTGAACCCCTTGCTATCTTCTAGCCTTGCTTTCAAACACATCCTTTCCAAGAACTCGCCTCCTCATCATTGCGCCACGATGGCTTCTCTCAGTCCGGTTCAATTCAAAGTGCGACGAATCCTTGCACCGATTCCGACGGGTGAATCACTTCCAGGCTGAGCTTCTCAAAATCTCAAATAAGCTCCTTCTCTCGTAAGAAGATATCCAAACTTCGCTCTCGACTTGAGACTAAGGGCATCCGCTACGACATCGCTTTCCCGGACGATAGCTAATAGAGCAATCATAATCTTTACCAACTCTAGCCATCTCCTTTGCCTCATGTTCACCTCCTTTGTTCAAAGAAGTACTTGAGGCTCTTGTGATCTGTGAAGATCTCACACTTAACTCCATAGAGATAGTGCCTCCAAATCTTCAACGCATGAACGATCGCCGCTAACCTGTGTCGTGAGTTGGTAGCTCAACTCGTGCGCTTCAACCGACGAGACGCGTAAACTATAACCTTCCCGTTCTACATAAGAACACAACCTAAACCAAGCTTGGATGCATCGGTGTAGACCATAAACCCATCGTTCCCTTCCGGTACGGCTAACACTCGAGCGGTTGTTAGCTTCTTCTTTAACTCTTGGAAACTTGCTTCACAAGCTTCGGACCATGAAAACTTGATCCCTTTCCTGAGCTGTTGCGTCATCGGCCTTGCCAACTTCGAAAACCCTTCGATGAAACGCCTATAATATCCTCGCCAAGCCTAGAAAGCTTCAACCTCATTGGCATTATTCGAACCTTCCGCCATTTATCGCTTCAACCTTCACTGGTCGACTTTGATTCCTTCGCGGACACGATGTGTCCAAGGAACATCACTTCTTTGAGCCAAAACTCGACTTACTATACTGCATACAACCTCTGCGTCGTAACATTTTAACGAGCGACGGAGGTGTTCTCTATGCAACTCGCATTCTTGGAATAGATGAGAATATCATCGATAAAAACCAAGACAAAACTATCCAGATCGATGGAAAACTCGATTCATCGTGTCCATGAAGATCGCCGCATTGGTCAAACCAAACGGCATCACAATGAACTCGTAGTGCCCATACTCGCTCGAACGCGGTCTTCGCAACGCCCTCCTTCCCGATCTTCACCGATGGTAGCGACCTCAAATCGATCTTAGAGAAGACACTCGCTCCTTCGAGTCTGGTCAAATAGATCATCGATCCTTGGAAGAGGATATCTATTCTCGATCGTCGACTTATTCGCTTTCTCTATAGTCAATGCACATCCGCATCGACCCATCCTTCTTCTTGACGAACGTAAGCCGGCGGCGCCCACGGTGACACGCTAGGTCGGATAAAACCTAGATCCAACAGCTCTTGCAATCAAGGCTTCAGTTCTGCAATTCTTTAGGTGCCATTCGTATGGTGCCTTTGATATCTGTGCTGCTCCCGGTTCCGGATCAATAGTGAATTCCACTTGTCTATCAGCGGCAAGCTCGAAAGTCCTCGAAACACGTCCGGATATTCACACACCACTCGCTCCTCTTGCAACTGCTTGCGCTCTTCATCGTGCCCTGTCAAACTTAGTACCCATGGACTCGAAATAAAATACCGGACATAACGACTATAAACAAGATATGCTTTTAAAAGATCCATGAAAAGTCCGATTTTTCGATAACTTCCCCGGAGTGCCAAACCTTCATGGATGGTCGAAAACCTGCATACTTAGTGTCTATGAATTTGTCATAAGACACTCTTCACAACGCCTGAGGTTTCGTGATGGTCGTATCATCGAAATAAAAAGTCAACCTTTTGACCTTTCTCGAAAAACGTGCCATGCAAACCTGATGCTTAGGAAGGACGGGGTATTACAACCACACATATCACTTCATCACAATTTACTTCGACGTGCCCCACAGCTAGATCAATCATCAACAATTATCAAGCCAAGTCACGCATCGATAAGAATTACTAGAAATCAGTTCGGACGTGCATGCACAATCAAATCATGCTCACTCAACTCTACTCGTATACTAGACGATAAAGCATACTAAAATCCAAACAAAAGGTATAAAATGGAGGACGACACACCCAAACAAACACAAGTCACATGCAAACACACAAAGACGGCAAGCACACCTCCACACTTTAGAAAAAAATACCATAAAGGTAAAATGTAGAAGTGAACTTCCCTGAAATTGAGAGAACATGTTAACGAGGTACGGCGGTGACGACGTCCAGTGGCTTGAGTGTTCATGCTATGCAGCTCGCCACAGTTCTCATCTCACTTATTAAAAACCTGAAAAGAAAAAGAAAAGAAACAAAACAGAAAAACAATTAAACTTGTGGGTTGCCTCCCACACGCTGCGTTCAATGGCACGAGCTCCACCAATGAAAATCTGACTATCCATAGTCCTTCACCTGCAGGAATACCATCTCAACCAGAGCATCAGTAGTAACAATGTAAGCACAAAGGACAGTCAAGGTAGCAAATAATGAATTAATTAAGTTCAATTCAAACATCCTATTCTTCAAAGTAAAATAGATAACTTCAACTCCAACAGCACAATACTTTGGAGAATTAGGATATTGAAAAATTATAGATGCTACCTCAACGTATATCCTATCTTCCTCCTCTAACTGGTTCGGGAAGATATCAGGTTGTTCATGGTTAGTCGCGGTTTGATGAAACCTTGACTCTTTAATTTCATCATCATTGATTCTTCCCTCGACTTCATCATCTTCAAAGAATATGACAGAAGAAGTCTGCTCCAGTTGACTCGGCATCTCCTCCACACTTTGGTTGTGAACCACTTCTTCCACTGTCCTGGCTAACTGATTGATTTGGATCATCACACATTCGATAGATGCTTCCAACATCTCGAACCTTTGTTGACTCGTCTGTATGAAAGACATCAGTGTGTCTTCCAATGTCGGCTTCACCGACTGACTCGCCTGAATGAAAGCCTGCAATGACTCCTCCAATGTCGGCTTCATCGGCTGACTCATCTGAATGAATGCCTGCAATGAATCCTCCAATGTAGGCTTCACCGGTTGCTTCATCGGCTGATTCGCCTGAATGAAAGCCTGCAATGAATCCTCCAATATCGGCTTCACCGGCTGACTCGTTTGAATGAATGCCTACAATGAATCCTCCAATATCGGCTTCACCGGGTGTTGTTGGAAGAAGAGGTCCTGACTATATGAAGAACTCTGAGGATGCCTCCAGTAGGGATCATAGGCTTGATGCTCACAGCCTGACGGGTATCCCTCAAAATAGTCGAATTGGGCTCCTTCTTTGTAAGGAGAATTTGCCCAATATGACGTGCTTTCCTCCTCCAGGCTAGTCTGACCATATTCATATCTCTGATAACCCTACATTAACAGACACCAACTACAAAAACAAGATCACACGCACCTATTGGAGAAAATAGTAACAAAGAAAAAGAAAAAGAAAGAAACAAAAAGAAGAAGCATAGGGGAAGAAACAGAAAAACAAAATGAGACACGGAAAACAAAACGACACAAAACCAAAAGCCTAAAGCCTTCCTCGGCAACGGCGCCAAAATTTGTTCCGACCAAATTGTTCTTTTCAGTCGCTCGCAATAGTATGAGGTCCTTATAGAATGGTAAGGTCGACCCAAGTCGAATCTCTCGAGGAATGCTTAACAGGGCTACGGTTCTATGTCAAACACAAAAACAAAAAGAAATACTAACGTCCTAAAATAAGGGATCTGTCACGGAACGGACGAAAGCAGGAAATAAAATAAAGCAGGAAAACGGATGCACTTGGACAACAATATGAATTGGCAGATACACGGAATTGGAGACGGTGTTCTAGGGTTCAAATCTATCTTCGCTATTAATGAATCAAGGACCGGCACACAATGTATAAAACACCCACGCCTCTCACCAAACGGTCAACACTAACTAATCTCTCGATTACATCAATGTTAGACTCGAACTTAATGGCAGGGGATCTCTCAATCAAACCGCCATCAACTACGAAGGACATTTAACTACAAATGCACACAATAGCAAAACCCTACCCACATATATTAGTTACTCAACAACAAACCAATCTCTCGATCACTTTCGTTGTCAAACTCATATTTAATATAAATCTGCTCTCGCATATCTTCATAATCAAACATAAGCACATAGTCAACCTACACTATTCTTTCGAACACCATGTATGAAGATCATGAAATAAACAATTTATACTGATAAGAAAATCGCAAATCATCAACCCAACAATCAAGATTCAAGATAAGAACAACCTAACATGTATTATTCTACAAATCGATAATTTATCTCATGGTAGAAATCATTCCAATCACAATTACATAGACATAATGAAAACGAGAAAAACTTACAAACCATTCATAGATAAATTCGTCTTCCAAATATCCGGAATCGCCCAATCCAATTGTTAATCCAAGATGCAAGAAATAAATGGAAATAAAATGGAAAAGAAAAGAGAAAAGAAAAGAGAATGCGTGTGTGCGTGAGTCCGCATGTTTAACTTATATATATAGCAGCAGAAAAATCGCATGCGGTGCCGGACGCAACGCGTCACGGACGTGGGAGTTTCGATTAAACAACAGAGCACCCAGCCGGCCGGACGGAGCACGACCGGACGCGCCAAGATTCTCGGACACACGCCCGTCGGTTGGGTGAGTCGCGTGAAGCGACGGGCAGCGGGCGCGGGAAGGCGAAGCGCCGGTCGGGTGAGTGAGAGCGCGAGCATCGGCGCGAGACGGGCGCCTGGACACCCAGCCACGGACGGCGCGCAACGCGAGACGAGATGGGCGCCGACACCTAGCGCCGGCGCAACGCGAGGCGCAACGCGCGGCGCGAGCGCCGGGCGTGCGGAGAGGGCGCAGAGTGCGGGCGAGCGTGCAACGGATGCGGAGTTGGGCGAGGCTCGTGCGTGCGACGGGAAGTCGTGCGCGACTTTGACATTTCGCTCCGTTCTCTCGCGTCCGATCTCCGAATTGCGATCCGTTTGTGCCTATGAACTCTTATCGCGATGCTCTTCAATAAACTTGATCCTTGGTAGATCCAATTTCTCCTATTTTAATGCGTTTTTCTACAAAACATCGAAACAAACGAAATAAGTCCAAATCGATAAATACTAACCAAACTAACGACATAAATAGGACAAACTACGGGAAAAACGGCATGTATAAACATATGAAAAATAAGCACAAAACCATACTAAACACAGATGTCTGTGTAGATGTTCCAGAGGCTGTGGCTTCAGCAGTGGTGACATCACTGCCGCTAACATCCTGTTGGACAGGATTCTCTGAATCTTCTATCAATTCAGCCACATTCTCATCTTGTCTTTTCCCTGCGAGATTAGCAAGATCATCAAAAATAACATTTACGGACTCTTGAATGGTCCGTAATCTCATATTATACACACGGTATGCTTGACTATTTAGAGAGTACCCTACGAAAATTCCTTTATCGCTTTTCTCATCAAACTTGGTGAGATACTCTCTGTCATTCAAGATGTAGCAAACACACCCAAACACGTGAAAATATTTGAGATTAGGTTTCCTTCCTTTCAGAATTTCATATGGGGTTTTGAAGGAACCTGGTCGAATGTTCACGCGATTGTTAATATGACATGCGGTGTTAACAGCCTCTGCCCAGAAACGTTTGGACAGACCTTTCGAGCTTAACATAACTCGTGCCATTTCCATTAGAGTTCTATTCTTGCGCTCAGCTACACCATTTTGTTGAGGTGTTTGTGGCGCAAAGAATTCTTGGAAAATTCCTTTTTTCTCACAAAAATTTATTAAAGAGATATTCTCGAACTCTCTCCCATGATCTGATCGGATCCTTGAAACTTGAACACCAAACATGTTAAAAATTCTAGCAAAGAGGATTTTAAACGTTTCAAACGTGTCTGATTTTTCTCTTAGAAAGAATATCCATGTGTACTTTGAAAAGTCATCCACAATGACATATGTATACCTCTTGCCACCCAAGCTTTCGATCTCGACAGGCCCTACTAAGTCCATGTGAAGCAGCTCAAAATAACGTGTTGTACCATAATGTTGTTCGCGATGTTGTACAACAGCATGGGGAACATGGATCTGTTTTCCCAATTGACAATCACTACAGATCACCTTTCCAGCTTCTACCAGCTTGGGTAGTCCACATACTGCTTTCATTTTGTTCAATCTGTCAAGATTTCTAAAGTTAGTATGTCCTAACTTTTGATGCCATAACACACTCTCATCAATTTGTGCCTTATTGCACTTTGGTTCTTGAGCCATATAACAGTTATCGGTTGACCTCTGTCCTTTCATGAGACATGTCTTCTTACCATCATACACCTCACAAGAATCTTTGTCAAATTTCACTTGCAATTCTTCGTCACATAATTGACTTATGCTTATAAGATTTGCCATTAAACCTTATACGTGCAAGACATTCTTGAGGCTAGGTAAACCTTGGACATTTAGGAGTCCTTTGCCTATAATTTTTCTTTAGAACCACCTCCAAATGATACACTACCCCCGTCATACAGTCCATAGTTGGAAAGGCAGCTTCTATTACCAGTCATGTGACGGGAACAGCCACTATCAAAATATCATGAACCTGAAATGTTAGTTTTCAATGCAGTATATACAACATGGCATTTTACTTCACCTTTTCTGACCCAACTTTCTTTGAGCAAGTTCCTCTGTTGGTCGTATTTACTGCAGTGTGCGTAAAGCAGTGGTGAGGTCTGTGCATAGAAGTGTTCATATAACATGACCTAGGCATCATCCTATGTCCATTAAAATCAGCCTTCAGTTTATAACAGAAAGGCCTAATGTGACCAGGTGTAGAGCAGTAATGACATACGTATTTTCTATGTTTTCTTCGTGTCATTTTTATCCTTTTTACCGGTTCACCTTCTTTAACGAATGGTTTCCCATTTGTGGCGAAAATTGTGGGAACAAGAGTGTTAGGAACATGCGTAAAACCTAAACCAATAGTATCTGTTTTACCCATTAACAAAGAATCATCTAATTTAGATGTACATGTGTTCCACTTTCTGAACGTACCTTGTGCCACTTCAAGTTAACAAGTCACCTTATTTAGTTCGACTACCCTTTGTGTTACCAAGACTTCAAACTTAGCCAGAGATGCTTTTAGCCTCGTATTCTCTCTTGATGTGAGCTCAAGATCTCGACTTTGTCTTTTCCATTTTTCAAGTAGCTCGTCGTATAGCTTTTTCAACTCTTGTACTATGGCGATAGTGTCTTCATCATAATCGCCCTCACAATCTGTATCATTCACAAGAGCATTTAAGCAAAACAAACTTGAATAATAGTCTAGACCATACCTGTTTGATATTGGATCAAAACTGACCGCATCTCCCTCGTCATTTGATAATGTTTTGGCAATTGCGACGTAGAGTGTTGTGGCAATAGTGCTGGCCGTAGCGTCGCTGTCATTATTTACCTCTTCGAAGAACTTAGCTTCATCATCACTCCATGATACCCAGTACGACTTTCCTCTCTTTCTTAGCGTGTTCGCACATTGGTTTGCATAGTGTCCATACCCTTTGCATTCACGGCATTGGATACTTTCAATGTTGGAGGAATCATACCTAAACGTGTCTGAGGAAAAGGACTTCCTCACTGGCCTTGGTGGAATGAAGCTTTGAGGTTTTGATGCCGGATATTCTACCATTCGATGATTTTGATCCATAGTCCTAGCTTGAACTTTTGTCTTGTTCATCTTCCGTACCATAGTGTTGAATTTTATGGTGATTAGAGCAACATCATCGCCAGCATTGATCTCCTGCAACTTCTCTTCATCATCCAACTCAATTATCTCCCGCGATGTTCCATCGATGTTGCGCCACCGTGAAGGCAACAATGGCTTCTTATTGATTGCACATTTCTCCTACAGATTCATCTCGTATGTCTTAAGTGAATTCATGAGATCCATGAACTCAATGGCTGCAACCGTTTGAGATGTTTCAATAGCCGTGACCTTCATCTCAAATCTTACGGGTAAGGTTCGAAGAGCCTTGAACACTAGCAACTTGTTACTTATCGGATCACAAAGATCTTGGCACTCATTGGCAATATCCAATATCCTCTTGGTGTAGTCGTTGATGTTCTCTTCTTCTCCCATCTTCATATTCTCGAATTTGGAAGTGAGAATGCGAAGTCGAGACTCCTTTATACTTGAATCACCCTCACAATGTTGTTGAAGAACATCCCATGCATCTTTCGCAGACGCACTGTTCTTGACTAATTTGAACATTGCCATGTCCACGGATGCGTAAATGGCATTGAGGGCCTTCTAGTTGAAGATCATGTCGTCAACCTAATCTCTTGTCCACTGTGCAAACGGTGTTGGGGTAACATCGCCCTGAACATCAGTGGTCTTTGGGACTGACCATCCGTTCTCCACGGACTGCCATGCTTTGACATCAATGGATTTTATGTATGAGCGAATTCTGGTCTTCCAGTAGGAGTAATTCGATCCATCCAAGATTGGAGGTCGATAATAACCAGCATTGTTTGAATCCATGGCGAAATAATAGCGAAGATACCTGACAGGATCTCACTCAGTGTATCGAGTGTAAGCTCTGATACCAATTGAAAGTGTTGCTTCGCCTAAACACAAAATCATATGTAGATCGTTATCCACACACGTAGTAAAACAATGAATTAAAACTTGAAGAACATCAAGTAAATTTTCTACATATTAAAATTATAATCAGATGCCAATATGGCTAAATTATTCACTATAAACTTTACGGTGAACGTTATAAAACTCACTACTTTATCACAAGATAAAGTCGGAAAGTTGAGCACAAAAGCTATCTATCAAGATCTATGAAAAAGCTAAGAAGCTATCTATCAAGATATAAGAAAAATACTAAAGATTTCCTCACACCACTCGTGTACTAAAAAGAACAACCTTCTAACACCATTAGAAGTTAAAACACTCGTGTGATATCGAAAATGTTACTATAACAGACTCAACAACATAAACAGATCTTCAGATACTTCTTCAAGAATTGCACACTTTCTGTTATCGCTTTGCCTCTCCTTTTATAGGAGTTGAGAGGCCTTCGACTGCATGTCTTGGACCACGATCTGGCCCACTAGGATGTGACTAAGTCGTGGTAGTTAGTCGCTTAACTTGCTCCTGGAAAATAGGAACTAAACAGCTGACTTAGTCCAACCTGATCTCTATTGATCTGTTTCACGTGCTCTTCGGTGTATTACCATCGCATCCCACGAAACATTCGTAACCTGCACACCAAAGAGAAGAAAATGCAAAACACTAGAAATAACTAACTCCTTAAATTGAGGAGACTTAGTCAGAGTTAACCAACTCTAACATATTCTATGATAAACAATATTTGGACTAACAAAGTTGACCGTACATTGTGAGTGGAGAATACAACAGTTCATCGATATGATCCTCACTGCACGAAGGATCTATCGACGCCGAAAGGAATAACGAACAAGATGGAATATCCCAAACCTCGAATCTAACCCTCAAGTGATATAGATCAAGATTTCGCCTATACCCCAACTAGATAGTCGACGCAAAGAACTCGGGGACGATGAATGACACACTAACGAGGGATGGATGTCTCGTCGACATGTCGATAATTGAATTTTTCGCAAATGCAACAAAATTCAAAAGCTAATGAAGAGAGAATAAAACTCACATATATTCAGTAAATCAAAAGTCAATATTTTCAGATGCTTACAAGCCTTTATATAGTCGAAAATGAAGTCTAATCCTTATCAAAGTAGAACTCTAATTTACAAAAGAAGTTTTAATAGACTAGACTCTAGATAATCAAGCCTAAAAATATCGCGAAAATCTTTATACAAAAACATGGCCCATATGCCACATAATAATTAAATTCACAAAACTTGGGTTGCATCATTCCTCTTCTTGAAAAGGATTTGTCCTCAAATCCAAGTCGTCACCTATATCAAACGGACTCACCCACTTCAATTCACTAGCCTCGAAGATACCAAATGTGGGAATCCATCCTTATATCCAGCTCAGATAAGCCTCCGCGGCAATGGGACGATCATCCCCACCCCATAAGACCCGATCGCCCTCGCCGTCGATCCGCGAACCCTATGAGACACCGACCCAATGGAAGGTCACCGATACTAAATGATACGATCCTCGCTGGTACGAAGGATCTATCAAGACGCGAACGGAAGAACGAACAAGATGGAATATCCCAAAACCTCGAATCTAACCTCAAGTGATATAGGTCAAGATTTCGCCTATACCCCAACTAGATAGTCGACGCAAAGAACTCGGGGACGATGAATGACACACTAACGAGGGATGAGTGTCTCGTCGACACGTCGATAATTGAATTCTTTGGCAAACACAAGAAAATTCAAGAGCTAATGAAGAGAGAATAAAACTCACATTTATTGATCAATCAAAAGTCGAATATTTTCAGATGCTTACAAGCCTTTATATAGCTGAAAAATGAAGTCTAATCCTTATCAAAGAAGGACTCCTAATCAAAGTAGAACTCTAATTTACAAAAGAAGTTTTAATAGACTAGGACTCTAGATAATCAAGCCTAAAAATACTGCGAAAATCTTTATACAAAAACATGACCCATATGCCACATAATAATTAAATTCACAAAACTTGGGCTGCATCAACTACATTCTAATCCTAAAATCTTAGGACCTAATAAGTATTACTTAGGAAGAACATATTCTGATATGGTATCTTGTGATTGTACAACTTTCTATTATAGAAGAAGGTTAAAATAGCAATCACCATCATGTGACATAAAAGTTTATCATAATTGTCAGGCTTGGAGATCATCAGCAGACTTTAAAATTCATTAAGCAAAACTAGATTGAGTCTAAACCAGATCATGAATAGATTGTGTAAATTGTTAAATTAAAAATACTTCAATAAGCATGAGTAGGAAGAGTCTGAGCAAGATCATGAAATTGAGCTAAGAGAATCAAGTCCCGAGGTGATGAAAGATTATATAACATGATGCATTTGGTTAAAAGAAAAAATTCACAAGGCAACAACTAAAGAAATGGGGAAATTTGCAGCACTAAATTGTGTAAATTCTTATACTACTTAATAGAACTCGAAGAAAGTGGAAAAATTTGCCATCAGTAATTCACAAATTATGGGGATTTGCAGGTACCCAAAGAGATAGAAAGTGTTGATATTATAGGAGAGACAAATGAGGAAGAATGTAATCTCAAGGCAGTTCAAATGATAACTGCAGTCATATAAGAATCTAATCAGGCAAGTAATCAGATCAGAAGCAACTTTTCAAATGTTTCTGGTATAGTTTAATTCTTTCTTGAATTTATTTGAAAAATACTCTCCGAAACAAGAAAGGAGCTCAAACTTCACAGCCGAAGAGACCCCCTGCGCAGAAGATTTGAGTGTTAACAAATACGTAATTACTACAGGCTAAATCCAAAGTATCATATCAACAAGTTTCTTTATGGGCATGCAATTCTTCTTACACACTCACCTAATGTCATATCCCGACACTGCTAATCCCGAATGACTGCATTGTCATGCTGCTACTTGGGTTGGATTAAAGAAGCGGAAAAGAAAATGGATTTTAGTGTTGATTTCTAAGTCATATCATCAGGGCCGGTCCTGACAAATAATGGGCCCTGGGCGAAACAACAAAAATGGACGATTTTTACACTGAAAATATAATTGAATATATCTAAAAAGATATACAATATATCATTTATATAAGAATTTTTTTTTTTTACAAAATTTGGGCCCTCAAAAATTTATAACAACATTTTGGGACATTGGATATTTATTTTTTGAAGGAATATTTATATTAATATAAAAAGATATATAAAATTTTGGGCCCCCTAAAATGATGGGCCCTGGACGGTCGCCCATGCTCGCCCGCCCTCAGGGACGGCCCTGCATATCATTGGTAAGCAAACATGAGTAAACGCGGAAGCATAAGTGATATCAAGGTTGAAAATGAATAATTTACATATAAGGTTGATTCAGAGAGTCCGACCAAACAGTAGTTGATTATGTCACTACTAGGATATTCAAGAGTTCAACATATATATAAAATTCAAAGAGTTTAAAGAGTTTGTAGCGGAATAAACGTGTGAGATATGTATATGAAGATGCATTCTCAAGGTGAACCAAAAGATGTTCCATTTCCATCGACAAAGAAATCTCGCTCAACTTCACTCTGTTCCATCACCAGCTCAACCTGCACATCAAAAATGAGTATGTAGGACTGAGTACAAAGTACTCAATAAGCACATACCGAAATATTTTATATTTCATTCACGAAATTGTACTGTCGTCACTATAGTAAGACACAAGGGTTTTGTTTGAAAGGCCTTGTGCTTACTAAATATTTTATCATTTTCACAATGTTGATCGGCCGATAATTTTATTACAATGTATAATCCAAGTCGGTTGTGGAACTCGTCGGGAGGGAGGCCTCCCTTCACCCGGATGCACGACTGATCGCAAACGATTCAAAGACTAAGTGTACACAATTCAAACTAGCATCTCACCAGTAGGAACCAAATTCGTAATATCTCATGTTGGTCGGACCAACCCGAATGAATATATACAAAACATAAATCATTTTTGGTAGATAATATCATATTTAAACAATTGCAGTTTAAGGAAAGTAGTAAAGCAATAACATTAAATGTTTCAGTAAAAACCACATTTTGTTGAGATAATAATGTTCATTTCAAGAATTGACCTTCTTGAAGTACTTGCTAGTGATCCTTCGTCGTTTTCGTTTACGTCCACGTCGGACCTTATCAACATAAGAAATATAATATAGTACATCATTCACTTCCTTTGAGAAGCATCGCTAAGAATCAACGAACTAGATATCTTTTAAGTTTTAGAGTTTCTGGATTCTAGGATTTCCGTCATCGATACGACTCAGATAATAATTATATTTCGGCTACTAGGTTCGTCTCGCCATGAAGAGAGATGACACTCCGTCGTTGCACTCTTTTCTTCCATCGATGTTTCTCCACGTCGTTTCGTGCAAATTATGAATCCTAAGTTCATTACTAATCTTCGTCGTTTGTTAACGTGTTTCAACAATTCCGAGTTTCAATCCCTCATTCATTACTAACATTTCCTCGCCGAGTTTCTCGTCTCGCACGTCCAACATATTCTATCAGAGAAACCCATATTTATACTGCACAATCATTCAAGATTTTTTTTTCTAATTCAATCATCTTCTAAAAGTCATTTTATAAATTAAAGTTACTTAAATAATATTTCTCAAGCATCTACTTGGCATAATCAAATCATTAATTAATTAAATCTCTAATTTAATTAAGTAAATGTATAATTAAAAATAAATAAATAGATCAATTTAAAAGTTCAATAACATTTGATTAATTAATCAAATTAATCTAATTAATCTAATTCAACTTGTTCATTCACAATTTATAATTTATTTCTAACCACCGTCTGTTTAGCAATTAGCTCAAGGTACATTCTATTAAATAAATAGTTTAAAAGAAATTTTCCAACTATCCATAATTAACATAATTTATTAATTTATCAATTTCAATCTAATGAATTTAAATAACCAATATAAATAATTTGTACTTAGATTATTATTAATCAATTAAGAATTAATCTCAAAATTAATTACATAGTTAAACCTCATATTTAATTTAATATAAATTAGCTCAAATCTTAATTTAATTTAATTGGATCCCAAACATTAATTAATTACAGCCAACTTAATACAATTCTCGACCCATTTGATAATTAAAGAAAAGAAATAGAAACAGGCCCATTATCTTTTAAATCTTCGGCCCAAAATAAAAGTAATCCAACTATAAAATTCAACTAGGCCTAACTAATTCAAGACTATCATTTATTAAATCTTTCGGCCCATTACATCTTTTATTCGAGAGCCCATATCAATATTATTAGAGAGATCCAATACCAAATAGAACTTAATTTCTAGCTCATGACCCCTGGCCCATTATTAAACATGAATATTAAAAAAACCCACCTACTCTCACTCACATCTTTCTCTCGGCTCACACTTGATATACACAACACACATACACAGCCGCCGCCGCCATTTCCAACCGGCACGTTCTCGCCGCCGCGACCTCCTCTCATTTCCTTTTTATCTTTGTTTTCTCTTAACCCATCTCTCTCTCCTTTACAAAACACACATGCATGCGGACACACACATACACACACAATGATCTCGTCTTCTATATCGACGAAGTTGTCGTTACCGTCACCATCCCTGGTCCGACGAAGACGATGCCGCTCTATTCTCCTCCTCACTCTTGTTCATCTCTCCAAAACAGACACACATGCACACACACACCGAGCATCTCTCTCTTGGCAGAATCGCTGTCGTCGATTAATCTAGCATCACCACCGTTCCCATTTCTTTGTCTCTCTTCTTTCTACACTCACCTCAAGAAAACTCTCTAAAAAGACACACGAAAATAGAGTCTTTCTCACACTCGCACACCGAAAATTTATCTCTCCCTCTTGGCTATATCATGCCTCTGTAGCCACTAGATCCAACGATGACGCCAACGTCCCTCCTCTCTCGATCTGTCAGACGTTTTCTCCGTCAATGAAATGTCTTCCTCCACACCAGTGATAGAACATCGCCATCAAAAACATACGTTCCTACCCTTCTTCAACCGCCGCGCTGTCTTTGCCCAGTCACCATCCTTGTCGCTGTATCATCGTCGTGTGTAGAGTCACTGTGCTCCAGTCCGAAGCCTTCTATCTGTCTCTCTGCTCCGGCCCGAAAGCCCAATCGAGCCTTTGTTCCCCTACTACGATGCTTCTCCATCCTCGGTTCTCGTTGTGCCGCACTGCCTCTCTGTGGACGGCCACCGTCATCGACCCCCTTGTTTTTCGATTAATGGCTAAGCCTTAAATGGCTCGGTCCAAACAAGGCCGTACCTAATGTAAGAAAAATAATATGAAAAATAACATATTATATCAGTATTCCAAAATAGACAAAGAATTCATATCTTTACAAAAATAAAATACGTCTTGCAGTTTTAGAGGCAAATGTATTTATCAAGTCCGTGCAGTCCAACTGATCAACCATCTTTCTTTCAATTGATAGCATAGTCAAACCATTCAACCTATCTTGCGACATAGTTGATCGTAGATAAATCTTAATCAACTTCAACTTGGACAAAGATTTTTCGATTGATGCAACTGTAATAGGTATAGTTAGTAAAATCTTGGGGCCAATATATATATATATATATATATATATATTGACTTCAATATAATATATATATATATATATATATAAAAAAATGGGCCTCCATAATTTTGGGGCCCTAAGCAATGGCATAGTCAGCTTACCCTTAGTTACGGCAGAGGGTCCAAACACTATAGTAACAAGGTTCAATCTCTTATGTTCTTAAGGTTCTGTTTCTATTTCCATGTGGTCATGTATACTTAACTTAAAAAAAACCATTTGTACGCCATTGTATCATTTGTAGGTTTGCTATGGTTCTGTGAACTTGTCTTATAACTTATGCTTTATGGAACTATACGTGTGGGGCTTGATTCAATTTGTATTCTATGTTTTTTATTGTTTCACATAATCGGATAAATAAAGATTTAAATGAATGAGTTGAGTTTTTATGGAACCTGAATAAAGCAGTTTTGCCTTGATGTGATTCTGCTTGGATTTGGTATGTGGTTCGAAACTAGAATTCAAGCAATGCTATTTAACTTGCTTAATGGTTCATAATAAAATGAATTACAAGAAGAAGTAAGATTTTGAAAGGAACATACACTTTTGTAAAAAGATAAAAACTGGTCTAGGTTGTGTTGTGATTTTCTTTCCTCCTCAAAGTTGTTCGAACATATGATGTCTTTCATATAATCCATTATGAGAGTAGGGTATGGGTATGTTAGCTATGTGATGGTAAGGGTTGAAAAAGGTGGAGGAAAGTTGAGGATTTTAGGGGATTGGTAATGTGATGTGATGCGATAATTTTCTCAGTATAGTTTATCTATCCGGACTCTGATTTTGTACCATTTATGTTCGATTTGTATAGTGAAAGAAGAATGGATGCTTGTAAATAATGTTTCATGTTACCACTACAACAATCTCCTATCTAAATTGTTTACTTGGTTGCATATGATGTCCTATTATCTCATACAAAACTTAGATCATACAGAGTTTAGAAGATCATAGAAGTCTGTATGTTTGGTTAAACTAAATGAGATATAAAAAGGATCACATCAACTTGATGATGAGTTGTCGATATAGGCTGCAGTATAGATAAGAAGTAACTTGACTTGGTTGGTTGTCTATACTGGTACGTCTTTGACGTATTGATGGATCACAGTGAGATGAGTTCTTCTATCTGACCGTCGTGAAGAACCTAGATCTCGATGACTTTACATTGATCTAAACCTCGATAAGATTTTGGATGAGTATGAGTTATTGACTATCACTTTGACTTGTTATATGTGAGGGTTACATGAGATAACCCAAGATTCTCTGTATCTTGGGTGGTTGTAGTGTTTTTATATCATGCTAGTTACTTGTATCGAGACACCGAATCCGTTTAGGATGATAATGTCCCTTAAGGAGTTCAAAAGGTTTATTGTATGGGTTGAGTTAGCTCAAATACAATAATAAGGTTGTGTGGTACTACTTAAGGAATTAATGAGATTAATTATTTTAAGCAATCAGAGTGTTATAAATAATTAATGGACGTACGATATCTTAAATACGGGGATTCGTAAGTCTAAATTCAAGCCCGACTCAACTTCAGTAATAAATGGGTAAGTCAACATTTATTCTCTAGTGGAATGAATAAATGTTTATGAATTAATTTATGTTCTGGACTTAACATAAGATAATTAATTCATTTTAGACTCATCTTTATTCCTTGTATTTGATCTCTAGGCTAGCCCATAAAGGCCTAGAATTGCATGAAATTTTATCCCCATATGAGAGTTCCACTGGGACTGTGTTCTGATTTATGTATTATTTTAATACATCTCATATATCTAGATAGATATTATCTGTTAGTTAACCGTATTCTGAAATACAAAAAAAAATCAGTGGCTTATCAAACTATCTATCGAGCCATGAAAAAAATGCAACAAAAGACAAGGATCTTAGGGTGTCTAGCGTTGGGCCAGGAGGGTCCACCAGATAGAACTATTATCAGGGTAATGATCCATCAACCTGCTAGTTCTTTTTATGAAGCACAAACGGGAGAATTTATCTTGGAAGCGATATTAGATATCAAGAGATAATTATTCTAGATATGAATTATCTTCAGAGATTGAAGATAATTATTGTATTTATTAGATATTCAAGGATCATATCTAAATAGGATTCTATGAATGCATTATAAATACAAGGTAAGAGAAAATCATATTATCCTAAGCATCAGTGTGATTTTCGAAAATTACAGTGTATCCATAGGAGTTGAAATTTTACAGTATTCTCCATAGATTGCTCTCACTCAATATTGGAGAATAGACATTCGGGATACAATCCAGAAGATCAAAGCTAGAATCCGCAGTTGATTTAATATCCCAGGAATTCGCAGGTAAGCACGAGTAAACATCTATGTGTTGCAATTAATTATATAGGTGCATACTAGGAATATAATCAATGTATGATGAATTAAACATCCAAGATAGATCTTCGGGAGCATGGATAAAAATAAGATTTTCCTACAAGTTCTCCGATTCTCGTTTAAATTTTCTCATTCGAAAATAAAATTGAAACGCCGACATTATAATCTTTTTTATAATCGTCCTAAACTCAAATCTCGATTTAGCTTAGTAAAATAATTAATCAAAATTTGAAATTTCAGGGGTGTTACACCTAAAGCCTATGAAATGCTTTGCGTCTATAATTTTCTCTATCTTGCTCATGAACCGGAGCATCAACACTACATCAGACAACAAAACATAAAAATTCAATTCAATACCAATTTTAAAAAATTGGCTATAGAATATGACGCTAGAACAAGATGGGCAATTTTAAAGGAAAATAGAAATCTAGTTTCATATATCTAAAATATTGAAGGCTAGATTATTCTTTAGCAAACTTTTAAATCAATCGAATATCTTTTATCTTTGAGCTAAGACTTGTAATCTAAGTCCAAAAAGTAATGTAATAACGGAAGTACTTATGATGGCCAAGATTGTGACATTAACTAAACTTATATTCTATCAGTCAGAAGAAAATCACATAATCAAATTAGGGAAACCATATAACTTAACATCTCCTAACATTGCAAAATCAAAATAGCTAGCAGAGAAGCTCTTCAACTGTACTGCAAGATAACTTAAAAAGGTCAAAGATCTCCCTCAATATTGACAAACCACTATTTCGGAATGTTTCTATAGAATCAACTTGTAACAACCCGAGTTCCGAGTCCAAGACTCGAGGCATTACGACAAGGCGACTGCTCTACTCAGTCGAGTGAAATAAAATAAACATATAATTAATAAAATCTTCATGGGACATAAGAGAACTATGATCGACACTCTAAGGGAATACCCGACTCAAATTACTTAAACGAACACGGAGTATGAGGACTCTTGTTCTCGTGGAAGTTAAATATATAACAAGTTCGAATTCAATTTCACCGTATAAGTGACATATCTATAAATGATTAGGTTTTAGCTGTGGACTATATGTCCCGATCAATAAACTTCCACATGGGAGCGTTAATAATAAGGACCCACGCTAAGGTAGATCACAACCACAGGAAAACCATCATCTTGCTCTCCTCCCGCTCATCACTCATCCTGTAAAACATTTCGAAAGAGATTTTGGGCTGAATATTAATGCAGTCTGTGAGTTAACATGCACATTTTATAAATCTTGTTACGAAAGATAAATCTGGTGACATGCATGTATACCCTATAGTTGTAAAGGTTTTAAAAATGAAATCTATTTCACAATTATGTAAAAACGTTTTCTCTTCTCTTAAGCCGAAGCTCCTAGCATGTGCAATTTTCTAGGTTGGTGTTACCTTACCTTGACCTAAGGGATTTTTCCCCAAGGCCCATAACTTTGCTGCGGTTGGGGGACCCGGTCGAGCCACACCCACCAACAAACTTGTGGTGTATACAAAACCTTATCCCGAAGGGAACAAGGCCCGATCGTTTTTGGTTTCTTTGCCGAAGCCCTAGTGGCATCAGTATTACTGAACCCCGTAAGGTAAGCACACAGCAAAATATTTTACATGCATTCACAATTTTAACTTTAAAAGCTTTGGGCTTATTAACCTAAGATACCTTATAAAATATAGTCTACCTCATCTCGATGAACTGATTGATCTCAACTGGCGATCTCTTCATTTTGCTTGACAGGTCCTACAAGACAAGTCTAGGCCTTAAACTCATGACATGATATAACTTAACCATATCATTCATCTCAGTCCTAGGTCTACCTATTCCCGGTACTAATTTTTATACTTTGAACTCACTATTCAATACATTCTCATACCTACTCATCTATTCACGAATGATGAATAAGCAATATGCAATGCACCTTTTGAATCACAAGTTCTATACTTATATTTCTTTGAAATCATGACTTAGCAAATCTTGATGTCACTTTTAAAACAAGAATGCATCATGGTCATATGCCATATTTTGTTGATTTACCATAATAGGAAGTCATGCCTTGATAAACGTATGCTCATTTCGTGACGCGTATTCATGTGTCCCGTATTCATGTTTAAACATATATGTACACATAAGTACTTAGACGATGACTACACTTCATTCACTTTATAAATAATAAGATTGAAACTTAGTCCCAAAAATCATGAATCATACTCATATATTTATACTTAGATGATAATACCCTTAACACCCTTAATAAGTTATAAAAACTCACAAACATGGGGTTTCTCACGTTTTTTCAACACTTAGAGAAAATTTGACTAAGTACAGTAAGTTTCCAATTTTTATAAAATACGCACTGGACTTCACAAATTCATAGTAAATCGTGTATTTATCACAAAAATGTTAGAGTGGTCAGCCTAGAAAGCTATTGAACTCATCTATGTTCCATAAAATTTTGGTATTCAGAGTCGTTCTAGAACTCTATGATATTTCTCTTTGAAACAGAACATTCCCAGAATATTTTTGAAAAATTACTGGGCGTTTGTATATTTTCTAAAACTCACCACAACCAAACTAATAGGCTAAAAATTGCGAAACATGTACCAAATTAAATCTCTATGTGTCTATTTTACACATGCACTAGTTTTAGTGCAAAAATCATCATGTTTTGGGAGAAATAAATTTTATACCGAGGTCTATCTTTATCCCGAAAGAAAAGCACAACTTAAAAAATAAATTTTGAAAAATAGCAAATGAACTCAGATGGGGATGAAATTTGGTATGCATGTTCAAGACTCATATATACATATATGGTTTAAAAAACAGAATTCTTCAAGCACTTAACAGAGTCAAAAACATCACGCCACTTTTCATATTTTCAGGTAGCTCACGACAGTTTTCATATACTTCGAAAATAAATTACTACACATGATTCCAAGCTTAGAAAACTTGTAGGCTTCTATATAAACATCATATGAACATATTAGAATATATATCTCATGCTAGATCATACATGCAACAACATTTTGACAAGCCAAAGTTACATACCAACACATATCAACACAAAACTACACATAAATTGCACCGAGACTCCATTCTCGCGTATCCACCTCCCTTCCAATGATTATTTGAACAAAAACACCACCAACAACTTAAAACTAATATGAAAGTATAGAGGACACCTCCAACAAGAAAAATAATCGGCCATTTCAAAGAAAGGAAAAGAGAAAAACCATTACCTCTATAAGCTTCTAAAAACATCTCTCTCACTCTCTACCTCCTTAGAACTCTCTTACTTATTTTTCCTAGATCTTTATTCTCCCTCGAAGCTCTTGAAAAAAATGAGAATATGGTGAAAAAGGGGCTGCCTTGGTGGTGCTTGAGGATAAAATGAGTTTCCTCCATGTTTGACCTTGAAAATGAAAAAAAAAATGATGTTTTTGAAGGGGGAGGGAGGGCTCTACGAAAATTGGGGATTATGGGGAGAGAATGACTCTCCTTGGGAGTGAAAAATCTGAATGAGAGAATGTGGGGGAGGGGCTAGTCGTTCACAAGGGTAGAGGGGAAAGAAAAATAGGATTGTGACCATGATATGACATGCACCAATGCATGTGTATGCTTTATTTACACACTCTTATACTCCCTCTCTCCTAGCCATCATTTAAACCACTTAGACCTCTCACTTATAGAAAGGAAGAAGGTCTTATGACACTATCACTTTACTAACGGAACCGTTAATTTTTTATTATTTATGCAAAGACCGCTGACATGGTATCTATGTGGATTATCCAAATAGATAACAACATAGAAGCCACATCAATGGTCTTTGTGCAATCAACATAAATTGACGAATCATCGGTGAAAAATTGACGTAGGTTAGATTAGGATAAAAATAAAAAAGTATGATTGTTATTGAGATATTATTGATAGTACAAAATGTTTTCTGAGATAAGTCAGATGTTTTGGGTTACTTATCTTTATATCTTTTACTTTTACATATTTTGATTATACTTACAATATCATCTTCTATTATAATTTTTTTAGAATAATATAATAAGTCAATATATTTATAGGTTTTACATATTTTGTATAAGATAAGAAATAATTTTTCTATCCAAACTCTTCAAAATTGTGATAATAAATATTATCAAAATTATATTTTTACGTGTGCGTTGCACATACCATTCTCCTGTTAAATTTAATTAACTATGCATATAGATCAAATATCATTGTTACTTATTAAACTCATGAATTAGAGGGGTGGTGAGATAGATTGAGGAAAAAAGTTACAGCTACCAAGATATTTAACTTTGAGAAAGAGGCTTTATATATTCTCAACATATGTTGAGTTAGGTAACATTGAATTGAAGAAGAGCGGTACAATCATACAGTTTTCAAATATTGTTTTGAAATTAGCATATCAAATTTTGGAGCCTAATAAGTAATAACCAAAAAAAAAGTAATTGGTTTAATGATAATGAATGCTTTTGATCCGGATCAAATTGATAATTTAGCACTATTCTTCAAAATATATGTCATTCTAGCCTTGTGCACATAAATTGAAGAGAGAAGAATGTAAAATTTGAAATGAGCTATTAGGGGTAATAATGGAATGAGGAGAGACAAAAAAACTAGAATGACATTTATTTTAAATAAAATTTAAAATATTCAAAAGGACATTCATTTTGAATAAGGGAGTATTTATATTAGATATATTGAATTTACCCTGTCGTCATTACTTTTTCCTTTTTTTTTAGAAGAGGGGGAAGTTTCTAAACCAAGGAAAATCACAACTTTACACAGCAATAATCGTGATTTTCATTTTATAACATTAACAATAATGTCACATTTTACTGGAGGAGCTCCTACAAATTAAATTGGCTTAAACATAAAAAAGGATTTGGGCCAATATCATCCAAAATTTTGGGCTTAAAACATCGCTAACTAAATTTGCCTTGGATATATATAATCAAGCCCTACCTCAAAAACAAGCAAAGAAACAAATTAGCAATACAGACCACAGCATTTTTATATTTTTTTCAGGGCTAGATCATGGTTTTACTGCATTGTAATTCTCATGCATTTAAAGATAGTGACAAACGTTACTACAATACATATATATATTCTGAGATGACACAATAAACTCAAATAACACTAATTCACACGAGAGGCATCCAAAATCTGAAGTCAAGCTAGATACAGATTTCCACGAGAAAAAAAATATAACTATATAATTTTTGTTCGTGCATGGATCACAAAATCTGTATCACAAATATATATATATATATATATAGGGGAGAGATCATATGAGAATAGATAAGTGTGTGAGAAATAAGAATGAAATCCAACCTTTTATTTTATGAAATCGACGTGCAAGATTAGATCACACATTATGATACATTTCTTACATCGTGTGCAATGTCTTAAACTGAATTCGATTTTAGGAGGATAACTTTGTAATTTAAGATGATTTTAAAAGGCGGTTGCTATAATTATGGGATTAGGTAGTTAATGAGTAGATTTTTTTTTTGTTAACTTTTGCAAGAAAAAAGATTACTGTGCGTCATCCATTTTATCGTTTGCAATTAATATCACAAATCAATTACGAAGATAATGGAGGGTTTAGGTATGAGATTGATGTTTTTGTTATTTTGTTATTGATTATCGTATGAACATTGGGCTTTATTACGTATCATATGTTACAAAGTTTCTTGCACATTCTATAATGTAGAGTTTCACAATATATTTGTGTTCATGGTATTTTTATGGGATTAGGTAGTTAATGAGTAGATTTTTTTGTTTACTTTGCAAGAAAAAGATTACTGTTCGTCGTATATTTTCTCGTTTGCAACTAATATCACAAATCAATTACGAAGATAATGGAGGGTTTAGGTTTGAGATTGATGTTTTTTGTTATTTTGTTAATGATTATCGCATGAACATCGGGCTTTATTACGTATCATATGTTACAAAGTTTGCTGCACATTCTATAATGTAGGGTTGCACACTATATTTGTGTTCATTGTATTTCTTATGGGATTAGTTAGTTAATGAGTAGATTTTTTTTTTTTTTACTTTCGCAAGAAAAAAGATTATTGTTCGTCGTCTATTTTCTCGTTTGCAACTAATATCACAAATTAATTACGAAGATAATGGAGGGTTTAGGTATGAGATTGATGTTTTTTGTTATTTTGTTAATGATTATCGCATGAACATCGAGCTTTATTACGTATCATATGTTACCAAGTTTGATGCACATTCTATAATATAGAGTTGCACACTATATTTGTGTTCATTGTATTTCTTATTAAATCGTTTTAAATTTATTAATGTTTCTATTATTTCGGATGCCATGATTCGCAACCGAATATTGATGAATTTCATATGACAAATGAATTTAATGGTATGTTTATGTTTATGAGAAGCATGATTTTACTTTTGTTTAATTGTTATTGCATAAACATAGACATTTATTATGTTGCATATATTACACTAATTGTATCTCATGGTATAATATAATGTTGCACATTATATGTGTTCATATAATTTGTATTTACTCGATTGTAATTGAGAAAGGTTTATATTATTTCAGATGGCACACATTATCAACCGCATATTGATGAAGTTCATATGTCAAATCGTTTAATGGTATGTTTATGAGATGGATTTTCGTTTTATTTTGTTTAATGGTTATCGCACAAACATAGAAATATATTATGTATCATATGATAAACAAATTTGTAGCTCCTGTTATAATGTAATGTTGCACATTAGAGTCTGTTCATGTTATTTTGTATTAATTTGTTTTTAATTGATTCATTTTTTCTATTATTGAAAGATGTCACAGATTCTCAACCGCATATGGACGAAGTTCATATGACAAATGAGTTCAATGGTATGTTTATGTTTATAGATGTATATTTTACATCGTTTTTACATTTTCATTAATTACGTGATATTTTAGTATGTTTTTCTTTATCTTTCTATATAATGTTTAATTACTTTTAATCTTAATGATATATGAAACAATGATATTAAATCGATATTCAAAGCAGTGATATTTACTCGATCTTTGAAATAGTGATGTTTGTATGTATGATATGTCCAATACATACCCAGAATATAAGATTTATATGAAATTCGTTTTTGCAACAATTGTACCATAATATGATATGACAATAATTAAATATGATATTAAATTTTAGTAAGTTATATATATATATATGTGTGTGATATGATATATTAATATATTTATATGATACTCATATAACACGATATGATATATAAATTTTATAAGTGCTGATAATATATAAGTAGTATGTGAATAAATTTATATATTATATATGCGAAGTCCAAACACTATAAAAAAAAAAACGTAATTGTGGTAATTTAATAATTAAAACATTTTGGATCACCAACAACAATCCATAATTATTACTTTGTTTGATTCTTAAATAAGATATATTATGTTTTAAAACATTTAACCAAGAAACATATGCTACATGTACAACATCATATGATATAATAATAAAAATATATGATACGAAAATAAGAATAATGTTTTAAAAAATGCAGAATGTTATATAAAGATATGCTTATGCGTTTTCGTTATATTGCATAGTTCTGTATAATTGTAGCTTTCTTTTTAGAGTGTCATTGCACAAGAGAGCAATATTGATTTACAGTTTATATATTATATGATGTAGTTATAAAGAATGCAAAATGAGTCATATTGTTATCATTCATGTTATTTATTGTTATCATTTATTTTTTTATCAGAGTTGGGTTATAATCAGCAGTATATTGATGAACTTCATATTCCCAAATGTCCTAATGGTATGAAACCGTATATTGGAAAGACTTTTAGAACGTTGAAGAATGGAGAATAATTTTATCGGAATATTACGTCGAATGTGGGTTTGATGTTCGTTTGTCAACTGTAGTCAAAGGCACAGATGATACGATTGTTTGGCGTTATATTGTTTGTAACAAACAGGGTCTTAAATCAATTGATTTAAGTGCTGCAAGCAAAGCACAAACTAGTTGTAAAAAACGCATGCGGATGTCTACCAGATCAGGATGTATGGCGCGTGTTGTATTTCGTTTGGAGGCTGGTGTTGGTTATGTGGTATCGAATTTCATTGAAGGTCACAATCATGATATGTTGTCAAAATCATTCAAGCATCTTATGAAGTGTAACAAAAAGATTAGCCCTGCACATGAAATGATTATTGCTAAATGCATGAGGGCTAACATAGGGCCTATGCGATCATTCAGACTCTTTAAGGAACTTGTTGGAAATTTTGAGGATATTGGTTGTACCAACGTTGAGTTTAAGAATTATGCACGTGATATGAGGGCGTTTGCTAATGGAGTAGATTGTGAAATTTTATTACAGAAGTTGGAACATAAACGTGAGTTTTGTAATGGTTTTACATTTGAGTATGATGCGGATGAGATGAAGCAAGTTAAGAGTTTTTTTTGGGCAGACGCACTATCCATCGAGAACTATCATATATTTGGTGAAGCGGTATCATTTGACGCCACATATTCCACTAATAGGTCAGTATAACATATAAACAATGTTATTAGGTTTTAAATTTATTTCATAATTACATATTTTTTTATTGTATAGTAAATATATATATATATGTTATAGGATTATTGATTTTTGTAGTATATCTATACTTATATTATCTACGCCACTTACCATTGTTATATTGGTTTTTAGTACTCGATATTTTGTATGTTCATATATCGTACAAGATGATTTTGCGCCATTCACAAAGTGAGAGATAATCATGGTAAGTGTGTTACGTTTGGTCTTTGGGTTGCTAACCGAGAGGACTTTGAATCTTATTCGTGGTTGCTTAACAAATTTGTTCAATGTATGGAAATTCCTCCTAAGATATTAATAACCGACGAGGATCCGGCGTTGAAGAAGGCGATTCGAAGTTTTACCAGTACACGTATAGATTTTGTATGTGGCATATAATGAAAGTTGCGAGAAGATACCCTCAACATTAAACGATGATTCGAATTCAAACAAAAGTTTAACAACATTGTTTGGTCGAGATTCACGAGTCCGATGAGTTTGAGGCAAATGGATGAAATGGTTGTGAGTACAATTATCGAGTAACAAATGGTTTGGTAAGATTTTTCTATGCGCTCATCCGGATACCAAAGATATTTTAGAGATCATGCCATGAGTGGTTTGTTTAAGACAACTTCACTTTCGAGAGCGAAAACAACTTCTTGAGACGAGATCTTAATCCGAGATCGGATTTGGCGGAGTTTTATATACACTATGAGAGTGCTATCGATGCGTGAAACACACATGACAAATTAAGTTTCAAAGATGAGACAGTATACCGATGTTAAAACTCACTTTCCTATTGAGCGTCATGCGAAGAATCATTTATACTGAATAGTATATTCGTTAAGGTACAAGTTGAGATTGAAAGTGCTTTAAATGAGTGTCGATATTGTCTATTATTGATCAACCCGATTTGGTGTGTTATGTGGTCGTTGACATTGATGGTTGCAAGTTTGAAGTTGCTCGTATTGGCTCGATGATTCATTTTCATGTTCATGCAAGTATTTTATAAAGAAATGATTATTGTGTAAGCATATATTTGTCATGATGATGAACTTGAACATGAGAACAATTAGGAGAAGTACATATGTCGTTGGTGGACCAAGTTTGCATGTTATAATGCCAACAGAGAACGCAAGAACAATCATTCTTCCAATGGTAATGGAATAAACGATTTATTCTCGTGAGGCATGTAAATGCATTGGGTTAGTAGATGGTGATCTGTTCGCACAAGATAACCGCTGGAAATTCGAAAGAAGCTAGCTCTAAATTTGCAAGACTACCGATGAAAATGTTGTTGACAAAGGCAAAGAGGGTATGTTTGAGAAGTATTACGGTCGTAAACCGTTAGCATGAAGATTACACCACCACCGTTGTTAGTACCAAAGGAAGTGCAAACCGAAAAATCCAATAGGGAGAAAGCCATAGCAGATGCTTTGAAGCCGAAGAGACTTTGTCGTAAATGTAATACATTGACGAATCATGATTCTAGGAATTGTCCTGAGAATAACAAGTCTTAGATTGTATAATCATTTATTTATAATTTTTACTAATATTATGATATATTATCATTTGATACTTTATGGTATTAATTTATTTTGATTATTTTTGCTATTGTATAAAATTCTGTTTGTTAAGTTTTTAGTTGATTATTTAGTCGTTATTTTTCAAAAAATTTATTTGATACAAACGATGATGCGATATATAATTTATGCTATATATATATGACATTATGATAGGTATGTTATATAATGTGCTATGAAAAACGGACAATGTGATACGCATACTATGTATATAAATTAGATAATATTATATATACTGTATATAATATGCAATGTATGATATATAATATGCTGTATATATTTTAGATGTTATGATACATATTTTTAGTGATATGATACATATTTTGATAATGTTGCATTGTCTATTACTTTACATATATTCTAATGGTTATGATGTTGTCTTGAGGTTTTTAATATAATACATATATATACTAATACAATGGTTTTGATGTTGTCTTGATTTTTAAATGTATATCTCCCTCCTGTTTTGTGTGTAAAATATTGATATTGAATGAACTACGTATTAAATATAGTATTATATGAATTCATAAATATATATACTGACTTAAAAATTGTTGCTAAGTATAAAGGTATAAAATGCAACATGTTTTAGTGTATATGAAATAAACAATAATGAATATGATACAAACATATTAATAAGAATAAAAGAATAATGTTGTCGAATATTACCAAGTATATCATAAATTTTTATGGTTTTGATGTTGTCTTGATATTTTTATGTATATCTCCCTTATACTTGGTAATATTCGACATGATTATATGTTATGTGATACACGTTTTTACTGTCTGTGCAATTTAAATTATAAACCGAATTTAAACATGATTATAAACCGAATTTAAACTATATGTTATGTGATACCACCAATATGTTATGTGATACACGTTTTTACTGTCTGTTCAATTTAAATAACACCAATATGATATACATCTGTTGAGTAATGTAAAAGAATAATTTGCAAAATGCTTTATTAGAACATATAAATAATAAACATATGCTATAGGTATAATATCGTATATTAGATATTATTATAAAAATAAATTGAGTAGAAACATTAATTAAATTTGAAAATAACAATACCTAGTACAAGTCTGATAAAATTGTTTCAATGTCAATAAATAAAAAAACAAGAAGTCTAAATAAACAAAACAATCAAGCATGATAATATTTTTGAAATATCAATAAAGAACAAACAATTAACCAAACAACATTGTTTCTACTTTTATATCTGTTCCTGAAGTCACGTCACGGTAAAACTTTTCTGCACCAGCCATTATTGTATCCTTCACTATATTTTGATCCCAACAAATCATTTCTGAACAGTATCGAACTCGCATGGTTAGAAGCTGTTTGCAAGGACTTGATGTAATTCCAGTCACCCATTTTCTAGACACATCTCCCATGAATGTCTCAAGATGTCGCATCAAATATATTCCACTATCTGTTGAATTAATCTTGCTTCCCCATCTTATTGTTAGAATTTCAAACTTACCACTTTCAACAAGTTTAGCTTTTG
The DNA here is from genome assembly GCA_036937905.1 of Salvia rosmarinus. NCBI lineage: Eukaryota > Viridiplantae > Streptophyta > Magnoliopsida > Lamiales > Lamiaceae > Salvia > Salvia rosmarinus. Next base: position 43,927,494 of record CM072817.1, read on the forward strand.
AGTGTTGCTCTCGAAATTCAAGTATTCGATAATATTGAACGCTACAAAATTAAAAAGTATTGTTAGTATTTAAACACATCGCTTTACATAAATTTAAAGAATAAATATAAAACAATTAATTTACAACATACCAAATTTGTAAGTAAGTCTTCATATTTTTACATTTGACATTCAATTAAAGATCATTCATACTATCAATCACAAATTTTTCCCATACTTCACATCAATGCATATTGAAAAATATTTCTTGCATTTGTATATGGGAAAAAAAACTAAAATAAAATAAAATTAGGGATTAGTATTTAAGTATATTTAAAAAGTTACTTACGATGTCAACTTCATTTAATTTGATGTGTTGGTTGCTCTCCAATTCTGCTGTAATATTTTCAAAAAATGTATCCCTTCGAACATCGTAAGTAATATCTCTTGTAACCAGTGCATCAGTCTACATATAACACAAATTCACATATTATATATAATATTAATTTTTAAATGAGAAAAAACAATAGTAATTAAACAAGTTATGTTACATATTATGCATTATATGATATACTTGATAACATAACAAAGTATGTGTCATATACACGCCAAATTGATTTTTACATAAAATATAATCAATAATTACATTGTTATTAACAATGTGATACAATGATTTGCATATATGATTCATGTTATGCATTATATGATACAACAAAATTGAAATACATAATACCCCGTGTTATTTATCATATAGTTCATATATACTAGTTAGTGTATGCAATAAAATATTACAAATAATGTTAATAAAAATACAAATTAAACTTACACCGACAAAAGTACTTGCAAAAATCTTCTTGGTGATCCTTCACCTCGATAATTTTCCATATAATTGAGCATCACACACCATGCGTCGATTATACCAACTCCTATAATGCTATCTTTTGACAATGTAGCCATATGCTTTCTTGTTAGTTCGATGTCTCCGCATGCGAACAAAATATCCTCTCTAATGATAAATAAAATTATAAACATATAGCGTTAAAGTAACGTGGTGATATATCACCAAGAACAAATTTTACATAGAACGTCAATTACATAAAGCATAATATTAATCATATATTAATTAATATGTGGCATAAAAGAAATAAATTGGAATTGATCATACTCATCATCTTTAGAGTTGCATAGAACGTAAATCCCACACTTTAATTCTTTTTTCGTGAGGCTCTTGCATACGCTGATCTTTCTCACCAAAAACGGAGATTTTAAAGCGACAGGCTTATTCGATACACTCATACTTCTTGGTCTTTTTTTTCCTTCAACTGTCACTGAATGTAAAATCTACAAACATATATAAATGAGTCAAAATACATATTTATATTGCAAAAGAAGATAGATGCTCTCTGATCCACATATATGCTAGATAGATTAACTACAGATTTACAGAATATTTTTAATAACATTCATATTATACTTGTTTAACCTTAATACAACCATATTGAATCTAATTTTTCCTTTTCCTTTTATAAGGTACAACCACCTTCTTTTTTTTAACAACTTCATCTACTGTTCGTCCCCTCAAAGTTAGATCAATTGCATGTTCTGATCCAGTTCCAAATGCTTCATGAAGCACGGATGACTGTAATAATAAAGTGCAGCAATGTTATGGATGAATAAATGTTAATATATGCTGAAGGTACATAAATTAAAAAATATTGAAAATAACAACATGTCCTTCCAGTTGGATTCTGATGTTATCTTCGTGGGATTACGATGCGTTTCTGTGTTGTCGGAAACCGTCCATATTGAATGAAGAATGTTCTACGTATATTAGCATAATGTGCAACATGTATAAAAGTATATGCAACACATTAATATGAATATGACACAAAACTGTTATTACGCATAATAACAAATGTCCATCATGTTTCACTAATAAATATTCGATATTATTCCAATATCGTTTGCTATTGGAATAATATAGTATGACATTATTATACAAAGACATGATATGAATAACATAATATATGACATAAAATTTATTATGCATTACTTATATTTTAACTATAATACTAATTTAAAACCATGTTATAAAACCATATTATACGCCCAAACAATATATGATATATAAGATGATATATTGTTCAATAACTGAATAATGTATAAAATTTGTGATACACAATTATACAAGATATGCAAAACCACATAACAAGAAAGGTTACACTAAAAAATAATACATTCAAGACTACCTATGTGATCGGCAACAACCTTTGTACTCTTTTCATTGCATCAAGTCCTATGTCTAAATCACTTCGTGCAAAATCAACATCCATATGCTAACAAATATATTTGTTAGTTATTTTAAAAAAACATAAAAGAAAGATCGATTTTATGTACAATAAGTATAACAATATGTATAATATCGCTTATATTGGAATAATATAGTATGATATTGTTATACAAAGACATTATATGAATATCATAATATATGACATAAAACTGTTCTTACGCATAATAAAAAAATGTACAACATGTTTAACTTGTAACATAATATATGACATTCAATATGGAAACTGTGCATATTGAATGAAGAACGTTCTACATATATTAGCATAATGTGCAACATGTATGAACGTATATGCAACATATTAATATGAATATGACACAAAACTGTTATTACGCATTACATAACAATGTCCAACATGTTTCACTAATAAACATATGCTATATGTATAATATCGTTTTCTATTGTAATAATAATGTATGATATTGTTATACAGAGACATGATATTAATAACATAGACAATGACATAAAATTTATTATGCATTACACATATATTAACTATTATACTAATATAAAATCATATTGTAAAACCATATGATACGCCCAAACTCTATATGATATATAAGATGATATATTGTTCAATAACAGAACAATATATAAATATGTGATACACAATCAAACAAGTTATGCAAAACCACATAACAAGAAATGTTTAACTAAAAATAATATATTCAAGACTCGGTTTATGATCGCCAACAACCTTTTATGCAGTTTCATTGCATCAATTCCAATGTCTACATCACTTTGTGCAACATCAACATCCATATGCTAACAAATATTTTTGTTAGTTATTTAAAATAAAACATAAATAGAATGATATAATTTTCGAACAATAATTATAACATTACCTTTTCTTTGTCATTTCCAGATTCACCAACAACTTTTTCCTTTCCACGAGGTATGCTCCACATTTGAGTTAATCCAAAGCTGAAGGATGGTGTGTCTTCAAGCTTGCTGATATAAGTGTCTCGTTGTGCAACAACAGCATCAACATCATCCCATAGCTTTTGAATATCTTCATTTCTCCAAAAACTTTCATCCTCGTCATTTGGTTCTTGTGTCTGCCAACTTCTATGTTGTGACACCGACAAATTTGAACATGAAATTGACTTGAAAGTTGTATCTATGGTCCGTTGGAACGAACGTGACACAGTCTGTTCTTTTGAAGCTTTCTCAATAACCTTCATCATATCCACAGTCAGTGTGGCAATCTTTTTTGCAAATGTCAACACCTCAATACTTGTTGACAATCCACTTCCGCTGCCCTCATCCTCATTTCTGATCTCTATTTCTTCGTCATCAACAATATCAATAGGGGGAATAGGATACTCATCCTCAAATACTCCCCCTTTGATTTCCGCTGCTTGTCTCTTTCTTAGAGCATTCGTGCTCCAATTACCAATGATTGGATAATGACGCGGTACAGATTGCATCTTGTATAAAACTCTATCTACATAAAAAATCTGAAAAAAATCTAAAATGTTTAGCTAAACAATAAAATAATACTAATAATAGAAATAAAATAATTAAATGTAATAAATGAAGAAATTATTACCATCAAAAACAACATCGGCCCAACAAAAACAGTAGATTTCTTTTCCACGAAGACGGTCTTGTGTTCGATCAAACACCTCATTACGTATTCACTCCAATTCCAAGTTTTAACTTCATCAATGTGTTCCAAACAATTAAGGATGTACGGAATAACGTAACCATCGACAAGGTTTCCATGAAAGAACATTGGACAACAATCATGAAATGAATCTTAAACCAAATTCCTCCATCATCACAACTAAGTACAGCATCATGCAATTTCTGAATAGACACCCTATGTCTATGTGTTCCAGGAAAAAAGGCCATCCATTCATCAAACAATGCAGTTGTGTGTGTTTTCAAACTCGAAACTGACGGCGCCCCTCTCGAAACTATATACACGAATAACATCTTCTTCTGTTATGTGAATTCGCCTATATTCTCGTTAGAATCAGCCGAACTGTTGTGATTAAAATTTTGCACAAGCCAAGATGCAAGACGCGAAGGCATCTCCTTTATATTAACATCGCGTACATGTCCAAAACCTAATTCATCTATGAAGCTTGTTGGCGATCATTTAATCTTGATGAATCGTCAAGAATGTATTCATATTCGATCTAGAAACTAGTTTTGGAAATAAACGATCGAGATTGGTATCATTTATTTCTTCATCGGTTATAATAACATCTTCATTATCAAAATCCATAACATTCCTCTCTCGAATGGATTGTCCTTTCGGATCGTTCTTTCTTTTGTTCTTAATTCGCCACATTATCTAAAATGATACCCTTTTCTTCCTAATTACATATCGCGGTACCACCTTACCTCGATCTATGAAAAAATTAGAAAAATTAACTAAGTAAATTTAAATATCAATATATTATGTTTTAATAAGATATGCTACACAAAATATAACACAGGCAAACAGTTTGTAATTAACAATACAAACGGATAGCAAACCAACAATATTTTATTCAAGTATGAAATATGCGCATAATTTCAACTAGGTTAATATTTACATATCTATGTGATACATATATATATATAATGAATGACATAAAATGAACAATATATGACATGTAAAATTAAATTATGCAAGAATATACGATATGTGATAAATGTATTGTACATCACCGATAAAAGATTTTTTATATATATACAACACCCAATTATGGAATATGTTTGTGTTAACAATATATGCTACAACAAAACAAAATATGATACAAATATACACCAACATGATGATCATATGTTTATTCACCCATCATGTTGTTTTATCAAGATGTACACAATAATAAGATATTTTGTACAAAGATATGAAAATCCTAACAAAGTATATGATATAAATAGTTATAAGGATGTGTAAATGTGTTTTTTATGTGCTACATTTATATGACTGTATGATACACCAAAAATAATATATGATACAGAAGTTCATATGTGCAATAACAAAAATCAATGAATACACGATATGATACATCAAAGAATAAGATATGATACAACAATATCACATATGAGAATAAGATCATCATTGTTCATCTGTATCATTTAAAAGTGCTACATTTATGAAACTAACAGAACAGAACAATATATGATATAGACTTTCATATGTGCACTAACAGAACAATGGATACAACAAAAACAATATATTATATAGATTTTCAAATATACACTTATATTAAACTAGAATGATACAAATATACTTGTATATGATACACATTAAACAAGATTGATACAAAATATTACATATGTGTATCAAAATAATGTGCTACATTTGAATAACAATATGCTATATTACCAACAATATATGATGAATAAGTTGTTATATTTGTAAAAACAGAACAACGTGTACAAGAGATGATACACCATTGTACACATAAATCATCATATATGGTTAAGGCATATGAAAAAAGAATCCAAAAACAATGGGTACAAGAAATATAATACCAAAAACAACACAGATAAAATGTTGGTTATAAATTACACATACGGATACCATACCAACAATATTAAACTCAAGTTTGAAATGTGCATTAATTGCAAAAACTATATGATATATACAATGAATGATACATATATACAAAATGAATGACACATCATAAACAATATATGACATATATAATTGAACTGTAAAGTAAAACAATACATGTGCTATATGTGTTTTACATCCCAGAACATAGGTTTTTAAGATATTCTGATACACCAAATTAAACATATATTCTGTTTTTAACAAGACTTGATATGCACGAAAATGTTATATGCAAAAAAAATACAAGATATGATACAAATATACACGAATATGTCATAAACCCAATCATATGTTAATGCAGACATATTAAACAAGATTTATACAAATATATTTGTATATGATACATATTAAACAAGATTGATAAAACATATTACATATGCCTATCAAAACAATGTGCTACATTTGAAGAACAGTATGCTGTAATACCAACAATATATGATATAGAATTTATTATATGTGTAAAAACAGAACAATATGTACAAGAGATGATACACCATTGTTCACAAAGAATCATCCGATATGGTAAAGGCTTATGAAAAAAATCCAAAACAATGGGTACAAGAAATACAATACCAAAATAACACAGTCAAAATGTTGGTTGTAAATTACACATACGACTACCATACCAACAATATTGAAATCAAGTTTGAAATGTGCATTAATTTCAACACGTTTGATAATTATATATATATAACTATATGATACATATATATAAAATGAATGATGCAGCATAAACAATATATGACATATACAATTGAACTGTAAAGTAAAACAATATATGTGCTATATGTGTTTTACATCCTAGAACATAGGTTTTGAAGATATTCTGATACACCAAATTTAAAATATATTCTGTTTTTAACAAGACATGATATACACAATAATGTAATATGCTAAAAAAAATACATGATATGATACAAATATACACGAATATGACATAAACCGAATCATATATTTATGCAGACATATTAAACAAGATTGATACAAATATATTTGTATATGATACATATTAAAAAAGATTCATACAACATATTACATATGCATATCAAAATAATATGCTACATTTGAATTACAGTATGATATACTACCAACAATTTATGATATAGAATTTCTTAAATTTGTAAAAACAGAACAATGTGTACAAGAGTTGACACACCATTGTTCACAGAAATCAAATGTTCTGGTAAAAGCATATGACAAAAGAAGCCAACAAAAAATACAATAAATCAACTAAGATGTTTTAACTCATTTGTGAAGGAATAAAACATTTGGGACCACCAACACAATACAAAAAACTGTATTCCATAAATGTCAAAAAAACAATAAAATAACACATATATCAACATCAAACACATATTTCAGAATTTAACATCTATATATAAAAAAAATGCCGAACAAAACTGCCGCTGTAAAACTAACCGTCCCCTTGTTGAATTTCTTTACCCTTGAGTTATTTTTTCCCTTTGTTCACCATGATGTCAGTTCCCCTATGTGTTGCGCGCGTTTATCTGCTTTGTTGAGAGAGTGATAGTTCAATTAGTTTAATTAGGGTTTAACAAAACATATATAATGACGTTTTGAAGAGAGGAGAAATGAGTTTGATTGATACCAATTTAATTCGCCGTGATGTATTCCACTTAGACGCATACCGATCGTGAAAGAAATCTTCAATGTCGTTCTTCAATGTGGGATAGGAAATCGGCGACAGAGGAATGAAGAGATGCGAATTTTTTGGGAATAAAATTTTGCAAGATCGAAAATTGCGAGCATTAAATGATTTCAATGTGGGCATTGAATTTAGCTAAAATGAAAATTGCATTGTGGTCTGCAGATTAATCGCCAGAGATATGAGCATATCTTCTCCATAGATAGTGTACAAGATATTTGCCAATTTTACCCTTTTTCGTATTTAGTGTTCAATTGCTCGGTTATTTTTTTTTAAAAATTTGATATGCTTGCAAAATCAGAAACGTTTATTTTGTTAAAATGGATGGTTGTGATTTATTCTCACTTCTTACACTTAATGCCTTTCTCACCATAACCCTCCCCTATATATATATATATATATATATATATATATATATATATATAGGGATGACTCACGTTAGAATGCAAATATTGGTGAAAAATAAGAATGTTGCACTGAATATATAAAGTTATTGCACTAAATGTATAAATTTATTGCACCAAATTCGGTGCAACAATTTTATTTTAAGCGATACACTTTATATATTAAATTTGGCAATAAATTTATACATTTAGTGCAACAACTTTATACGTTTAATTCTGTATTCTTATTTTTGTAATATCCCCATTATTAAAACTAGGTTATCATAATATAAGTCGTTAATTAGGGTTTTTGTTTCGAGAATCGGAATAGTAATTTATCGAAGCTCAATTTCGATTATCCATAATGCGGGAAGTTTTATATTATATCTTTAAGCAATTTGTAAAACAAGGAATATGTATATGTTATTCCTTTCGAGAGCATTTTTCCAACGTCGATTAATTTTCAATAATTAGTCTTACGTTATTTTCTAAGCAACAGAGCTTATAATTTAATTCCATATTAACGAAGAAAAAATAAAGTGAGTACGACTTTCGTATTAACGTTTTTGCATGGTTCGAAATTTTTAGTATAAAGTTTAAAGAATTTTAATCTTGAAAATTCTATGAATGTTTTAAGAAACAAGAGCATTTTTTTATATATATTCCTTCCTACAATATTTTTATATATTAAAGAAAGGGAGATTGTACAATTAATTTCTATTTTTATAATGATAGGTCAAAATTATTACTTTGAGACATAGAATTATGCTTATTCATTTTTTTTCATGATCTATATCATCACCTAAGATCTATATTATATCATATTATTATTGAATGAAAAAAATTGGAAACATGTGTTATTTTCTATGTAATGGCCGAAATTCTCAAGTGTGAAAAGAAAGAAAGATATTTTTCATTTAGTTGGAAAATGATAGGCATTTAGTTTGATAATGATAGGTATTTAATTTGAGGATGAGATGAGATAATTATTTGATGAAAAGATAAGATTTTATTTTTGTTTGGTAGTGAAGGTGTGTATTTTATGTGATATGATAATTATCTATTGTTGATTAAAGTAGATTTTTTTTTAAAACATGATTAAAGAGAGTATATCATCAAATGAATGAAATTTTCTTCTTTCTCTCTCCATAACCACTGAAAAATTTAAGAAAAGAATTAGAGAGAGTGTTCTTCCATTTTCTCTTGTATTTCAAGTTAGAAAATCGATTTCTTCGTCGATCGACTCAGATGAAAAGGTTGGAAATTGTCTAAGCTTCTTAGATATACAAAAATATTAAAATCCATCCATGAAAAATGGAGTTATGTGCTTTGGTTATTTCATGAGAAATTTGGGAATTTTTGTTAAATGTTTAGGTTGTTAATTAAATATGTTTATATGATGGTTGTGAGCATGTATTATGAATTTAGTACAAAGTTGAGCATGATAAAATTTTTCTTATTATAGTTGAGATATATGAGATTTACATGTAGGTGATAATGATTTTTGATTGTTGTTTTGAGCATGAATTAATAATAGTGAGTATTGTTTAAGCATGTATGAATTAATTCATAATTTTTGGAAAATGTTGGAAATTATTTCAAAAAAAAAATTGAAAACTATAGAGCATGAATTATTGAAGTATGATTTGTGTATGATGGATATTAGAATATGTTATTGATTTATGATGAGGATAATGTATTGTGTGAATTAAATTAGAATTTTTGAAAATTGTTTATGTAATTTTCAAAATTTTTGAAAACCATAAAATGAAGGGTTTTGATGTCAAAATTTCCTATGTCTAATGTTATTAGATATTAATGATCCTATGTTAATATAGTGTATTATGTGAATTTATGAAAGGTTTTGTAAATTGTTCCAAAATTTTCCAAAAATTAAAGTTAGAAGTTTTAGAGTTTCAAATTTATTTTATTAAATATGATCACATATTTTGCCCAAAAATATGTTTAAGATATGATATGAATTTATGTGATTTTTAAAATGAGATATAATATTTTTACGTTGAGACGCTTTGCTAAGTGATGTAGAAATTTTGAAATATAAAGTGTTATGTTTAAATTAGTTTCATATATATATATATATATACACACACACAATATTTGGGCATGATTGATTGTTAAAGTGAAATTATGAGATTGATTGGAGTATGATTAGTAATAAATTAGTATTAGATTATATATGCAAGTTAATTGTTCTAAAGATGAATTTTAAAAAAAATGCATTAATTTGAAGTTGAAATGACTTGATTAAAGTATGAGTGTATGAAGCATGTTAGTGCGTGAGTAGAGTTATGTTTAAAAGCACAGAGTTATATTTTTACGCCTAGTATAAATATGGGTTTCTCTGAATAGATACACTAGGACGTGTGAGACGAATTAGAGATATAACAATATCTTTTTTATAAGAATTGATTTCATAATTGAAATCATTTTATCGGAAAATAGCTAATACGAGTTCAAACGATTGACCCAATTTATTAGTATGATGTCTGAAACAATGTTTAGTCTCAGTTAAATACGAGAGTTTATAAGTTAGAATTTTCAATGAAAAGACGAACCAAATTGGTTAAAGATACAAAAGCCTTAGAATGCCTATATTCAGTTAATAAATCTTGATAAGATTTAAAAGTTATCGAGTTCCATTAAATTTTGACGACTTTCAAAGATGTGACCGACGTACTAAATTAGTTTCTTACTTAAAGGTGGAGCACGAAAGTGAGCACTGAAGTAAAAGGAAAGAGACTCGTTTAAGAAGGAGATTGTATCAGGTGGACTTTTTCTCCTCATGGATAAAATGAAATGACAAATGTTTTATTTATGATGATTTCTTTTGAGAAAATGATGATGAAATGATATTATTTAATTACCTGTCCAAATTTATGTTTTATGTATGGATCCTATCAGTGTTGGTTCGCCAACGTAAGTTTAATCGAATTCGGATCCTATGTTAGATGGAAAATTCCTAGCAAGGGTTAACGTGTACACTAGGTAACTGTATTCCTGAAAGGTTTGCTCAATCAGTTACAGGTGACTGTGTGTTGAAAGGTTTTCTCGGCCGGTCACGGCATCCGTGGAAGGAGGCCTACTTCTACGGCACAAGATGAGTTGGATATAAATCATACAGACAGAAAATATGTATGGCCAGACAAGTTTATGGAAAATGATAGAAAATATAGTAAGTACGAAACTTTCAAATAAAACTCCGTGTGTTACTTATGGGGTAGTGTAATTCAAAGTTATGATGTATGTTTTTGGCATAAGTCCATTGAGTCTTTGTACTTAGTCCTGCATATTTGTTTTTAAATGTGCAGGTTGAGCTGGTGATGAGATGGAACATTGTTGAGCAGTAGGAATCTTTTGTCGCTGATATTAGAGCTTTGAATGCACATCTTCATATGTGTACTTCACATGTTTTCTGTTGCCAGAACACTAAGTTATATTTTGATTAGAGAACTAGATTCCTTCAGATCAGTTGAACCCTTTTGTTAAGGATCCGATGACCTAGTTTCTCGTATGTAAATTATGTTTGCTTTAATCTCCAATACTTTGAAGTTCTAGAAGTTTTCTATATATCTTACAATTCATATTTATTTTCTTTTCTCGCTTCTTAATTCTCATCCCAACTAACAGTATCTGCTAATCCGTCCTTAAAGATAGTGGGCTGTTATAATTTCTCACCAATATTTATATTCTACGTGATTCATCCCCTATATATATATATATATATATATGTCCCCTTATCTATATCTAGCTACCGACTATGATGGTACACATTGTCATTTTTTATACATGAATTGGTGGATTTATCATAGTTGGTGTTGTTGCGCATGCAGTCATTTTATGGTAAGAGACTATAATTCAACTACTCGATACACTGATCTATTAGATCGTGTCCTTAGACATCGTGATGCAATAATATCACATCCTCAATTGGGCCATTTTTATGGTAAAAGATTATGATTAGAGCTGGCAAAGTAGCGGGTCGAGTTGGCCCTGCCTCGGGCTCGTCGGGCTTTTATATTTTTTCGGTCGGTCGGGGGTCGGGCCCGCCCAAAATTTTTCGGGCATAAAAATATGAAGCTCAAACCAACCCCGGGCGGGCGGGTTTTCTTAGATTATTTACTAATTTTTTTTAATATATAAAATTAATATTTTAAATTTCAAATAAATAAATTAATTAATTACATAATTAAAATCTCATAACTGCTTAACTTAAATAAAGAATCAGTGATAAGAACATATTGAGCTTACTTTTCTTATGATAATACTTCTTGTATATCTTGACTTATTTATGTATTCATACGATGATGTTGTAATGCAGTATAATTTTAATTCTTTAATTTAAGGCGAAAAATAGTAATTAAAAATCAAAGGTAAATGATATTATTAAACGTCAATCCCACTTATACGCCTAAAATAATAGAAAAAATAAATTAATTAAATAATATATATTTAAGGTCAATGATTAAAAATAGTTTTTACATATTATAAGGTCATTAATCATCAGCTTATATATTTTTGTAGATCATTTCTCTTAAGAGTTATTTTTGAATGATTTATGAGGTTATTTTTTTTTTTAGAATTTTGATGTGTTGCAATTCAAATAATATTATTTTCCTGACCAATATGTGAATTAGTAAGAAAAAATTACTATAAAAAATAAATAATTATATAAAATATAATTAATAATATTAAAAAATTATAGATATGTATATTAAATAATATTATCAATGTGTATATTTAATAAAATATCGGGCGGGCTTTTTTAGCCCGAAACCCCGGGCTTTTTGGCCGAAACCCAATAAGCCCGAGGTTTTTTTTCGGAAGAGCTTTTTAGGCCCGATTTTTTTCGAGCCTTTAATCAAACCAGACCAAACCCCGGGTACTCGGGCGGGCTTTTCGGACCGGGCTCAATTTGCCGGCTCTAATTATGATCCAACTACTCAATGCAACAATCTATTAGATTGTGTTATTAGACATTGTGATGCAATATATCACAATTCAACTAGACATGTATATTTATGGGCTTTCACAGTTTTGGTTTGTATATTCATAACGATATGTGCTTTAGAGCATCCTCAAGATAAATTTTCAGATACCTCTATACAATTACAACTCGTTTTTGCCCAATAGATACAAAACACTCATGCTTTAGCATCCGGTGGAACGGTACTAATCTCCAAATTGTTGTTTCAATATCTACAATTACCTACAACTACAAAATTGCCAAAATATGGAAGACAAAAAATATTGAATTCTTCCATTGAAGTCAATACATTTACTGTCAACAACAGTGAAGTTGCCACCGCTGCCGTCGTGAGGCGGAGGAGAAGAAGGCGGAGAGAGTGTCGACCACAGCATGCTTGGCTCCTCGTACGCCGCCCGCCTCCGTGGATACCTCAGACGGAATCGACGTAGGCACGTGGCATACAGGGAGCCAAGCATAGCCCATCTCACTCTTCCTTCTTCTCCAATTCCTCATTTTTGGAACTATATAATTCCTTTCGATTCCTTAATTTGGACCAATAAAAAGAATTGTGAATGATTGGGTTTAACACTGTCTGTGATGGGGAATTTATAGAGGCTAGAGAAAAGTACAGATATAAAATATTACTTGCCATGCATAAAATATAGGAAAATGATGACGACCACTTCTATAGTTCTATTTGGAAAACAATCCTTAAATATGAAAAGGAGAAATTTCTCGTTTAAATTATGGTTACATACCATATTATAACATGTGTTTTAGGATCACTTTTTTAAAATAAACTAACGATTTAATATTTAACCTATTTAATTTATTAAAAAATTTATATCGGATCAAATTATTGGCACATGTAAATAATGTGACAGAAAAATAAACTAACAATTAATATTTAACCTATTTAATTTATTACAAAATTTGTATCGGATCAAATTATTGGTATATGTAAATAATGTGATAGGATATTCGAGTATCATTTTTCATATAACTCACATTGTATATCCGACCGAGAATTTGAATCGATATCAGGTGTAATGAATTAAATTGATCAGATAATAAATCATTATTTTGTAACATTTTTAAAAATGATCCGATAGATTATGATAGAATATGCTATATCCGTCTTACATATTTGTGTCTATATTGTTTTTGGTATGTCTCTCAAATTTATTTCTTTGCTAGTTATGGATATGATCCCATAAAAAATCTCTATTTATTGTTCCTAGTAACACCAGTTATATTTATATATTTTAACATCTATGATTTATCATTATCCCTACATATCATTCTCAACAACACTATTTATATACATCTTTTACCACTCATAATATACCATTAGTTACATTAACACTATATTAATATGTGATCCCTCTCCACTCACAATACACTACATAACTTTTATTAAAAATTGTGATGAAAATTCCCAAACAAAAATATGGAGTACAAGGGAGTAATATTTTTGTTCTTTAATTTGTGCAATCCACACATTTTACGACGCTCCTATTCGGTCCAGTGTTTTTCTTAAACAATTAAATTTCATCGTTTTGTTTCTCGACAATAATACCACTATGCCACCGTTGTCTAGTTAGGAAAATGTTAATTAATTGAGAGGATTCATCACATCGTTAATTATATTTTATATATGTTTTTCCTTTTTCTAAATTTTAAGACTTTCTTAAAAGAATTTATGGTTTATATGATTTAATATCATTCTCTCTTAGAAGAAAAATATCAAGTCCAACAATAGAACATGGAAAAATGGGTTAATTTTAGGGTAATGATAAGTAAATTAATTGAAGTTGGGCATATTTTTGCGTGTTGTAAATCCGATGTTATATTTGAAACTGTCATACCATGTATTGGTTAGGATTCAGATCCAAATTTATATTTGATAATATGATAATTATAATGACCAATAAAATTATAAATATATCATTGAAATATGAGTATAATAGCCTTGGGATCTAGAATTTATAATAGCCTTAGGATCTAGAATTTTTATTAATTTAGAGATATTAATATATCAATAAATTAATAAATTATTAATTTATAAAATATTTTCTTGATTTAAGAAATTATAATTTTAAATTAAGTTATAATTTGTACAAATAAATGGTAGATATTTTAAAGTATTTAGATTAAATAGATTCATGTACATTTAATTAAACAAGTACATGTATTTACCAATACAATGTGACTAATTAAATATATATTCATGTATCAACTAATACATTGCACTAAATTAAATATATTCATATATGATAAATAATGAAATTACTATATAAATCTCAATATGGAAAAAAGTTTAGGATCATAAATTTCAACTATGGCTTTTGATCTAAAAGTTATCCAAAATTCATCCATAATTGGTCAAATGCGTACAGCTTTGTGCTAGTACAATAGAGATCACCCAACACGCACTAAAAAAAGAAGTACAAGAGTATTTCTCCAAAATTAATAGGTTATCATAATATTCATAATTATAATATTTTAAAAATATTAATTTTTAATTTTTGGAGAACCTATATATTTATAAAGGGACTTTTCAGAAAGTTATTGTTTTATTATCTATTAAAATTAATAATTTTTTGTATTGACTCAAGTCCAGATCAAATTTTTTTTATCAGTTTAGAAAATTTATTAATTTATAAAGTATTATTTTAAAGAGATTTTATTATACTGACCCATTTCATAATCAAATGGTATCACACAAATTTTTGTAATAATGAAATTGAACCTTGTTTACTTCCAAAGAGTTCGTGCTAAAATGTTTTGACGAGAGACTAATAATTTAATTCAGTCGGATACAATATTTTACACCATCAATAAACTTATAAAAACACACATACACACATAATATATATATATATATATATATATATATATATATATATATATATATATATAAAAGATGATTAAATAAAAAATTTCCCTTCTAACTAATTTAAAAGTTGGTAATTAAATACACAAATTTTATTTTTTGTACAATTAGAACTCAATGGTGAGTTTGGCATTTGGGACTGTGCCTCTTTAGGCCATTTGCCTTCTTGGATTTTGTCAATTCATTGAGTGAAAAGATCGTTCCACATTAGAGATAATTCTGTGGTCGAATCAAAGCCTGACAACAACTAGTGAAGGAGATTTTAAACATAAAAGTTGAGTTCGACATACAATCGTATTTTCAAGCCTTTTCTTGCCAATGTTAATACATTTCATGCAATTAATTCATGGACTTTGATGAGCTTCAAAAGAGAAATGTTTTGATAGATGGTTCATTGGTTTTGGTCAAGTAACGATAGATAATTTTACCAGAGAAGATGGTTTGACGGTTAATTTAAGCTCCAATTGCAAGAAAATATAATTTTTTTATTTAATTGCAAACTTTAATTAAAGTGGGGTGAAATTGTAAATAAGTCATAGTTGGTGATTCATTTGACAATTTTTCTTAAAAATAAACAATAAATATTATGTTGGGAAAATTATGTCTTAACTATGTGTTTTGATTAGATCCTAAAACCCATTGATGATTGTCTCGCTGACGTAACATAGTGGTGCTCACTTGTTAGGGAGCTAGCTTTTTGTTTATAGGTTTTAGTAGAAGAACTACCAGTTTAGACTGGTCCCAATACTGAAGGAGTTCAAGCAATACTGAAACAATCGTACTGAAAGAATATTTAGTACCAGCGCAGCTAAAGACTAAAGTCTCAACGCTGCTGAAAATAAAGAAGTCAAGAATATGACTAAGGGTCATACCAATAGCTGAGAAGCCAAAGCTGTTGACAACTATGTCAAGCTGAAGTGCCAAACTGACTCAGGGTCACCAAATGATAAAACTCGAAGTCCAGCTTGTTGATAAAACACAGAGCACCGATACGACCTGAAGTCAACATACTGAAAATATACGGAGTCAATCCAACTGAAAAAACATAACGTTATTTAACTCTCGAGTTTTTGACTTGACACGTGTCATAGCGAATCTGCAGAAGATCCTAACGAGTTAGAAACACTTTTCAGAGTTACATAGCTACAGTGTACGATATTGTAGATGTCGAAAGCGACCTACGAGGATTCTAACGGGCATAATTCAAACAACAAATGGAATGGGATATGATTGTGTTCCATCCAATGACACTATTCATCATCCACTCTATAAATACGTACAGAATCTAACCTTTGAAGGTTATCGAAATGCTGCACATTCAAATATTCAAAGCACCCAAAGCTTATATCTCAAGAACAAACATTCAATGATTCTGAAGAAGAGAGTTCAAAGTATTATTAGTAAATCCTTAGAGCTTACATATATTTATCTGCTCAGGATTTCAGCATACAATCTCTTATCTTTCTAGGTTTTTACCTTGTAATATTTTACACCCAGAATTCTTGAGTTGTCGAACTGTGACAACTCAAATCTTAATTGGAAAGCCCTTTACCCAAATCTCCCAAAAAAAGGTTAAACAGAAGTTGGGCAAGTAAGCAACAAAGTGTTAGTTGCTGAAAGCTTGGTTATGTTGCACATGTAATCAAGAGATTAGGTTGAATGCACCCATAAGCACTCAAAGATTTCATAACACCAGCAAGTGTAGGAAGATATATCAAATAAGGTGGGATACTGATAAGGTGAATTTTATTATCTAGGTTTCTCTTGTACCCGTTAACAACACTTAATCCCAAGTAGTGGATTGATTGTGCTATCAATTCGTGGATGTAGCAGTTGATCTTTTCGAACCACGTAAAAACTAAGTATTCTTTACTTTTAGTATCTTCTTTACATTGCATATTATTGAACTGAACATCATCACCACACATAACACTGCATATTGTTTTAAAACATTCTATCAATATCATTTTGATATTGATGAGAGTAAACTGAAAACTGACTATATAAACAATATTTGACTAAGTGTTTTCTATCATTATAAGTTTTTAGTAAAGGCAAAACGTAACTATCATATTCTGCACGCACATTAGTTATCAGTCCAACTGATCAACTGCCTCAACATTTAGTAGGATTGTTAACTGATATCACTCAGTACAAAACTCTTCATTCTTGAATTGATCAGCAGACTGAACTAACCTCAATTACCTGACATCTACTAATCAGTAAAAGGTCAAGTTATGAGCAAAAGAAAAAGTTTTAATTTTCCTTAACTAGTGTATTTCCCTCCCATATACTAGTACGGTCCTTATTTTGAAAGAAAATTTTAAGTAAAGAAAATTTTTCCTGTTACAACTATTTCAATCTCATATCTGAATTGTTTACTTGATTGCATATATTGTCCAATTATCTCATGCAAAAGTTGGATAATACAGTGTGTAGAAGATCACAAAAGTCTATATGATTGGTTAAGCTAGTTGAGATATAAAAAGGATTACAGTTGAGACAACTTGAGGATGAGTTATCGGTAGGTTTCCGTATAGTGATCGAGCTAAAAACACACTCAAATTACTCTCAATCGTACGAGGTAATCGTAGCGTGGTAAGTTAACACGAGTCGTCTCTCAAGGAAAACTTAACAGGCGATTGTTCATGTCGCACACAGAAAGCGATTAAAACCTAAACATTCTAATGCCAACAGGGGTTTGAAACATACTGGAATTGAAATACGAGAAATAAAACAGCGATCCTAAGCTAGGGGTTGTCAATCCCTAGTTGAACTACGAAAACAGGATAAATCGAAAGCGGTAAACAAAAGCATAAGCAATCATATTATTCATAGGGTTTGTCATTCCCTAATCTAAATCTAATTGCACATAAATCATCATCATCAACCAACCAAATAAGAACAGAAATTAAACGAAAGCATAATAGATTAAAGCAACATGAACACAATCCACTGTCACTATGGAGTTGAATTCAATAACAATCATCAAACAATAATACTGTGAAATTGATTCCAATAAAGCTGATAAATCCAAGAACATAAATCCAAAAACTGATAAATCCAAGAACATAAATTCAACAGCATAAAAACTATAAACTAAAGTACTCAATCGATGAAATAGGAACATAAAACAATACTGTGGTTTGATCTCTTGTTGTCTGATGAATTCTTGGGAGAAAAATGGGAAGCGCGCGGTCGCTAAGAAATAAGAATCGAGAACCGGCATTTTCGACCTAAAACGCTAATATATATATTAAATGAAGGTGAGCCGGCGTTTAAGTTGAGCGCACGTTCAGAATATGTTCTGTATTGCGTGTGAACGCCAGGTGAGATTGAACGCCGGTTGGGAAAACATACTGAATTGAAAGTGAACGGGCGTTGCCGAGCGCCGACGGAGGAGTGCATGGCGAAGGCTGGGCGCTGGGCATCTGGGATGCGGCGTGCGCGGCAGCGTTGGACGGCAGCAGTGACGCCGAAGCGCTGGCTGGAACACCAGCGCCAGACGGAGGTTGAATATAAAGGCGCCAGGCTTGAGCCCAGCGGGCGCTGGGTCTGAACGCCGGGTGAGGGGGCAGCGTTGGCGAGCGCTGGCGGGTGTGCGGATGAGGCGTGCGACGCGAGCGAGGCGGACGACGCGAGCGAGGCGGGCGCACGCGGGTGGTGAGCGCGAGGCAAATTGCCAACGCAAGCGCCGGAGTGAGCGCCCGGCGGGGTGTGCGGCTTGAGAGGAGAGGGCTGAGGAGCGCGCGGGCGGCGCCGCAAGCGCTGGTGCTTTGGGGCACGGCGGGCGCTGGGCGAAGCGCGGGCGGCGGCGTGGGCGTGGGCGTGGGCAGGCTGGGTCACACGCGCTGGCAAAGCGGCGCGCACGGGCAGGCGCGAGGCGCCGCGCCATGCGACGGGTTGCCGGCGCGACTTTGACGTTCGACTCGCTTCTCCTCGCTCGAACTCCGATTAGCGCACGGTTTTGCCACGAACTCCTGTTGAGATGCTCTTCGTTATAATTGATTCTTGGCGGATCCAATTCATCCTATTTTCTGCCGTTTTCCTACAAAACATCGAAACAAACGAAGTAAGTCCAAATCGATAAATAATAATCGAACCAACGGCATAAATAGGACAAACCATAGAAAATGACACGTAAAACAATACCAAGAATCATCACAAAATCATACCAAACAACTCCCCCACACTTATCCATTTGCTTGTCCTCAAGCAAAGTCTATACTAATAAGGTTCGAAAGATAACTCATGCAACATCAATCTTAGTCCAATCAATTAAATCTTTTTTGCAATTCCCCCAAACATGATGAATACATAATAAAAGTTAATGTGAAACAAATCTAAGATTGTGAAAATATCAAACAAACAGGTAGGTTATTTTTGCTCAGACCCAACTCTCCGCTAGAGGTGAATTAACTAAAATGGTTACCTTTAGCAACAAGTTTCTTTTGAGAACACAAAGAAAGTATAAACAAATTTTGGAACAATGTTCGAATGGTGAAGTCTCGATGAACTCGAGTCTCCTATCGTGGTTTCCATGCCCATTTCTCAATTTACGAGAAAGAGGCGTAATCCCATCCTCCATTTATACAATCTCAACAACATTGAGTTTTAATTCTCCTTATTTTACATTTCACACATTTTTCTTTTTTTTTTTTTTTTTATATATGAAACGAGTATATAGGTAACCACCCTGTTAACACTCCCCCTAGCATTAGCCGGATAAATCACGTCAATAACCACCGATTTAAAATCAATTCACACAATCTCGTCAATTCACATTGCACTTTAATCACATGACATCAAGATAAACGAGAAATACATCAAGGTCCGATCAATACCACAGAGTTCAGTTGCAAAATCAAAATCCTAACTTATTCGCATAGACACAAACTCAAGTCCAAACAATCAAAATAAGCACAAGGCACGTCATTAAGCATACAAAACAATATATCACGATCTGGCGAGCAAACATCCCCACATTTTAAATCGAGAATCGTCCCGGTGCTCAAAACATTAAAAGCTCAAAATAACCATAGAGGATGATACTTCCACGATAATCGGCAGATGTGCGATGTAGAGTTGGAGCATCCGACTTCATCTCACCCGATCAAAATATACAAAACCTTCCTTCCCAAATTCAAACAAGACTAACACAAAGATAACAAACAGATCAAAGAACAACAAAACAAGCAAAAATAGAAAGAAAGAAAAACAAAATAAAAAAAAACCGTGGGTAACTCCCACGAAGTACTCAGTTTAACGTTGTGAGCACGACGTAAACCAGACAACAACGGACTATCCATAGTCCTTCACCTGCAGGAATACCATCTCGACCAGAGCATCAATAGTAACCATATATGCACAAAGAACAGTAAAGAAAGAAAATAACAAATCATTTAAGCTCAAGTCGAACATCCTATTCTCCAAAGTGAAATAGATAATTTCAATTCCCAAAGCACAATACTTTGGAGAATTAGGAAGTCGACAAATCATGGATGTTACCTCAACCTTTGTCCTCGATTTGTCCTCCTCTGGGATCCCGTACTCCAATTGTTGAGGTAGTGCAATCACTTCCCGAGTGGGCTTTGGCATGTTTGCAACTTTGCACGCCCACTCTTCCTCGTCAGCCGCCCTGGTATCAACTTCCTTGTGGCTCTGATTTTGCTCCTCATCCTCACGTGCCCATTTTTCCACCATTTCCACCTCCTCTGGCTGCAGCGGCTCTTCAGGTGGCTCTCCCACCACATCTTCAATAATTGGGTCACTTTCAAGAGTAGTGACCGTCAGAGCTTGATCGGGTTGGTGTGGGAAAGTCGGCTCATCTGATGTCTCTTCCACCCAATTCTCAATACTTGGGTCACTTTCTAGAACAGTGACCGCCTGGACTTGATTGGATTGATCTGGAAGTTCCCTCCCTTGCTGCAACAGTTCATCAAGCAGGCTCTGGACATATCCTATTTGCGTCTCCAAACGCAAAGCTGAGGCGTTTGCAGCATCCAAACTTTGGACTAAAGCATCCGTTTTTTGAATGGACAACTTCTCTTTTTGAGTTAACTCATCCTCCCAAGCTGTCATCCGAGGTGGAGGTGATCGCTGCGGGTATGAGTAATGAGGTGGAGGTGGTTGTTGTGGGTACCACATCCGAGGTGGAGGTGTGGTTGCTCCCAAGAGACATTGTAGGATTGATCCTCTTAGTGTTGCGGAGGCGGTTGATCCGAGAGGGATTGGAGGCTTGATCCTCAAAGTACGGTGGAGGTGGTTGGTCCCAGTTGAGATCATAGGTTTGTTCCTCATCTTTGTGGTGGAGGTGGTTGATCCCAGAAGGGATCGTATGCTTGATGCTCATGGTTTGACGGGTATCCCTCAGAAAAATCGAACTGGGCTCCTTCTTCATAAGAAGAATTTGCCCAATACGACGAACTATGCTCCCCCCAGACTGTCTGACCATACTCGTATTGTTGGTAACCCTGCATTAACAGACACCAACAACAAAAACAAGATCACACGCACCAGGGGGAGAAAATAATGAAACAGAACAAAAAGAAACACAGAAAACAAACAACACAAACAATACGCCTAAAGTTTTCCCCGGCAACGGTGCCAAAATTGATCGAGCTAAAAACACACTCAAATTACTCGCAATCGTACGAGGTAATCGTAGCGTGGTAAGTTAACACGAGTCGTCTCTCAAGGAAAACTTAACAGGGCGATTGTTCGTGTCGCACACAGAAAGCGATTAAAACCTAAACATTCTAATGCCAACAGGGGTTTGAAACATACAGGAATTGAAATACGAGAAATAAAACAGCGATCCTAAGCTAGGGGTTGTCAATCCCTAGTTGAACTACGAAAGCAGGATAAATCGAAAGCGGTAAACAAAAGCATAAGCAATCATATTATTCATAGGGTTTGTCATTCCCTAATCTAAATCTAATTGCACATAAATCATCATCATCAACCAACCAAACAAGAACAGAAATTAAACGAAAGCATAATAGATTAAAGCAACATGAACACAATCCACTGTCACTATGGAGTTGAATTCAATAACAATCATCAAACAATAATACTGTGAAATTGATTCCAATAAAGCTGATAAATCCAATAAATCGATAAATCCAAGAACATAAATTCAACAGCATAAAAACTATAAACTAAAGTACTCAATCGATGAAATAGGAACATAAAACAATACTGTGGTTTGATCTCTTGTTGTCTGATGAATTCCTGGGAGAAAAATGGGCGAGAAGCGCCGCGGCTGCTTAAGAAATAAGAACTGAGAACCGGGCATTTTCTGACCTAAAACGCTAATATATATATTAAATGAAGGTGAGCCGGCGTTTAAGTTGAGCGCACGTTCAGAATATGTTCTGTATTGCGTGTGAACGCCGGGTGAGATTGAACGCCGGTTGGGAAAACATACTGAATTGAAAGTGAACGGGCGTTCAGGCTGAGCGCCGGTGGGAGTGCATGGCGGTTGGCGCTGGGCTCGGCATTCGATGCGGCGTGCGCGGCAGCGTTGGACGGAGCAGTGACGCCGAAGCGGCTGGTCGGGCTGGAACACCAGCGCCGGACGGAGGCTGAAATAGGCAAGGCGCAGTCTTTGAGCCAATGGCGCTGGTCTCAAACGCCGTGAGAGGGGCGTTGGCGGCGCTAGCGGTGTGCGGATGAGGCGCGACGCAAGCGAGGCGGCGAGCGGGCGCGGCGCGGTGGTGGTGAGCGCGACGCACTCAGCGCGCGAGGCAATTGCCAACGCGCGGCGAGCGAGCGCCGTGCGTGTCTTGGTGCGGGAGGCGAGGCGGCGCTGGCGCGAGCGCGGGCGAGGGCTGGCTGCGGCGGGCGCTGCGGTGAGCGTGGCATGTGGGGCGGGCGGGCGCAGGCGTGGGCGCTGGCTGGCAGTGCGCACGGGCAGGCGCGAGGCGCCGCGCCATGCGACGGGTTGCCGTGCGCGACTTTGACTATTCGACTCGTTCTCCCTCGTCTGAACTCCGATTAGCGCACGGTTTTCACCTACGAACTCCTGTTGAGATGCTCTTCGTTATAATTGATCCTTGGCGGATCCAATTCATCATATTTTCTGCCGTTTTCCTATAAAACATCGAAACGAACGAAGTAAGTCCGAATTGATAAATAATAATCGAACCAACGGCATAAATAGGACAAACCATAGAAAATGACACGTAAAACAATACCAAGAATCATCACAAAATCATACCAAACATATAGATAAGAAGTAACTGACTTTTTTGTTTGTCTATGCTGGTACGTCTTGACGTATTGATGGATCATAGTGAGATGAGTTCTTCTATATGACAATCGTGAATAACCTAGATCTTGGTGACTTTATGTTGATCTAAACCTCGATAAGGTTTCAGGTAGGTATGAGTTACTTGTTGGATTTATATACTGGAAGCAGTTTTGGTTGAGCTTGTATACAATGATTCATGTTACCACTATTACAATCTCCTATCTGAATTGTTTACTTGATTGCATATGTATGTCCATTTATCTCATATATAAGTTAGATCATACAGTGTGTTGTAGATCACAGAAGTCTGTATGATTGGTCAAGCTTAATGAGATATAAAAAGAATCATAGCTGAGATAACTTGAGGACGAGTTGTCGGTATAGGCTGCGGTATAGATAATAAGTGACTTGACTTAGTTGCTTGTCTATACTGGTACGTCCCTGACGTATTGATGGATCACAGTGAGATGAGTTCTTCTATCTGACCGTCATGAAGAACATAGATCTCGGTGACTTTACGTTGATCTAAACCTCGATAAGGTATTAGGTGAGTATGAGTTGCTGACCATCACTTTGACTTGTTATGGGTGAGGGTTACATGAGATAACCCAATATTCTCTGCGTATCTTGGGTGGTGACAGTGCTTGTATGTCATGCTAGTTGCCTGTATCGAGTCACCGTATCCGTTTAGGATGATGATTTCCCTTAAGGAGCTCAAAAGGTTTATTGTATTAAACCCTACAGGTTGAGTTATCTCAAGTACAATAATGAGGTTGAGTGGTATTACTTAAGGAATTAAAGTAATTAATTATTTTAAGCAGTCAGAACGTTGTAAATAATTAATGAACGTACGATATCTTAAATACGGGGATTCGTTAAGTCCAAGTGCGAGCCCGACTCAACTTCGAAAATAAAGGGGTAAGTCAGCATTTATTCTCTAGTGGCACGAATAAATGTTTATGAATTAATTTATGTTCTGGGCTGAACATAAGATAATTAATTTATTTGAGGCCCATCTTTATTCCTTGCATTTGATCCCTGGGCTGGCCCATCAAGGCCTGGAGCTGCTGAGAAATTCGTCCACTTCATAAGAGTCTCATAGGGATTCTGTTTTGATCCTCTCTATCTAAAGAGATATTATTATATTTATTAGATATGCAGAGATCCTATCCAAATGGGATCTAGGGTTGCATTATAAATATAAGGTGAGAGAAAATCAAAGAAAAGCTATTAATTATTCTCGAAAATTTCAAAAATTATGAAGAAAAGAAAGACGAATTTTGCAGTACTCTCCATAGATTGTCCTCACTCGACATTAGAGTTTAGGTAATAGGGATACAGTCCAGAAGATCAAAGCACGAGTCTTGATCCAATTCTTGCCTGACTAATTCGTAGGTAAACACGAGAGAACACCAACGTGTTGCAATTAATTATATAAGTACATGCTAGGTATATAATCAATGTATGGTTAATTAAACATCCAAGATTGATCATCGGTAGAGGGTTAAAATCAGATTTTCCTACAAATGGTTTCAGAGCCTGGGATCAGAATCTTGGCTCTGTTGGATTAATTCATGTTTTATTATTACGTGCGCAATTAATTAATTGTGGATCTGTCGTTCATCGTGGCTCGTTTTATTTTGTCGGATTTCATTTTTCACCACGAGAAAATCTGTGGTTAGATTAGGATTTTTCTTATACATCTAATCTGTAAAAGAGAAACGAAGACGAAAAACATGAAGAACGAGATAACGGATTCCCATCGCATGGCACGATGGAAGGTTGGCCAGAAACCAGCGCACGACGAGGCACGACATGGCGCGGACCAAGCGCGCAGATTCATCGACAGCTCGCATGCGGGTCTCGACGGCAGCGCAGGCTTCTCGGTAGATCCGGCACCAAAGGGCGAACAGGGCAGGCAGTCTCGGCGGCATCCCCGGTGTTGAGCGGGCATCGTGCGGGATCCCTCGGTGGGTCGTGAGATGGTGCGCGACCTCTGTGCGTGGGTGCTCGTCGCGTGAAGCGCGAGGGCAGGCCCAACGCGCGAGTCACGTGCAGCGCCTCTCGGCAGTAGGGCGGGTATTCTCGGCAGACGTCAGTGGGCTGGGCGTGCGAGGCATGCGGTTCTCGTGCGGATGCCTCGGCACGCCTCTGCCTGACGAGCGCGCACGAGTTTTTCTCGGCAGTAGCTCGATGGCCTCGGCAGGTCGCGCTCGGCAGTGCCTGGACGGCCTCGGTAGGTCACACCCGGTAGCGCCTGGGTGGCCTCGGCAGGTCGCGCTCGGTAGCGCCGGGGTGGTCTCGGCAGGTCGCGCTCGATCTTCTAGGCAGCAATGCACAGGCGATGCTCGGCAGTCTCGGCTAATGAGTGGACATCGTCAGGCGATGCTGGTCGACGTGCCTCGACAACTCTCGGCCAAGCTGGGTGGCATATCTCGGCAGTTCCTGGCGGGCGGCTGGGCGACGGTCGCGGAACAGGCGGACGAGGAGGGTTGGGCGGCGGATGGTGCTGGGCGTGCGCTGTAGGTTGTGCCCTAGTGCGCATGGCCCAGCCCATCTTGGGCCGACCCGGCCCATTTTCGGCCCAAACTCGATTTTTTTGGCCCAGACCTATTTTTGACCCGGTTCCAATTTTTTACAACCCGACCCGGCCCGATCCACTATTCTAGCCCGTTTTTAATTTTTTGGCCAAAATCCTGATTTGACGAATTGATCTGTGCCCATGCACGCGAGACCCGTTTCGAGAATTTTGAAGATCCGTACTTTGCAAATTTATGTAATAAATTAGGCAGGGAAGTACAGGATCCACGAGTGGGCCGCGATGAACGAATTTATTTTATTTTTATCGTTCAAAGCATGCCATGGATGTTTAAACTATGCAGAAGCATGCTATGTATGTTTAATTACGCAGATAAACATGTTGTATGTTTTCGTGATTGGATACGCATAGTAAGCATGCTAGGTTTATCGCGTTTTTCAAGCATATTTTAGAATTCAGCGAGCATGTTTTACATGTTGAGTTCTATAGAAAGCATGCTAGGATTACGTGATTTGCATGGACAAATATTTTGAAACAAAAGACTAAGCAAGAAATCCGACATATTAATTTCTAAAATTAAGATGTCTAGACCTCCACTTTTTAATCTCTAAATAAAGTTATACGCATTGTGAGTAAACGTCCACACGCGTAACTTGCTTGCACTGTTTATCATAAGTTTGTTAGATGACATTTCTAAATAAAACATTTTAATCTATTGAGAAGTGGGAGTTTCATGTGTAAACGTCCACACGCGTGGCTTGCATATGCGATTTTCATAAGTTCTCTAGAGATAGATTTAAAATGAGAAGACAAAAGAATTTGGATTGGAAGCGGCATGGTCCGAGTGAGTATGCCAATTCTAAGAATTCATTTTCTACTGTTAAAATTGTGGTCATTGCTTAGACATCACCTCAAGTACAACTTCCCGTGAAGTCCATTCTTGTGATAGTGATGTGGTCGGTTTGGCCTCTTGTTGTGAGGTTTCTACCTCGTTCGTGTTGTCTTATTTCTCTTTTTCGTTGCTTTTTCGAGTTTCTTTGCCTCTTGGTATTCATTTTGTTCACCTTTGCGCTTTTGCAGGTGAGATTGGCAAAACTCGTGGAAGGAGGGCCTGATTACGTTTTCCGGGCTCATAAAACCGGTCTCATTTCTTATCGGGCGTCTCCGGAGCATGAAGAGGAACCGTCGGCGCGGACGGCGCATGCCCCATCTCCCAGCGTGCTCGAGAACGGCTTCGCCGGCGCGGAGATAGCGAGTCATTCTGTTCGGCGCGCTCGAGAGTGCGACCCACCGGTGGGTATGTTCCGCCGGTGCGGTACGGGTCGCTGCACCGGCATGGATCGCTGCGTACCCTAGTCTTTTAAAGCCTGCTTTTTTTTTTTTTGCGGTGGACGAAAAACATGGTTTTCTTTTGGATGCTTTTTGGGGAGACATTTTGAAGGTTCCTCTGAGGGTTGTTAATTATATTCTGGAAGAATTGGGTTCTTTTGGATTGTGTAATCGAACATCTACACGAGGATTGACAACCCTCAACATTTTCTATTATTGGTAATCGAATTCTTATCTTCATTTTATCTATCTCGGTTCCTTGTTTCATTAAGTTCTTTTAATTGGTGGAGTTTATGTTTCGGATCCTTTTATCGTTAATTGACTATCGTGATGTTGATTTAAGATTCTATTTTCTCGTTTCTTTTATTAAAATATTGCATGCTCGTTAGATTTAAAGGTGTTGATTTATTTGTTTTGAGTTTATATTTCTGTTTCATCTCTAGATGATTAGTGACCTCTCAAACCCCTTGATTAGATTGTTTAGGAATTTAATTGCTTTTTGTGAGGTAATATGATTAACGCCCTGTTAAGACTTCCTCGTGAATCGACTCGGGTTAGCTTGTCTCGCTAGAACGACCTCGTAAGATTGCGAGGGACTTTAGGTGAACATAAATTAGTCCAACAATTTTGGGGCTGTTGCCGGGGAAGACTTTAGGCGTTTGTTTTGTTACATGTTTTTCGTGTTTATTTCTCTCCTTGCTTTTCCTTTTTCGTTGTACCACAGTTGCGTGTGATCTCGTGGTTGTTTCTTGTGTATGCAGGGGCGTAGAAGCCTTTTTCCAAGATTAGTGTCACCTCTGAAGCGTAGTCGGCAATCAAAGAAACCTCAACCGTCCTTCTCAGAAGTGCTCGAGTTCTATAAAAGTTTGGGGATCATGGATGATACTCCTGTCTCTTTTATGGGAGACGAATTTTTTGTGGGAAGAAGAAGAGGGTACGAAATTGTCGAGTTTGATCAATTTATTTTTGAAGAAACCCCTCAACAACCACATAACACTATGGCCGCTAATAATGAAGAGAAACTCATGGGAGCCTTTTATCGGCCCGAGATCGGCGAGGTATCTTCGCCAATTGCGATGAGTGCCACAACCCGTGCATACGATTTAAAGCAAAACCATTTCAACCTTTACCTTCTTTCCATGGCTCAAGAGGCGAACGAGGACGCAAGAATCACGCTGGCATTCATCTTCAAAGCGATTTGCCAAGCTCTTCAATCTCTTCCTCTCGTCCGGATTGATCAAGATCAATCAAGATGCGTTGTTTTGAGTAATCGTTTGAAAGATAGAGCAAAGTCGTGGCTCATGTCTTTACTGAGGGGAGGATTCTCTCAAATACGGGATTCGTAATGTCTAAGTGCAAGCCCGACTCAACTTCGTAATAAAGGGTAAGTCAAGGCATTCTTTCTCTAGTGGCATGATCGAATGTTTATAAATTAATTTATGTTCGGGCCGAACATAAGATAATTAATTTATTTGAGGCCCATCTTTATTCCTGCATTTGATCCCCTGGTCGGCCCATCCGTGCCCATAGCAAGGAGAAATCGGCCTATTTACTCTACAAGGAAAGGATTTTATTCTCTTTATCCCACAAGGATATTATTATATTTATGGTATATGCATAGATCCTTACCATATAAGACTATGGTAATAATCCTGAGATTATGGAAATAATCCTGAGAGTATGGAAATAATCCTCAGATTATGGTAATTTTCCATATAGGATTATGGTAATTTCCATATAGGATTATGGTAATTTCCATATGGGATTAAGGTAGTGCATTATAAATATAAGGTATGAGATAGAATCAAGGTTAATCATCAATTCATTAACCTAGAATTTTCGTGAGTCTCCATTGTGTGTTGGAGAGTGATTCTCGAAAATTGTGCCTAGAGAGATTGGGTGATTTTTCTGAAGCATTCTCCATAGATCGTCCTCACTCGACGTTGGAGATTGGGCAACCGAGATACAGTCCAGAAGGTCAAAGCACGAGTCCGATCCGTTCGATCCTTTCATCTCGTTCCATCGACCTCTTCAGATCCAAAGGTAAACACGAGAAAACCCCTACGTGTTGCAATTAATTAAATAGACGATGCTAGGATTATAATCAATGTATGGTGAATTAAATATCCAAGATAGATCCCGGGCGAGGGGTTAACATATGTTTTCCTACAATTGGTATCGAGCGAGGTTCGTAATCTTGGCTCTGCTGGATTAATTCACGTTTGATTATTACGCGCTTAATTAATTGTGGATCTGCTGCTCATCGTGGCTCGTTTTTTGTTTTTGTTGGGTTTTGTTTTTCACCACGAGAAAACCGTGGTTAGATTAGATTTATTTTACGTAAATCTTATCTCGTAAAGAAGAACGAAGATAAAAGCACGAAGACGAGACGATGGGAAAACAGGCTCGCGCGTGTCCTGGATTGTTTCGCGAGCAAGCATCGCGATCATAAGCACGATCGCGAGGGGCGGGCGACGGGGGGGTGAAGGCGAGGCGAGCCTCGGCCGGACGCTGGCGGCAGCCGCAGCGGCGCAGCGCTGCCGCGGCGGTAGCGCGACAGCGGCCGGGCGACGCGGGGGAAACCTCAAATGGCCGAGACCACTCGGCGCATCATGCTTCGACAGCGCCGCGGCGCTCAGCGAGCGCGGTATGGGCGCGAGGGTGGGCGACGCGCGGCACGCTCGGCAGCCGGGTGCGGGTGCGCGCTCGCGCGGATGCCTCGGCACCACTCGGCGCCGGCTGTGCTCGCTTCGATAGTGCTCGGCGGCGACCACGGTGGTGCGCTTGCAAGCGCTGCGAGAACCTCAAACCACGCGGGGTTGGGCGGCGGGCGGCGGCGCGGGCGACGACAGACAGACGCGCCCAGCGGCGCCGGCAACGTGGCTCAGCGGCCGCGGCATGAAGCTCGACGGGTCATGCCGCCATGACCGGAGCGGCCGCATGGAGCACGCAGGCGGCGCACGCATGGCTGGGCTTGGCCAGGCTGTGCTCAGCACGCGACCCAAGATGTTTTTGGGCCAACCCGCCCAAACCCGCCTGCAGACAATTTTTCGTGCCCGCACCCATTTTTTCCGGCCCGATTCCGATTTTAGGCCCAATCCGCCCGCTCCACCGATCCGCCCAAATCCGCTTTTGACGAATCCGTCCGTGCCCGCACGCGAGGTCTGCCAAGTTTAAATCATGCTTTGTAAATCTATGTAATAGATTAGATTTAAATGTGGTTCACGATTGGGCGCGATGAACGCTTTATTTTATTTTTATCGCTCATATGCATGTCGTGGATGTTTAAATAATGCAAGTAGCATGTTATGTATGTTTATATTACGCTGACAAACCTTAAGTGTTTTACGAATTGGATGCGCATAGTAAGCATGCTAGGTTTATCGCGTTTATCAAGCATATATTAGAATTCTGCGAGCATGTTTTACATGTTGAGTTCTATAGAAAAGCATGCTAGGATTACGTGATGATGCATGGACAAACCTTTGAATAAAAAGACTAAGCAAGTAACCCGACAAATTAATTTTTCAAATTAAAATGTCAAGACCTCCACTTTTAATCTCTAAACAAAGTGAGACGCATCGTGAGTAAACGCCCACCCGTGGCTTGCTTGCCTTGCTTATCATAAGTTTGTTAGATGAGATTTCTAAATAAAACTTTTAAATCTATTGAGAAGTGGGAGTTTCATGTGTAAACGCCCACATGCGGGTTTGCATGTGCGATTTTCATAAGTTCTCTAGAGATAGATATAAAAGAGATAACAAAAGAATTTGAATTGAAGCGGTATGGTCCGAGTGAGTATGCCAATTCTAAGAATTCATTTTCAATTGTTAAAATTGTGGTCAATGCTTAGACATCACCTCAAGTACAACTTCCCGCCAAGTCCCTTCTTGCGATAGAGATGTGGTCTAGTAAGGTCCAATCATTAATTTCATTTGTCATAAGGATAAGTTGACATGGATTGAAATTAAACGACTAAAATGTATATTTTAGTCCGGTCGAGGGGTTCATGTAAACGCCCACACGCGTGGCTTGTATGTGGGATTCCTTGGCGATTGGAGGTTTCATTAATATTGTTTTATCAAAAGGTTACAATATTATTGTTACGAATTATTTGCGATCGTATGCTTATGTGTTTACATTATCGCTTCGTATATGTCTCTTATGCCGATTATCTATATGCTCGCACAAAACCGTTATCCGGTCCAAATTTTATCGAGTGGAAACGAAACTTGAATATGTTCTTATCGTTGAAGAACACATGTTTGTTCTCACTACTCCTAAACCCGATGCCCTCATCGACGATCGACTAATGAGCGGCGAGTCAGCGGACTTTGGAATAAGTCAAACAATACGGCTTAATGCTATATGATGACTACTATGTCCAAAGGCTTGCGGTGCAAAGATCGATCGATGGTAGACGCGACCGATATTTGGTCAAGTCTCGAGAGTAAGTTTGGGCAATCGGATCGGACGATTCGCTCCACACAATGAGAGAAATCTTGGCATGTAAGATGGAAAAAGGAAGTTCGGTCCATGAACATGTCTCCCACATGACTCATCTCATGGATAGTCTTGATCGGTTGGGAGGAAGTATTGACGGCGGCCAAGGTCGATATCATCCTCAATACACCGCCCAAGTCTTTTGAGAACTACAGAATGCGATCATGAGCAAGACCGAGTTTACACTTAGTCGGGTTGTTTAATGATCTCGTGGTCGTGGAAGGAGTTATGGGAAAAGGAGCACATGCTCTTGCTAGCACATCTTAGGGCCCAAAATTTTCGTTGCAAAATGGAAATAGAAAAAGCGGACCAAAGGTGGAAGAGGCAAGGCAAATAGTGGGAGTAATGGAACAAGAACATGGTTGCCATCGGAGGCTTGAAGAAGCAAAGGAGAAGAGCAAGTGCTTCAGTGCGGTAAGACTAGGCATTGGAAGGCCAGTGCCCTATGCTCAAGGCTCAAAGTGCGTCGCTTGTTTTAGTAACGGAAACATGTTTAGCGACTTGTTCTACCCATTCTTGGGTAGTAGATACGGCGCAACCGATCATGTTTGTTACACCTTGCTGGGGTTCCCGCGGACAAGGGAGCTGTTTGATGGGAGATAACGATTCCATAGGCAACGCGGAAAAGTCGAGGCCGTTGCGTTGGAGATGTTACTTTATGTTTTGAGAAAACAGCTTTAGTTTTTAAAAGACGCTTTATATGTGCCGGATTTTCATGGAACCTTGTTTCTGTTTCAAATTATTTACTCATGGATATTCATGTTATTTTTGATAGTGGTGTTTCTATCATAAGAAATGACGAAGTTATCGTGTTGCACGTTATATAATTCGCTTTATACTATTTCCGCCAAACATAATACCTATAACTATGTTGCATCTTCATCAAACCCTAAAAGAGAAAGTTTTCTTAGAAGATGACTCTACTTTTCTATGGCATCTTAGATTAGGTCACATCAATCTAAATAGATCCAAAGGCGGCTAAGAATGGGCGCTGGGTAATCTCACGGTTACTCCGCTCCGATCCGCGAATCTGTATAGAAGGTAAGATGTCGACCGGACCTTCAAAGCGAAGGGTTATAGAGCCAAAGAAATGTTGGAGTTAGTTCATTTCACCGTGTGGACCGATGTCCACACAAGCTCGTGGAGTACGAGTATTTTGTCACTTCATTGACGATTACTCAAGGTACGGATACGTATACCGCTTCACCGCAAAATCGAATGCTTTGAGAAATTCAAAGAGTTTAAGGCGGAAGTGGAGCGAAGCTAGGTAAAGTATCAAGTCATCTGCGCTCGATCGCGGTGGCTAATACCTCAAGAACGAGTTTATGGACTATTTAGTGAAGTGTGGGATTACATCCCGGCAAGCCTTCACCGGGCACACCACACAAAATGGTGTGTCGAGCGAAGAAATAGGACTCTTTTGGAAATGGTTAGATCTATGATGAGTTATGCTACATTGCCTATTTCGTTCTGGGGGTATGCCTTAGAGACGGCGGCATACTTGCTAAATCTAGTACCGCCCAAGTCAATCGAGAAGACCCTTTCGAGTTGTGGTTTGGGCGCAAGCTCAGTTTAAGCCACATAAGAATATGGGGCGATCCGACACGTCTTTGAACAAGAAGGCTGACATGTTGGAGGCTAGATCCGACGCAAAATTTGTTTATTGGCTATCCTAGAGGAACGAAAAGGTGGTTTATTCTATAGTCTAAGGATCGGAAGGTCATTATTAGCACTAATGCTCGATTCTTAGAAGAGGACTACATGAAAAATCATAAATCCAAAGTTGAAATCATTCTTCAAGAATTAGAAGATGATCTTATTCCACCACCGATTAGCCAAAGGTGCGAGATGTCGAGTCTAGTGGAAGGATCGACACCGATACTTCAAGAAATGAAGTTGGTCGAGTTCCACCTGAGATACCGACCGCATAAGTGGTATCTACCCAACAAGTTGTGCAAGATAGAGAACCACAAGTTAATGCACCCACCGCTGTCATTGTGTCTATAGCACTCGTCAGTAGTGAGAGGTTGTTCGTCAACCCGAGCGATTTATGTTCGGGAGAATCTTTGATTTAGTCCCGTAAAACGAACATGCGATAATCGACCCATGGACGCATTGCAGAGGCGTTATAAGACAATGATGCAAGATCATGGAACTTACGTTTGACGAGGTGGTAAAGTCCCATGGATTTACCCAATGCCTAGCGAAAGTTGTGTGTATCATTTAGATGTCAACGGTGATGTGGTATTTTTGCACTTTATGTAGATGACATTCTTCTATTTGGCAACAATGTGAAGTTGTTATCGGATACAAAGAGTTAGTTATCCGATCGGTTTCAAATGAAAGACTAAGGAGATACTGTACATTCTTGGGATCAAGGTTTACCGAGATCGCAAGAGGAAAATGTTGAGCTTATCTCAGGCATCTTGCATTGATACTGTGACTACTCGTTTTAGTATGCAGACCGCCTAGAAAGGATTGCTACTTTTCAGACATGGCGTTCCTTTATCTAAGGAGCAGTCACTTTTGACTGCAAAGGAGATAGAGGAAATGAGACAAGTTCCCTAAGTTTCCGCCTTAGGAAGTCTCATGTATGCAATGCTATGCACGAGGCTCGATATCTGCTGTGCAGTAGGCATAGTAGCCAGATATCAGTCTAACCCTGGACAAGCACATTGGACTGCAGTAAAGCATATACTCAAGTACCTGAAAAGGACTCGAGATTATAGGCTAGTTTACCATGCAGATAGTCTAATGCCTTTGGGTTATACAGAACTGGATTTCCAAGCTGACCGTGATAAGAATAAGTCTACCTCAGACTATGTGTTTACCTTGTGAGGTGGAGCCGTATCCTGGCGGAGTGCAAAGCAAGCGATGCATTGCGGACTCTACCATGGAAGCGAACATGTAGCCACTTGAAGGCTACTAAGGAGGCGGTATGGTTCAAGAACTACCTCAAGGATCTAGATGTGGTACCTGGTTTGCCCAAGAGTATCATAGTTTACTGTGATAACTCAGGTGCAATGGCAAACTCGAAGGAACCACAGACCCACAAGGCGACCAAACACATAGAGAGAAAGTACCATGTCATACGAGAAATCGTTAGACGAGGGGACGTGCTGATTGCAAAGATTGATACGACGGATAACCTAGCGGATCCATTCACTAAAGCCTGCCGCAATAAGTCTACGTCGGGACGTTAGAGGGCTTGAATTGCGCTAGATGGCACCCACTTAGAAAGGAAACTTTTGTATAAGTGGGAGAAGCAAAGTGATGGTTGTGTAATAGCTAGTAGAGAGACACATTGTATACTAAAAGTTTGCTTTAGTATAAGTGGGAGATTGTTGGATTTGTATACTGAAAGCAGTTTGGTTGAGCTTGTATACAATGTTTCCTGTTACCACTATTACAATCTCCTATCTGATTTGAATACTTGATTGCATATATCTGTGTCCCCTTATCTCATATATAAGTTAGATCATACAAATTGTGTAGAAGATCACGAAGCTTCGTATGATTGGTCAAGCTTAATGAGATATAAAAGTTTCAAACCGAGACAACTTAAGGACGAGTTGTCGGTTTGAGGCCGCAGATAGATAAGAAGTGACTTGACTTAGTTGCTTGTCTATGCCGGCACGCGTCTCGACGTATGAAGGATCACAGCGAGATGTGTTCTTCTTTCCACCGTCGTGAAGAACTAAGATCTCGGTGACTTACGATGATCTAAACCTCGATAAGGTATTAGGTGAGTATGAGTTGTTGTCCATCACTTTGACTTGTTATGAGTGAGGTTATATGTTCTAACCCAAGATTCTCGCGATCTTGGGTGGTGGCGTTTTGACATGTCACGCTAGTTATCTCAGACGAGTCACCGTATCCGTTAAGGATGATGACGCCCCTTAAGGAGCTCAAAAGGTTTATTGTACTAAACCCCGCAGTTGAGTTAGCTCAAGTACAATAATAAGGTTGAGTGGTACTACTTAAGGAAATGAAGTTATTAATCGTTTTAAGCAAATGATTGCTATAAATGATTAACGGACGTTCGATATCTTAAATACGGGATTCAGAATGTCTAAGTGCAAGCCCGACTCAACTTCGGTAATAAAGGGGTAAGTCGGCATTCTTTCTCTAGTGGCATGATCGAATGTTTATAAATTAATTTATGTTCTGGGCTGAACATAAGATAATTAATTTATTTGAGGCCCATCTTTATTCCTTGCATTTGATCCTGGCCTGGCCCATCCAGGCCCATAGCCAAGGAGAAATCGGCGCCTATTTACTCTACAAGGAAAGGATTTTATTCTCTTTATCCCACAAGGATATTATTATATTTATGGTATATGCATAGATCCTTACCATATAAGACTATGGTAATAATCCTGAGATTATGGAAATAATCCTGAGAGTATGGAAATAATCCTGAGATTATGGTAATTTTCCATATAGGATTATGGTAATTTCCATATAGGATTATGGTAATTTCCATATGGGATTAAGGTAGTGCATTATAAATATAAGGTATGAGATAGAATCAAGGTTAATCATCAATTCATTAACCTAGAATTTTCGTGAGTCTCCATTGTGTGTTGGAGAGTGATTCTAAAATTGTGCCTAGAGAGATTGGGTGATTTTTCCAAGCATTCTCCATAGATCGTCCTCACCGACGCTGGAGATTGGGCAACCGAGATACTGTCCGTAAGGTCAAAGCACGAGTCCGATCCGTTCGATCCTTTCATCTCGTTCCATCGACCTCTTCAGATCCAAAGGTAAACACAAAGAAAACCCCTACGTGTTGCAATTAATTAAATAGACGATGCTAGGATTATAATCAATGTATGGTGAATTAAATATCCAAGATAGATCCTCGGGGCGAGGGGTTAACATATGTTTTCCCTTCACTTAAGAAGTGCCCACATAATCTTTTTTCCCCGCAGCTGTATTGGCAATTCTTCTACGATGGTTTGCACCAACCCTTGCAATATATGGCAGATAATGTCGCGGGAGGAAATATTGGGAATGTCACCGCCACCACTCTAGAAGGGATTTTTGAGACCATGGCAGCTAATTCCAGACAAAAGTCATCAAGAAGAGACAGTGTTTCTGTGAGCGTGGTGGAGCCCAACAACGCTTTGACTAAGCAGTTGGCGAGCTTGATGCGAGAAGTTCAGCAATTGAAGCTGAAAACGACTGACACACCTATCCAGCAGATCCAGGAACTGGGCCCTTGTGGGGTATGCCAGGAGATAGGACATGAAAGTGATACGTGTCCCAACATGGGAGAATTCACCAAGGAAGGAGGAGCCGAGGCCTATGCCATGCATGGGTACCAGTCTCAACAACAGACATACGAGCAACCCCAGCAACAGCCCGACCCCTGTTGGAACCGCCAATCCAACTCTGGATGGCGAAATCAGAACCAGGGCCAAGGATCTGGATCTAATACCCAGTTTCATCGGACACCTCAATATCCATCTCAAGCACAACCACAACGACTTGGTGCTCCGCCAAGAATACCCTTATAAGCGCATCAACAAAGAGCAAGACCAAGGTCCTCCGGTCGGTACCAACCACCACAAGAAGCATTCAACCGCCACAAAGCAGCATCAACCACCTCAAAGAAGCACCAACCGCCCAAAGTTAGCACTCAACCGCCAGGCGTTATCAATCACCGCAACAGAGACCTCTTGTTGAAGAGGCCCTTGACTCCTACATCGCAACCAATAATCAGAGAGCTGAGAGTACTGAAGCTTCTTTGAAGCGTCTCGAGGATACTATGGGGCAGATTGCTACATCCTTGAGCAATCTTCAGCAGCAAAATAAGAAGGTTAAGTTGTCGGGGTAAGCTCACCAAGCCCAAGCCATAACCGTGCTTAGGAGTGGGAAAGTGGTCGACAACAAAGTCGAGATGCCTGTTCAAACGGCTCCGGAGAAAACCGAGTCCCCAGGGGAGAAGAGCAGCAATTTACACAAGGCTGCTAATCCATACATCCCACCAAGCCAAACCGCTAGAGCTCCATTCACTCCACAAGTCCCTTATCCTAATAGATTGAGGAATGTCAAGCAAGAGCAGCAATTCAGTGATTTCTACAAGCTTCTCTCGAAGGTGAATGTCAACTTACCTTTGCTTGACATTATTCGGAATGTGCCCGCTTATGTTAAGTTTTTCAAAGAGCTCGCCTCTAAGAAGAAAAATCTGGGAGATTATGATAAGGTGATCGTCTCCGAGATGGCAAATTCTATCATGCAACTTCCCCTTCCGCCTAAGCTTCACGACCCAAGGAGTTTTGTTATCAAAATCACATTGGGGAATGGGAAGGAGGCCTCTGGGATGCTAGAATTGGGGGCCGGATTTGACTTGATGTCGTACTCGATTTTCCAACAACTTGAGCTCGGGGAGCTGAAGTCCACTCGGATGAGCCTACATCTTGCTGATAGGTCCGTTAGATACCCCAAGGGTATAATTGAGGACGTGTTGGTACGAGTGGGGGGTTTGATTGTACCAGTTGATTTTGTCGTTTTGGAAGGAGGAGACGTGCATGAGGACGGAAAAGCACAGACTCTCTTGTTGGGAAGACCATTCATGGCTACTACTAATACCTTGCTGGATGTCAAGAGTGGCACAATCAAGATGTCAGTTCTAGGAGAGTCTGTCACATTCTCCATACGAGGTAGTCTAAATGCTCCTTCTGCAAATTTCATTGATGACTGTTCTTTTATAGATGCTATTGATCCCCTGGTCGAGGATGTGTTTTTACAGGGAAATTATGTGGAAGAAGTTTTTGCAGGATCAGCAGAGAAAGAGGAGTATGCAAGGAAAATCGCAAGCAAACCACAGCCGGTTGTGGAATTGAAAGAGCTACCTTCCCATTTGAAGTACGTCTACCTCGAGGATGGGGAAGTTAAGCCAGTTATTATCTCTTCAACTTTGGCTCGAGAAGAGGAGGATGCTCTTGTGGGAATTCTCAAGAAGAACAAAATTAGCTATTGGATGGAGTCTTGCTGATATTGGAGGTTAACCCGGCCACATGCATGCATCGCATTGCTCTCGAGGAAGGAGCCCGACCGGTGAGAGATGCCCAGCGGAGGTTAGACCCGGTCCTATCGGAGGTCGTGAAGAAGGAGATCCTTAAGCTCTTGGCGGAGGGCCTTATCTTTCCCATTGCTGATAGCGAATGGGTGAGTCCGGTCCATGTTGTCCCCAAAAAGGGAGGAATCACGGAGGCCAAGAATGACAAGGAAGAGTTAGTACCGGTTCGATCCACGACAGGGTGGCGCATGTGCATTGACTACCGCAAATTGAATGCGGCCACCAAAAATGATCATTTCCCACTACCTTTTATTGACCAGATGCTAGACAAGTTAGCAGGTCATGATTATTATTGTTTCCTTGACGGGTTTTCTGGCTATTATCAGGTTGCAATCGCACCAGAGGCCTAAGCTAAGATAGCTTTCACTAGCCCTTTCTATACATTTTCTTACCGGCGTATGCCTATCGGTCTTTGCAACGCGCCCGGGACCTTCCAACGGTGCATGATGTCCATATTTTTGGAGATGATCTGCAATTTCATTGAGGTATTCATGGATGATTTCTTTGGTTTTGGTTCATCTTTTGATGATTGTTTGTCTAAGATTGACCTTGTTTTGAGATGTTGTGTTGAGAGTAACTTAACTCTTAGTTGGGAGAAGAGCCATTTTATGGTCAGTAGTGGCATTGTGTTGGGGCACGTCGTGTCTAGTCGGGAGATAGAGGTTGATAGAGCTAAGGTGGAGGTGATTGAAAAATTACCCACACCAAGGGATGTTAAGGGAATAAGGAGTTTCTCGGGTCACGCTAGTTTTTACCGTCGTTTTATTAAGGACTTTTCCAAAATATGTCACCCCATTTGTCGTCTGTTAGCTCAAGATTCTCCTTTTCATTTTGATAATGACTGCCTTAATGCTTTTACTATGTTGAAGGAGAGATTGAGTAGTGCCCCTGTCGTTGTTGGTCCTAATTGGTCTCTTCCATTTGAAATCATGTGTGATGCCTCTAATTCTGTTGTAGGAGCTGTCCTAGTTCAAAGGGTTGATAATATGTTGCGTGTGATTTACTATGCGAGCTTAACTCTTAATCTTGCTCAAGTAAATTATACAACCACTAAGAAAAAGATGCTTGCTGTGATTTTTGCTCTTGATAAGTTTCGTGCTTACATCATTGGTTCTAGAGTAATAATCCATAGTGATCATGCTGCCCTTCGATATTTGTTGACCAAACCCCAGGCCAAGCCTAGACTTATTAGATGGGTGCTCCTATTGCAAGAATTTGACTTAGAGATTCGGGATATGAAAGGTAGGGAGAATGTCGATGTCGATCATTTGTCTCGATTAGATAGTCCCCCTTCCCAATCTACTGTAGGCCCCATCACAGAGTCATTCCCTTATGAACATGCTTATAGTGTCTCTGCTGAGCCTTGGTTTGTCGACATTATCAATTTTTTTGCTTGTGGTGAACTGAGATCTGACCTTACTTCCCAAGCAAGGAAGCGTTTTCTACATGTGTGCAGACAATACTATTGGGAAGATCCTTATCTTTTCAAGTTAGGAAAGGACGATGTGATCCGGCGTTGTGTCGTTGAGGAGGAACAACCTAAAGTGTTGAAGATGTGCCAAGCCCATTGTGGTGGACATTTTGAGGGCGTAAGACGCCCATAAGGTCCTCAGGTCAGTTTATTTTGTCTTTCCTCTTTAAAGATGCCCATGTTTTCTATCTTTCCTGTGATCGGTGTCAACAGGTTGGGTCGATTGGTAGAAGAAATGAAATGCCCCTTAATAATGTGTTGGTGGTCGAAATTTTTTATGTGTGGGGGATTGACTTCATGGGACCTTTCCCTAAGTCGTATGGGTACGAGTACATTTTGTTTGCCGTCGATTACGTGTCCAAGTGGGTTGAGGCTATCCCCACAAGGACATGTGATTCTCATATTGTACTCAAGTTTGTGCCGGAGAACATTTTATGCAGGTTTGGTTTTCCCCGTGCAATAATTAGTGATGGCAGGAAGCACTTCTGCAATAAGCTGTTCGTGAAACTAATGAAAAGAATGGAATTACGCACAAGATCGCCACCCCTTACCACCCACAGACGTCGGGTCAGGCCGAAACTAGCAATCGACAAATCAAGGGCATCCTCAAGAAGACTGTGCAGCCCTCAAGGAAAGATTGGGCAAACAAACTGATTGACGCTCTTTGGGCGTATCGTACCGCATACAATAGCATCTTGGGAATGAGCCCATACCGTCTTGTGTGTGGGAAGGCGTGTCATTACCTGTGGAGGTTGAACACAAGGCCTATTGGGCCATAAAAGCTTCCAACTTGGATCTCTCCAAAGCTGCAGAGCATCGCCTACTTCAGATGTCCGAGTTAGACGAGCTGCGTAATGAGGCATATGATAATGCTCGGATCTACAAAGACAAGGTCAAGGCTCTCCACGACAAGCGGATTGTGCACAAAGATCTCCAACCTGGGATGAAAGTGTTGTTGTTCAATTCCCGTTTGAAGCTCTTTCTCGGGAAATTAAAATCCCGTTGGAGTGGTCCCTTTGTTGTCAAAGATGTGAAGCAATATGGTTCGGTGGAACTCACCAAGGAAGGGTTCGGTGGACTCCTTTTTGGTAAATGGTTAACGGGTAAAACCTTATGTTGCAGGCGATCAATACAATCTCACTGTGGAGTCGACTCGTGTCATCGACCCACCCTCGTCTTGAACATCTCTACGTCGAGCTTTCGACAATAAACAAAGCGTCACGTGGAGACCTATCCATGATTCGGTAACCTATTTTTCCACT
The DNA here is from genome assembly GCA_036937905.1 of Salvia rosmarinus. NCBI lineage: Eukaryota > Viridiplantae > Streptophyta > Magnoliopsida > Lamiales > Lamiaceae > Salvia > Salvia rosmarinus. The sequence goes on from CM072817.1 coordinate 43,969,756, forward strand.
TTTGGTGTCATGTTGGTTTTTGTCTAAACCTCGTTTGGAGGGTAGTTTTGTTCTTTTGTTTGTTTACAGGAATCGACACCACGCCCGTGGGTTTATCTTGGTTATATAAAAAAAAGTTACCTCGATTTTCGCACACACCGCCACCGACCCTTGATGTCGATACCAGACAGGGCAGTACTGTTCTCTTAATCTTTGTTTTATACTTATGTCTTGTTGCAATGAGGACATTGCTTTGTCTTGTGGGGGGGGGGCATGGCCTTCTGGCTGTCTCCTTGTCGTTGTGTTGGGTTTTCTGTTTTCAGCCACCAACACATTATTAAGGGGCATTTCATTTCTTCTACCAATCGACCGAACCCGTTGACACCGATCACAGGAAAGATAGAAAGCATGGACATCTTTAAAGAGGGAAGGCCAAAATAAACCTGACTGGAGGACCTTATGGGCCATCTTCTTCCCTCCAAAATGTCCACCACAATGGGCTTGGTGGCACATCTCCAATACTTTAGGTTGTTCCTCTTCAACGACACAACGCCGGATCACATCGTCCTTTCCTAACTTGAAAAGATAAGGATCTTCCCAATAGTATTGCCTGCACACATGTAGAAAATGATTCCTTGCTTGGGAAGTAAGGTCAGATCTCAGTTCACCACAAGCCAAAAATTTGACAATGTCGACAAACCAAGGCTCAGCAAAGACACTATAAGCATGTTCATAAGGGAAGGACTCTGTGATGGGGCCTATAGTAGACTGGGAAGGGGGACTATCTAATCGAGACAAATGATCGGCAATGACATTCTCACTACCTTTCCTATCCCAAATCTCTAAGTCAAATTCTTGCAATAGGAGCACTTATCTAATAAGTCTAGGCTTGGCCTGGGGTTTGGTCAACAAATATCGAAGGGCAGCATGATCACTATGGATTATTACTCTAGAACCAATGGTGTAAGCACGAAACTTATCAAGAGTAAAAATCGCAGCAAGCATCACTTTTTCAGTGGTTGTATAATTTACTTGAGCAGGATTAAGAGTTAAGCTCGCATAGTAAATCACACGCAACATATTATCAACCCGTTGACCTAGGACAGCTCCTACAGCAGAATTAGAGGCACCACACATGATTTCAAACGGAAGAGACCAATTAGGACCAACAACGACAGGGGCACTACTCAATCTCTCCTTCAACGTAGTAAAAGCATTAAGGCAGTCATTATCAAAATGAAAAGGAGAATCCTGAGCTAACAGACGATAGAGGGGTTGACATATTTTGGAAAAGTCCTTAATGAAACGACGGTAAAAACCAGCGTGACCCAAGAAACTCCTTATTCCCTTAACATCCCTTGGTGGGGGCAATTTTTCAATCACCTCCACCTTAGCTCTATCAACCTCTATCCCCCGACTAGACACGACGTGCCCCAACACAATGCCACTAATGACCATAAAATGGCTCTTCTCCCGACTAAGAGTTAAGTTACTCTCAACACAACATCTCAAAACACGGTCAATCTTAGACAAACAATCATCAAAAGATGAACTGAAAACGGAGAAATCGTCCATGAATACCTCAATGAAATAGCCGATCATCTCCGAAAATATGGATATCATGCACCGTTGGAAGGTCCCGGGCGCATTGCAGAGACCGAAAGGCATACACCGGTAAGCAAATGTACAGAAAGGGCTAGTGAAAGCCGTCTTAGCTTGGTCCTCTAGTGCGATTGCAAATGTACAGAAAGGGCCAGACAACCCGTCAAGAAAATAATAATTATCATGACCTGCTAACTTGTCTAGCATCTGGTCAATAAAAGGTAGTGGGAAATTATCCTTTTTGGTGGCCGCATTCAATTTACAGTAGTCAATGCACATGCGCCACCCTGTCGTGGCTCGAACCGGTACTAACTCTCCCTTGTCATTCTTGGCCACCGTGATTCCTCCCTTCTTGGGGAAAACATGGACCAGACTCACCCATTCGCTATCAGCAATGGGAAAGATAAGGCCCTCCGCCAAGAGTTTAAGGATCTCCTTCTTCACGACCTCCGATGGGACCGGTTTAACCTCGTTGGGCATCTTTCACCGGTTGGGCTCCTTCCTCGAGAGCAATGCGATGCATGCATGTGGCCGGGTTAATCCCTCGAATGTCGGCAAGACTCTAATTTGTTCTTCTTGAGAATTCCCACAAGAGCATCCTCCTCTTCTCGAGCCAAAGTTGAAGAGATAATAATTGGCTTAACTTTTCAATCCTCGAGGTAGACGTACTTCAAATGGGAAGGTAGCTCTTTCAATTCCACAACCGCTGTGTTTTGCTTGCAATTTTCCTTGCATACTCCTCTTCATCTGCCGATCCTGCAAAAACTTCTTCTACATAATTTCCCAGTAAAAACAAATCCTCGACCAGGGGATCAATAGCATCTATAAAAGAACAATCATCAATGAAATATGCAGAATGAGCATTTAGACTACCTCGTACGGAGAATGTGACAGACTCTCCTAGAACTGACATCTTGATTATAGCGCTCTTGACATCCAGCAATGTATTAGTAGTAGCCATGAATGGTCTTCCCAACAAGAGAGTATGTGCTTTTCCGTCCTCATGCACGTCTCCTACTTCCAAAACAACAAAATCAACTGGTACAATCAAACCCCCCACTCGTACCAACACGTCCTCAATTATACCCTTGGGGAATCTAACGGACCTATCAGCAATATATAGGCTCATCCGAGTGGACTTTAGCTCCCCGAGCTCAAGTTGTTGGAAAATCGAGTACGGCATCAAGTTAATTCCGACCCCCAAGTCTAGCATCCCGGAGACCTCCTTCCCATTCCCCAATGTGATTTTGATAACAAAACTCCCTGGGTCGCGAAGCTTGGGCGGAAGGAAAAGTTGCATGATAGAATTTACCGTCTCGGAGACAATCACCTTGTCATAATCACCCAGCTTTCTCTTCTTGGAGGTGAGCTCTTTGAAAAACTTAACATAAGCGGGCACATTCCGGATAATGTCAAGCAAAAAGGTAAGTTGACATTCACCTTCGAGAGCAGCTTGTAGAAATCACTGAATTGCTGCTCTTGCTTAACATTCCTCAATCTATTAGGATAAGGGACTTGTGGAGTGAATGGAGCTCTAGCGGTTTGGCTTGGTGGGATGTATGGATTAGCAGCCTTGTGTAAATTGTTGCCCTTCTCCCCTGGGGACTCGGTCTTCTCCGGAGCCGTTTGTACATGTATCTCGACTTTGTTGTCGACCATTTTCCCACTCCTAAGCACGGTTATGGCTTGGGCTTGGTGAGCTTGCCCGGACAACTTACCCTTCTTATTTTGCTGCTGAAGATTGCTCAAGGATGTAGCAATCTTCCCCATAGTATCCTCGAGACTATTCAAAGAAGCTTGAGACTCTCTCTCTCTAATTATTGGTGCGATGTAGGAGTCAAGGGCCCTTCAACAGAGGTCTCGTTGTGTGGTTGATAACGCTGTGGCGGTTAGTACTGCTGAGGCGGTTGGTACTGCTGTGGCAGTTGGTACTGCTGTGGTGGTTGGTACCGACCTGGAGGACCTTGGTACTGTTGTTGTTGGTACTGCCTATAAGGGTATTGCTGCGGTAGAGCACCAAGTCGTTGTGGTTGTGCTTGAGATGGATATTGAGGTGTCCGATGAAACGGGGTATTAGATCCAGATCCTTGGCCCTGGTTCTGATTTTGCCATCCAGAGTTGGGTTTGTAGGGAAAACATAAGTTAAGCCCTCGCCCCGAGGATCTATCTTGGGTGTTTAATTCACCATACATTGATTATATTCCTAGCATGCGTCTATATAATTAATTGCAACACGTTGGGGTTTTTCTCGTGTTTACCTTTGGATCTATCGAGGTGGATCGAACGGGATGAACGGATCGGTCGGAACGGAACGATCGACTCGTGCTTTGACCTTCTGGACTGTATCCCGGTTACCCAAACTCCAACGTCGAGTGAGGACGATCTATGGAGAATGCTTCGGAAAATCACCCAATGCTCTCTATGATATTTTCGAAAACTCTCACAAGAACTATGTGATGGACGAAAATTTGATGTAGGATTAATGAGCATTAACCTAGACTTTATCTCTTACCATATATTTATAATGCATTACCATAATCCCATAAGGAAAGGATCCATGCATATCCCATAAATATAATAATATCCTTATAGGATAAAGAGAATAAAATCTTGCTATAGAGAGCAACATGGGGACCGATTTTCTCAAGCTAAAGGGCCCGGACGGGCCAAATTTGGATCAAATGCAAGGAATAAAGATGGGCCTCAAATAAATTAATTATCTTATGTTCAGCCCAGAACATAAATTAATTTATAAACATTCGATCATGCCACTAGAGAAAGAATGCTAACTTACCCCTTTATTACCGATGGTGAGTCGGGCTTGCACTTAGACATTACGAATCCCCGTATTTAAGATATCGAACGTCCATTAATTATTTATAGCATTCTCGATCGCTTAAAATAATTAATATCTTTAATTCCTTAAGTAGTACCACTCAACCTTATTATTGTACTTGAGCTAACTCAACCGCGGGGTTTAGTACAATAAACATTTTGAGCTCCTTAAGGGACGCCATCATCCTAAACGGATACGGTGACTCGACTGTATAACTAGCGTGACATACAAGACCGCCACCACCCAAGATGCGGAGAATTGGTTAGAACATATAACCCTCACCCATAACAAGTCAAAGTGATGGTCAAGAACTCATACTCACCTAATACCTTATCGAGGTTTAGATCATCGTAAGTCACCGAGATCTTGGTTCTTCACGACGGTCGATAGAAGAACACATCTCACCGTGATCCTTCAATACGCCGAGACGCACAAAGATAGACAAGCAACTAAGTCAAGTCACTTTATCTATATCAGCAGCTATACCTGACAACTCGTCCTCAAGTTGTCTCACCGTGAAACTTTTATATCTCATTAAGCTTGACCAATCATACGGACTTCGTGATCTTCTACACATCGTATGATCTAACTTATATATGAGATAAAGGACACAGATATATGCAATCAAGTATTCAATTCAGATAGAGATTGTAATAGTTGTAACAGAAACATTGTATACAAGCTCAACCAAACCGCTTTCAAGATACAAACCAACAATCTCCCACTTATACTAAAGCAAACTTTAGTATACAATGTGTCTTTCTACTAGCTATTACAAACAACCATCACTTTGCTTCTCCCACTTATACAAAAGTTTCCTTTCTAAGTGGGTGCCATCTAGCGCAATCCAAGTCCTCTAACGTGTCCATCGTAGACTTTTTGCGGCAGCTCTTCGTGAATGGATCCGCTAGATTTTCCGTCGATCAATCTTTTCAATCAAGATGTCACCTCGCCTAACGATTTCTCGATGACATGGTACTTTCTCTCTATGTGTTTGGTCGCCTTAGGGTCCGTGGTTCCTTCGAGTTTGCCATCGCACCGAAAGTTATCACAAGAAACTATGATACTCTTGGGCAAACCAGTACCACACCTAGATCCATGAGGTGGTTCTTGAACCATACAGCCTCCTTAGAAGCCTCCAAGGCGGCTACATATTCGGCTTCCATGGTAGAGTCCGCAATGCATCGCCGCTTTGCACTCCGCCAGATACGGCCCACCTCCCAAGGTAAACACATAGCCCGAGGTCGACTTTTTCTCATCACGGTCGGCTTGGAACCCAGTCAGATAACCCAAAGGCATTAGACTATCTCGCATGGTAACCAGCCTATAATCTCGAGTCCTTTCGTGTACTTGAGTATATGCTTTATCGCAATTCAATGAGCTTGTCCAGGTTAGATTGATATCTAGCTACTATGCCACCGCATAGCGAGATATCGGGCCTCGTGCATAGCATTGCGTACATGAGACTTCCCACGGCGGAAGCGAAGGAACTTGTCTCATTCCTCTATCTCCTTTGCGGTCATAGGTGATCATGTCTTAGATAAAGGAACGCCATGTCCGAAAGGTAGCAATCCTTTCTTGGCGGTGCGCATACTAAAACCAAGAATCACAAGATCAATGTAAGACGCCGAGATAAGCTCAATATTTTCTTCTTGCGATCTCGTAAACCTTGATCCCAAGAATGTACTGCGCATCTCCTAAGTCTTTCATTTGAAAGGCGATCGGATAACCAACTCTTTACGATCGATAATTGACTTCACGTTGTTGCCAACTAGAAGAATGTCATCTACATAAAGTGCAAGAAATACCACATCACCGTTAATATCTAACCGATACACACAACTCGCTAGGCAACTGGGTAAATCCATAAGACTTACCACCTCGTCAAAGCGTAAGTTCCATGATCGGTGGTTGCTTAAGTCCATAAATGGACTTCTTAAGATTCCATACTAGATGCTCTTCACCCTTTACCACATAACCTTGTGTTGATGCATATAGATGTCTCTACCTTCCTCAAGGTAACCGCTTAGAAAAGCGGTTTTAACATCCATTTGCCAAACCTCTAGTTCAAGTGGGTCATGGCGGAAGAATTTCGATGGACTTGAGCATTGCTACAGTGAAAAGGTCTCATCGAAATCGATGCCCTCAATCTGAGTGTACCCTTCGCCACAAGCCCGGCTTTAAAAGTCGAAACCCTCCATCGGAATCTCTTCCTTTGTATATCCACTTACTACCTACGGCTTCCTTCGCCATCCGGTAGAGGTGTCTTTTCATATATATCCATAGCCGTTATGGACTCCATTTCTAAGTCCATAACGGTGTGCCATGATCTTGCATCAATGTCTTGTATCGCCTCCTATGTCCATGGGTCGATTATTGCTGCTCGTTTCTCGACTATATCGAAGATTATCCCACGAACATAAATCGCCGGGTCGACGAACAACCCTTCCACTACGACGAGGTTCTCACGTGCACTATGGCAACGGTGGGTGCGTAAACTTGTGGTTCTCTATCTTGCACAACTTTCTCGGTAGGTACCACTCAGACGGTCGGTATCTCCAATGGAACTCGACCCACTTCAATTTCTTCAAGTATCTGTGTGTCGATCCTCCCACTAGACTCGACATCTCGCACCTTCGCCTAATCGGTGGTGGAATACAATCATCTTCTAATTCTTGAAGAATGATTTCAACTTTGGATTTATGATTTTCATGTAGTCCTCTTCTAAGAATCGAGCATTAGTGCTAATAATGACCTTCCGATCCTTAGACTATAGAATAAACCACCTTCGCTCCTCTAGGATAGCCAATAAACGATTTTGCCGGATCTAGCCTCCAACTTGTCGGCCTTCTTGTTCAAAGACGCAGTCGGATCGCCCATATCCTTATGTGGTTTAAACGGCTTGCGCCCAAACCACAACTCGAAGGGTCTTTTCGATCGACTTGGATGGTACTAGATTTAGCAAGTATGTCACTGCTTCTAAGGCATACCCCGTAAGCGAAATAGGTAATGTTGCATAACTCATCATTCATCTAACCAATTCCAAAAGAGTCCTATTTCTTCGCCCGACACACCATTTTTGTGGTGTGTGCCGGTGAAGTCGCTGGGATGTAATCCCACACTTCACTAGATAGTCCATAAACTCGTTATCGAGGTATTCGCCACCGCGATCGAACGCAGATGACTTGATACTTTTTACCTAGCTTCGCCTCCACTCCGCCTTTAAACTCTTTGAATTTTCTAAGCATTCGGCACTTGCGAAAGCGGTATACGATATCCGCACTCTTGAGTAATCGCCAATGAAAGTGACAAAATACTGCATTCTCCACGAGCTTGTGTGGACATCGGTCCACACAGTCGAATGGACTAACTCCAATATTTCTTTGGCTCTATAACCCTTCGCTTTGAAGGGTCCGGTCGACATCTTACCTTCTATACAGATTCGCAGGCGGGAATGGAGTAATCGTTAGATTACCCAACGCCCATTCTTAGCCGCCTTTGGATCCTATTTAGATTGATGTGACCTAATCTAAGATGCCGAGAAAAGTGGTGTCATCTTGTGAAGAAAACTTTCTTTTAGGGTTTGATGAAGATGCAACATAGTTATAGGTATTATGTTTGCGAAATAGTATAAAGCTTAATTATATAACGTACAACACGTATAACTTCGTCATTTCTTATGATAGAAACACCACTATCAAAAATAACTGAATATCCATGAGAAAATAATTTCAAATGAAACAAGGTTCAAATAGAAAATCCGCACATATAAAACGCCTTTAAAACTAAAACTGCTTCTCAAAACATAAAGTAACATCTCCAACTCGCAACGGCCTCGACTTTCGCTGTTGCCCATGGAGATCGTTATCTCGCCATCAAACAGCCCCTTGTCCGCAGAACCCCCGCAAGTGTAACAAACATGATCGGCATACCAGATCTACTACCCAAGAATGGGTAGAACAAGTCGCTAAACATGTTTCCATTAAAGCAAACGGCGTACTTGAGCCTTGAGCATAGGGCACTTGGCCTTCCAATGCCCGCCCTTACAAGACTGAAGCACTTGCCCTTCTCCTTTGGCTTCTTCAAGCCTCCGTGGCAACCACGCTTGTTCCCATTACTCCCACTATTTGCCTCGCCTCTTCCACCTTTGGTACCCCTTTTCTTTTCCATTTTGCAACGAAAATTTTAGGCCCTTAGACGTGGTAGCAAGAGCATGTGCTCCTTTTCCCATAACTCCTTCCTCAACAACGAGATCATTAAGTAATCGACTAATGTAAACTCGGTCTTGCTCATGATCGCATTCACGCGAAAGTTCTCAAAAGACTTGGGTAAGTGTATTGAGGATGATATCGACCTGTCGCCGTCAATACCTTCTCCCAACCGATCAAGACTATCCATGAGATGAGTCATGGGAGACATGTTCATGGACCGAACTTCCTTCTTCCATCTTACGTGCCAAGATTTCTCTCATTGTGTGGAAGCGATCGTCCGATCCGATCGCCCAAACTTACTCTCGAGACTGACCAAATATCGGTCGCGTCTACCATCGATCGATGTCAGAATGCAAGCCTTTGGACATAGTAGTCATCATATAGCATTTAGCCATATTGTTTGACTTATTCCAAAGTCCGCCGACTCGCCGCTCATTAGTCGATCGTTAGTAAGTGGCATCGGTTTAGAGTAGTGAGAACAAACATGTGTTCTTCAAATGATAAGAACATATTCCATGTTTCGCTTCCACTCGATAAAATTTGGACCGATAACGGATTTTGTGCGAGCATATTGATAATCGTAAGAGACATATCCAAACGATAATGAAAACACATAAGCATACGATCGCATATAATTCGTAATAATAATATTGTAACCTTTGATAAAATAATATTAATTGAAACCTCCAATCGCCAAGGAATCCCACATGCAAGCCACGCGTGTGGACGTTTACACGAACCCCCGACTGCACTAAAATATACCTTTTAGTCGCTTAATTTCAATCCATGTCAACTTAACCTTATGACAAATGAAATTAACGATTGGACCTCACTAGACCACATCACTATCGCAAGAAGGGACTTGGCGGGAAGTTGTACTGAGGTGATGTCTAAGCAATGACCACATTTTTAACAAATAGAAATGAATTCTTAGAATTGGCATACCACTCTGACCATACCGCTTCTAATTCAAATTCTTTTGTTATCTCATTTTATATCTATCTCTAGAGAACTTATGAAAATCGCACATGCAAGCTACGCGCTGTGGACGTTTACACATGAAACTCCCACTTCTCAATAGATTTAAAATGTTTTATTTAGAAATCTCATCTAACAAACTTATGATAAACAAAGGCAAGCAAGCCACGCGTGTGACGCTACTCACAAAGGCGTATCACTTTGTTTAGAGATTAAAAGGTGGAGGTCTCGACATTTTAATTTGGAAAATTAATATGTTGGGTTGTTTGCTTAGTCTTTTTGTTCAAAAGGTTTGTCCATGCAGATCACGTAATCCCTAGCATGCTTGTCTATAGAACTTAACATGTAAAACATGCTCGCAGTAATTCTAAAATATGCTTGAAAACGCGATAAACCTAGCATGCTTACTATGCGCACTTAAATACGTGAAACACTTAAAGGTTTGTCAACGTAATTTAAACATACATAGCATGTTATCGCATAATTTAAACATCCACGACATGCAATGAACGATAAAAATAAAATAAAAACGTTCATCGTGGCCCACTCGTGGAACCTGCACTTTCTTGCCTAATCTATTACATAGAATTGCAAAGTACAGAATTAAACTTCGAAAACGGGCCTCGCGTGCACGGACACGGACCGGATTCGTCAAAACGGATTTGGGCCGGATCGTGAACGGGCCGGATCGGGCCTAAAATCTAGAATCGGGCCGAAAACGGGTTCGGGCCGAAAAATTGGGTTCGGGCCGGGTTTGGGTCGGGTCGGTCCAAGATGTGTTGGGCAGCGCGCAGGGCAGCCCCATGCGCGCCCAAGACCGCCGCCGCCTTCCTCGCTGGCGGGCGTGCTCGCGCTGGGCTGCCTCGCGGTCGCGTGGACGACAACGACCCGCCGAGCTCACCAGCGCTACCGGCCGAACGTCGCCGAGCCGCTGCCGCTGAAGCGCCGCTGGGCATCCGCTGAAAATCGCATGCCCGCATCACCCCCGCCGCCGAGACCTTGCCGAGTTTCCTCGCGCAGACGCGCCGTGGCCGAGAGTCGCCGAGAAAATTGCGCGTTTCGAGGTTTCCGCGTAATTTGCCTCGAGCCCGCCGAACGCGACAGAGCGCGCCGAGGTTTCGCAGCGATAAACGCGCACGCCCGCGCCACCCGCCGCCCACGCTACCCGCCACGACGCTGCTCGGGGCCGCTGCAGCCGCCGCCCGCCCCGCCGAGGCTCGCCGCCACGCCGCCTCGCCCGCCCACGCCGCCATCTCCTCGCGACCGCGATGCTCGCTGCGTGAGAAACCGCCCAGGGACACCCGCGAGATCCGTTTTTCCCCATCGTCTCGCTCTTTCGTGCTTTCGTCTTCGTTTTCTTTTACGTATAAGATTTACGTAAAATAAATCTAATCTAACCACGGATTTTCTCGTGGTGAAAACAAAACCCAACAAAACAAAAACGAGCCACGATGAACGATGATACACAATTAATCAAACGCACGTAATAATCAAACGCGATTAATCTAACAGAGCCAAGATATCGATCCCGTGCTCGATACCAATGTAGGAAAACATATGTTAAGCCTCGCCCGAGGATCTATCTTGGGTGTTTAATTCACCATACATTGATTATATTCCTAGCATGTGTCTATATAATTAATCGCAACACGCTGGGTTTTTCTCGTGTTTACCTCGATCCGTCGAGGTGGATCGAACGGGATGAACGGATCGATCGGAACGGAACGATCGACTCGTGCTTTGACCTTCCGGACTGTATCCCGACACCCAAACTCCAACGCCGAGTGAGGACGATCTATGGAGAATGCTTCGAAAATCACCCAATGCTTCTCTATGATATTTTCGAAACTCTCACAAGAACTATGTGATGGACGAAAATTTGATGTAGGATTAATGAGCATTAACCTGACTTTATCTCTTACCATATATTTATAATGCATTACCATAATCCCATAAGGAAAGGATCCATGCATATCCCATAAATATAATAATATCCTTATAGGATAAAGAGAATAAAATCTTGCTATAGAGAGCAACATGGGGACCGATTTTTCTCAAGCTAAAGGTCTTGGATGGGCCAGCCCAATTGGGGATTAAATGCAAGGAATAAAGATGGGCCTCAAATAAATTAATTATCTTATGTTCAAACCGTAACATAAATTAATTCATAAACATTCGATCATGCCACTAGAGAAAGAATGCCGACTTACCCTTTATTACCGATGGTGAGTCGGGCTTGCACTTAGACATTACGAATCCCCGTATTTAAGATATCGAACGTCCATTAATTATTTATAAGATTCTCGATCGCTTAAAATAATTAATATCTTTAATTCCTTAAGTAGTACCACTCAACCTTATTATTGTACTTGAGCTAATGATCGAGCTAAAACACACTCAAATTACTCGCAATCGCATTGAGGTAATCGAGCGTGGTGTTAACACAGTCGCCCTCAAGGAAAACTTACAGGCGATTGTTCGTGTCGCATACGTAAAAGCTTATTAAAACCTAAACATTCTAATGCCAACGGGGTTTTAAACATGCAAGAATAGAAATACGAGAAATTAAACAATGATCCTAAGTCGGGGTTGTCAATCCCGAGCTAAACTAATAAAGCGATAAATCTAAACTGGGGGTGTCAATCCCTAGTTGAACTATGAAAGCGATAAATCAAAAGCGATATCAATTTATTATTCATAGGGTTTGTCAATCCCTAATCTAAATCTAATTGCACATAAATCATCATCATCAACCAACCAAACAAGAATGTAAATTAAACGAAGCATAATAGATTAAAGCAACATGAACACAATCCATCATCACTATGGAGTTGAATTCAATAAAACCATCAAACGATAATATCGTGAAATTGATTCCAATAAAGTCGATAAATCCAAGAACATAAATCCAACAATAATCTCAAGCAAAGCATGTAAATGTTCAACAGAATTAAGAAACTAATTGCATAAATTGAAAGGATGAAAATGTAAATTAATACTATAAGATCAGTATTCGTTGTCGCGTGAAGAATAGCCGGAAGAAATTGTGGTCCAAGAATGGTGTCGCGGCTGTCTGTCGAAAGATCGAGAACTCCGAGCCCCGTTCAAAAATAACCTAACGCTTATATATAATAAATGAGAGTGAGCGCCGGTTGAATGTGAGCGCAGGTTTAACGGAGGCTTCTGTTCTGTAGGTGAGCGCCGGTTTGGAGCGAGCGCTAGATGAGAAAATGTTCTGTCTCACAAGCGAGCGGGCGTTCATTGGTGAACGCGCGAGGGAAATAGCTGAACGCGCGCTCAAGCTTGAGAGGGCGCTCAAGATATGGGCTGAACCGGCGTTGAGGAAGAGATGGCGCCAAGAAAGGGCTGAACCGGCGCTGAGGAAGAGATGGCGCCAAGATAGGCTGGCCGCGGCTGAACGTGCTCGGGGTGAAGATGGCGCTGAAGTGTGAAAGCAAGCAGGTGAACCGCGCCAAATTTGCTGAACGCGCTGAAAATGGTGGAGAAGAGGCTGAGCGCCGCCATGCCTGAACCGCGCTGGGCGTTCGGAAGCTCGGGCGTTTGCGTGAGCGCGCACGACACTGTTTTGCAGTGTTTTGCTTTGGCCCGCTCTCCTTCGCTCCGAACTCCGATTTGCGCATGGTGTTTGCCTCACGGACTCCTAACACAACGTAATTTACTTCTTATGAAGGACAAAAGCCTTGATTCCTTCTCCATTATTCATGAGAATCATTGAAAGTGTTCAGCGCCGGTTCATGAGCGGCGCGCGGAGTGCACGCTTGCGCGACTTTGAAGGAATGATCCGCTCTCCTCGTCCGAACTCCAAATTGCGATCCGCTTGTGCTCACGGACTCCTATCGAGATGCTCTTCAATATACCTGATCCTTGTCACATCCAATTCATCCTATTTTAATGCCATTTTCTACAAAACATCGAAACAACGAAGTAAGTCCGAATCGATAAATATTAATCAAACCAACGGCATAAATAGGACAAACAACTGAAAATGACATGTAAAACAATACCAAGAATCATCACAAAATCATACCAAACAACTCCCCCACACTTATCCATTTGCTTGTCCTCAAGCAAACTCTATACAAATAAGAGTAGGGAAGATAATTCATGCAACTTCACTCTTAGTCTAATCAATCAAACTTTATTGCTTTTCCCCCACACTTGGTGTTTATGAATTCAAAGATAATGTGAAATAAATCAAGAACGGCAATTGACTTCCAAAAAATAAAAAGGTAATCTCGCCGCACTCCAACTCTCCGTTAGGGGTGAACTAACTAATGTGGTCACCTTTAGCAACAAGTTTCTTTTATATAGCACAAAGAAAGTTTTAACAGATTTTGAATAATATTTGAAAGGTGCACTCGATGAACTCGAGTCTCCTAACGTGGTTTCCCATGTCCATTTCTCAATTTTCGAGAAAGAGGACATAATCCCATCCTCCATTTTAACAATCTCAACAAGATAATCGGAGCTTTCATTCTCCTCATTTTCTACTTCTTTTCATATTTTTTTTATTTATATATAAAATGAAACAAGTATATAGCAACCACAATGTTAACACTCCCTAACATTAGCCTGACAAATCACATAAATTTCCCTATTCAATTTCTATCAATCACGGCCCGCCAATTCACATTATACTCAAATCATATATCACCAAAAGTTTCGAAATTCAAAATCAATTTGATCAATACCACGTAGTTCAACTTGCACAAATCAAGATCCTAACTTACTCAGATAGACAAAGCTTACGTCCAAACAATTAAAATAAGCACAAGGGCACGCTATTAGCAAAGAAACAAAACATCACGCATACAAAACCGAGTAAACATCCCCACATTTTAAATCGAGCACCGTCCCCCTGCTCAAAACATTAAAAGCTCAAAATAACCATAGAGATGATGATACTCGATAATCGATTTAATATGCGATGTAGAGTTGGAGCATCCCGCCTTCATCTCACCGCCGATCAAAATATGCAAAGCCTTCCTTCCCAAATTCAAACAAGACTAACACAAAGATAACAAACAGATCAAAGAACAACAAAACAAGCAAAAGGGAAAGAAAGAAAAACAAAATAAGAAACCGTGGGTAACTCCCATGGTATTCGCTTAACGTCGTGAGCACGACGAATCGCACAACAACGGACTATCCATAGTCCTTCACCGCAGGAATACCATCTCACTGTGAGCATCAATAGTAACCATATATGCACAAAGAACAAGAAAGAAAGAAAATAACAAATCATTTAAGCTCAAGTCGAACATCCTATTCTCCAAAGTGAAATAGATAATTTCAATTCCCAAAGCACAATACTTTGGAGAATTAGGAAGTCGACAAATCATGGATGTTACCTCAACCTTTGTCCTCGAATTGTCCTCCTCTCGATCCCGCATCTAATTGTCGAGGTAGTGCATCACTTCCCGAGTGGGCTTTCGCATGTTGCAACTTCGCACGCCCACTCTTCCTCGCCACCGCCCTGTATCAACTTCCTTGTGGCTCGATTTTGCCCTCATCCTCACGTGCCCATTTTTCCACCATTTCCTCCTCCGTAGAAAAGCTGACCGCCGGACCGACCGGATTGGTTTGGGAGTTCCTCATTGCAAGTTGCCGCTGATACTCAAAATACTTAGCGAATCAGTCCCATTTGTTCCTCTAAACGCCAAGAGTTGCGCTCTATCATCCAATGGCGAACTCGATGGTCGTGGTCGCTCGAGCCTCATAGGGTGAGCTGGAGGCCCCTATTGCATCTTGTTGCAGAACTCGTCCGCCTTCTCACCATCATTTCTAATTTCGCTTGTAAGCTACCGATTTTAGTGTCACAAGATCCACATCCCAAGTCGGCATTCGAGGTGGAGGTGGTCTGTCATGCGGTATGATTATGTGGAAGCAGAGGCGGTTGCTGTGGATATGAGTAATCGAGGTGATTGTTGTGGGTACTCATATTGAGGTGGAGGATGTGGTTGCTCCCAAGAGGCATTGTAGGATTGATCCTCATAGTGTTGCGGATGCGTTGTTCCCGTAGGGATTGGAGGCTCGATCCTCATAGACGTGGAGGTGGTTGATCCCAATATGGATTATAGGCTTGTTGCTCGTGATAGGATCATACGCTGATGCTCGTAGCTCAACGGACATCCCTTAGAAAATCGACTGGGCCCTTCTTCAAAGAAGAATTTGCCCAATATGGGAGTTTCCTCCCCCACCGCCGACCACATTCTGCATCACTGTAACCCCGCATTAATGCACACCAACAACAAAAACAAGATCACACGCACTGGGAGAAAATAACGAAATGTAACAAAAAGAAACACAGAACAAACAACACAAACAATACGCTTAAAGTTTTCCGCAACGCGCCAAAATTGATCGAGCTAAAACACACTAAAATTACTCGCAATCGCACGAGGTAATCGTAGCGTGGTGTTAACACGAGTCGCCTCTCAAGGAAAACTTAACAGTATGCGATTGTTCGTGTCGCATACGTAAAGCGATTAAAACCTAAACATTCTAATGCCAACGGGGTTTTAAACATGCAAGAATAGAAATACGAAATTAAACAATGATCCTAAGTCTGGGGTCACAATCCCGAGCTAAACTAATAAAGCGATAAATCTAAACTAGGTTGTCAATCCCAGTTGAACTATGAAAGCGATAAATCAAAAGTTTATAGCAATTCTATTATTCATAGGGTTTGTCAATCCCTAATCTAAATCTAATTGCACATAAATCATCATCATCAACCAACCAAACAAGAATGTAAATTAAACGAAAGCATAATAGATTAAAGCAACATGAACACAATCCACTGTCACTATGGAGTTGAATTCAATAAAAACCATCAAACGATAATACTGTGAAATTGATTCCAATAAAGCTGATAAATCCAAGAACATAAATCCAACAATAATCTCAAGCAAAGCATGTAAATGTTCAACAGGAATTAAGAAACGAATTGCATAAATTGAAAGGATGAAAAACAGAAATTAATACTATAAGATTGTATCTGTGTTGTCGCGTGAAGAATAGCCGGAAGAAATTGTGGTCCAAGAATGGTGTCGCGGCTGTCTGTCGAAAGATCGAGAACTCCGAGCCCCCGTTCAAAAATAACCTAACGCTTATATATAATAAATGAGAGTGAGCGCCGGTTGAATGTGAGCGCAGGTTTAACGGAGGCTTCGCTCAGAGGCGAGCCGGTTTGAGCGAGCCGCTAGATGAGAAAATGTTCTGTCTCATTGCAGCGGGCGCTCATTGGTGAACGACGAGGGAAATAGCTGAACGCTGCTCAAGCTTGAGAGGGCGCCAAGATATGGGCTGAACGCGCTGAGGAAGAGATGGCGTCAAGAAAGGGGCTGAACCGCGCTGAGGAAGAGATGGCGCCAAGATAAGCACGCGGGCTGAACGTGCTCCTCGGGTGAAGATGGCGCTGAAGTGTGAAAGCAAGCGGTGAACCGCGCCAAATTTGCTGAACGCGCTGAAAATGGTGGAGAAGAGGGCTGAGCGCGCCATGCCTCGAACCGCGCCGGGCGCTTGGAAGTCGGGCTGCTTATGCTGAAGGCATTTACATCGCTTTTGCATGTTTTTGCTTCAGCCTGCTCTCCTTCGTATGAACTCCGATTTGCACATGATTTTCACCCACGGACTCCTTCTTATGAAGGACAAAAGCCTTGATTCCTTCTCCATTATTCATGAGAATCATTGAAAGTGTTCAGCCGGCATGCGAGCGGTGCGCGGAGCGCACGCGGCGCCGACTTTGAAGGAACGATCCGCTCTCCTCGTCCGAACTCCAAATTGCGATCCGCTTGTGCCTACGGACCCTATCGAGACGCTTCTTCAATATACATGATCCTTGTCACATCCAATTCATCCTATTTTAATGCCATTTTCTACAAAACATCGAAACAACGAAGTAAGTCCGAATCGATAAATATTAATCAAACCAACGGCATAAATAGACAAACAACTAAAACGACATGTAAACAATACCAAGAATCATCACAAAATCATACCAAACAAGCTAACTCAACCTCTGCAGGTTTAGTACAATAAACCTTTGAGCTCCTTAGGGGACGCCATCATCCTAAACGGATACGGTGACTGACATGATAACTAGCGTGACATACAAGATCGCCACCACCCAAGATGCGGAGAATTGGTTAGAACATATAACCCTCACCCATAACAAGTCAAAGTGATGGTCAAGAACTCATACTCACCTAATACCTTATCGAGGTTTAGATCATCGTAAGTCACCGAGATCTTGGTTCTTCACGACGGTCGACAGAAGAACACATCTCACCGTGATCCTTCAATACGCCGTAGACGCATCAAAGATAGACAAGCAACTAAGTCAAGTCACTTCTTATCTATATCGCAGCCTATACCGACAACTCGTCCTCAAGTTGTCTCAACAGGAAACTTTTATATCTCATTGCTCGACCAATCATCCACTTCGTGATCTTCTACACATCGTATGATCTAACTTATATATGAGATAAGGGGACACGATATATGCAATCAAGTATTCAATTCAGATAGGAGATTGTAATAGTGGTAACAGGAAACATTGTATACAAGCTCAACCAAACCGCCAAGATATAAATCCAACAGGTTGGTGGTTCCAACCGGTTCGTATATTGCCGGGTTGCTCGCTTGTCTGTTGTTGAGACGGTACTCGCATGGCATAGTCACGCCACCTTGAGGTACTTATCGACCAAACCTCAAGCCAAATCTAGGTTAATTCGCCGGGTTCCGCCTCCTTCAAGAGTTTGATGTTGAGATCGTGATAGAAAGGGTAGTGATAATGGTGTGGCGTATCATCGTCTCGTATGTAGTCTCCTCATATCAATATGTTCACGATGATCTTGCCGAGTCATTCCCTTTGAAAATATTTTTGAATTGTCATCATCCCTTGGTTTGCCGATATTGTTAATTATCTTGCTTGTGGGGAATTGAGACCGATTTAACTTCCCAAGAAATGAAGCGCTTTTCACCGCAGTGCAATATTTTTGGACGATCCCTACCTTTTCAAAATGGGGAAAGACGAGGTTTTACTGCTTTTGTTCTCGAGGAGGATCACACTAGATCCTCGAGCTATGTCACCAATCACACCGTGGAGGATATTTCGTGGACAAAAGACAGCTTTCAAGGTGCTCCAATCGGGTTTATTTTGCCCACTGCTATCACGACCCCACTCGTTATCAACGGGTGATAACCCGAGATGGGCGGACTAATACTAGGAATAGTATTCACAGACATGTATGTGGAAGGCAATGATCGTCACGACAGACATATCATATGAGAATATAGACCTTAAGATTAAACAAACACTTATAACATTTCGCTCAAAAGGATTTAGCCAATGATCCAAAGGATACAACGATCCGAAAGACTTCATAGTTCACTTTGTTATAATATCCAACATGAAAATAAAACAGCTCGTAGTTGCAATGAAAGTGTGTGAATACATATACGACGATATGTATTCAAGGTTATCCATTCCTAACGAACATCAAGGACATACGGCTTTTCAACACTCCTCCATCATCAAGAATCGAGCTCAACCTCGCACATTTAAAACAAACATGCGTGGCTAAGTACAAAGTTTGTACCAAAGTGGACTTATGCCGAAAACATTTTATTTTCATTGGGTTACTCGCTAATATAGTGGTAAGACATGCGGTTTTATTTGAAAATGCCTCAGGCTTACTAAAATATTTTCACGAGTTTATAAAAGTTGCTCGCCAAGCATTTTTCGTGTACGTGATCCATATCCCTTATTATCGCTCCATCATGTTATCATAGTCGAAAGTCGTGAAGGAGGCCTCCTTCTACGACCCCGCGACCGCCGTGAATTGTCCTTACAAAGACACAAATACCATCAAGGTACACGTTAATCCTAGCTGTATAAGTTCTTCCCAAGATAGGATCCGATATCGATTTTCATTCATAAGTTGGGAATAACCCATTAACATCACATCATACATGGATAGATACGACACACAAAACGTAAACATTTTAAAGGTGTAATCATTTAAAGAATTTTAGCATTTGTTGAAAAGCACCGTAAACAAAGACAGCTTGAAAAGACAAAGAAAGTTGATCTATTTTGTAATAAAGCCCACCGAAATTATTGTTCGCCCTTAACGTTTTCCTTACTCGCCAACGCCCACTGGTGCGCGTCATTCACACCTTTATATAAAAAGGATGTTTTAGTACGTCGCTTACGTAATTCGAGACTTACAAAGTCTATAATCAAATTCGATATTTCATATCGACGCGAATCAATTCCTTAATGAATTTAATTCGCTTCTCGACGCCAGATCAATTTAACATTTCTCGCTCTTCGATAGAAACGAGATATGTGTTATAAATGACCAATTTACCCTCTCGTAAATGGTCCAACGCTTTTCTCACGCTTTTTTTTTTTTTTCGATTTCATGACTTTAAACATGAAATCTTTTCATATTAACGTGATATCATTAGCAGATGATACGCCTTACGATATTTATGTATTTATCGAACGCCTTTCAGACGTTGATTTCAAAAGTCAACAATTTTGACTTTTCTTAGTAAATTAATTACTAAGTCTTATTTTAATATTACATTCTTTCGAAAATCAATTTCTAATTGATTTCTTTTATAAACTGTTTTAATATGTTTAAAATAATTTTAAACATATAATTCATTATAAATAATGAATTTAAGGATTAAAATCCTTATTTGAAATTAAAAATAGCTCACGGCTATTTTAAGTTTTATAACTTAAATAATTTCGAAAATTTTTCAAATATGTCTAAAATAATATTTAGACATATACTTTATTAATAAACTTGATTTAAAAGGATTTAAAATCCTTAAAATCTTTAAATATTTTCGTAATTATAATTAATTACCAAATGATGTCTAAAATTTTTCTAATAATATATAGTGTATTATTATACACTATGGTCATTAATATGTCATAATATCAATCAAACATTGTTCAATCATCACCTTAATATTTATTAAGGTCTCGCATTTTTAAAAATGCCCAAAATTTTTTCTAAAATTCTAATAAATTACTACAAGGTCCAAACATTAGTCCATGACATATGTATGTCATATAATTCATGATATACATTTATACACCATATAAATGGTATATAACTCTCGCTTTTTCATTAAGCATATCAAACAATTTTATAAAATTTCCAAACAATATATATCATGCTCATAAACTATAGTATAGCAATATTACATCATAATATGCATCAAAGACCATTTGATCATCACCATTTTTGAGCACAAAGCTCATCGGTTTTTTTGAAACAAATGTAATTGATTTGAAAAATTTTAACAAAATCATAGGATGCATAAAACATACTCAAGATCAATAATACCCTATCAGACATGTTACAAAATAAAATCACACACATATATATATACATATACATGTCTCGGCCTTTTTCAAGAAAATGGTACAAAATTTTCCAAAAATTTCCAATAATAACATCAAATGCATAGAACATATTTTAAGCTAATAATTTAGCATTGCATGTATTAAATAAAAATCACACATTAATCTACATATATACATGCTCGGTTTTCTTCAATAAAAATAGGTAGACATTTCTAAAAATTTCCCAATTAATTTGTATGTACTCTCAATACATCATAGATCAATAATTCCACATTGCATGTACAAATCAAAATCATAAATCCACTTATATATATTTATACATGTTTCGGTCTTTATGAAATAAAATAGTATAGTTCTTCTAAAATGTCAAATAAATTTCCATGTACTCAATACATTATAATTCAAGAATATGCTATTGCATGTTCAAAACAAAATCATTTACCAATATTGACATATAGATATGCTTCGTTCTTTTGGAAACAAATGTACATAATTATTCCAAAATTTCCAAGCAATTTACAAAGAACATATATAACATCATAAATTTATAACCCATGCTCCAAATCATTTTTTTTCATGCTCGATCATCAACACCCTATTTCACATATGTTTCAAAGTTTTTAAAAAAATGTTTCAACCTCGATTTATCATGCTACATATTCTAGAACCATTCATCACCATAGATTCATAAGATTCTTATTCTAGATCATACATGCAAGACTTAGAAAATAAGAACACCAACATCTACACATTTTTCTTCCACCAACAACATGCATACACAAAATCTTTCACAACAAGAACTCAAGAACACATGAAATGTGTTTGTACATTTTCAAGCTTTTCAAAAGAAACAAGTATGGTAGAATCGACTCCTACCTGGATATATAGATTAATGGTGCAATATATAAGATAGTAGGTGTTGTATAGAAAATGTGAAGAGAATTCAAGCTTGGCTATGGAAGAGGAGGTCTCGCACGTGCGTAAAACGGGGAAGAAGGAGAGAGTCGAGAGAGAAACGAGGATTGAGAGAGAATGAGAGTGATATGTAGTGTAGATGTGTTTGAGTGTATGAGAGAGTGAAAAGAAAATCTGAATATCCCCCTATACACTCATTCTCGCCCCTCTCCCTCTCACACAAGAGACTCTTCATGTTCTATATTATTTTATGTAGATAGTGGCACTCTCATGAGTGCCTACACATAGAAATCTGAAAATAGTAATATAATATATATATATATATATATATATAGAGAGACTCACATAAAAATCTGAATATATACATGATATATATATATATAAGAGTGATAGAATAAAATTACACCTTGTTGCATACATTTACGTAGACACGGCTTTTATGCCCAACACACATTAAATTATTTAATGCATGCTAAACATACATATATATATCATATAATATAATTTAGATGATATTTAATATCATAGGTTAATAGCATAAGTGAAGAAAACAAAATAATCCAACTTTGTGTACAAGAAACTAGCTATCGGCTATTTGGACAAATCATAGGTTAAAAATTTTATTTCATGTCATAATTAGGTATATACACCATGGTATGTGATCTAGATAATAATTATAGCATAGGATAATTAAAAGAGCATATTTTGAAAGAAACCCTAATTTCAAAAATTAGGTTTTCAAACTAGATATGGTATTTTACTAATTCTAATGTTCAAGCATTAATTAAATGCTTATTAGTACTGTAATATCATAAAAATACCATAAGAAATAATTTCCTAAAGTTTCTTGATCATTAAAACCATCGCTCATCTTATCTCTAAACGCTGACGCTTGAAAACGCCTCAAACGCTACGATCGACTCATTTTTAAAATGGTCGTAAATACTCGTAATCTCATCATAAAAATATTCCATTAATAATGGAATATAATTCCAAGCTTGATTGCTTAAGAAATATCGTGACATTTCAATAGTCGATATGCATTCGACGTTAAAAATGTACTGCCGATAAAAGTTAATACTTTCGATTTCTTTCATTCACTGACTTTGAGTGAGTGTGTAACAGGAATTTATTCCTTGTAAACAATTGAAATCATACTTGATTTCATATGTGATTTGATTTCACGGCAAAATTTTATTTTACGGGTTTTAAAGACCGTAATTAGTTTTTTAAAAATCATGGGTTATTACATCCTACCCCTTAAAAGAAATTTCGTCCCAAATTTGTATACCTTAAAAGAATAACTGGGTATCGCTCCTTCATCGATCTTCTAGCTCCCACGTGGCTTCTTCTCGTCCGTGGTGATTCCACAAAGACTTTGACCAAATAAATTGATTTATTCCTCAATTGTTGCACTTTATGGTCTATTATTGCGATAGCTCTTCTTCATAACTCATGTCCGATTGAGAACTACGCCGCCTCGACGGATCACGTGTTTTGGATCGTATACATATTTCCTTAGTCGAGATACGTGAAAACATTATGCACATTTCCCAAGTGGGCGAAGAGCCAACTTATAAAGCATCGAGCCTATTCTCTCTAGATCTCGTATGGTCCTATGTAGCGGGTCTTAGTTTTCCTTTCACACCAAATCTCATGATCCCTTCGATGGAGAGATTTTGAGAAATACTTTGTCTCCAACTTCAAATGTAGTCCGATCTACGCCAGACGTCAGTAGGATTTTGTCTCATCTTGAGCTTCCTCGATTCTTCGCTTAACTGTTTGACGATTTCAATCATTTCATTCACCGCTCGCCCTATTATCTTCCTTTCACCTACCTCATCCCAAAGAAAGTGGTGATCTACATTTCGCCATACAAAGCTTCATATGGGGCCATATCAATCGTCATTGATAACTATTATTATAGCAAACTCAATAAGAGGTAAATGTCTTCCCATTTAGCACCTCGATCTAGTACTACGGTTCTCAAAGATATCTTCCGTAGTTTGATTGTCCTTTCCGACCGCCCATCGCCTTGTGGGTGAAATGTCAGATCAAGTTTAACTTTGTTCCCAACTCTTTTGTAGGCTCATCCAAAATTTCGATGTAAACTTGGAGTCTCTATCCGATGTAATAGATTTTGGTACTCCATGTAGCCGTATCACTTCTTTTACGATATTTGGGCTAGTCTATCACCCATATGTATTTTGAATTGGTAAGAAGTGAGCGACTTGGTGAGTCTATCTACTATTACCCATATAGTAGTGTTTCTTTTCGAGACTTAGGTAAACCGAACGAAATCCATCGTTATTTCGTCCCACTTCCATTCTGTATACCCAATGGTTGTAACTTCCCGTAGGACGCTGGTGTAAAGCTTTTACCGTTGGCAAACAAGGCAACGTTTCTACGAAAGAAGCTATGTCTCGCTTCATGCCTTCCCACCGTAATTTCTTTGTGTCTCTGTACATCTTCGCATTGCCTGGGTGGGCGGTATAAGGTGTATCATGAGCTTCACTCATTATGTTGTTCCGAATCTCAACATCATCAGGAACACATATTCTTCCTTTCAACATTAAAGCATTATCTGATGCTTCCTGGAAATTTTCCAATTCGCCAGTTCTCACTCTTTCTCTTATCTTTTCCAACTTTTCCTCAATCCTTTGTCTCTCAATGATCCTTTTTCTTAGATCAGGTGTCATGGTGAGTGTAGCAATACAATTCTTGATCGTCTCTGGCTGTTTAATCAATTCAATTCTTAAATTGCTGAATTCCTCGACAAGTTTATCTTCTCGTGTCAAGAGATATCCCAAATGAGTTTGATTTTACGACTCAAGGCGCCACCACTACATTCGCTTTACCGGTGATAGTTAATACCACGTCGTAATCTTTACTAGTTCGAGCCATCTTCTCGCCTCATGTTTAGATCCCTTGCTCAAAAAGTATTTCAAACTCTTATGATCTCAGATAAATTTCGATCTCACCCATAGAGATGGTGTTCCATATTTTCAAAGGTACGAACCATCGCCGCTAACTCTAAATCGTGTGTTGGGTAGTTTAGCTCATGTGGTCTAAGTTGTCGGATGCGACGCTATTACTTTTCCTTCTTGCATCAAACGCATCCTAGTCCATTCTTCGAGGCGCCAAGATAAACCACATATTCCTTATCTCGATTCCGGATCGCTAACACCGTGCACTTGTTAACTTTTCCTCGAGTTCTTGAAAACTCGCCTCACATTCCTCACCCAAGTGTACTTAACTCCTTTTCAAGTAATTGGGTCATTGGTCTTGCTATTTTGGAGAATCCTCAATGAATCTCCTATAATAACCACCTAACCCTAGAAAACTCCTGATCTCATTCTCGAGTTCATGTGATTTCCATTCTCGCACCGCCCACTTTGGTCGATCCACTTTGATTCCATCACAGACACGATGTGTCCTAGAACATTACTTCCTTTAACCAAAATTGCGATTTGCTAAACTTAGCAAACAATCTTTCATTCCTCAAAGTTTGTAACACCATTCTTAGATGTTCCTTATGGTCTTCCTCATTTTCTAATAGATGAGAATATCATCTATGAAAACCAATACAAACTTGTCTAAGTACGGATGAAACACTCGGTTCATGAGGTCCATAAACACACCGGTGCATTAGTTAATCCGAATGGCATAACTACAAATTCATAATGGCCATATCTTGTTCGAATGCGCTTTTAGCTATGTCTTCGTGTCGCACTGAGTTGATGGTATCCCGACTTGAGGTCGATCTTTGAAAATATGCCCGCTCCTCTCAATTGATCGAATAAATCGCCGATTCTGGTAAAGGATATTTGTTCTCGAGTGTCATCTTGTTCAACTCTCGATAGTCTATACACATTCTTAAGGATCCATCCTTTTCTCGACGAACAAAACAAAGCGCCCCCAAGGCGATACACTAGGTCTAATGAAACCTAGGTCCAACAGCTTGGATTCAATTTTCGCTTCTTCCAATTCCTTTGGGGCCATTCTGTAGGGTGCCTTTGACACCGGAGCCGATCCCGGTTCCAAATCAATGGTAAATTCCAATTGCTCATCGTGAGGTAATCCCGGTAGATCCTTAGAAATACATCCGAAATTCCTTAACAATTTCTATGTCTTCTATCTTCGCCCGCTTTTCTTCTCCGCTCGTAAACGAGAAAAGCATGGTATCCTTTCTTATTCATCATTTTCCTCGCCTTCAATGCGACACAATTGGAACTCTCTTCCCATGTCGATTCCATGGAAATGCGTTGCTTCTTGCCCAGAAAATGAAATGATATTTTCCTTTCCTTGCAAAGAATCGTGGAGTGGTTTGCAGCCAACCACCCATTCCTAGGATTATATCTACGCCACCCATGGACATTATGTTCAAATTATTTGCTAGAACCCTTAGTGATCCTAAGTTCAACTCTAGGTTCGAGCGTAAATGTGTAATACCATAATTCCTCCTATAGGTGAAGAGATTCTCATATCCCGATTCGCCTTTATCGCACTAAGTCCCAACAGATTCACGCATGATTTTGCTATGAAAGAGTGCGAAGCACCCGTGTCGAACAATACTATAACAGTATGTTGAGAAGGATTCCATACCGCCTGTGTTTCGGTCCTGCTCGCTTTGTTGCCGGTGCAAAGCATACGCCCTAGCTTGAGGTAGCCGGTCGGCGTGGTGCCCGCCTTTGCCGGGTCGTTGTCGTTGTCCGGGCCGCTGTCACCGACGCGCCGCTGTGGTTGCTGCCTTCAAGGTCGAGGTGGCTGCCACCGCCGTTGTGGTATTTGTTGTTGTACGCCGCATTGCTGTGGAGGTTGTTGCCATTGTTGCGGCAGTAGTTGTCGCTGAGGTTAATGAAATTGATAGCCCTCGCCGTTGGACATTTCCGGTTGGTTCGCCTTACAATTGTTTCCGAACGTATCCCTGACAAAAGTTTGCGTAATGTCCTTTCATACCGCACCTAAAACAATTTCCATCGCCCGCCATGCACATCCCTGTGCATCTTTCGGCATTTTGGGCACCAAGAGCCCTTCACGCTTCTTGTAGTCCCCTTGTCGAGGAATAAAAGTCGGCTTCCTCCATCCTCGCCTCGTTTGCCGAGTTCCCCGCCACCGCTGCTTGTTACCTTTGTTTTCAAAGCTTCCTCGCTACTATTACCAAAACTAGCATCCCACTTTCTCTTCCTCCGTCCATAGTATTCTCGATCCGAGCCGATCCCGACTTATCATCCGGCATTGCCGCCTCAATGTCCAAAGCCCGTAAGAGCCTCAAGATAAGTCATGTCTCCAAGACCAAGAAGAGACATTCTTATTTCTCGCCTTAACCCCGATCTAAATTTTTCCGCCATCTTTAAACCGTGTCCACTGATCCAAAGGTATATCTAGACATTTCAAAAAGTGCGATCGTAATTGTTACCGACATCTTTTCTCGCTTTAACAAGAAAATTCATGTTCCTTCTTTTTCTTGTAACTTTTCGCACATACTTATCATACACTTCTCTTTAAAATCTTCCCAAGTCAATTCCTCCATCCGCTCACGTGAAAGTTTTCTTCCGGCCTCCCACCGTAAATCAAGCAGCCCATTTAACCGGAAGGCTACACACGATAGTCTTTCTTGTGTTGTGCACCTTAGAAAAGTGAAAATTCTCTCGATGGTTCTCATCCACCGCTCAAAGATCTTCTGGACTACCTTTCCCATCGAAAGTTGGAGGGTTTTGTCTTAAAACACCTCTATCCCGCGGTCGCCGAGGTGGAGGTGGTTGAGGTATGCCTTGTTCCTCCTGCTCCCGAGTTCACCTCATCTCCTAGGTCCGCCCCGCCTTACTTCTCGCTCGGGTCTTGTCTAGAGGCATTCTGTTGTGTAAAATATATCATTAGCATCATGTATCATTTTTATAACTCAATATGTATAATTTCATTTCTTTGTCTTTTAGAAACGATAACTTAAATAAACATTTCATTCTTGTCATACATAAATTTGTTGCAAAAGCCCTCGATCACACATACATACAATTGCAAAAGCACCATAGATAACGATTTTATGAACACAAGTCCTTACATCAAGGATTACTCACATACTTGCTTCCAAAATATTTCAAAGAAAAGGCCATACACATATCGGCCTTAAGGCTTTACAAAATTAAAGTCATGCACAACGGCTTTATAGCCTTACAAAATTCAGTGTTCCCAATCGCTCAAGTTTTTCAAAAGCATAATTAAAACATACATAAAAATAGATAACATAATCCTTCAAATTTTACATCAACATCACTATCTACATCAACTCCTCGAATCTTCCTCATCTTCCTCCTGATCCTCTTCCTCCTCGTCCGAGTCATCAACCCGCCATATGCTCTGAGGGTCCAGCCCATTACTCTCACCATCGGATGTCCCGCAGGGACCATAATCCACACGAATCGGATCAGAGTCGCCATGGACGGGATTATACCCATCAAGAGTACCGCCACACTAATCCGCGTCGTCTCGACGGAAACTCTCACCGGTGGTGGGTGCCGCCATCGGTGGTAGAGGCGGAAGTGGTGAACGCATCGGATGTCCGAATATCAAAGGTGGAAAACAGGGCTCCCAATGCTCTGTGCCTAGTCGCCCGTCTCACCGAACAAGTCTCGCTCGTCAATCCGATATCGTGGTACCACCGGGTCAACAATCCGTGGTACTCGTGTACAGCCACCGGGTGACTCATCACGCCATGTATACTCCCGTGGAGTGAGATAAGGTCCTCTGCTGCGCCATAGATGCTATATACATACGTCGTGGTCATGAACCCGGTAGATCACCTATCAAGTCATATCCCCAACCGCACGATAAATGTAATCCCCAGATACCTCACGAGCATAATCTTCCCAATCACATGGAAGTATAGTAAGAAGACGCTTAATGCCGCCGTAGTCCGTCACGCCAGATACTCTCGCATTCCTCCACAACCTAAAGTAATACATCGTGAACTCTCCCAAATCCTCGCCAAAGACACATCCAAATTTTCCCGATAGATACGAATAGTCTCCTCGTGAGTCGGGTCAGTCCTATCCTCCTCCTCGCAATGTAACGCATCTCCTCCATCCGTCACGATCAAAACTAACCGTTAGACACTACTAACACCTAATAGCAGATAGGTAGCTTAATACTGATTAATCAACTAGGATAAACTATTCAACCTATAACCAAACGCTTTAACCCGCCTAGTAAACAAAACTCCTATTGCTATGTTAAGCTACACGAGGTATTATAGGTTCCTGGTTCTATCTAAAACTCAAGCTGAACTTTACCCAGACTCTACTGGGTTTGGGAGTTGAAAGAGATTCTGTCCTTCATAACAAATGAAGTTCAGAACGTTAGAATACGCAGGCGAAAACCATGCGAAACGGAGTCCCATCGAGGAGTACGGTTAAAACAAATTTATCGCGCAGTGCAGAAAATTTTCGCGATTATAACGACGTTTCGAGAAGGTGCCAATAATGACAACATACGCCGCTATGGCTGCTGCCGACTTAGTATAACTATTACGCCCACGCCTTCAAATTGAAGCTTGCATTCTGAAATCTCGGTCCTCACGGTCACGCAAGTTGAAAATTATGGTTATGATCGCCACTTTGACCGTGATAAGCATCCACCTTCTTCATTCTTCGTAGTCAACGCCGCTCCCGATCATCTTTACGCTCCACTTTCGCCGCTCAAAACCCGGAATTAAAACACATTCATGCTTCCTATCATTCTTTTGTTTTCTTTCATTATGGGAACATACTTCCTATATCGCTCACGCTCTTCTCAAGAGCATAGCATACTTTGTTATCAACATAGATTTCATAATTCATAAGCATAACATCCAAATCACATCATCCTTCGCTCATACATAATCTCGACATATCATTTTGTTTTCATGCATTCATCTTAAATCATCATGATTCATTTCAAACATACATTTCAACTTATCCACTTCATATCATTGCTATCAACTTTCAAAATTTAGATTTTGAAAATTTTCATTCATAACTCATCATTTCAATCATCATCACATTACAACTTTCCTTTTTCCCTTTACTTCAAAAATCTTTTCAAATTTGGCCATCATATAAAAATTTTCATTTCATAAACTCAAATGAAACTAATTACCTTTTCCCCGCTGAGCTCGATGTGATGGAGTGTTGAGAATAGCCAGAGATTTTCTGAAGTCTAGAGACTCAATTCTGACTTAGTTTAGAATGAAATGGGTTTCATAGAGCAACCGCTCGATACCACTGTCACCTAACCCCACTCGTGATAACCCTGAGTGGGCGGACTAATACTAGGAATAGTATTCACAGATATGTATGATCGTCACGACAGACATATCATATGAGAATATAGACCTTAAGATTAAACAAACACTTATAACATTTCGCTCAAAAGGATTTAGCCAATGATCCAAAGGATACAACGATCCGAAGACTTCATAGTTCACTTTGTTATAATATCCAACATGAAAATAAAACAGCTCGTAGTTGCAATGAAAGTGTGTGAATACATATACGATTTATATGTATTCAAGGTTATCCATTCCTAATGAACATCAAGGACATACGGCTTTCTCAACACTCCTCCATCATCAAGAATCGAGCTCAACCTCGCACATTTAAAAACAAACATGCGTGGCTAAGTACAAAATTTGTACCCAAGTGGACTTATGCCGAAAACATTTTATTTTCATTGAGTTACTCGCTAATATAGTGGTAAGACACAAGCGGTTTTATTTGAAAATGCCTCAGGCTTACTAAAATATTTTCACGAGTTTATAAAAGTTGCTCGCCAAGCATTTTCGCGTACGTGATCCATATCCCTTATTATCGCTCCATCATGTTATCATAGTCGAAAGTCGTGAAGCGAGGCCTCCTTCTACGACCCCGCGACCGCCGTGAATCGTCCTTACAAAGACACAAATCACCATCGCAGTACACGTTAATCCTAGCTGTATAAGTTCTTCCCAAGATAGATCCGATATCGATTTTCATTCATAAGTGGGAATAACCCATTAACATCACATCATACATGGATAGATACGACACACAAAACGTAAACATTTTAGGTGTAATCATTTAAAGAATTTTAGCATTTGTTGAAAAGCATCGTAAAAAAGACAGCTTGAAAAGGACAAAGAAAGTTGATCTATTTTGTAATAAAGCCCACCGAAATTATTGTTCGCCCTTAACGTTTTCCTTACTCACAACGCCCAAAAAGGCCGTCATTCACACCTTTATATAAAAAGGATGTTTTAGTACGTCGTTACGTAATTCGAGACTTACAAAGTCTATAATCAAATTCGATATTTCATATCGACGCCGAATTGAATTCCTTAATGAATTTAATTCGCTTCTCGACGCCAGATCAATTTAACATTTCTCGTTCTTCGATAGAAACGAGATATGTGTTATAAATGACCAATTTACCCCTCTTGGTAAATGGTCCAACGTTTTTCTCACGTTTTTTTTTTTTTTTTTTCGATTTCATGACTTTAAACATGAAATCTTTTCATATTAACGTGATATCATTAGCAGATGATACGTCTTACGCATATTTGCGTATTTATCGAACGTCTTTCGTACGTTGATTTCAAAAGTCAACAATTTTGACTTTTTCTTAGTAAATTAATTACTAAGTCTTATTTTAATATTACATTCTTTCGAAAATCAATTTCTAATTGATTTCTTTTATAACTGTTTTAATATGTTTAAAATAATTTTAAACATATAATTCATTATAAATAATGAATTTAAGGATTAAAATCCTTATTTGAAATTAAAAATACTCACGGCTATTTTAAGTTTTATAACTTAAATAATTTCTAAAATTTTTCAAATATGTCTAAAATAATATTTAGACATATACTTTATTAATAAACTTGATTTAAAAGGATTTAAAATCCTTAAAATCTTTAAATATTTTCGTAATTATAATAAATTACCAAATGATGTCTAAAAATTTTTCTAATAATATATAGTGTATTATTATACACTATGGTCATTAATATGTCATAATATCAATCAAACATTGTTCAATCATCACCTTAATATTTATTAAGGTCTCGATTATTATTTTTTGAAAATGCCCAAAATTTTTCTAAAATTCAAATAAATTACTACAAGGTCCAAACATTAGTCCATGACATATGTATGTCATATAATTCATGATATGACATTTATACACCATATAAATGGTATATAACTCTCGCTTTTTCATTAAGCATATTAACAATTTTATAAAATTTCCAAACAATTATATCATGCTCATAAACTATAGTGTAGCAATATAACATCATAATATGCATCAAAGACCATTTGATCATCACCATTTGAGTGCACAAACTCATCGGTTTTTTTGAAACAAATGATGTAATTGATCTTCAAAAATTTTAACAAAATCATAGGATGCATAAAACATACTCAAGATCAATAATACCCTATCATCATGTTACAAAATAAAATCACACACATATATATATACATATACATGTCTCGCCTTTTTCAAGAAAATGGTACAAAATTTTCCAAAAATTTCCAATAATAACATCAAATGCATAGAACATATTTTAAGCTAATAATTTAGCATTGCATGTATTAAATAAAAAAAATCACACATTAATCTACATATATACATGCTCTCGGTTTTCTTCAATAAAAATAGGTAGACATTTCTAAAAATTTCCCAATTAATTTGTATGTACTCTCAATACATCATAGATCAATAATTCCACATTGCATGTACAAATCAAAATCATAAATCCACTTATATATATTTATACATGTTTCGGTCTTTATGAAATAAAATAGTATAGGTTCTTCTAAAAATGTCAAATAAATTTCCATGTACTCTCAATACATTATAATTCAAGAATATGCTATTGCATGTTCAAAACAAAAATCATTTACCAATATTGACATATAGATATGCTTCGGTTCTTTTGGAAACAAATGTACATAATTATTCCAAAAATTTCCAAGCAATTTACAAAGAACATATATAACATCATAAATTTATAACCCATGCTCCAAATCATTTTTTTTTCATGCTTCGATCATCAACACCCTATTTCACATATGTTTCGAAAGTTTTTAAAAAAAATGTTTCAACCTTGATTTATCATGCTACATATTCTTAGAACCATTCATCACCATAGATTCATAAGATTCTTATTCTAGATCATACATGCAAGACTTAGAAAAATAAGAACACCAACATCTACACATTTTTCTTCCACCAACAACATGCATACACAAAATCTTTCACAACAAGAACTCAAGAACACATGAAATGTGTTTGTACATTTTCGGCAGTTTTTCAAAAGAAAACAAGTATGGTAGAATCGACTCCTACCTTGGATATATAGATTAATGGTGCAATATATAAGATAGTAGGGTGTTGTATAGAAATGTGAAGAGAATTCAAGTGGCTATGGAAGAGGAGGTCTCTCACTGCGCAGAAAATGGGAAGCAGAGAGATTGAGAGAGAGAAAATGAGGGATTGAGAGAGAATGAGAGGATATGTAGTGTAGATGTGTTTGAGTGTATGAGAGAGTGAAAAGAAAATCTGAATATCCCCCCCTATACACTCATTCTCGTCCCCCTCTCCCTCTCACACAAGAGACTCTTCATGTTCTATATTATTTTATGTAGATAGTGGGCACTCTCATGAGTGCCTACACATAGAAATCTGAAAAATAGGTAATATATATATATATATATGTATATATATAGAGAGACTCACATAAAAATCTGAATATATACATGATATATATATATATAAGAGTGATAGAATAAAAATTACACCTTGTTGCATACATTTATGTAGTACACGGCTTTTATGCCCAACACACATTAAATTATTTAATGCATGCTAAACATACATATATATATCATATAATATAATTTAGATGATATTTAATATCATAGGTTAATAGCATAAGTGAAGAAAACAAAATAATCCAACTTTGTGTACAAGAAACTAGCTATCGGCTATTTGGACAAATCATAGGTTAAAAATTTTATTTCATGTCATAATTAGGTATATACACCATGGTATATGATCTAGATAATAATTATAGCATAGGATAATTAAAAGAGCATAAATTTTCGAAAGAAAACCCTAATTTCAAAAATTAGGGTTTTCGAAACTAGATATGGTATTTTTACTAATTCTAATATTCAAGCATTAATTAAATGCTTATTAATACTGTAATATCATAAAAATACCATAAGAAATAATTTCCTAAAGTTTCTTGATCATTAAAACCATCGTTCATCTTATCTCTAAACGTTGACGTTTGAAAACGCCTCAAAACGCTACGATCGACTCATTTTTAAAATGGTCGAAATACTGTAATCTCATCATAAAAAAATATTCCATTAATAATGGAATATAATTCCAAGCTTGATTGCTTAAGAAATATCGTGACATTTCAATAGTCGATATGCATTCGACGTTAAAAATGTACTGCCGATAAAAGTTAATACTTTCGATTTCTTTCATTCACTGACTTTGAGTGAGTGTGTAACAGGAATTTATTCCTTGTAAACAATTGAAATCATACTTGATTTCATATGTGATTTGATTTCACGGCAAAATTTTATTTTACGGGTTTTAAAAGACCGTAATTAGCAGTTTTTAAAACTCATGGGTTATTACAAAGATTTTATTCTTAATGACCATTGTCGCAATATCCGATTTCGCTCAACTAGTTCTTGAGAGCCAGCCGATGAGGATATTTTGGTAGTTAATTCACCCTAGTGGAGAGGCTGGGTTTGATGGATTCTTAGCTCGATATACGCAGCACCGCAAGAGCTTGAATTTGTCTTTCGGTAAATGATCTGTGTGCATGTTTTGGTGGTTGAGATATGTTTCATGTTAACCTAGGGAGGACATTGCTCTTTCTTTCGTTTGGTATCAAGTATGTTTGCTCGAGGACGAGAAATGATTTAAGTGTGGGTGAGTTGTTTGGCCTCTTGTTGTGAGGTTTTCTACCTCGTTCGTGTGGTCTTATTTCTCTTTTTCGTTGCTTTTTCGAGTTTCTTTGCCTCTTGGTATTCATTTTTTTCACCTTTGCGCTTTTGCAGGTGAGATTGGCATAACTCAAGGAAGGAGGGCATGATTGCGTTTTTCAGGCTCATAAAACCGGTCTCGTTTCGTGTCGGGCATCTCCGGAGCACAAAGAGGAACCGCCGGCACGGACGGCGCTGCCTCATCTCCCAACAGCTGAGAACAGCCTCCGCAGGCAGAGGCTGCGCACACACTGCTTTCACAAGACCGAGTGAGACCCGCCGGGCCAGAGGTTCCGCCGCGCTGTACGGTCATCGTGACTTGGCGCGGTACCTCCGTCGGCACTGATCGCTGCGTATCCTAGTCTTTTAAAGCCGTCATTGCTTTTTTTTTGCGAAGGGCGAAAAAAAACCCGGTTTTCGATGCTTTTGGGAGACATTTCAAGGTTCCTCTTAGGGTTGTTAATTATATTCGGAAGAATCGGGTTCTTTTCGATTGTGTAATCGAACATCTACACGAGGATCGATGCCTCGACATTTCTTGTTATTGGTAATCGAATTCTTGTCTTCATTTTATCTATCTCGGTTCCTTATTTCATCGAGTTCTTTGAATTGGTGAAGTTTATGTTTGGATCCTTTTATCGTTAATCGACTATCATGATGTTGATTTAAGATTCTATTTTTCTCGATTCTTTTATCAATCATTGCATGCTCGTTAGATTTAAAGGTGTTGATTTATTTGTTTCGAGTTTATATTTCGCTTCATCTCTAGATGATTAGTGACCTCTCAAACCTCGATTAGATTGTTTAGGAATTTAATTGCTTTTGTGAGGTAATATGATTAACGCTGTTAAGACTTCCTCGTGAATCGACTCGGGTTAGCTTGTCTTGCTAGAACGACCGTAAGATTGCGAGGGACTTTAGTTGAACACAAATTAGTCCAACATGGTCTAGTAAGGTCCAATCATTAATTTCATTTGTCATAAGGATAAGTCGACATGGATTGAAATTAAACCGACTAAAAGGTATATTTTAGTCCGGTCGAGGGGTTCATGTAAACGCCCACACGCATGCCTTGCATGTGGGATTCCTCGTGATCGGAGGTTTCAATTAATATTGTTTTATCAAAAGGTTACAATATTATTGTTACGTAATTATGTGTGATCGTATGCTTATGTGTTTACATTGCTTTTCGAGATATGTCTCACATCGATTATCAATATACCGCACAAAATCCTCTATCCGGTCCAAATTCCATCGAGTGGAAACGAAACATGGAATATGTTCTTATCAAGAACACATGTTTGTTCTCACTACTCCCAAACCCGATGCCCCATCGACGATCGACTAACGAAGCAAAGAGTCAGCGATTTCGCATAAGTCGATAATATGACCAAATGCTATATGATGACTACTATGTCCAAAGGCTTACTACTGCATCATCAACCGACGGTAGACGCGATCGAAATATGGTCAAGTATGAGAGTAAGTTCGCGTCGGATCGGACATCCGCCCACACAATGAGAGAAATCTGGCTGTAGGATGGAAGAAGGAATTTAGGTTCATGAACATGTCTCCACATGACTCATCTCACGGATAGTCTTGATCACTGGGATGAGGTATTGACGGCGGTTAAGGTCGATATCATCCTCAAAACACGCCCAAGTCTTTTGAGAATTTTTATGTGAATGTGATTATGAGCAAGACCGAGTATACACTTAGTCGGTTGCTAAATGATCTCGTGGCATGAATGTGTCATGAGAAAAGGCGCACATGCCCTTGCTAGCATATCTAAGGGCCCAAATTTTCCGTTGAAAAATGGAAGAAGAAAAAGGGGTGCCAAAGGTGGTAGAGGCAAAAGAACCAGTGGGAGCAAGAACATGGTTGCCACCGGAGGCTTGAAAAAGCCAAAGGAGAGGGGCAAGTGCTTCAAGTGCGGCAAGACTGGGCATTGGAAGGCTAAATGCCCTATGCCCAAGGCTCAAGGTACGCCATTTGCTTTAGTAACGAAAACATGTTTAGCGACTTGTTCTACTCATTCATGGGTAGTAGATACGGGTGCGACTGATCATGTTTGTTACACCTGCAGGGTTCCTCGGACAGCGAGTCGCATGATGGCGAGATAACGATCTCCATGGGCAACACGGCGAAAGTCGAGGACGCTGCAATCGGAGATATTTCTTTATGCTTGATAGAACAGTTTCTAGCATTAAAAGACGCTTTATATGTGCCGGAGTTTCAAGGAACCTTATTTTGGTTTTCAAACTATTTATTCACGGATATTCAGCTTGTTTTGATAGTGGTGTTTCTATCATAAGAAATAACGGTTATCCGTGAGGCACTTTATATAATTCGCTTTATACTATTTATGCCAAACATAATACCTTTAATTATGTTGCATCTACATCAAACCTTAAGAAGATAAAGTCTTCTTCGCTAGATGACACCATATTTCTCCTCGGCATCTTAGATTAGGTCACATCAATCTAAATAGGATCCAAAGACCCGGCTAAGAATGGAGCGTTGGGGATATCACGCTTACTTCGCTCTCTCCCCGCGAATCTTGTATAAGGAAAGATGTCGACTAGACCCTTCAAAGCTAAGGGTTATAGAGCTAAAGAAGTATCGAGATAGTCCATTTCAATTGCTGTGTGGACCCATGTCCACACAAGCTCATGGATGGTAATAGTATTTGTCACTTTCGTTGACGACACTCAAGGTACGGATACATATACCGCTCCCGCAAGTCTAAATGCTTGAGAAATTCAAAGAATTTAAGGCGAAGGAGGAGACGGCTAGGTAAGAGTATCAAGTCATCAAGCGATCCGATCACGGTAGAATACCTCAAGAACGAGTTCATGGACTATTTGGTGCAGTGGGATTACCTCTCACCACTACACGGGCACACCATGCAAGAAATGTTGTGTCGAGCTTAAGAAATAGTACTCTTAGAAATGGTTAGATCAATGATGAAGTTATACAACGCCGCTTATTTCTGCCTGGGGTATGCTTTAGAAACAAGTGCATACTTGCTAAATCTAGTACCGCCCAAGTCAAGAATAAGACCCATTTCGAAAGTTATGGTTTGGCGCAAGCCCAGTTTAAACCACATATGATATGAGGCGCCCAAAGACATGTGCCGAACAAGAAACCACATAAGTTGAGGCTAGATCCAAGCAAAGATCATGCTTATGGCTATCCTAGAGGAACGTAAGGGTGGTTATTTCTATAGTCCCAAGGATCGAAGGTCGTTATTAGCACTAATGCCCGATTTTAGAAGAGGATTATATGAGAAAGCATAACCAATGTTGAAATCATACTTCAAGAATTAGAAGATGATCGTATTCCACCACCGGATTAAACCAAAGGTACGAGATGTCGTGGTTCAGTGGGAGGATCGACACCAAATACTTCAAGAAATTGAAGTGGGTCGAGTTCCACTAGAGATACCAACGTATAAGTGACACATATCCAGCAAGTTGTGCAAGATGAGAACCACGTGTTACCGCACCCATTGTCATTGTGCCAAGAAGCTACCGTCAGAGTGCGAGGGGTTGTTCACAACCCGAGCGATTTATGTTCGTGGGTGAATCTTCGGATTTAGTCCTGTGAAACGAGCAAGCTATAATCGACCCATGGACATACGGTGAGGATACATAAGACACTAATGCAAGATCATGACACAATCGCTATGGACTTAGAAATTGAGTCCATAACAGCTATGGATGTACACGAAAGACACCTCTACCGTATGACAAGGAAGCCATAGGTAGTAAGTGGGTATACAAGACAAGAGAGATTCGAGATGGAGAGGTTTCGCTTTTAAAGCCGTGCTTGTGAAAAAGGGTACACTCGCATTGAGGGCATCGATTTCGATGAGACCTTTCACCAGAGCAATGCTCAAGTCCATCGTAATTCTTCGGCCATAGCAGCTCACCTAAACCTTGAGGTTTGGCAAATGGATGTGAAAATCGCTTTTCTAAACGGTTACCTTGAAGAAGGTAGACATCTATATGCAAAGAACCCGAAGGTTATGTGGTGAAGGGTAAGAGTATCTAGTATGGAAGCTAAGAAGTCCATTTATGGACTCAAGCAAGCTTCCCGATCATGGAACTTACGCTGACGAGGTGCTAAAATCCTATGGATTTACCCGCTGCCTAGAGAAAGTTGTGTATCGCTTGATGTCAACGTGACGTGGTATTTCTTACACTTTACGTAGATGACATCCTTCTACCGATGGGAAAACTAGGTTTAGCCCGCCCGAGGATCTAT
Organism: Salvia rosmarinus; assembly: GCA_036937905.1. Lineage (NCBI taxonomy): Eukaryota > Viridiplantae > Streptophyta > Magnoliopsida > Lamiales > Lamiaceae > Salvia > Salvia rosmarinus. The sequence goes on from CM072817.1 coordinate 44,008,990, forward strand.
CTTGGATATTTAATTCACCATACATTGATTATATTCCTAGCATGCATCTATTTAATTAATTGCAACACGCTGATGTTTTCTCGTGTTTACCTTTGAACTGCCGAGGTGGATCCTGGATGAACGGTTCGAGACTCGTGCTTTGATCTTCTGGATCGTATCCCGGCTGCCCAATCTCCAACGCCGAGTGAGGACGATCTATGGAGAGTGCTTCGAAAATCACCGAATTGTCTATGGACTTCGAAAATTTCTCCCAAGAACACTGGAATTCTCTAAAATTCCTCAAAGAATACCTGAATTTACGTAAATATCTTCCAATATATATATTGAATTCACGTGAACCTCATAAGAGAATATCTCACATGTATATCTTTTTCATGTTTTTACGTAAATGTCTCTCAAAATATATATATATCACTTGGACATCTACGAAAACCAATCTTAATTACATTAGCCTTATACGTGAATATCCCACTAATAATGCTAAATAGTGATTCACGAAAAATATGGGCTTTTGAATTAAAGATTAACCTTGATTTTATCTCTTACCTTATATTTATAATGCACTACCATAATCCCATAATGAAAAGATCTATGCATATACCATAAATATAATTATATCCTCAGGATAAAGAGAATAAAATCTTCCATAGAGAGCATAGTGGACCGATTTTCCTCCTGCTAACGGGCCTGGATGGGCCAAATTTGGATCAAATGCAAGGAATAAAGATGGGCCTCAAATAAATTAATTATCTTATGTTCAAATTTCGTAACATGAATTAATTTATAAACATTCGATCATGCCACTAGAGAAAGAATGTCGACTTACCCCTTTATTACCGGTTGAGTCGGGCTTGCACTTAGACATTACGAATCCTCAGATTAAGATATCGAACGTCCATTAATTATTTATAGCATTCGATCGCTAAAATAATTAATAACTTCATTTCTTAAGTAGTATCACTCAACCTTATTATTGTACTTGAGCTAACTCAACCTGCAGTGGTTTAGTACAATAAACCTTGAGCTCCTTAAGGGACATCATCATCCTAAACGGATACGGTGACACGATACGATAACTAGCGTGACATACAAGATCGCCACCACCCAAGATGCGGAGAATTGGTTAGAACATATAACCTCACCCATAACAAGTCAAAGTGATGGTCAAGAACTCATACTCACCTAATACCTTATCGAGGTTTAGATCATCGTAAGTCACCGAGATCTGGTTCTTCACGACGTCGATAGAAGAACACATCTCATCGTGATCCTTCAATACGCCGAGACGCATCAAGATAGACAAGCAACTAAGTCAAGTCACTTATCGATATCACAGCCTAAACCGACAACTCGCCCTTAACTTGTCTCACCGTGAAACTTTTATATCTCATTATTGCTTCGACCAATCATAAAGACTTCGTGATCTTCACACACCGTATGATCTAACTTATATATGAGATAAGGGGACATGATATATGCAATCAAGTATTCAATTCAGATAGAGATTGTAATAGTGGTATCAGAAACATTGTATACAAGCTCAACCAAACTGCTTTCAAAGATACAAATCCAACAATCTCCCACTTATAATAAAGCAAACTTTTAGTATACAATGTGTCTCTAATAGCTATTACAAACAACCATCACTTTGCTTCTCCCACTTATACAAAAGTTTCCTTTCTAAGTGGGTGCCATCTAGCTGCAGCTCAAGTCCTCTAACGCAAGACGTAGACTTATTGCGGTGCTTTTGTGAATGGATCCGCTAGGTTATCCGTCAGATCAATCTTTTGCAATCAGCACGCCCCTCGCTCTAACGACAGATGACATGGTACTTTCTCTCTATGTGTTTGGTTGCTTTGTGGATCCGTGGTTCCTTCGAAGTTGCCATCGCACCGAAAGTTATCACAAGAAACTATGATACTCTAGTGCAAACCAGGTACCACATCTAGATCCATGAGGGTTCTTGAACCATACAGCCTCCTTAGTAGCCTCCGAAACGGCTACATTTTCGGCTTTCATGGTGGAGTCCGCAATGCATTGCTGCTTTGCACTCCGCCAGGATACGGTTCCACCTCCCAAGGTAAACACATAGCTTGAGGTAGACTTTTTCTCATCACGGTCAGCTTGGAAATCCGATTCTGTATAACCCAAAGGTATTAGACTATCTGCATGGTAAACTCGCCTATCACCTCGAGTCCTTTTCGTACTTGAGTATATGCTTTATCGCAATCCAATGTGCTTGTCTGTGGTTAGATCGATATCTAGTCGCTATGTCTACCGATAGCGTATATCGGCCTCGTGCATAGATTGCATACATGAGACTTCCCACGGCGAATCGTATGAACTTGTCTCATTTCCTCTATCCCCTTGAATCATAGGTGATCGCTCCTTTGATAAAGGAACGCCATGTCCGAAAAGTAGCAATCCTTACTTGGCGGTCTGCATACTAAAACGAGTAAACACAAGATCAATGTAAGACGCTGAGATAAGCTCAATATTTTCTCTTGCGATCTCGGTAAACCTCGATCCCAAGAATGTACGCTTCATCTCCTAAGTCTTTCATTTGAAACCGATCGGATAACCAACTCTTTACATCCGATAACAACTTCACATTGTCTTGTATCGTCACTGATGTCCATGGGTCGATTATTGCCTGTTTCTATTTCTTGGTCTAAATCCTAAGATTCACCCACGAACATAAATCGCTTCGGGTCGACAAACAACCTCCCACTATGACGAGGTGCTATAGACACAATGGCAACGATGGGTGCAGAACTTGTGGTTCTCTATCTTGCACAACTTGTGGTAGGTACCACTTGTAACGCGGTCGGTATCTCTAGTGGAACCTCGACCCACTTCAATTTCTTCAAGTATCCGTGTCCATCCTCCCACTGACTCGACATCTCGCACTTTCGCCTAATCGGTGGTGGAATACCATCATCTTCTAATTCTTGAAGAATGATTTCAACTTTGGATTTATGATTTTCATGTAGTCCTCTTCTAAGAATCGAGCATTAGTGCTAATAATGACCTTCCCGATCCTTAGGACTATAGAATAAACCACCTTCGCTTTCTAGGATAGCCAATAAACGACCTGCGCCTGATCTAGACCCAACTTGTCGCCTTCTTGTTCAAAGACGCAGTCGGATCGCCCTATATCCTTATGTGGCTTAAACCGGCTTGCGCCCAAACCACAACTCCGAAGGGTCTTTTCGACCGACTGGATGGTACTAGATTTAGCAAGTATGCCGATGTTTCTAAGTGCAAACCCCGTAACGAAATAGGTAATGTTGCATAACTCATCATTGATCTAACCATTTCAAAAGAGTCTTATTTCTTCGCCTCGACACACCATTTTGTCAGGTGTCCTATGAAGTGCGCCGATGTAATCCCACACTTCACTAGATAGTCCATAAACTCACATCGAGGTATTCGCCACCGCGATCGTATCCGCAGCTGACTTGATACTCTTACCTAGCTTCGCTCCACTTCCGCCTTTAAACTCTTTGAATTTCAAAGCAAAGCTTTCGACTGAAGGTGTATACGATCCGCACTCTCGAGTAATCGTCACAATGAAAGTGACAAAATACTCGTGCCCTCCACGAGCTTGTGTGGACATCGGCACATAGGTCGAATGGACTAACTCCAACATTTCTTTGGCTCTATAACCCTTCGCTTTGAAGGGTCTCGGTCGACATCTTACCTTTTATACAGATTCGCATCGGGAACGGAGTAACCGTGAGATTACCCAACGCCCATTCTTAGCCGCCTGGATCCTATTTAGATTGATGTGACCTAATCTAAGATGCCAGAGAAAAGTGGTGTCATCTTGCTAAGAAAATTCTCTTTAGGGTTTGTAGAAGATGCAACATAGTTATAGGTATTATGTTTTCGTAAATAGATAAAGCTTAATTATATAAAGTGCCAACACGTATAACTTCGTCATTTCTTATGATAGAAACACCACTATCAAAAATAACAGTAATATCCATGAGTAAATAATTTCAAACAAACAAGGTTCCTACCAAAATCCCGACATATAAAACGCCTTTCAAAACTAAAACTGTTGTCCTAAAACATAAAGAACATCTCCAACTCGCAATCGCCGACTTTCGCGCGCTGCCTATGGAGATCGTTATCTCGCCATTAGCTAGCTCCCTCGTCCGCAGAACCCGTGCAGGTGTAACAAACATGATCGTCAGCTCCATGTCTACTACCCAAGAATGGGTAGAACAAGTCGCTAAACATGTTTCACATTAAAGCAATGGCGATTCGAGCCTCGAGCTTGGGGCACTTAGCCTTCCAATGCCCGCCTCACCGCACTCAAGCACTTCGCCCTTCTCCTTTCGCTTTTTCAAACCGGTAGAGCCTTTTTATTACTCCCACTTTTCTTTAGCCTTAGCATCCCTTGAATTCCACTTTCCCTTTTCATCTTTCGATAAAGTTGGTTTTCTTTCGAGATGCGTGTATAAAGACCGCACACCTTTACCTATTTTACGCTCTTCCGTTACTAGATCCTCTTCAATGAATCTAGAGTATAACCTTATCATAAAGGACTGTTCTATAACGGAAGTCATCAAAAGACTTGGGCAAAGTGTTGAGGATCATATCGATTCTCGACTCACGCCATCAATATATCCTCCAACCAACTCGAGCTCTCTCAAGAGATCGATCATTTGTTTACATGGTCACGCACCAATCACTTTCCTTCATTGAACTCGACATTATCAATTTTGTCAAATTATGACAAGTTTATTCTCGTCCGACCTCACACGATTTCCGAGATTTAACCATATTGTGGTCGATCATCTATCTCGACATCGAGTTGCAAGGACTGCACATTACGGTGACCAAAAGCGCACTTCGCCATTCTATTTGATTTGTCCCATTTCGTGCTCCTCGCGCCCTTATCGCGACATAAATCGCCTAGAGGTTTGGGACGAGGTGTAGTGAGTATATATAAATTTTCTTCAAAGGGAGAACATTCTCACGCTTCGCTTCCACTCGATCAAATTTCGACCGATAACTGATTTTGTGCAGCATATTGATAATCGGTGTAAGATACATATCTCGAAACGATAATTGTAAACACATAAGCATACGATCGCACATAATTGTGAATAATAATATTGTAACCTTTGATAAACAATATTAATTGAAACCTCCAATCGCCCAAGGAATCCCACATGCAAGCCACGCTGCGGATCGCCATACATACGAACCCCCGACTGCACTAAAATATACCTTTTAGTCGCTTAATTTCAATCCATGTCAACTTAACCTTATGACAAATGAAATTAACGATTGACCTTACTAGACCACATCACTATCGCAAGAAGGGACTTCGTGAAGTTGTACTCGGGGTGATGTCTAGCAATGACCACATTTTTAACAAAGTAGAAATGAATTTAGAATCGCATACCACTCTGACCATACCGCCCAATTCAAATTCTTTTGTTATCTCATTTTATATCTATCTCTAGAGAACTTATGAAAATCGCACATGCAACATACACTGCGTGTGATCGCCATACGAAACTCCCACTTCTCAATAGATTTAAAATATTTTATTTAGAAATCTCATCTAACAAACTTATGATAAACAAGGCAAGCAAGCCACGGTGGTGGACGCCACTCACAGCATGCCTCACTTTGTTTAGAGATCAAAAGGTGGAGGTCTCGACATTTTAATTTGAAAAATTAATTTGTCGGGTTGCTTGCTTAGTCTTTTTTTCAAAAGGTTTGTCCATGCAAATCACGTAATCCTAAAGATGCTTGTCTATAGAACTCAACATGTAAAACATGCTCGCAGAATTCTAAAATATGCTTGAAAACGCGATAATCCTAGCTCGCTTACTATGCGCACTTAAATACGTGAAACACTAAAAGGTTTGTCACCGTAATTTAAACATACAAAGCATGCTACCGCATAATTTAAACATCCACTACATGCAATGAACGATAAATATAAAATAAAAACGCTCATCGTGGCCCACTCGTGGAACCTCGTGACTTTCTTTGCCTAATCTATTACATAGAATTGCAAAGCATGCACTAAACTTAAAACGGGCCTCGCGCACCCGCACGGACCCGATCTGGCTAAAATTGATTTGGGCCTGGATCGGGCCAAAATCTAGAATCGCCAAAAACGGGTTCGGGCCGGTTTGGGCCGGTCGGCCCAAGATGTGCCGGGCGCGCTAGGGCACAGCCCATGCGCGCCAAGACCACCGCGCTCTTCTCACAAGACCGGGCGTGCCGCTGCTGGTCGCTCATGTCGCTGGACGACCGCGACCCGCCGAGCTCACGCGCCCGGCCGAACGCCGCCGAGCCGCCGCCGCGCCGCCGGGCATCCGCTGAAATTGCACGCCCAGCATCGCCAAAGACCGCCGAGACCTCGCTTGTTTTCGCGCTTGCGCACGCCGTGGTCGGTAGCTACCGAGACGAGCCGCTGCACGTCACGCCAGCATCGCCAGGCATCGCGGCAAGTGCCGGTCGCCACGCTACCGCCGAGACGCCTGAGGTTTCCGTGGTGCGATTGCACGAGCCCGCCGAGCGCGTCGAGCACGCCGAGGTTTCCCGCGAGCAAACCCGCTACCGCCTGCCGCCCGCCGCCGCTGCCGCCGCTCCGCGCCCTGCCCGCCCGCTTGCCGATATCGCTGAACGCGCGACGGCGCCGAGTGGTGCCGCGGCGTCCGTTTCTCCCAAATTCGCCATCTCGTTCTTCGTGTTGCCTTCGTTTTTTTACGTATAAGATTTACGTAAAAATAAATCAATCTAACCACGGATTTTCTCGTAGAAAACAAAATCCAACAAAACAAAACGAGCCATGATGAACGATGTATCCAACATTAATTAAGCGCATCGTAATAATCAAACGTGAATTAATCCATCAGAGCCAAGATCCCGATCCCGTGCTCGATACCAATTGATGGGAAAACTAGGTTTAGCCCGCCCGAGGATCTATCTTCGATATTTAATTCACCATACATTGATTATATTCCTAGCATGCGCCTATTTAATTAATTGCAACACGCTGATGTTTTCTGTTTACCGCTTGGTATGATTTTGTGATGATTCTTGCATTGTTTTGCATATCATTTTAGTGGTTTGTCCTATTTATGCCGCTGGTTTGATTAGTATTTGTCTAATTGAACTTATTTGGTTTGTTTCGATGTTTTGCAGAAATATGGCATTAAATAGGATGAAATTTATCTACCAAGAATTATCTTATATTGAAGAGCATCTCGATAGGAGTCCATGGACGCAAACGGATCTCAACCGAGTTCGAACAAGAGAGAACGGAACGCACTAACCGGGTCGCAGATGCGAAAGCGCGAGCGCGAGCGAGGCTGCGCCCACTCACACAACGCGCCACGGCCACGGCCGCCGCCTCCTATGCGCACAACGCGCCACGGCCGCACCTCACGCCCAGCGCCATTATTCATAACGCGCCACGGCATGATTTCACAACGCGCCACGGCCGCGACTTCACAACGCCCACCCGCCGCCGCGCCCCATGCCACAACGCGCCACGGCGCGCGCCACGCCGCACCTCACGCCCGCCCATTTCATAACGCGCCACGCCGCTGTTCAACGCCAACCACGGCCGCTGCATGCCACGCCGCGCCGCGACATTCTCCACGCCGCCCCGCGCTCTCCTTCCATCCAAGACCGCTTTGCCAGCGCCACACGCCCCGCATCTCCAGCTCCTGGCCAAGGTCCTCCCAACAAGGCCCACGCCTGCGCCATCGCTTCTCCGTCTCTAAGCTTCATCCGTCCCGCGCCGGGGAGGCTCTCTCGTTTAGAATCTGCCGCCGGGCCAAGATTCCGCCCCGCTACCGCGACGCCCTCCGAAACTTGTTGCGTCCGGCGACGATCGAGTCCGCGCTGGCTTTTATTTAATATATATATGCAGCATTAGGTCAAAGATAGAGTTCTCGCTTTGTTCATCTCCACAGCGCTGCTCTCCATCGCCTTTCCTTCCGATTTCTTCAGATAAAGAACAACAGTATAATAGTTAGATTTAATTCATGTTCTTATTTTCATTATCAATAATCTTGTTATCAATTTATGCTTGATTATCGCTTCTGTGGAATCAATTTTACGCTTATTATTTGATGATTTTGTCAATTCAATTCATAGTGACAAGTGAACTCGATTTTCATGTTCCGCTGGTTTAATTTGCTTAATGATTTATCGCTTCGCTTATTTGCAATTAGATTTAGATTAGGGATTGACAAACCCTATGAATAATATGATTGCATATGCTTTTGTTTATCGCTGATTTATCGCTTATAGTTCAACTAGGGATCGACAACCCTAGTTTAGATTTATCGCTTATTAGTATAGCTCGATCGACAACCCCACCAGATGTCGTTTAATTCCTCGCTTTTCAATTCCTCAGACATTTCAAAACCCTTGTTGGTATTAGAGTGTTTAGGATTTAATTGTCAAAGTGCGACACTAACAATAAGCCCCGTTAAGTTTTCCTTGAGAGACAACTCGTGTTAACTTATCACACTACGATTACCTCGCATTTATCATGGTGAATTTGAGTGTGTTTTAGCTCGATCAATTTTATTAGTATAGACTTTGCTTGAGGACAAGCAAATGGATAAGTGTGGGGAGTTGTTTGGTATGATTTGTGATGATTCTTGGTATTGTTTTGCATATCATTTTAGTGGTTTGTCCTATTTATGCCGCTGGTTTGATTAGTATTTGTTTAATTGAACTTATTTGGTTTGTTTCGATGTTTTGCAGAAATATGGCATTAAATAGGATGAAATTTATCTACCAAGAATTATCTTATATTGAAGAGCATCTCGACAGAGTCCATGGACGCAAACGGATCTCAATTCGAGTTCGAACAAGAGAGAACGGAACGTATCAATCAAGTCGCCAAGATGCGAAAGTGCGCGAGCGCGAGCGAGGCTGCGCCCACTCCACACAACGCGCCACGGCCACGGCCGCGCTCCTATGTCTTCACAACGTGGGCACGGCCGCACCTCACGCCCAGCGCCATTCTTAACGCGCCACGGCGCCGATTCACAACGCAACGCACGCGCGCCGCCCACGGCCGCTGGAGCCACAACGCGCCACGCCGCGCCTATATAGTTCACAACGCGCCACGCCGCGCCACGCCCGCCCATTTTTCATAACGCGCCACGGCCGCGCCACAACGCGCCACGCCGCGCCGCGACATTCTCCACGCCGCCCCGCGCTCCGTTCGGCGCCGGGCTTTGCGCCCCACACGCCTCCCGCATCTCTGCCCCGGCCGCCGGGTCCTCCCAAGGCCATGGGTCCTCCCATCGCAAGCTTCCACGCCGCGCCATTGCTTTCTCCGTCCGCGCTTCATCCGCGCCCGCGCCGAGGAGGTTTCTCTGCTCTGCATCTCATCGCCGCTGGGCCGCAGATCTCCGTCCCGGCGCCGCGACGCCCCTCCAAACTTGTTATGTCCCGCGACGATCGAGTCCGCTACCTGCTTTTATTTAATATATATGCGCGCATTAGGTCAAAGATAGGAGTTCTCGCTTTTGTTCATCTCCGTATGCGCGGCTCTCCATCGCCTTTCCTTCCATTTCTTCGCAAAGAACAATGTATAATAGTTAGATTTAATTCATGTTCTTATTTTCATTATCGAATAATCTTGTTATCAATTTATGCTTTGGATTATCGCCTTGTGGAATCAATTTTACGCTTTATTATTTGATGATTTTTGTCAATTCAATTCATAGTGACAAAGGAACTGGATTTTCATGTTCCGCTGGTTTAATTTGCTTAATGATTTATCGCTGCTTATTTGCAATTAGATTTAGATTAGGGATCGACAAACCCTATGAATAATATGATTGCATATGCTTTTGTTTATCGCTGATTTATCGCTTATAGTTCAACTAGGGATCGACAACCCTAGTTTAGATTTATCGCTTATTAGTATAGCTCGGGATTGACAACCCCCACCAGATGTCAGTTTAATCTCGCTTTTCAATTCCCGCATATTTCAAAACCCTTGTCGGTATTAGAGTGTTTAGGATTTAATTGCTTTCTCGTGCGACACTAACAATAAGCCCCGTAAGTTTTCCTGAGAGACGACTCGTGTTAACTTATCACACCACGATTACCCTGCACGATTATGCAGTGAATTTGAGTGTGTTTTAGCTCGATCAATTTATTAGTATAGACTTTGCTTGAGGACAAGCAAATGGATAAGTGTGGAGTTGTTTGGTATGATTTTGTGATGATTCTCGGTATTGTTTTGCATATCATTTTAGTGGTTTGTCCTATTTATGCCGCTGGTTTGATTAGTATTTGTCGAATTGAACTTATTTGGTTTGTTTCGATGTTTTGCAGAAATATGGCATTAAATAGGATGAAATTTATCTACCAAGAATTATCTTATATTGAAGAGCATCTCGATAGGAGTCCATGGACGCAAACGGATCTCAATTCGAGTTCAACAAGAGAGAACGGAACGCATCAATCGGTCGCAGATGCGAGTGCGCGAAGGCGAGCGAGGCTGCGCCCACTCCATTACAACGCGCCACGCCACGGCCGCCCTCCTATGTTCACAACGCGCCACGGCCGCACCTCACGCCCAGCGCCTATTTCATAACGCGCCACGGCCATGATTTCACAACGCGTTACGCCGCCGCAAGGCCCACGGCCGCTGGCTTCACAACGCGCCACGGCCGCGCCTTCCTGTCTTCAACGCAGCCACGGCCGCGCCCGCCCATTTATTTTCATAACGCGCCACGGCCGCAGTTCACAACGCGCCACGGCCGCGCCGCGACATTCTCCACGCTGCCTCGCGCTTCTCGGTCCGGCCGCTGCTTTGCTGCCGCCACACGCCTCGCATGATCTCAGCCTCAGCCGGGTCCTCCCTGCGCCATGCGGTCCTCCCATCGCGGTTCCACGCTGCGCCATTGCTTTCTCCGTCCCGGCGCTTCATCCGCTCGGGCGCTGAGTGAGGCTCTCTGCTCTGTAATTCATCGCCGCCCGCGCCGCATTCTCCGCCCGCGCCGCGACGCCCTCCGAAACTTGTTGCGCCCGCGACGATCGAGTCCGCGCCGCTTTTATTTAATATATATATGCGCCAGATTAGGTCAAAGATAGAGTTCTCGCTTTGTTCATCTCCAGCGCGCGGCTCTCCATCGCCTTTCCTTCCAGATTTCTTCGATAAAGAACAATGTATAATAGTTAGATTTAATTCATGTTCTTATTTTCATTATCAATAATCTTGTTATCAATTTATGCTTGATTATCGCCTGTGGAATCAATTTTACAGCTTTATTATTTGATGATTTTTGTCAATTCAATTCATAGTGACAAAGTGAACTGATTTTCATGTTCCGCTGGTTTAATTTGCTTAATGATTTATCGCTGCTTATTTGCAATTAGATTTAGATTAGGATCGACAAACCCTATGAATAATATGATTGATATGCTTTTGTTTATCGCTTTGATTTATCGCTTATAGTTCAACTAGGATCGACTACCCCTAGTTTAGATTTATCGCTTATTAGTATAGCTCGGGATCGACAACCCCACTTAGGATGTCGCTTAATTGCTTTTCAATTCCCGCATATTTCAAAACCCTTGTCGGTATTAGAGTGTTTAGGATTTAATTGCTTTCTGTGCATACCTAACAATAAGCCTCGTTAAGTTTTCCTCGAGAGACCACTCGGTTAACTTATCACACTACGATTACCTCGCATTTATCATGGTGAATTTGAGTGTGTTTTTAGCTCGATCATTTACCTCGAACTGCCGAGGTGGATCGGGATGAACGGTTCGAGACTCGTGCTTTGATCTTCCGGATCGATCCCTGCTGCCCAATCTCCAACGCCGAGTGAGGACAATCTATGGAGAGTGCTTCGAAAATCACTCAATTGCTCTATGGACCTTCAAAATTTCTCCCAAGAACACTTGGAATTTCGAAAAATTCCTCAAAGAATACCTTGAATTTACGTAAATATCTTCCAATATATATATTGAATTCACGTAAACCTCATAAGAGAATATCTCACATGTATATCTTTTTCATGTTTTTACGTAAATGTCTCTCAAAATATATATATATATCACTGGACATCTACTTAAAACCAATCTTAATTAATTAGCCTTATACGTGAATATCCCACTAATAATGCTAAATAGTGATTCACTAAAAATATGGGCTTTTGAATTAAAGATTAACCTTGATTTTACCTCTTACCTTATATTTATAATGCACTACCATAATCCCATAAGGAAAAGATCTATGCATATACCATAAATATAATTATATCTTTGTAGGATAAAGAGAATAAAATCTTTCCATGAGAGCATAGTGGACCGATTCGCCTAAGCACGGGCTCGACGGGCCAAAGTGGATCAAATGCAAGGAATAAAGATGGGCCTCAAATAAATTAATTATCTTATGTTCAAATTTAACATGAATTAATTTATAAACATTCGATCACGCCACTAGAGAAAGAATGCCGACTTACCCCTTTATTACCAAGTTGAGTCAGCTTGCACTTAGACATTACTTAATCCCCGTATTTAAGATATCGAACGTCCATTAATTATTTATAGCACTCGATCGCTTAAAATAATTAATAACTTCATTTCCTTAAGTAGTACCACTCAACCTTATTATTGTACTTGAGCTAACTCAACCCGCAGTGGTTTAGTACAATAAACCTTTTGAGCTCCTTAAGGGACGCCATCATCCTAAACGGATACGGTGACACGATAGAGATAACTAGCGTGACATACAAGATCGCCACCACCCAAGATGCGGAGAATCTGGTTAGAACATATAACCTCACCCATAACAAGTCAAAGTGATGGTCAAGAACTCATACTCACCTAATACCTTATCGAGGTTTAGATCATCGTAAGTCACCGAGATCTTGGTTCTTCACAAAGGTCGATAGAAGAACACATCTCACTCCGTGATCCTTCAATACGCCGAGACGCATCAAAGATAGACAAGCAACTAAGTCAAGTCACTTATCTATATTGCGTACCTAAACCGACAACTCGTCTAAGTTGTCTCACCAGGAAACTTTTATATCTCATTGCTCGACCAATCATACGTACTCTGTGATTTTCACACACCGTATGATCTAACTTATATATGAGATAAGGGGACACGATATATGCAATCAAGTATTCAATTCAGATAGAGATTGTAATAGTGGTAACAGAAACATTGTATACAAGCTCAACCAAACTGCCAAGATACAAACCAACATCTACTTGGCAACAATGAAGTTGTTATCAAACGAAAGAGTTGGTTATCCGATCGCCTCAAATGAAAGACTTAGGAGATGCGCAGTAATTCTTGGGATCAAGGTTTCACCGAGATCGCAAGAGGAAAATGTTGAGCTGATCTCGTGCTCTTACATTGATACCTGTAATTACTCATTTTAGCATGCGCATCGCCAAGAAGGGATTGCTACCTTTCGTGCATGGTGTTCCTTTATCTAATGAGCAAATACATATGTCTCGCAGAGAGATAGAGAAATGAGACAAGTTCCTTACACTCCGCAGAGGAAGTTTCATGTATGCAATGTTATGTACGGAGCCGATATCCTGTTATGCGGTAGGCATAGTAGCTAGATATCGCCCACTCGACAATTTCCTTCGACTACGGTAAAGCATATACTCATGTACCGAAAAGTACTCAGATTATAGGCTAGTTTACCGCAGATAGTCTAATGCCTTTGGGTTATTCTGCACTGGATTTCCAAGCCGACCGTGATGAGAAAAAGTCTACCTCGTGCTATGTGTTTACATTGGGAGGAGGAGCCAGATCCCCGACGGAGTGCAAAGCAGCGATGCATTGCGCACTCTACCATGGAAGCCTAATATATAGCCGCTTCAGAGGTTGCATGAGGCGGTATGGTTCAAGACCTCATGGATCTAGATGTGGTACCTGGTTTGCCCAAGAGTATCATAGTATACTGTGATAACTCAGGTGCAGTGGCAAACTCGAAGGAACCATGGACCCACGAGGCAACCAAACACATAGAGAGAAAGTACCATGTCATACGAGAAATCATTAGACGAGGAGACGTGTTGATTGAAAAGATTAGTACTACAGATAACCTAGCTGACCCATTCACGAAGAGCCTGCCGCAAAAAGTCTACGAAGAGCATATTCGAGAAATCATAGAGAGAAAGTACCCACAAGGCAACCAAACACATAGAGAGAAAGTACCATGTCATACGAGAAATCATTAGACGAGGAGACGTGTTGATTGAAAAGATTGGTACTACAGATAACCTAGTGACCCATTCACGAAGAGCTCACGCAAAAGTCTACGAAGAGCATATTCGAGAGACTCGATTGTGAAGATGGTACCCACTTAAAAGGAAACTTTTGTAGAAGTGGGAGAAGCAAAACGATGGTGTTGTTTGTAATAGATAGTAGAGACACATCAGATACTAAAAGTGTCACGCCCAATTCCCAGGGAAGGCACGGATGCCGGTGTGATTAGTGGGGTTAAAGTAAGAAGAAGGGGAATACATATAACATACATGATAAGAAGATGTGACCATGATATCGGACAAAGATCTCCTCTATAACTAGGACATATCCTCGGGGAGGGTGCACAAACAATCCACCAATGTAATAATATCGATACCATAACTTCGTAAACATGATCTTGGTTTATAATAAGTAATGCAGGAAGCAAGATAGCATTACACCGCTGATTAGACCGTCAACCACATAGCATGCTCATATCGGCACTCACAAAGATAATAACATAACAAATCTTGTTCCCAATCGTAAAGCAAAATAAGGGATAAAATACATTAATATCGTAGCACGATATAACACAACATCGCGGAAGCATAGCACGAAGAACCCGCAGCCCACCCCCTCGCCTCATTCAAAATTCTCCTCCATCTCGGAAAAGATTGAAAAGAGTTTCAAAGTAGTACTAGCGCACTCACCGGGTTTTATCATAAATCAAAAGAATCATGATGCAGTGTTCAGCACTTACCTTAGAAGGTTTTAAAACGTAAGTCCACTTCTAAGTAAGCAAAATAGATTTTTCATTTTTCGATACCGATCCGTTATTATCAAGTATTCCCATCATAGAACCAAGAACCACGGCTCGGAACGTATCCCGCCAGCCCATCACATCTCATTCATTCGCCCGAAACATATCCAACCGGTCCATAATATCTCGCCCTAACATATCCAATGGCCCACGCCGAACGTATCCAACGGCTAACTCGGTGTGGACTTCGGGTCAAATCCTCGCCGTAACCATAACCACCTCATTACCATTTCCGTAGACTTCCGGGTCTATCCCTTCGTAACCATAACCACGTATTCGGGTCTATCCTCACGATCAATACTCAAGATGGTGATCAACCCACCGAATAGAGATCCGCACAATCATAATAGAACCATATCTCGGATCGTAGAACAAGAATAACTTCACCAAAACATTTTACGCAAGACATGTTTTATTTTGAAATATCGTAGTAAATAACTCAAGATAAGCATATAACCCAACCCGAATGCATTTAAAACGTTAACCGGAGGTATCTACGGATCCGATGACTTCACCGATCGACCGGTAGGTACCGGTAACAAGATAGAACAACTTTTGGGGTCACATCCCACAAAGCAAAGCAACAACGTGATCCAAACGAAGATCGTAGAAAACTAGTGTTTTGACTTTCTCGAACCCACATTCGCACTCTCCGGTTTTCAAATCAACTCGATGCGAAGGAAAATATATTCGTGGCATCAAGACCTATAATAGGGTACTTTGAAAATATGCATGCATGCAAGTTGACTCAAATCTTAGCAAAAGAAGCTTCAAAATCGATGCTCTCCTCGATCTAGATAAACCATCCAAATTGATGCATGAAATGGAAACATAAGCAATATGCATAACGATCGAACATGGAATGACAAACTATGTTGAAAATGGATAACCCGGCATGTACTTCCTTTAGAAAACTCAAGCAACGGAAAACATCCCGACATGCGTAAACGCAAAAATGTAAAACGAATCGGTATTTTAGTAGAATCCATAGCCCGAACTCAAAACCTAAAGGACCCATAGCCAAAGGTGGCTCATCGCCACCAATCGGCGGCCAACAAGGCAAGCAAGGGCGGCGATTCATGCCCTTGTCCGGCAAATTGCCGGCCTCCGCCGCTTTCTCTGCCTCGCCCCTTTAGAATCCCGAGTTCTATGCTATACGATCTACTAAAAGGCGGAATCAAAACAAGAAAAGGACAAAACAGAAAACGGGCTGCCGGGAGAGGTTGATCGGCTGGTGGCTCGGCAGCAACAAGAATGGCGCCGCCCGCCGAGCCTCCCGCTGATCCCCACTCCTCCAGCCGCTCAACGCACGCACTGAGCTGCTCGGCTCTTCCGTAAACACAGAGACGAAGGAAATGAACGTTGAAACCAAGGCCCTAGCCTCCTATTTATAGGAAAGTTAGTGGTCTGCGCAATGCCATGAGCGCCCTTTTTCTAAAACGCAAAAGCGACGCAACTTTTGCAAACGGATTCCAAATTAAGCAAACTTAGTACCCATGGACACGAAATAAAATACCGGACACAACGACTATAAACAAGATATGCTTTAAAAGACCAATGAAAAGTCCGGTTTTCGATAACTTCCCTGAGTGCTAAACCTTCATGGGTGGTCAAAACCTCGCATACTTAGTGTCTATGAATCGCTATAAGACACTCTTCACAACGCCTCGAGGTTTTGTGACTGGTCGATCACCCAAACAAAAGTCAACCCTTCGACCTTTTCTAAAAATGTGCCATGCAAAATGTGAAGCTTAGAAAGGACGGGTATCACATCCTCCTCCTTAGAAAAATTTCGCCCCGAAATTTCAAACATGTATGGAAACAATTTAGGTAACGAGCCCCGAACTTGTCTTCCAACTCCCACGTAGCTTCCTCCTCCGTGGTGATTCTACAACACCTTCACCAATGGAATCGCTTGTTCCTCAACTCCTTCACTTCGCCCAAGATAGCCACCGGTATCTCCTCGTAACTCGCATCCTGAGCAAGAACCACTTGATCGTGCTTGATCACATGTTTTGGGTCGAACACGTACTTTCTCAGCTGAGAAACGTGAAACACATCATGAACATCTCCGATGTTAAACAGCAAAGCTAACCTATAGGCAACGGGGCCTATCCTCTCGAGAACTTTGAAAGGTCCAACAAACCTCGATCGTAACTTACCTCGCTTTCCAAAACGAACGACTCCTTTCATTGGGGAAACCTTAAGGAAGACGCGATCTCCGGCCATGAACTGAAGATCCGTACGACGCTTGTCCGCATAGGACTTCTGCCTGTCCTGAGCTTCCTTGATCCTTCGCTTGATCTTATCGATAACCTCGATCGTCTGTTGAACCATCTCTGGTCCTAACATCTTTCTCTCGCCCACTTCGTCCCAATAAAGTGGCGATCGACACTTCCTTCCGTATAACGCTCATAGGAGCCATTCTATGGTGGCCTCGATAATCGCTGTTATAGGCAAACTCCACCAAAGGTAGTATCTCTTCCCAATTTCCTCCTCTATCGGCCACGATCGCCGCAGATGTCTTCCAAAACCTGAATCGTCTCTTTCCGATCGACCGTCCGCTTGAGGATGGAATGTTGTACTAAGATTCACTTGTCCCCACGGCTTCTCGCACTCCTCCAAAACCTTGATGTGAACTCGGTCACGATCCGACGTAATCGATATCGGCACACCATGTAACCGCATTTATTTCTCTAACGTAAAGTCGAGCAATCTTATCTAACCCGCACGTCATCCGAATCGTAAGAAATGAGCCGACTTCGCCGCCTATTGACGACAATCCATATAGCGGTGTTTCCTCGCACACGACCTTGGAAAACTCACCACAAGATCCATACCGATATGATCCCATTTCCGCCCGGGATTGGTAGTGGTTGCAATAAACCTTACGGACGTTGGTGTACAAGCCACTTGTCGACAAGCCAAACAACGCTCCACAAACGCGCTACATCCTTTTTCATCCCTTCCCACCAAAAGTTCCTTTTAAGGTCTCGACATTTTGTGCTTCCGGACGAGTCAGATACGTGCCTCATGAGCTTCACTCATGATTTTATCTCAATTCCCTATCGAGTGGCACACATAACCTTCCTCGAATATTAGCGTGTTGTCCTTCGCTCGCGGAAACCCATGCTATCTTCTAGCCTCGCTTTCAAACGCATCTTTCCAAGAACTCATCTCCGCCGCGGCCACGATGGCTTCTCATCGACCCATCCTTCTTCTTGACGAATAGAACCATGCGTTCCCCACGGCGACACACTAGGTTGATAAAACCTAGATCCAATGCCTCCCCGAATCGCGCCAGTTCTTGCAATTCCTTAGGTGCCATTCTCGATGGTGCCTTTGATATCGCGCCGCCCCGGTTCCGCATCAATAGTGAATTCCACTTGTCTATCAGCGGTAAACCCGGCAAGTCCTCGAAACACGTCCGATATTCACACACCATCGCTCCTCTTGCAACTACTTGCGCTGTTCATCGCGGCCTCACAAACTTACCAAGAAAGTCCGACAGCCTTCCCTTCCTAATCATCCTCACCGCCTTCGGTCGAGATCATCGCACGCAAACACCCATCCTTATGCCGTGGAAACAAACTTCCACTCCTTCGGCCGTTCGAAAAGCAACTTCTCTCGAGACAACGATAGTTGCCATGTGCTTTTCCAACCAATCCATGTTAAAGATGACATCGAAATCTTCCATTCCGATGACATGCAAATTGACAAGGACCTTCTGCTCACATATTTCTACCTCCGGTTCGGCAAATCTCTTTCGCTTTTAGCACTTCTCGACGGATGCTAATTACTCAGGTACTCAGTGATTTCTTGGGTACCAAACCCAACCTCTCACACGCGATTCTCGAAACGAAAGAATGTGAGGCTCTCAGATCAAACAAAGCTAATACGGTATATCACCATATGGATTATACCGCAGATTTCGGGAGCTTGAGCTCTTCACGATTCAAGGCGACACCTTGCTTGTTGGGGTGGCCTTGGTTTGCTGGCCTCAGGATGACCTCCGCCTGTTGTTTGTCCTCCCGGTGCTTGGTTACGCCTCATGAGTCGGATGTCGCCTCATCATGGCGGCTGACCGCCGACCTCCTAATGGAGAATCTCGAGCGTAATGTCCAAACTTCCTACAACGATAACACTCGACGCTACCTTGCCTACACTCGCTTAAATGATTCCTCCGGCATTTTCGGCACCAAAGTTTTTCCACACCGCCTCCACCGCCGCACGGGTTGGAAATTCTTCCCAATGTTGCTTTTTCTTTCTCGAATACCCGATTCCTCGGAATCACCGACCGCCTGGTTCCCTCGAACACCGATCGCTTTTCCTCGATCTTCCCATTTCCTCTACCTCTTCCTCCGTCACCGGCTGTCCGGGTGGCATCGTTTTTTGCCGGGCCAACATCGACTCAATGTTTAATGCCCGGTTCAAGGATCGTGATACGCCGATCTCCCCGATCGACGAGCGAAATTCGATCTCCGGTCGGAGTCCTCCGTCACGCCCCAATTCCCGAGGAAGGCACGGATACCGGGGCGTGATTAGGGGTTAAGAAGGCGGGGAAGGGAATACATATAACATACATAATAAGAAGATGTGACCATGATATCGGACGTGCCTCCTCTATAACTAGGACATATCCTCAAGGGAGGGTGCACAAACAATCCACCAACAGAATAATATCGATACCATAACTTCGTAAACATGATCTTGGTTTATAATAAGTAATGCAAGGAGCAAGATAGCATTACACCGCCGACTAGACCGGTCAACCACATAGCATGCTCATATCGAGACTCACAAAGATAATAACATAACAAATCTTGTTCCCAATCGTAAAGCAAAATAAGGGACAAGAATACATCAATATCGTAGTACGATATAACACAACATCGCTGGAAGCATAGCATGAAGAACCCAGACCACCCTCGCCGCCTGAGTCCAAATTCTCCTCCATCCGTGAAAAGATTTGAAAAAGAGTTTGAAGTGAGAACTAGCGCACTCACCGGGTTTTATCATAAATCAAAAGAATCATGATGCCGTGTTCGTAGCACTTACCTTAGAAGGTTTTAAAACGTAAATCCACTTCTAAGTAAGCAAAATAGATTTTTCGTTTTGACACCGATCTATTATTATCATTACTCCCATCATAGAACCAAGAACCACGGCTCGGAACGTATCCCGCCAGCCCATCACATCTCATTCATTCGGCCCGGAACATATCCAGTCGGCCCACGCCCGGAACGTATCCAACCGGCTAACTCGGTGTGGACTTGTGGGTCAAATCCGTCATAACCATAACCACCTCATTACCATTTCCGAGTGGACTTTGGGTCTCATCCCTTCGTAACCATAACCACGTGTTCGGGTCTATCCCTCACGATCAATACTCAAGATGGTGATCAACCCACCGAATAGAGATCCGTGCACAATCATAATAGAACCATATCTCGGATCGAGAACAAGAATAACTTCACCAAAACATTTTACGCGACATGTTTTATTTTGAAATGTCGAGTAAATAACTCAAGATAAGCATATATAACCCAACTGAAGCAGAAAACGTTAACCGGAGTTATCTACGGATCCGATGACTTCACCGATCGACCGGTAGGTACACGGTAACAAGACGGAACAACTTTTGGGGTCACATCCCACAAAGCAAAGCAACAACGTGATCCAAACGAAGATCGTAGCAAAACTAGTGTTTTGACTTTCAACCCACATTTGGCACTCTCCGGTTTTCAAATCAACTCGATGCGAAGGGAAATATATTAGGGCATCATGACCTATAATGAGTACTTTCAAAATATGCATGCATGCAAGTCGACTCAAATCTTAGCGTGAAGAAGTTTCAAAATCGATGCCTATCCTCGATCTAGGATAAACCATCCAAAATCGATGCTTGAAAATGGAAACATAAGCAATATGCATAACTATCGAACATGGAATGACAAACCACGTTGAAAATGGATAACCGGGCATGTACTTCCTTTAGAAAACTCAAGCAACGAAAACATCCCGAGATGCGTAAACGCGAAAACGAGTAAAACTAATCGGTACTTTAGTAGAATGCATAGCCGAAACTCAAAACCTAAAGGACCAGAGCTGTGCAGGTGGCTCGTCGGCCGCACCAAACGGCGGCCAGTGACACGGGCGGCGGTCTTAGGCGGCGGAGGTCTTCCAATCGTCGGCCTCCTCTTCGCCTCGTCCCTTTAGATCTCGAGTTCTATGCTATACGATCTACTAAAAGGCGGAATCAAAACAAGAAAAGGACAAAAACAATACAGAGCTACAGGGAGAGGTTGATCGGCGGTGGTGGCTCGGAAAATAAGAATGGCACCGCCACGATCCTCCGCTCGATCCCCACTCCTCCGGCTCTTTGCAGTGCACTGAGCTGCTCGGCTCTTCCAGAAACACGAGAGACGAAGAAATGAGCGTTGAAAATGAAGGCCCTAGCCTCCTATTTATAGGAAAAAGTTGGGGCTCTGTTGCTTGTAATGACCCTTTTTCAAAACGCAAAGGCGACGCAACTTTTACAAACGGACTCCAAATTTAGCAAACTTGGTACCCATGGACACGAAATAAAATACCGGACACAACGACTATAAACAAGATATGCTTTTAAAAGACCAATGAAAAGTTCGGTTTTCGATAACTTCCCCGGAGTGCCAAACCTTCATGGGTGGTCGAAAACCTGCATACTTAGTGTCTATGAATTCTTCATAAGACACTCTTCACAACCCCGAGGTTTCGTGACGGTCGCATCACCGAAAAAAAATTCAACCCTTTGACCTTTTCTTGAAAAACGTGCCATACAAAATAGAAGCTTAGAAAAGACGGGGTATTACATCCCTTCCTCCTTAGAAAAATTTCGTCCCCGAAATTTCAAACACGTGGAGAAAACAACTCGTGGTACCGAGCCACGAACTTGTCTTCCAACTCCCACGTAGCTTCCTCCTCCGTGGTGATTCCACAACACCTTCACCAACGGAATGCGCTTGTTCCTCAATTCCTCGACTTCGTTCCAAAACAGCCACCGGTCTCTCCTCGTAACTCGATCCGAGCAAGAACCACTTGGTCATGCTTGATCACGTGTTTTGGGTCGAACACGTACTTTCTCAGCTGAGAAATGTGAAACACGTCATGAACATCTCCAATGCTAGGCGGCAAAGCTAAGCTATAGGCAACGGGGCCTATCCTCTCGAGAACTTTGAAAGGTCCAACGAACCTCGATCGTAACTTACCTCGCTTTCCAAAACGAACGACTCCTTTCGTTGGGGAAACCTTAAGGAAGACGCGATCTCCGGCCATGAACTGAATATCCGTACGATGCTTGTCCGCATAGGACTTCTGCCTGTCCTGAGCTTCCTTGATCCTTCGCTTGATCTGATCGATAACCTCGACCGTCTGTTCAACCATCTCTGGTCCTAACATCTTTCTCTCGCCCACTTCGTCCCAATAAAGTGGCGATCGACACTTCCTTCCATATAACGCTTCATAGGGAGCCATTCCTATGGTGGCCTGATAACTGTTGTTATAGGCAAACTCCACCAAAGGTAGTATCTCTTCCCATTTCCTCCTCTATCGGCCACGATCGTCGCAAAGATGTCTTCCAAAACCTGAATCGTCCTTTCCGATCGACCGTCCGCTTGAGGATGGAATGTTGTACTAAAATTGACTTGGTCCCCACGGCTTCCATGACTCCTCCAAAACCTTGATGTGAACCTCGGGTCACGATCCGATCGTAATCGATATCGACACACCATGTAACCGTATGATTTCTCTAACGTAAAGGTGAGCAAGCTTATCTAACCCGCACGTCGTCCATCGAATCGAAGAAATGAGTCGACTTCGTCGATCTATCGACGACAACCCATATAGCGGTGTTTCCTCTCACCGACCTTGGAAAACTCACCACAAAATCCATACCGATATGATCCCATTTCCACTCACGGGATTGGTAGCGGTTGCAACAAACCCGACGGACGTTGGTGTGCGGCTTTCACTGGCGACAAGCCAAACAACATTCCACAAACGCGGCTACATCCTTTTTCATCCCTTCCTACCAAAAGTTCCTCTTAAGGTCTCTCGTACATTTTGGTGCTTCCCGGATGAGTCAGATATCGGTGCCTCATGAGCTTCACTCATGATTTTATCTCTCAATTCCCTATCGAGTGGCACACATAACCTTCCTCGGAATAGTAGCGTTGTCTTCGCTACGTGAATCCTTGCTATCTTCTAGCCTTGCTTTCAAACGCATCTTTCCAAGAACTCGCCTCCGTTCGCCGCTCACGATGGCTTTTCATCGACCCATCCTTCTTCTTGACGAACAGTAATCAAGGCCCCTACGGTGACACGCTAGGTCGATAAAACCAAGATCCAACATCTCCTGCAATTGTGCTTTCAGTTCTTGCAATTCCTTAGGTGCCATTCTGTATGGTGCCTTTGATACTGGCGCTGCTCCTGGTTCCGGATCAATAGTGAATTCCACTTGTCTATCAGCGGTAAACCCGCAAGTCCTCGGGAAACACATCCGGATATTCACACACCATCTGCTCTCTTGCAGAATCGCGTTGTTCATCGTGCCTGTCAAACTTACCAAGAAAGTCGACAGACTTCCTTTCCCGATCATCCTCACCGCCATCGGTGTTGAGATCATTGGCATGCAAACACCCATCCTTATGCGTGGAAACAAACTTCCACTTCTCGGTGCTCGAAAGAAACTTCTCTCGAGACAACGTATAGTTGCCATGTGCTTCCAACCAATCCATGCGAAGATGACATCGAAATCTTCCATTCCGATGACATGCAAATTGACAAGGACCTTCGCTCACGATTTCTACCTCACGGTTCGGCAAATCTCTTTTGCTTTTAGCACTTTCGACGGGATGCTAATTTCGTGGTACTCTGTGATTTCTTGGGTACCAAACCAACCTCTCACACGCGATTCTCGAAACGAAAGAATGTGAGGCTCTCAGATCAAACAAAGTGAAACGGGTATATCACTCATATGGATTATACCGCAAGATTTCGGGAGTTTGTCTTTGCTTGCCGATTAGCGTACACCCTTGCTAACTGCGGTGGCCTTTGGTTTCTTGGCCTAGGTGACCTCCTGCTCCGTTGTTTGTCCTCGGCGAACTGATTACACCTCTGCGGAGCTGGATCTTGCCCATTGGCGGCTGCATTGTAGCCCTCTTAACGGACATTCTCGGCGTAATGTCGGGACTTCTTACAACGATAGCTTTCGGTGCTACCTTGCTGCACTCGCCGAAATGATTCCTTTGGCATTTACGGCACCAAGTTTTTCCACGCCTTTGCCCGCATGGGTTGGAAATTCCTTCCCAAGGTTGCCTTTCTCTCACTTGAATGCCTTGATTCCTTGGAATCCTTTGGACCTTCTGGTTCACTTGGAACACCGATTGCCTTTCCTCGATCTTCCCATTTCCTCTTACCTCTTCCTCCGTCACCGTGGTGTCAGGGTGGCATCGTTCTTTCACGGGCAACATTGACTCAATGTTTAATGCCGGTTCAAGGGGCTAGCATCGTCGGATCTCCGCGATCGACAAGCGAAATTCGATCTCGGTCGAGTCCTCTTGAACACATGCGCCTGGCGGCCTCAATACCGACCAGTGCGTAGCATAACGTGACAGACAATGAGCGGCGATCGTGCTCGGTGACCGTCCTTCTCCTTGATGAAGATTCGAACTTCGTTTGCCTTCTCGCACAGTAACGCCCGATCACGTATTTTCCATGAGTTCTTCCTTGAAATCTTCCCACGTATACCTTCCCCATCTACCCTGGTGTTAGGGTCCTCCTCACGGATTCCCACCAGAAATCAGCCTCATCGGTTAGCTGAAAGATCGCGCAATTCAGCTTTTCTGCTTCTTCGCAGCCGATGTATTCGAAGATCCTTTCGGTGGATCGTATCCAGTTCTCAGCGTCGATCGGTTCGCCGAGACCGTCGAATGTAGGGGGATTCTGCCTGCGAAAACTCTCGATCGCATGCCGCTGAACCAAAGGTGGTTCCTGGGCTTCTTCCACGTTATTGTTCCTCTGGTTCCTTGTTCTCGGCATTACATGCCGGCGTTTGGAACATTAGAAACGCTTTCGCATAGATAACCGAGTATCATCGCATAACATATATCATCACCCATATCACATATCATCACATATCACGCACGATCACATATAATCATGCAATCCTGTCAACATATCCTCGTTATGCATTTCACATAACATTATCATCACACATCACATAGATCATATATCATCATGGCATATCTCATATCACATATAAGCATTAAACATAACATCCTGTCATAGACAACGTTAGTATCAGTAATATTCAGTGTCCATGAAGGACTGTCAAAATACAAGATCAAGGTATGTCAGTCAAAAAGGTCAGATATGAGCAAAAGAATCTGACTCCGGTTACTGTCATAAGATGCCGCTCTGTCCATGCTTCTAGCAGACTCTGCGACTGTCACTGTACACACCGACTACCTAGATCTCTATCCTCCATATCCGTCCACTACTCTCCGTTCGTCCCAGCGGTTCCATTCTGCCTCTCCTCATCCTCTCTTTCCCTTCCTATCAGGGCTTGAATTGGCTGCTTGAGCGACCTGCATGGAAGCAAGCCTCGTGGGTATGATCCCATCTAAGGCGTGCTCGATTGCACGAGTATCGGTGAAAGCCGTGCACGAGTCACATCTGGCGCTTGCCCTTCCTCAACATGCCCGACCTCAGCAGAGTCATCTGCTATCTGGATCACCGGCTCCTCTGAGTCCTCACTGTCCTCCTCATCCTCCTCCGGGTCTTCCTCCTCCTCAGAGTCTCCTCACGGATGCCAACTTGATCTGATTCGGTGGCACGAAAATTCGATCACGGCCTCTTTCCGCTCTTGTCGGATGGACAATCTCTCTCACCCGGGAGGTTCCTGCCTCAAAATCGTTCCGGGTCCTTCGGAAGGTAAGGATCGTCGATGGAGGTGTAGTGACTGGTGTATCCTGATGCACTGGTGATCGTCTGAGCGATGGCTACTCTCCCAAAGGCTCTTCGGGAACATCATCCCTATCATCAATCTGGATCGGTCCTCGAACATGTCTCGCTATAACGTTTGCCTCAGATGGTATGCCTCGATGATCGGTCCACTGTCTCCATACTCGAGCAGCGAACTCAGTAAAATCCAAGGTAAGGTGCCTGGTGATAGGATCCCGACGGAACATCACGTACCCTTGCCTTCTTGCCCATGGTTGCCAACCTGTCGGTAGCTTTTCTGTCAACCGATAGTAAGCTTCATACTCTGATACTTTCCCACTGTCTCGGATCTTTCTCCACAATCCAACAAATCTCCCCAGAAATACTCCCAACGGCTCATGGACATTCACGGTACATTCCACGAACTTACGGATCTGCTCATCCATCTGTGGGATCTTAACCAACGTTATGCGGGCGCTGAATATCCATAAACCTACATGTTGGTTTATCAACATAACAACAAATATTCACGTTTCCTTTTACGCGGTCATCCGGGTAATCATGTCTCAAACACGTGTTCATTTCAACACATATCAATATCAATATCGATATTTATCATAATAATCACGTAAGCAAATACAGGATTCACTTACAAGCACTCGTTTATCAAAATAAACAAGATTTTCAATCAACAATACATTACTATGTAAACACATAGATTCACATCATCCATTTGTGATCATATCAATCACATCAATTCATACCACACCAATGGTTTTCATATCACAGCCACACAGGCCTTTTTTTGTTCCATCAACAATAACTTCCACATCCACATCAACACCCAACCATACCACATCTCATCCACATCACGTTTACATCCGTAAACTCTTACCAGGCCAAAGCACATGAAACCAAGATCATATCAAGCATCACGTAACCACATAAAGCATCAGCAAATAAACACATACCTCATCCCCTTTTTGAAAGGAGGCGGACGACGGTGGTGAGGGTAGTCATGCACGATGAGCAGTTTAGAAGGACAAGTTCTAAACACTCAATTTCAAGAATGTACAAGATATAAAGCAAGCAATTGCTTTGATATCAAACAACATGAACACATACAAAGCGACGCTCGATACTAAGTCATCACGCCCAATTCAGGAAGGCACGGATGCCGGTGTGTGTGATTAGGGGTGGGGGTTAAGCGGGGAAGAAGGGGAATACATATAACATACATGATAAGAAGATGTGACCATGATATCGGACAGCATCTCTCCATAACTAGGACATATCACGAAGGGAGGGGTGCAACAAACAATCCATGAGAATAATATCGATACCATAACTTGAAACATGATCTTGGTTTATAATAAGTAATGCTGAGGAAGCAAGATAGCATTACACCACAGTTGACTAGACGATTGACCACATAGCATGCTCATATCGAGACTCACAACATAATAACATAACAAATCTTGTTCCCAATCGAGAAAGCAAAATAAGGGACAAGAATACATCAATATCGAGTGCGTATATAACCTGACATCGCGGAAGCATAGCATGAAGAACCCGCAGACTCCAGCCCTCGGTCGCCCGTCCAACCCTCCTCCATCCGTGAAAAGATTTGAAAAAGAGTTTGGGGTGAGTACTAGCGCACTCGGTGGGGTTTATCATAAATCAAAAGAATCATGATGCCGTGTTGAGCACTTACCTTAGAAGGTTTTAAAGCGTAAGTCCACTTCTAAGTAAGCAAAATAGATTTTTCATTTTCGATACGATCCGTTATTCTTCATTACTCCCGTCATAGAACCGAGAACCACGGCTCGGGCGTATCCGCCAGCCCATCACATCTCATTCATTCGCCCGGAACATATCCGATTGGCCCATAATATCTCGGCCGGAACATATCCACAAATCGGCCGCGGGCGTATCCGGCCCGAGCTAACTCGGTGTGGACTTGGGGTCAAATCCCGTCGAGAACCATAACCACCTCATTACCATTTCCATGTGGACTTAGGGTCTATCCTCTTCGAACCATAACCACGTGTTGGGGTCTATCACTTACGATCAATACTCAAGATGGTGATCAACCCGCGAATAGAGATCCGTGCACAATCACAATAGAACCATATCTCGGATCGAGAGCAAGAATAACTTCACCAAAACATTTCTACGACGTCGAGTAAATAACTCGAGATAAGCATATATAACCCAACGAGCAGGCGAAAGCGTTAGCGGCGGTATCTACGGATCCGATGACTTCACCGATCGCCTTTGGTAGGTACACGGTAACAAGACGGAACAACTTTTGGGGTCACATCCCACAAAGCAAAGCAACAACGTGATCAAACGAAGATCGTAGCAAAACTAGGGTTTTCGACTTTACGAACCCACATTTGGAACTCTCGTGTTTTCAAATCAACTCGATCTGAAGGAAATATATTGAGGGCATCGAGACTATAATAGGGTACTTTCAAAATATGCATGCATGCAAGTTGACTCAAATCTTAGCGTGAAGAAGCTTCAAAAATCGATGCCTATCGCCGGATCTAGGATAAACAATCCAAAATCGATGCATGAAAATGGAAACATAAGCAATATGCATAACGACGAACATGGAATGACAAACTACGTTGAAAATGGATAACCCGGGCATGTCTTCCTTTAGAAAACTCGAAGCAACGGAAAACATCCGACATGCGTAAGCGAAAAAACATAAAAGCGGAATCGGTACTTTAGTAGAATCATAGCCGAAACTCAAAACCTAAAGGATCCATAGCAAAGGTGGCTCGTCGGCCACCAATCGGCGCCAACAAGGCACGACGGCGGCGGCGATTCGGTGGCCCTTTGCCGGCCAAATTGGCCGACCTCCGGCCATTTTCCCGTCTCGTCTCGGAATCAAAACAAGAAAAGGACAAAAACAGAAAAATGGGGCTGCCGGGAGAGGTTGATCGGCGGTGGTGGCTCGGCGGCGGTAGAATGGCGCGCCGAGCCTCCCTACTCGATCCCACTCCTCCAACGCCCGCAGCGTGCACTGAGCTGCTCGGATCTTCCGTAAACACGGAGAGCGAGGAAATGAGCGTTGAAAATGAAGGCCCTAGCCTCCTATTTATAGGAAGCGGTGCATGTTCTGCTTATGTGCTGCGTTTTTCGAAAACACAAAAAGACGCAACTTTTGCAAACGGACTCCAAATTTAGCAAACTTAGTACCCATGGACACGAAATAAAATACGGACACAATGACTATAAACAAGATATGCTTTTAAAGACCAATGAAAAGTCCGGTTTTGATAATTTCCGGTGCGCCAAACCTTCATGGGTGGTCGAAAACACGCATACTTAGTGTCTATGAATTCGTCATAAGACACTCTTCACAACGCTCGAGGTTTCATGACGGTCGCATCACCGAAACAAAAAGTCAACCTTTTGACCTTTTCTCGAAAAACGTGCCATGCAAAACAGAAGCTTAGAAAGGACGGGGTATCACAAAAAGTTTGCTTTAGTATAAGTGGGAGATTGTTGGATTTCTATACTGGAAGTAGTTTTGGTTGAGCTTGTATACAATGATTCTTGTTACCACTATTAAAATCACCTATCTGAATTGTTTACTTGATTGCATATGTATGTCCCTTTATCTCATATATAAGTTAGACCATACAGTGTGTTGTAGATCACAGAAGTCTGTATGATTGGTTAAGCTTAATGAGATACAAAAAGAATCACAGCTAAGATAACTTGAGGACGGGTTGTCGGTATAGGCTGCGGTACAGATAAGAAGTGACTTGACTTAGTTGCTTGTCTATACTGGTACGTCCGTGAAATATTGATGGATCACAGTGAGATGAGTTCTTCTATCCGACCATCGTGAAGAACCTAGATCTTGGTGACTTTACGTTGATCTAAACCTCGATAAGGTATTAGGTGAGGATCAGTTGCTGACCATCACTTTGACTTGTTATGGGTGAGGGTTACATGAGATAACCCAATATTCTCTGCATCTTGGGTGGTGGAAGTGTTTGTATGTCATGCTGGTTATGCATGTCAGTCACCGTATCCGTTAAGGATGATGACATCCCATAAGGAGCTCAAGGTTTATTATACTAAACCCCGCAGTTGAGTTATCTCAAGTACAATAATCGGGTTGAGTGGTACTACTTAAGGAATTAAAGTAATTAATTATTTTAAGCGATCGAGCAGCGTAAATAATTAATGGACGTCTGATATCTTAAATATGGGGATTCGTTAAGTCTAAGTGCGAGCCCGACTCAACTTCGAAAATAAAGGGTAAGTCGACATTTATTCTCAGTGGCATGAATAAATGTTTATGAATTAATTTATGTTCTGGGCTGAACATAAGATATTTAATTTATTTGAGGTCCATCTTTATTCCTTGCATTTGATCCCTGGGCTGGCCCATCAAGGCCTGGAGCTGCTGAGAAATTCGTCCACTTCATAAGAGTCCCATAGGGATTCTATTTTGATCCTCTCTATCTAATGAGATATTATTGTATTTATTAGATATGCAGAGATCCTACCCAAATTGGATCTAGGGTTGCATTATAAATATAAGGTGAGAGAAAAATCAAAGAAGAGCTATTAATTATTCTCGAAAATTTCAAAAATTGTGAAGAAAAAGAAAGACAAATTCTTGCATCGACATAGATTGTCCTCACTCGACATTGGAGTTTAGGCAATCGAGATACAGTCCAGAAGATCAAAGCACGAGTCTTGATCCAATTCTTGTCTGACTAATTCGCAGGTAAACACGAGAAAATACCAACATGTTGTAATTAATTATATAAGTGCATGCTAGGTATATAATCAATGTATGGTGAATTAAACATCCAAGATAGATCCTCGGGAGAGGGTTAAAATCATATTTTCCTACATTACTGACCATCACTTTGACTTTTTATGGGTGAGGGTTACTTGAGGTAACTCAAGATTCTCCGCATCTTGGGTGGTGGCAGTGCTTGTATGTCATGCTGATTACCTGTATCGAGTCACCATATCCATTTAGGATGATGACGTCCCTTACGGAGCTCAAAAGTTTATTGTACTAAACCCTACAGGTTGAGTTAGCTCAAGTACAATAATAAGGTTGAGTGATACTGCTTAAGGAATTAAAGAGAATAATTATTTTAAGCAGTCAGAGCGCTACAAATAATTAATGGACGTGCGATATCTTAAATACGGGAATTTGTAAGTCTAAGTACAAGCCTGACTCAACTTCGGTAATAAAGGGTAAGTTAACATTTATTCTCTAATGGAATGAATAAATGTGTATGAATTAATTTATGTTGTGGACTGACATAAGATAATTAATTTATTTTAGGCCCATCTTTATTCCTTGTATTTGATTCTTGAGCTGACCCATCATGGCCTGTTGCTGCTGATATTTTTATTTAACCCCTAGATCCCACTAGGATTATATTTTGATTAATGTATTATTTATTTAATACATCTCCTATATCTAGATAGATATTATAAGATAATTAATTTATTTTAGGTCCATCTTTATTCCTTGTATTTGATTCTTGGGCTGACCCATCATGGCCTGTTGCTACTGATATTTTCATCTAACCCTAGATCCCACTGGGATTCTATTTTGATTAATGTATTATTTATTTAATACATCTCCTATATCTAGATAGATATTATTAGATATCAAGATTTAATTATTCTAGATATGAATTATCTTCTGGAAATAAGATAACTATTGTATTAGATATGCCAGAATCCTATTTTTTTAAGTTTATAGGGAGAGCACTATATATACAAGGTATGAGAAAACCAAAGTATCCCAAGCAGTATAGTGATTTTCGAAAATCAACAGTATTACATGGGGGAGAAATTTGCAATGATCTCACTCAATATTGGAGATCAATCATCTGGGAAATAGTCCAGAAAATCAAAACTGGAGTCTTCCATTGATCTACTATGCCATAAATTCATAGGTAAACACGAAAAAACTCATGTGTATTGCAATTAATTATATAGGAGCATGCTAGGAATATAATCAATATATGGTGAATTAAACATCTAAGATACAACCTCGGGAGCAAGGGTAAATTTATATTTCCCATCACGTCGATCATTCGACTGCGAGGCACCCATTTGTCGATGTGGGGCCAAACTCGATAGTGATGGGAGTTGACAAACCTTTCTTTTGGAACCTTACTGGCGTGCTTCTCCTACTTCGCATGCCCTTCATCTCATAATACTATTTTTTTTAAGTTTATTGGAAGAGCACTATAAATACAAGGTATGAGAAAACCAAATTATCCTAAGAATTATAGTGATTTTTGAAAATCACCAGTATTACATGGGGGCGAAAATTTGCAGTGTTCTCCATGTATTATTCTCACTCAATATTGGAGATCAATCATCTGGGAAATAGTCCAGAAGATCAAAACTGGGGCCTTCCATTGATCTACTATGCCATAAATTCACATGTAAACACGAAAAAACTCATGTGTATTACAATTAATTATATAGGAGCATTCTATGAATATAATCAATGTATGGTGAATTAAACATCTAAGATACAACCTCGGGAGCAAGGGTAAATTCATATTTCCCATCACATCAATCATACAAGGTATGAGAAAACCAAATTATCCCAAGCATTATAGTGATTTTTGAAAATCACCAGTATTACATGGGGGCGAAAATTTGCAGTGTTCTCCATGTATTATTCTCACTCAATATTGGAGATCAATCATCTGGGAAATAGTCCAGAAGATCAAAACTGGAGTCTTCCATTGATCTACTAGGCCATAAATTCAAAGGTAAACACGAAAAATTCATGTGTATTGCAATTAATTATATAAGTGCATGCTAGGTATATAATCAATGTATGGTGAATCAAACATCCAAGATAGATCATCGGAAGAGGGTTAAAATCATATTTCCCTACATTACTGACCATCACTTTGACTTGTTATGGGTAGGGGTGAGCAAAATGTCCAATAACCGAATAACCGAACCGAACCAAACCGAAATATCTAATTTGGTTCGGGTAAATCGGTTATTTCGGACAATTCGGTTATAACCGAAATATATTTTGGTAGTATGGTTTTCGGTCGGGTATGAGTTTTTTTACCCGAATATCCGATACCCTAAATTTATATTTATATATAGTATAGTAATATTATAATTAAAATAAATAGTTTCCCTAAATTGAACTTTAAATTTGGTGTTTTGAGAAGATTGTAGCATTTTTATGAATTGTTCGTATTTGGTAATGTTTTTTGAACTTTGAAATTATGAAGATTGTTGGTAATGAGTTGTTTAGTATTTGACAATGTTATTTATGAATATTGCAAACTAGTTATTTGTTGAGTATTAGAATATTTTTGTATGTTTTGTTTAAAATTGTAATTAAGGCAAAAATCGGTTTTATCGAAATATCCGAAATAATTTTCGGTTATTTTGGTTTAGTAACCTAAATTATTTCGGTTTGGTTCGGATATCATTTCTAAATTTGGTTATTTTAATTGGATATTTTTTACCATACCCGACCAAATACCCGAATACTCACCCCTAGTTATGGGTGAGGGTTACTTGAGGTAACTTAAGATTCTCCGCGTCTTGGATGGTGGCAGTGCTTGTATGTCATCTTTGGTTACTGTCATCGAGTCACCATATCCATTTAGGATGATGGCGTCCCTACAGACTCAAAGGTTTATTGTACTAAACCTACAGGTTGAGTTAGCTCAGTACAATAATAAGGTTGAGTAATCTTGCTTAAGGAATTAAAGAGAATAATTATTTTAAGCAGTCAGAGCGCTAAAAATAATTAATGGACGTGCGATATCTTAAATACGGGAATTTGTAAGTCTAAGTACAAGCCTGACTCAACTTCGATAATAAAGGGGTAAATTAACATTTATTCTCTAGTGGAATGAATAAATGTGTATAAATTAATTTATGTTGTGGACTGACATAAGATAATTAATTTATTTTAGGTCCATCTTTATTCCTTGTATTTGATTCTTGGGCTGACCCATCATGGCCTGTTGCTGCTGATATTTTTATCTAACCCCTAGATCCCACTAGGATTCTATTTTGATTAATGTATTATTTATTTAATACATCTCCTATATCTAGATAGATATTATAAGATAATTAATTTATTTTAGACCCATCTTTATTTCTTGTATTTGATTTTTGGGCTGACCCATCATGGCCTGTTGCTGCTGATATTTTCATCTAACCCCTAGATCCCACTGGGATTCTATTTTGATTAATGTATTATTTATTTAATACATCTCCTATATCTAGATAGATATTATTAGATATCAAGATTTAATTATTCTAGATATGAATTATCTTCTGGGAATAAGATAACTATTGTATTAATTAGATATGCCAGAATCGTATTTTTAAAGTTTATAGGGAGAGCACTATAAATACAAGGTATGAGAAAACCAAATTATCCCAAGCATTATAACGATTTTCGAAAATCAGCAGTATTACATGGGGGCGAAATTTGCAATGATCTCACTCAATATTGGAGATCAATCATCTGGGAAATAGTCCAGAAGATCAAAACTGGAGTCTTCCATTGATCTACTATGCCATAAATTCACAGGTAAACACGAAAAAACTCATGTGTATTGCAATTAATTATATAGGAGCATGCTAGGAATATAATCAATATATGGTGAATTAAACATCTAAGATACAACCTCGGGAGCAAGGGTAAATTTATATTTCCCATCACGTCAATCATTCAGCTTTGCAGGCACCCATTTGTCAATGTGGGGCCAAACTCCAGTAGCAGACTGGGAGTTCAGCAAACCTTTCTTTTGGAACCTTACTGGCGTGCTTCTCATACTTCGCATGCCCTTCATCTCAGAATACTATTTTTTTAAGTTTATAGGGAGAGCACTATAAATACAAGGTATGAGAAAACCAAATTATCTTAAGAATTATAGTGATTTTTGAAAATCACCAGTATTACATGGGGGCGAAAATTTGCAGTGTTCTCCATGTATTATTCTCACTCAATATTGGAGATCAATCATCTGGAAAATAGTCCAGAAGATCAAAACTGGAGCCTTCCATTGATCTACTGTGCCATAAATTCACAGGTAAACACGAAAAAACTCATGTTTATTACAATTAATTATATAGGAGCATGCTATGAATATAATCAATGTATGGTGAATTAAACATCTAAGATACAACCTCGGGAGCAAGGGTAAATTCATATTCCCATCACATCAATCATACAAGGTATGAGAAAACCAAATTATCCCAAGCATTATAGTGATTTTTGAAAATCACCAGTATTACATGGGGGCGAAAATTTGCAGTGTTCTCCATGTATTATTCTCACTCAATATTGGAGATCAATCATCTGGAAATAGTCCAGAAGATCAAAACTGGAGTCTTCCATTGATCTACTATTCCATAAATTCACAGGTAAACACGAAAAAACTCATATGTATTGCAATTAATTATATAGGAGCATGTTAGGAATATAATCAATGTATGGTGAATTAAACATCTAAGATACAACCTCGGGAGCAAGGGTAAATTCATATTTCCCATCACATCAATCATTCAGCTTTGCAGGCACCCATTTGTCAATGTGGGGCCAAACTCCAGTAGAAGACTGGGAGTTCAGCAAACCTTTCTTTTGGAACCTTACTGGCGTGCTTCTCCTACTTCGCATGCCCTTCATCTCAGCAACTGTTGTCGGTGCCTACTGCATGTCCTTCATCAGTTTCTCGCTCTGCTACCTCTTGCGCCACCATGCTTCAAGTTGTGTTGGGTCTTCCAACATCTCGAATGAAGTTGCAGAATGGAAGGCGACAGGGTATATATCTTCTGAGGGATCAGCAGTTATGTCAGTTGATGAGGTAGTTTTATTTCTTCTTCTTTGTTGTTGTAGCCTTTTACCTTAGGCGTTCTTGATTCTTCTTGATCAGATAGGAAGGCAGCGGTAGCTTCTTGGGTTTCTTTCTCTTTAACAGCAACTGTCCATATCGTGCGCTTCAGTTCTGACCATCTCTTGCCTCTTTTTGGCATCAGCAAAAAGTTTTGGAAGGGAGATAGAGAGCTCAGTGACAGTCTGGTTTAGTGCAGCATAAGACTGGTCTAGGTGCTCGAGGCATTTAGCATAGACATCCAGCAGGCTGGAAGTTTCAACACTCTTTTTCTTCAGATGGGCTACTTTCTTCTCCATGGCAGTTATTATATCATCAGTGCCCGAGGAAGTGAAGTACAACTAGTTTCAAAATGTGCTGGTCTTGAACTGGTTGGAGTGCAGCTAGGATCCTACGAGCTAAGTCAGCTTCAAAAGTTGTTTCCAATAAGACAATCATTTTAAGTTTCAGCTTGTGGATGGCTTCGTTGCATGATGCTTCATTGTGAAAGTCCTTTGTTATTGCATCAACCAAGTCGTAGAGGTTCCTGCGAATGGCTGATATCTCTGAATGGATTTGTTCAGTGAAGGCTTCCTTGAGATCAGCATCCTTCTATTGCATCTCCTTAAACGTAGATACCAATGTGGCATATGCTCTGTTTGTAGCTTCAACCTAGGAATTATAGGTTCTTTTCCACTATCACGCCAGTCTGATATACTGAGTAGCCTTGCCCAGTTTCGCTTCCAGCTTGGCCATCAGTCGTGTAACATAGCTTTTGAGGCAGTCTGGGCTTGCTCTCGTCTGCAGATCAGAAACCTATATAGGAAACAATGATGAGATATATCAGTGAAAAGGGCATCAGTTGGTCCCTTCTACTGGTTGGCAGTGCCTGATGGACCCGTCTGGTCCTCATCAGCATGAATTGCCACTGGCTATTCAGCAGTTGGTCTCTCCACCAGCTCTTCATCTGGCTTAATTGTTGCTTCTCTTTCTTCAGTAGTTTTTCTCTCTCTACATTCAAGGACCCTTCTCTGGTATCCCTTCTTGTTTCTACAATCCTTTCTACGAAAGCACTCTCAGCTACTGCTTCAGTTATGAGTCCCTGGACAATGGACTCAAAAGTCCTTATTATTGTCCAGATACTGGAGATGTCGTGGAGGTTCTCCAGCTCAGGTTCCTCCTCAAAAAAATTCCCACGACTCCAGATTTATCAGATAAGTCAACTGATAAAAATGGACCATCTTTACTTGCAGGAAGACATGAAGTCTGACAACCTGAGCCAGGATGTCATGTAGGTGATGGGGAAGGTTTTCAATAGGAATGGGTGGGCATTTTACATGAAGAATGCTTTAAGAATAGTGATGCGGGAGGCCAATAATAATTTCGAAGATTTAGTAGAGGGGGTTAAAGATGACAGTTTGTGGGGGTAAGGTTAAGGGAATATCAGTTTGTGGAATGTCAGGCTGGGGTATATCTGACTAAGGAGAGAAATGCTGAGGTGAAGGCTGAAGTGAGGTAGAGTCTGCATAAGATGGAGGCTTAGGGATATGTTAGGGAAAGAAAGTAGGCTCTGGAAAAGTAGAGACTGGGAGGTGGTGTGGGCTGAGGAGTGTGTACGGGAAAGGTTGGTGAGGATTTTAACTTAGGCTCTGGCATGTCGAAAAGCAGGGTACTTGCTAGTTCAATTGTAGTCTTATTTCTCCTCTTCAACTGAGATTGCTCTGGGGGTGACATTCTTCATCGACTCCTTATTTTCCTTCTCCAGGGGCTTCTTCCCCTTTCCAGTAGGGGTTGGTCGTTGGGTTCTCTTCATCTTCGCTTCCTCCTGAATCACAATCCACTTAATCTTTTTAGGCGTTAGGATCTTCAGTCTTTTGTGATGAAGTGAGAGCACATCTAATTGAAGCATCCAATCCCTGGTTGTTACGTAAGTGTAATTGTACCAGAGGAACTCATGTCCTTTCAGTGCTTTTAGGATTATGGAGGACATTTTTCCTCCCAACTTAATCATCTTCTCTCGAAGGAAAACCTTCTGATCCGCCAGCAGGTGGGAGATAAACGCCCTCTCCCAGTTAATTTCTTTATCAGATGATAGCCTTACCAGCAGCATCTGCTGGTGTTTTCGTCTTTACCTGCGAATTTGTCGGATAAAATGAGGATCAAAACTCGTGCTTTAATCTTCTGGACTGTATCTCGTTTACCAAAACTTCAATGCTGAGTGAGAGCAATCTATGGAGAGTGCTGCAAAAATTCACCTTCTTCATCTATCTTTGTAATTTCGAAAATCACAATTATGAGAATAGTTATTTCTGATTTTCTCTCACCTTGTATTTATAATGCAACCCTAGAATCCTAATAGGATAGGATCTCTGCATATCTAATAAATATAATCTTATCTTTAAAGATACACCATATCAAGAATAATATCCTTTGATATCTAATGATATCAGATATAATCCATCTAGATATAGGAGAATCGGAACAGAGTTCCAGTGGGACTTTACTTAGAGATGGGCGAATTTATCCAACAGCAAAGGCCTTGATGGGCTAGCCCAGGGATCAAATGCAAGGAATAAAGATGAGTCTCAAATGAATTAATTATCTTATGTTCAGTTCAGAACATAAATTAATTCATAAACATTCATTCATGCCACTAGAGAATAAATGTTAACTTACCCCTTTATTACCGAAGTTGAGTCGTGCTTGTACTTAGACTTTATGAATCCCCGTATTTAAGATATCTCACGTCCATTAATTATTTATAGCGTTTTGACTGCTTAAAATAATTAATCTCTTAAATTCTTAAGTAGTATCACTCAACCTTATTATTGTACTTGAGATAACTTAACCTGCAGGATTTATTACAATAAACTTTTTGAGCTCCTTAAGGGGATGTTATCATCCTAAACGGATACGGTGACTCGATACAGGTAACTAGCATGACATACAAGCACTGCCACCACCCAAGATGCGGAGAATCTTGGGTTAGTTCATGTAACCCTCACCCATAACAAGTCAAAGTGATGGTCATCAACTCATACTCACCTAAAACCTTATCGAGGTTTAGATCAACGAAAGTCACCGAGATCTAGGTTCTTCACGACGGTCAGATAGAAAAACTCATCTCATTGTGATCCATTAATACGTCAGAGACGTACCAGCATAGACAAGCAAACAAGTCAAGTCACTTCTTATCTACACTGCAGCCTATACCGACAACTCGTCCTCAAGTTGTCTCAGTTGTGATCATTCTTATATCTCATTAAGCTTAACCAATCATACAGACTTCTGTGATCTTCTACACACTGTATGATCTAACTTATATATGAGATAAAGGGACATACATCTGCAATCAAGTAAACAATTCAGATAGGAGATTGTAATAGTGGTAAAGGAAACATTATATACAAGCTCAACCAATCTGCTTCTAGTATACAAATCCAACACCACTTGTCTACAATGCCACAACCTTTGTTCCTCATCAGTCGAGGAATTGTGTCAAGAGGTATTTGAATGTGCAGCTAGCTGAAGCCCAATTCGCAGGTGCAGGGCCCTCACGAGCACCAACTGGTGATTTGGTCCCTTTTGATAATGAGGATGCATCCGAAGATGAGGAAGATAAGCATACCGAACAAGCTACAGATACGAAACCAATTCAGATCGATATGGGGCATCACCGTACTAGTTTTCTTGAGCAGCCAGATGCATCGGGGCACGGCTATCAATTTATACGGGATGAGCTAAGGTAATTCAGGAATGAGCTAGTTGGCCACTGGACTGATTTTTGGTAAGATGTATATGCATGATTTGATTAGCAGAATCAACATCTTGACGAGCAAAATCATCTGTGGCATGAGCAGAACCAATGTTGGAACGAGCACAACCAGTAGATGATCGAGCAGAAGCAGTGCATGGCCGCTCTTGAGGTTTAGTGGAATGCATGGACTATGTTTCATATCGCTCCACCACCACCACCACCACTTTTTGACAAATAGTGATTCATCACTTGGAGAGTATGTACATATTTTCTCTTTTTGTGTGTGTTGTGTTGCTTTAGTTGTTTTGCATGTTTTTGTTTGTTGTTTTTGTGTAGGTTGTGTTTTAGTGCTTCAACCCCGTCGCTATCGGTTCTACACTTTGGAAGTCGTCTCTACACTATTTTTATTTATATGCAATGAAGACTTGCATGTATTAAGTGTGGGGGGGTTGCTTTTAGTTTTGTTCCGTGTGTTTTGTCATGTTTTTCGTTGTTTTTATTTTTTTTTGTTTTTTGTGTGTTTGTTCTTAGCCCTTTGTTTGGATAAGAGTGGATTTTATGTTCTTGAAATAAGGGGGATTGAAGAACTATGTTTAAAGTTGGATTAATTGTGTTGTGATCTGAATTTCGAGACGTCTTGGTATATATAGTTTTTAGTATGGTGAAACTTGGTTGTCAATTCGAGTTGTGGGACATGATTAGGAAGTTGTTGATTAGGTAATTTGTGTGATTAGTGGTCGTATACTTCGTACATGGGACCCTTTTGTGTGATTATTCCTTTTGATTAATCTAAAAAAACATAGAAGAAAAGAAAAGAAAAGAAAAGTTGAAAATTGAATTATATGGATGTGAAGTATGAATAAGTAGACTTGAAGTGGAATAAGGGGCTCTACCCTCTTGCTTGTGCTGACTCTCGAATGACGACTCTAAGTTATGGGTATAGAAAACTACGTTAGGATACTCGAGTTTACAACTTGAAGATTTCACCTAACGATTATTGTCCTATAATCTGCTTTAAGTTTCACATGTTTTATATTCTTGTTTATTATGTCTTTGGGATGTATCATATAAAAAGAGAACCATGTAAGTTGTATGTTGATTGCTGAATACATAGTTGAGCCGAAGCATAGTTGTTCTATAGTAAGTCACATGCTTGGATTGATGAATGAGAATCATTGTATTGAGAATTATACTACTAAAGATGTATTGAGATTATGAGAATATGTGGTTGATTCAACTTGATGCATTTGTTTAGATTTTTACCATTCTTTTCAAGAAACTAAATTTTGCTCGAGGACAAGCAAAGATTTAAGTGTGAGGGAGTTGTTTTGCATGTTTTTGTTATATTTTTCTTTTGTTGTTTTTGTTAACTTGATACCTATTTTCATAAGTTTGGGATATCTTTCGTTGGAATCAAGTTAATTTTCGATTTTTGCAGGTTTTGAGAGTGTTGGAAATATTTGAAGATAAAAAGCACACCCCAACATCGGACTCGACGAAACCGACGCTAGGTGCATCTCTTGTGCCATCGTTTGGGAAACAGAGAACATACCCCAGTACCGGACTCGGTGAAACCGGCGCTGGGTGCGACAAGCTGAGTGAGACAGAGAACACACCCCAGCACCGGACTTAGTGAAATCGGCGTTGGGTGAGACATCATTGGGAAGACAGAGAACACACCCCAACGCAGAACTCGACGAAGCTGGCGCTGGGTGTGACATCATGCGCGAGTTAGAGAGCATCCCCCAACGTCGAACTCGGTGAAGTCGGCGTTGGGTATATCGCGCCGAATAGGATAGAAAGAGAGGCCCAGCGCCGGACACGCCGAGGTCGAAGCTGGGCCACAAAGAATGCGTGCATCCAGGGATAGCACCCCAGCGTCGGACGAGCCAAAGACAGCGCTGGGCGTGCCAAATTTTGCGAGAAATGAGACGCGCATCTTCATTTAGGGTTTAGTGATTCAAATTGATTGATTAATTATTTACGAAGTTTACGTATTCCAATTGAATTGTATTGTTTGTTTTTAAGTGATTGACCATCACTTAATTGTTCATGCTTCGAGAGATTAACACGTTGCATCTTTATATATCAATTGGGTTAGACTTTACCGGAAACGAGTAGTCTAATAATTTATTTGTTTGTGGAATTTAATAATTTAGACTTAATCTACAGGGACGAGAGCCTAGTGTTTGAATTGAATATTAGAAAACTTCATAAGTATGTAGATGTCGTAAACGGAGCATTAATTGATTAATCAAGGCGAAGAACCTAACACCATAGTCTTCCTCAAATACTTGAATTAATCTTTTGAAATTGTTAGTGGTTTCGAAATTCTAGAGCTTGAAATCATTTTATTGTTTTCCCTATTAATTATTTACTTTCCAGCATGATCTTAAAAACCAAAATTTAGGATTTAGATTTATTGCTTTCTTAATAACACAACATTGGCCCTGTTAAGTCTTCCTCGAGAGATACGACTTTGGTTAACTTACCGTCCTACATAGATCTAGTACTATTGCGAGAACCTAGAGGTGCAATTTAGGTTGAACATTATCTATACTACAGGCTATACCAATAATTCATCCTCAAGTTGTATCGGTTGTGATCATTTTTATATCTCAGTCAGCTTAACCAATCATATAGATTTTCTATGA
Organism: Salvia rosmarinus; assembly: GCA_036937905.1. Classification (NCBI taxonomy): domain Eukaryota; kingdom Viridiplantae; phylum Streptophyta; class Magnoliopsida; order Lamiales; family Lamiaceae; genus Salvia; species Salvia rosmarinus. Next base: position 44,051,321 of record CM072817.1, read on the forward strand.
TCTTCTACACACTGTATGATCTAACTTTTGTATGAGATAAATGGACAACATATGCAATCAAGTAAATAATTCAAATCGGAGATCGGCATAATGGTAACTGGAAATATTATATACAAGTTCGACTAATCTTTTTTCAGTATACAAATCCAATATTCTGAATGTGGTGGTTACGTTTTTTTTTTACTGAAAAGTAATGCTGGTATAAAATACTTATTCAAATATTTACTTAGTTTCAATTTCTTGTCAGTATATCAAATTGATATTGATAGAGTATTTTAAAAATAGTATGTTTTGCTACATGTGTTGATGATGTTCAGTTTAATAATATGCGATGTAAAGTGATACTGAAAGTAAAGAACACTTAGTTTTTATGTGGTTCGGAGATATCAGCTCCTACATCCACGAATTGATAACACAATCAATCTTTTGAATTCAAACAAATAAAAAACTAAAAACAGTTATTGATCCAGTAAAATAATGAATTCATTATAGATCTTTATAAACAAAAAAACTACAAATAGTTCATATTCTATGTATTAAGATTAGTTTGGATTTGATATATTTTTACGAGATTTTGGTAGGTACGTGGTAAAAACTTTGCAGGGGCCTTTTCCTTTTCAGTATAACAGATATCACCTTGATCTAGGGAGAATTTTTTTAATATTGTGTTTAATATATTATTTTTTATATTCTCTTATTATCATATTGTAAGCCTTTATACTGTTGGTTGGTGTTAAATTGACGACCTTGAAATAGAGATCTCTAACTTATCCGTTTCTGACCTTTGATCTATTGGCAACAATGTTGCAGTGTTCAAATATTAGAAATAAAATAACAGAAAATGTCATGTAGATATAGGGACATATAGCTGATAGTGATAGCCCTCGACGATGATATTCGAAATACTAGATTAGTTTACAAATGTGAGTTCATCATTACTTATATTGAAAAGAATGGAAAATTATACTTTTACGTTGAGAAATTTTGGTCAATTTTGAAATTTAGAATACTCTTTAGATTTGGAAATATTGATACTTAAAGAAGGAATATATTTAAGTTTCAAACCTAGAGCATATCGATTTTCTGATATCAAAAAGTGGAGGTGACGATATAAATTCCATGTACACATATGGTGTAGATACATTATACATATCATTATTTTATATATCTTCCTAAATCTGAGTAATATTTAAGCCACCAACTCGACTTTCAAATATTAAAAAAATGGAGTCATTCTAAATTTAAAAGCGAAATACTTTCTTTGGCTACCAACACCGGCGGATCTACAGTAGGGCTGCACTGAGCTAAGCCCAAAATTTTATTTATATTTATATATATTTTTAAGGCTCAAATTATTATTAGCCCACCCCAAAAAAAAAAAATAAAGCTGTGTTTGGGGTTTTTTCTGCTTCCCTTTTGTGTGATGATTTTTTTTCCTCATCTGTGTTTAGTTTTTGCGATCTCTTCAAACTGCACAGTTCAGAAATCAATCATGGAATTGGTGTTTCCACCATTTAGTGTTTCGATGGTGCTAGCTTATATATTATGATTATAAATACTATTAATAGTATTTATTTTTTTCTTTTATCTTTTGAGGATTCTAGGTGATAACTGTTTAGTAGTGGAGCTGAAGTTATAAACGGAAAATTATATGAAAAATTTTATCAATGAATCATCATTGCCAATTGTCATTTGCAAATGATATTGTTGCTGCCCAATAAAGAATTTTACTATCAATATTTTGTAAGTTAGAGTCTTTGTGGAGAATTTTACAGAGTCTATAAAAAATAGAGAATTTATTAGGCTTTGGGCATAGTCTTTGTATTCTATGGAGAAGTTAGTGAAATTACTTTTCCACTTAACCAATGACAGTATTAAATGGATTTGAGATTTTGTTTTGTTTTATATGTTTATACTCTTATTTTTTAATGCATTGCAGTACTTCGATTACTAAATGGAACATCAACATAAGCATGATATGACGGTGATGCAAGAATTTCAAGTTTCTATTGAGTCAAATACTTAGAAAGAGTGAAAGGTCAAAAGTCTATGTTATGTTGACTAGACTTATTCATCTAGTTTTGACGTTGCCTGTTTCTACTGCTACAACTGAACTAGTATTTTCTGCAATGAAGCATGTGAAGACAGTATTTTAACAAGATGAGAGATGATTTACTTGAAGACTCACTAATGCTCTATATTGAGAGAGATTTTATTAAGGATATAGATATAAATTATGTTATTCATAAATTTTATGTATTAAGATCTAGTAAGGTACAACTTATGTAAATTCGAAATTTTTTGGCATGTATAAAATATAGTGCTTTTGAAATTTTTATTTTTCAATCCACCCCAATTACAAATCCTGGATCCGCCCCTGGCTACCAATATATCAAAATTAAAAATGTGTTCTAAATTGTCTAAGATTCTCATTGTAGTGTTAATTTTCTATTAAATTATCACTTCACATCCATTTTATAATTACAAGACTACGTTAAAAGTATTGCAAATCATATCCAATTTACAACTACCAAACTTTTCGACCGATTTGCCAGATTTCCAATCAACAAATTATCGTTCAATAGATCTCTGGCAAAATTCATCGTGGTCAGCAAATAGTGGATGTCGGTTCAAACGCAAGAATATTCCTTTGTTTGAGTCTCCAAAGTCATGCTTTTGATTTCTCGAACCTAAGGCTAGAACGACGAAAAATTATTTGAAATTGAACGTTTTTACAAATAGATTGAAAAATCTCAGAAACAGAAAAATCGAAGGAGGACCCTAATTACAACAAAAGAAAAGTTAGCTTATGAACTGAAATTAATGTGTGTGCATTTCAGTTCCCAGCAAGAGGTGAATGGGTGATGATGAACCAAAAGCATTCCAAGCATATTAACATGCACACATTTTACTTACAAATATATTATCAGTGTTCAATCTGCTAAGCTGCAGGTACAACATACAATTCCTGGGTAGCAAAATGAGGCACCCTATATATAGTGCAAATAGTCCAGTTTTCTCTGGTACTTCACAACAAATTTTATTAACTTCATATTAATAATAGCCACAATATGCACAGGATCTCTCTATATGCTTGTTTTTGTATCCGACTAGGCTTCAGACTTACCTTTACATTCACATAAATCTTATGTTGTGACGCCAACGACGACATTGCTCACCTGTAGAAGAACAAACTTGATCATTTTACATGAAACTGAACCACAATAGCATTTAACTGAATTATATGGAATGCAAAATGAGGGTTGACAGACGAACTGACCAACTTGCCACTTTCATCGACAGTCATGGGGTTCTGCACCACTACCGTTTGGTTATGAGAATGGGCTGTCGTTACCTGCAGCAAGCAGATGAAGTTTCCAACTGATTATGCGAAAGAAAGTTTCTTGCTAGTGGTGGCAATATGGGAGATGATGTACATACTGTAGAAGTAGATTGCGTTGGTGGAGAATTGGAGTTCCCCACAGGTCTATTTACAGGAATGGGAACTCTTGTTTCAGCCATCTGCAAAAGAGGAAGTAGATTAAGCCAACGCAAATATGCAATAGACTGGACTGAAGCATAAAATCTAACAGAAAATTTAGATGTTTCCCCGTATTGAACTGATATCATGTTTAAGTAAGATAAGAAGAACGAATTTTTCTGATGTTTCGAGTTCCCACCTCGCACCATCTACACAGTACTGGTCTTTCATTGCAAACTAGTAAGGCTTCTTTTCTTCTGCTAAGAGATCCCATTTTTTCCAACTTAAATACTTATTAATGAATGGACAAGATGGGGGGGGGGCTCCGGTCTACCATCTCAACCAGGAAATATTTCATTTATTTATCCTAATAGTTCAAAAAAAAAGGAAACTAACTATTAAAATAGCAAAAAGGCAAGAATAACATTTAGAACTAGTTCATTACATAACGAATTATGATTCTACATATATCTGAAAACTGTTCGAAGAAGTTTCTTTTACTATGCTGGAACATAAATCACAGTACAAGAGCAGTCTCAGTGATGATGACATGGAGGAATAGGACTCTATCCATCACACCACGACTGCCAAGTTCAAGAATCGAGTCATGCAGATCTCCCCTAGCACTTGATATATGTGGCCAATACCAAATTTTATCCACTAGAAGTACAATATCAAGCACTTATAAAAAGAATAAGATTGATAATTAATTAAGAAACAACAGGATATGATTTCTTCCATTTAACTAGAAGATAAATCTCTATTAAATAAAGAAAGACAGATTGCTGTATTTTCTTTAGCAGGTACAGAGGCATGAGGAAACTACACAGAGAACAAACCATGATACTAACATTAACATTTGTGATGAAGTGACAAATAGCACATTTCACTGATGGCGCTCCAGCAGGGTACATCAGCATAGTATGGCAGTTTCCACAGTTCACATGAGCAACATTATTTGGAGGTGCGGCAGCTGCACACCGTCATTGAAAAATAATTAGGTAATGATCGCAAATATATTAAAAGAACAGCATTACTTATAGTTAGCATGCATGACTAGGAGGCAAGAGTAATCATTCTTTGTCAGGTTTGGAAGAGATAATAAGATCTGGCATTAAAATGTAAATATCAATATCAGGTTTATACCTGCAGGCACAAGATTTACAGTATGACAGCAGGAACATCTGACACTGGTTGCTCCACGAGCATGCATAAGCAAGGTGCGACAACCTCCACATATCAATTGAGCCATTTCCACCCCTAAATACACAGACCCAAAAATACATGAACATGAAATTCAATCAAATACATGCTTGCTGTCACTACCAAATAATCAAAAGGTTCCAGAAAGAGAACCTTGGCTGTGCAGTTACAGTCTCTCAATTTAAGGTTACTATTAAGAGTAATTTCCCCTATGTTCAGAGAAATTACAATACACATTACCACGGTGAATGTGTTTTGTAGCCCCATTAGGGGTTAGGTAGCCAGTTAAGGCATTGGTAAGGAAGGATAGTCTTTATTTAGCTTTTCTCACCGTGTGCTTGATTTGCCAGTGCAAACAAGACATCAACTTTAAATAGAAAAATATTTTAAATGAGAAGATGGGAAAAGAAGATGCAGGAAAATCCAGCCATCAAGAAATAAAACACAGCTAGAGGAGAAAGTACTAATAATGTAAAAAATATAAGTCAGTACACCATGTCACCAATGATGCTTTATCACGAATCGCTCTAATGCTGTTACGGGAATTGCTCGTAGTGGTTTTGTAATTTGAACTTAAAAACAAGTGAATTTTCCTGAGATCTGAAGATCTGATTGGAAGGGAAGGGGAGAGAGATGGCTGCCATGAAGTTGCAACGAAGAACTATAGGCACAACAAACTAAATTACTGCAGCATACGACAATTAGCACAGTTTTCCTGTGGACTTGGGGAAATCTGTTTCATATAGCTTGGCAAGGAAAATTTTCTATCATTACCAGGTGGTGGCACAGAAGTGACCATATTGCAAATTGCACAGCAAACATTCGTAGCTCCGCTCGGGTAAAGAAGGACGGTTCTACACCCACTGCAAACAATTTGGCTCTGCATATCTGCCAAACCAAAATCTAGAATCAAGAACAAAAAATGAAAGCTACCAAAAATAAACTCCTCTTTTTTTGAGATATTTTAGAAATTTGGAAACTACACGAAATCACGAGCTTAAGATTAACTATGCCAACTCAATTGTCAAAGATAAATGTACATTTATCGATTTTGAAATACATCAAAAGCAACCAAACAGAGTCCTCACCATAAATGTCGCAAATTAAACCTCTCTAAATTCCTAAAATAATCGCTAATTCACAAATCACGAGCACAAACGAATACAAGCAGGGAAAAAAGAGAGAGAGATACATCGCAAATCCCCATCCGAGCTTCAACAAAACTCAAAAGTTGTAAAGGAAAACAACTTGAACAAGAAAAAACAAGCAGAGAAGGAGAGTTTCTCACACCTGCAAAACCGACGGATTGCAGTGAGAGAAAATCGGAAATTCCTGAAACTGTAAAATCTGACGAGCAGATTACTGTAACAACTAACAACCAGTGCGGAAACAAAATATGAAAATGGAAAAGGAAATCAGATCTTGCGCGATTGTAATTGGATTAAAGGATTGAATTTTGTTGTTTTCTTCTACGTTGAAATTAGAATCTAAAGAAAAGTTTGAAGGTTGACTTTTCTAGAGAATGTCTCACAACGGGGAAGATTAAAAAAACAAAATTAAACCTTCTTTTAAGTTCTGGGCCTATATATGATCTGGATTTTTTTATGCATGTGTGGTTGTGTTTACTCTGTCTTGATATTCTAGAACCTTCAATAAAATAAATTAATTTTAGATATAGACAATAGATATGTATTTTATTTAATAATTGGAAGTATATGAAAGTAAGGTTACATTTTTGCAAAAAGAAATTTATTATATTTTTGCAGTTATGTTTGTTTTCTAATGTGACGACGAGTTCTTGATTGTAATGTTATAGAATTAAGTTTGGTTAGTCTCTGTCTTTCCTATAATTCATGTGTCATTATACAAAATTAATTAGTTTTTAAACTATTTTCAATTAAAATTCAATAATTCAAAATTAAAATTCAATAGCGTTATAATTAGGGTGAACTATTTGGTCCCAGAGATAGGCTCCAATGCTTATAGTAGAAAAATAGATTTATATAAAACTCACAGAAGACTGAATGGCGAATTCGAAGAATTATTTTTATTGCTACTTTCGTGCCAAAAATTATTACAAAATAAATTTTTTTAGAAAGAAGAAACATCATGTCGTTATTATTATGTGGTTTTACTTAGAATAACAATTTAAATTTAGAATGTAAAATATTGAAAATATATTAATATATGGCTCACTACCAAACGATTCACAGCATAGATTAAAAGTGACATTAAAATCTATCTCTATATCTATCTATATAATATATAATAATGATTACGGATTGTTAGTAACTTTAGTTTTCAGTTTTTTCATCTTTCCATTTTGGAAATTAATTTTAGTAAATATTATATTAAATGTTCAATTCTTTAATTTGTTTCTCTTGAATTATATTTTAATGATATTATTAATATTGCGAAAAAGTTTATTTTTTCAATTATCGTGATTTGTGTTGTAAATTATGCACAAATCATGCATGTATTTATGATTGATGAATATTTTGTCTATAAATTACACTCGATCATGGCTAAGTCGATTACCGTTATAGTTGAAGTGTGTGTTGGTCTAATGGTAGAGTGGTTAATGCTTGAAGTCAAATGTTTCGAGTTAAAGTCCACTGTAATGCGATTTTTAAATTTTTGTATTTAATTGACAAAAAAAAAAATTACAACTGAAGAAAGATATATTTCTCCCCTTGCGATGGATATTGCAGTGATCTGAGAGGTTAGCTATTGGTGTATGTAGGGATAGGTATTTGGTATTGGATATTTGGGTATTTATATAACTGTAATAACTCGAAAAATTTAAAACTTTTATTTGTGATTCTTAATGTCACGCCCCAATTCCCGAGGGAAGGCACGGATGCCGGGGTATGACTAGGGGTTGGAAATAAGAAGCGGGGAAGAAAGGGGAAAACCATATATATACGTATGAGGTTCACTTACATGCCAAAAATTGAGCAAAGATCTCCTCTATAAAAGAATAAATCCAAAAAAGCAAAGCGAAAATAAGCAAACAAACACATATTTTCAACATTGGTGTGGAAAGCTCGACACGCCACGTTGGTCGTATACAACCGACTACAATCACGGGGTGAGCGATTGGACAACCAATAATAATAAATGGGGTAGGAGCATCCTACTACACCTCAAGTAAAGAAAATGATGGGGTATCGAGAGCCTAGCTCGCTAAAAGGAGTTGGCCGACCAGCTCGCTCATGAGGTCGTTATTGTCTCGACACTACATGAGGGCTTTGGCGGCGTCGAGAGGGCCGACTACTCGCACTCTCCATCAAAAGCAATAAAGAAAGCGGTAGAGAAATCACAACAGTAAACCAACCGAACTTAAAATACTTGAATATAATAGTCATAGAACTCAACCGAGTTTCTAGGCGATAGCAACAAAACATACACACTTAGGCGTCAGTGAACGTAATATACTTAAAACAAAAATAGAGAACACCTGACCCGCCTCACCGCTCATCACGTCCGCCGTTTATTTACCCGAAAACATTTGAAAAGATTTTTAATGAGTACTAGCGCTCGATGGGTCATGCATTTCATAAGCAGTTCATATAAACAAAACGAAGAAAGTCTATGTCATACGGTAAACATAGAAGGTTTTAAAACATAAATCCACTTCCATGAAACCAAAACCTTTTACTTGGGGCCCATTAGCGCATTCCATGTTACTCTAAGCTAAGATCTCGGGACGAACCACACTTCGAGATCATATTAACATAACCCGGTGAGACTCGGACGAACCACACTTCAAGATCAATCACCGGGCGGCAACCGAGAACCCGAAGCCACATCATATGTCATGACGCGGGCGGATCAATCCACGCGATGACGGACTCGTGTACACAACCCTTAGTAAGTGTGTTAGACCCACTAAGAGCCACAATTGCTTTACTGAGAGAGCATTAAGCAGATAGAGATGCGCAAAATATTTTCATGGACATTGACATTTTCTTTTGAAATATCGAGCTTAATAACTCAAGATATGTACTCAAAATATAACTCACCTATACCGACGAAAACGCTCTGCGGGAGAGATCTCTGGATCCAACAACTATACTGATCATAACAATATGGAACAACTTTTGGAGTCACATTCCACGAAGCAAAGCAATAATGCGATCAAAACGGTGATCGGATCAAGCGGGGTTTTGACTTTTCGAACCCATTTGGCAACATCCGGTTTTCAAATCAACTTGATGCGAAGTCAAAAATGTTTAGGGCATTGAAATCTATAAAGGGGTACCTTGAAAACATGCATGCGTGCAAGTTGACACAAAACTTAGCTACAAAGAAGCTTCAAAACTTGATGCTTATCCTCAGATCTAGGATAAACCATCCAAAACCGATGCATGAAAATGGAAACATAAGCAATATGCATTTTTAGGAACATAGAATGACAAGCCATGTCGAAAATGGATAACCCGGGCATGTACTTCCTTTAGAAACTCAAATGACGAAAAACATCCCGGTATGTAAAAACACGAAAAACGAGAAAAATGAATCGGTACGCTAGTAGAACACATAGCTCGGAACTCAAAACCTAAAGGGCCCATAGCCAAAAAGTGGCCCGTCGGCCACCAAATCGGCGGCCAACCGGCGACGGCGGCGTGAGCTTGGCGGCGGCGGTTTTGGCCGGTTTGGCCGGCCTCCGGCCGTTTCCTCGCCTCGTCCCTTTAGAGACCCGAGTTCTACGCTATGCTATCTATGAAAAGACGGAATCAAAACAAGAAAAGGATAAAATTTAAAAACGAAGGCACCGGGGGAGGCTGATCGGCTGTGGTAGGCCGGCAGCAGCGCAATGGCGCTTCCGTCGAGCCCTCGCGGCTCGATCCCCACTCCTCCAGCGCTTCCGAAGCGTACCTGGAGTTGCTCGGCTCTTCCGTAAACACATAGAGACGCTTGAAATGAACGTTTGAAAATGAAGGCCCTAGGCCCCTATTTATAGATTTTCAGAAGCTTGCTTGCGCAAGCGCATGCACAACGCTGACGCAATTAAGAGTGTGCTTGCGCAATCATTTGGCATGGCGTTAGCGAAAAACACTTTAAAATCATAACTTGATCGTTTGAAATCCGTTTCAAAATTTAAGAGCCTCTGTGCTCGCATTTAAAATCCTTCACAATGACTATTCATTTGCAAATTTTGGAAATCATGTGAATATAATGCATATGAAAACGGATTTAATACGGACGCCGATCCCGTTCTAGGTCCAAACAAAGTCCAACTTTTTCAAACTTCACGGAAAATCTAACGAATATTTTAATAATATTCTACGAAGTAACGGGTCATTACATCCCTCCCTCATTATAAAAATTTCTTCCTCGAAATTTCATATCTTGGTCTTTTAACTCGGGATACCAGACTAACATCTTATGCTCTAGTTCCCACGTAGCCTCTTCCTCATCATTGTTATTCCATAATACTTCACAAGGTGAACTTTCTATTTCTCCAAACTTGAACCTTTCGATCAAAGACCTTTATTAGTCTCTTTCCTCATAACTCATATCCTGAGCTTGCACAACTTCATTATACATGTTTACTGAGATCCAAATAGGTGTCATATCCCATAATGATCCTTGCTCATGTTCACTCTCGAACCTCCGATAGAATCACATCTTCATTCATTCCTTCTCATAACACTTCACAATTCTATTTCCATTCTCATTGCACAAGTATCAACTATGCGCATCAACATATAGCATTAAATCTCATAACTTTTCCTTTGTATAACCAATGCAATCTCTCATCAGAAACATTCTTTCAAACATAGCCATATGGTTTCAATAGTCCCAAACATGGCAATATTTCAAAATTCAATCGCCTCATTTCGTACTCCCGATATAAAAAATTTCAAAACGCTTGTCATATGGTGTCATACTTCCAACATAATATTTGAAAATACTTTGAATACTTGTACGCACTTTGAAATAAAAACTTGTTAAAAACTGCGTACCTTACTTTAATCATGACGGTGTGATAGCGAGCTGGGGGTTGGTGTATACAAAACAAACAACATAATTTAACTAAGAGCATCAAGTTTATCAGGACCCTTTCTCTAATACCATTCTTAGTATCAGATAACTGTAAATACACAGGGCCAAAAACACTGCTCTGATACCATTCTTGGTATCAGATAACAAAGCTAGATGTCAGAGCCAAGATCAACCGCTCTGATACCATTCTTGGTATCAGATAGCTGTAAATACACAGGACCAAGAACACTGCTCTGATACCATTCTGTCACGCCCCAATTCCCGAGGGAATGCACGGATGTCGGGGTATGACTAGGGGTTGGAAATAAGAAGCGGGGAAGAAAGGGGGAAACCATATATATACGTATGAGGTTCACTTACATGCCAAAAATTGGGCAGCATCTCCTCTATAAAAGAATAAATCCAAAAGAAACAGAACCGAAAATAAGCAAACAAACACATATTTTCAACATTGGTGTCGGAAGCTCGACGCCACGTTGGTCGTATACAACCGACTACAATCATAATGAACGATGGACAACCAATAATAATAATTGGGGTAGGAGCATCCTACTACACCTCAAGTAAAGAAAATGATGGGGTATCAGAGAGCCTAGCTCGCCAAAAGGAGTTGGCCGACCAGCTCTGCTCATGAGGTCGTTATTGTCTCGACTACTACATGAGGGCTTTGGCGGCGCCCAAAAGGGCCGACTACTCGCACTCTCCATCAAAAGCAATAAAGAAAACGGTAGAGAAATCACAGCGTAAACCAACTGAACTTAAAAATACTTCAAATATAATAGTCATAGAACTCAACTGAGTTTCTAGACGATAGCAACAAAACATACACACTTAAGGCGTCACAATGAACGTAATATACTTAAAACAAAAATAGAGAACAACCAATCCGCCTCACCGCTCATCACGTCCTTGGCTTATTTACCCGAAAACATTTGAAAAGATTTTTGGGTGAGTACTAGCGCACTCGATGGGTCATGCATTTTCATAAGCAGTTCATATAAACAAAACGAAGAAAGTCCATGTCATACGGTAACCATAGAAGGTTTTAAAACATAAATCCACTTCCATGAAACCAAAACCTTTTACTTGGGGCCCATTAGCGCATTCCATTGTTACTCTAAGCTAAGATCTCCGGACGAACCACACTTCGAGATCACATTAACATAACCCGGTGAGACTCGGGACGAACCATACCGAGATCAATCACCGGGCCGGCAACGGCGTAACCCGAAGTTACATCATATGTCGGCACGCGGGAGGATCAATCCACGGCAAGATGGACTCGTGTACACAACCCTTAGTAAGTGTGTTAGACCCACTAAGAGCCACAATTGCTTTACGAGAGCATTAAACAGATAGAGATACGCCAAAATATTTTCATGGACATTCAGCATTTTCTTTTGAAATATCGAGCTTAATAACTCAAGATATGTACTCAAAATATAACCCACCTATACCGACGAAAACGTCTACCGGGAGAGATCTACAGATCCAACAACTATACTGATCATACTGGCAAGTACCTGGTAACAATATGGAACAACTTTTGGAGTCACATTCCACGAAGCAAAGCAATAATGCGATCAAAACGGTGATCAAATCAAAACTGGGGTTTTCGACTTTTCGAACCCATATTTGGCAACATCCGGGTTTTCAAATCAACTTGATACAGAAGGCAAAAATGTTTAGGGCATTGAAATCTATAAAGGGGTACCTTGAAAACATGCATGCGTGCAAGTTGATACAAAACTTAGCTACGAAGAAGCTTAAAAACTTGATGCTTATCCTCAGATCTAGGATAAACCATCCAAAACCGATGCATGAAAATGGAAACAAAAATATGCATTTTAGGAACATAGAATGACAAGCCATGTCGAAAATGGATAACCCGGACATGTCTTCCTTTAGAAACTCAAATGACGAAAAACATCCGGTATGTAAAACACGAAAACGAGAAAAGGAATCGATACGCTAGTAGAACACATAGCTCGAAACTCAAAACCTAAAGGGCCCATAGCAAAAAGTGGCCGTCGGCCACTAAATCGACGGCCAACCGCGACGGGCGGCGTGAGCTTGGCGGGCGGTTTTGGCGATTTGCCGACCTCCGCCGTTTCCTCGGCTCGTCCCTTTAAAGACCAGAGTTCTACGCTATGCTATCTATGAAAAGACGGAATCAAAACAAGAAAAGGATAAAATTTAAAAGCGAAGGCAGGGAGGTCGATCGACCGTGGTAGGCCGACGGCAAGAATGGCGCTGCCGAGCCCTCGCGCTCGATCCCCACTCCTCGTAGCTTTCGAGTATACTGAGCTGCTCGGCTCTTCCGTAAACACGAGAGACGCTGAAATGAACGTTTGAAAATGAAGGCCCTAGGCCCCTATTTATAGATTTTCGAGCTTGCTTGCATAGCGCATACAACGCCGACGCATTAAGAGTGTGCTTGCGCAATCACCGCCTGGCGTTTGCTAAGAAAAACACTTTAAAAATCATAACTTGATCGTTTAAAATCCGTTTTCAAAAATTTAAGAGCCTACAAGCTTGCATTTAAAAATCCTTCACAATGACTATTCATTTGCAAATTTTGAAAATCATGTGAATATAATGCATATGAAAAACGGATTTAATACGGACGTCAGATCCGGTTCTAGGTCCAAACAAAGTCCAACTTTTTCCAAACTTCACCGGAAAATCTAACGAATATTTTAATAATAGTCTACGAAGTAACGGGTCATTACATTTACACCAATTACTTAGAGTGCTAATACCTTAATTATGTTTAAGGTGACCAACAGAACGAATTAGAATCAATTTGGAGGTCGAAAACTAGAGAAATAAAAAACCAGTGACTAGTCCTATCGGATTAGGGTTTTTTGAATAGCCTGAACATAGAATGAAAGATCGAGAATGAATCTCGACAAAAGGATTTCATTATTTTTTTCACGACAAATTCATCATGTTCCACAACAAATTCTAGTTCATAATTTATATTAAAAGAGAAGTTTGATTCCACAACAAATTCTAGTTCATAATTTATATTAAAAGAGAAGTTTGTACAAAATCGTACCCACATTATATTGTGACAATATAATGATATGGAATAAAAGTATTTAGTGAGCCTCACCAGTGCGCATGGAAAATACATATACAAAGTTATCTAATCAATTGTGTTTACTCTCAAATCAAAGGACCAACAATTTATTCACATTAATTCAATATGGTTTACATATAACTATTTGTAAGATCTTAATATGCAACAAATATATATAAAGATATATGATCATGTACATCGATCGTTGTCTACAATTTTTTTATTCAAAATTTATAGATATATGAATTTATAATGAAAAATAAATTTTACTTAATATGCAAATTTGAGACTCATATCAATTTCATTTACTATTGCTTGTTTGTCATAATTAACTTTTATAGCAATATATTAAAATTTAGTTTGTATATCAAACTATACAGACTAAATTTGTATCAAATCTATTTTTTCGTAATCTTCAAATAATAGATTGCAAGACCTAATCTTCAAATCTATCAAACTTCATAGATTTGCAAGACCTAATAAATATAAAATAAAATCTTCAAAAAGATATATATCCCTTGCGTCAGGCGGTGTACTAGTCTTATTACGGAACAAAACCAATACACCATTTCTGTGTAACTCAAGAGTCTGCTGTTTGTGTTAAAATTATGATAGAAATAGGTAGTATTTTCAGCTCTAAAGTCACAAGAAAACTGTGCAAACTAAACATGATCAACATCTCGATTCTTAAATATCATTACTACAAAAAAACCATGGCATCAAAATATAAAGAGTAAAAATTCTTTAACCCTGCTCAAGTATTTGATATGATAGTGATTTATACATGATATTTTTTGGCAGAAGTATACATCACTCATATTCGTCGAAGAGACGCCAGCCTTTTCTCGAGGTCCTCAACATCGGTCGACACAGCAGAACTGTGAGTTCAAACAGACAATATCATCAACACAATCAGGGGCGGATCCAAGATTTGTAATTGGGGTGGGCTGAAAAATAAAAATTTCAAAAGCACTATATTTTATACATACCAAAAAATTTCGGTATTTACATAAGTTGTACCCTACGAGACCTTAATACATAAAATTTATGAATAACATAATTTATATCTATATCCTTAACAAAATCTCTCTCAATATAGAGCATTAGTGAGTCTTCAAGTAAATCATCTCTCATCTTGTTACGAAGTACTGTCTTCACATGCTTCATTGCAGAAAATACTAGTTCAGTTGTAGCAGTAGAAACAGGCAACGTCAAAACTAGATGAATAAGTCTAGTCAACATAACATAGACTTTTGACCTTTCACTCTTTCTAAGTATTTGACTCAACAAGTGTAGAAACTTGAAATTCTTGCATCACCGTCACATCATGCTTATGTTGATGTTCCATTTAGTAATCGAAGTACTGCAATGCATTAAAAAATAAGAGTATAAACATATAAAACAAAACAAAATCTCAAATCCATTTAATACTGTCATTGGTTAAGTGGAAAAGTAATTCCACTAACTTCTCCATAGAATACAAAGCCTATGCCCAAAGCCTAATAAATTCTCTATTTTTTATAGACTCTGTAAAATTCTCCACAAAGACTCTAACTTACAAAATATTGGTAGTAAAATTCTTTATTGGGCAGCAACAGTATCATTCACAAATGACAATTGGCAATGATGATTCATTGATAAAATTTTTCATATAATTTTCCGTTTATAACTTCAGCTCCACTACTAAACAATTATCACCTAGAACCCTCAAAAGATAAAAGAAAAAAATAAATACTGTTAATAGTATTTGTAATCATAATATATAAGCTAGCACCATCGAAACACTAAATGGTGGAAACACCAATTCCATGATTGATTTCTGAACTGTGCAGTTTGAAGAGATCGCAAAAACTAAACACAGATGAGGAAAAAAAATCATCACACAAAAGGGAAGCAGAAAAAACCCCAAACACAGCTTTATTTTTTTTTTAGGGTGGGCTAATAATAATTTGAGCCTTAGAAATATATATAGATATAAATAAAAAATTTGGGCTTGCACTGGGCTTCAGCCTAGTGCAGCCCTACTGTAGATCCGCCGGTGAACACAATATCTACTTAACAAGACAAAAAAAAAAGCTGCATTACAGACTGAGTCATAAAGCCCACTATCCGTAGCCAGCAAGGAGAAACGGAAGGTTTTACAAACAGTGGTCCAGAAAAGCAATCTAGATATGTACTTCACAAAATTGTGGTCTATATTATGCTGTATCCTCAAGAATATTCACATGTAATGCAACCAAATAAAAATAATAAATTGATATGCATACTTCCATCTCAGATAAAGTTTTAATGAGATGTAGTACCTAGTGGCAGCGTTCTCGATTTTCTTTGACGCAATCCGCCCCTTTGGTGCTGAAGATAGCTGTTTAGAAAGAAGTATAAAAAATGTTGAGATCATGTTTCATTTTGTCACGTATAGCAAATATAAGAAGAGGGTTAGATTCATGTAAGTTAACAAAGAAGAAAACCTGTGAAGCAATGTCAACACCGATCTCATCAAGCACCTATATACAGCAAAATAGATTCACGGAGTGTGTGGTGTCAGAAAGTCGAACATTCGGACCAAAATTGGAGGATTAGGTGGTCTTAAAGGAGTCGTTACGCTACCTGGTTGGTAAGTTCCTCACTTTCTTCTTCAGCCTCATCTTTGTCTAATGTCTCGTCAATTGCCTCAGACATCATTTCAATCTGCACGGAGAAGAATATTAGCCATACACACACATGCGGCTTACTCAGTAATCAGTACAACAGAGTGATTAAACATAATATTCTTCCGAAATAACCAAACCCTTTTGAGGACGACAGAAAGTAGATTAAGTTAAGCAGAAAAACATACCGTCATGTCCATCTGTGCTGCCTGTTGCTGGAATTCTCTGATCATTTTAGTTTGTTTTGCAGGTTGCATTTGCTGAAATTAAAATTGGAGAAATTCAATAATTAATTGCATAGAGGATTCGTCTTTAGTTTTCTTGCCAAACTACATATTGTGCATTAAACTCTACATACTCAAGATAAGGAATTGTATCAACAAGCTTTAACCTCTATGAAAATGGGCAAATATACCCAAAAAAAGTAATATGAGTACCAACATGAAGCATAGGAATAGAATAGACTTGAAGAAAGTAAAGCGGTCCGCTATCATGTCATTTCAAACACCAACCTTGTTCATGGCAGACATAGCTTTAGTTGCTCCTTTCATGCCAGTTGAAATTGAAGTGCTAGCATACAAGGCCTGTTAGCAAAAAACAAAGTCAGATGACAAATAATAATTTACCAAGTTTGTTAAGAATGGATGGAACAAATTAATCACCTGTGTATGAGTTGCCACACCTCTGATCTGGGCACGGCTCCCCTGCAAGTTTGTGATTTGCTGCCGAAGCCGAACTAATTGACGAGCTAAGATTTTAGTTGCAGCCTAGTTGACAGTCATATGTGCGATTCAAGTAAAATTTAAAATCGATGAGATGTAACTGAAACATCGATAATGCAGCTAACTCAAAAGACCTAGAGAACAAATACATCAGCTCTTTGAAAAGACAACAAGGAAAATTATCACTGCTATTCAGAAGGATGCTTCAGTAATAAAGTCCAACTGCAAGATGGTATGGAGATTTATGTAACATTTTTAGTTTTAAGTCAAGATCTTTCTAAAATTGTTGCACTTCCTTTGATGTCAAGAACACAACTATCATGAATAATAATGTCGATAATTTTAACATTAACGTCTAAAGCTATATCAGAGTGGTATAGTAGCTTATAAACTTTCATCGGAAGTCACTGATTGTTACACCCATAACTGAAAGAAACCAATAATGGAAACATCAAAACTTGCCTCATTTCCTGTTTTAGCAGTTTTCTTGATCTCTGCCACTAATCTCCTCTCCTAAAAATTGCAGATAGCAATGAGCTTCTCACTGGACCACAACAACAAACTTATATTGATAGGTATTGGCACTACTAAATTAAATAGACTAATAAACAATACCTCCATTTGTAAAGACGCAATTTCACGTTCAATGCCTGTGGCAGGACATAATCAATAGAGGGAAGAAGAAAACTGTAAGTAAAATGCAGCAGGCGCACATTATACAATTATATATTTTTAAAGCCATATGCCCAACTTCAAATGCACATAATTATCGGTCAAAATAAGAACAAAGAAAATAGCTGTCACGCTCATTTAAACTTTAACTTGCAGGGATACTTCTAGTGTTTCGTTTTATTAAGCAAAGCTGCGCGACATAAGCTAGTTTCACCGTGAAAACTGCCACAGAAACCTTAAAACTGAACAGCCAAACAAGCATGACAATCAAGGATTTCATATCATTGGCACTCGTTCATTTTAAAAGGCTATAGTTTCGAAATGCAGCAATCCCACATCATACACATGTAAAAAAATTAAGCTCAAGAACGAATATATCGCTTTCACAAATTTAATTTGTGCAGATATTTCTAGTCTTTCATTTGTTAAGTGAAGTTCCTTGTGATAAGCTAGCTTCATTATCGAGACAACCAGGAGAACTTCGGAACGTAAACAGACAAAGCAGCATATAGAACATTGTTTCAAATAATTGGCAGTCCTTTGCTAAGATACACTGAACACTCCAGCATTTCAAGAGACATTTCTTTATAAGCTTGACAAAACTAGCACATAATGCGACAAAAATGTTCTTAGCGACACATAGCGTCCGGCATGCGAACAGCATAGCTAATTTTTCGAATCCAATAATTCTTAACTATTACTATCAAAAAAAGTAAGAATATATTACCTCTTGTGGCAACCGCCATTTCTCTTTTACTTGTTCGAAGAGCATCTGTAAAATACACCAAAACGTCATCAATCAAAATTCACCAACCCAATTGACCAAACAACTTTAAATACAGCAAATGAGCTCAAAAGAGGGTTAAATGAAAAAAAAAAATTGTGCACCGATGCTTTCACATATAAAGGCAATAACTTTGAACTATACACGGGATGATTTAGGAACAGCAATGATGTATAACGTTATAATTAAAGATAAAAGGGAATGAACAAAAAAAATGGTTACCTTTGGGCGAAGTTTTCTTCTTGAAGATGTTGAGATTCATTTTTCGGTGGTAAGAGCTGCACAGATGTTTGTAGTACTTGAACAAAAGAAACCCTCAGATTTGGGAGGAGCACGAAATGGGGAAGATCTGATTAAGGGATTTTAATTCAACAAACAGCGTTTGAAAATTGGAGATTTTCTTCTATTCTCACTCTCAGTCTGGAACTGGAAAGTGGCAGAGGGGGCGAACTATTGCCTCGACGAGCGTGTTTTTGTTTATTGCGCATCCAACGGCTACGATGAACGTAGTAGCCGTTGTAACTTATTGACCAAAATGCCTTTGTGGATCAAGAATGCTAATGAAGGATGGCCCTAAAATAGTAAAATCATGTCAACGTATAAAAGGTTTTTTAGCAAAATCTATTAATTTTATATTACAATACACGTTGGAGAGCCTATCGCAATTCTCCATCCAATGTGACATCTTCATGAATTTTTTTTCTTTCTAAATTAATGTTTGAGACCCATCCAATTTGGATTGAGAATCATTTTATATTGTAATTTGTAAATAAAAATTTTAAATCATAATTAAAAAATATATCTATGAGAATGTTAATTCAATTTTTTTACTTACTTTATCTACAAGAAATCAATATAAATTAAATTAAGCATACATTTAAAAATATAATAATAAAAAAATATAATAAGTATAGCAAGTGAAGACTTATTTCAATTAAATATTTTTTTTAAATATGAAAATTAATTTTATAATTATCTCACAATATATCAAAAATCTCATCGGTCCCTATTAGTTATTATATCGTGCATCTATCATCCTAGCCACAATTTAAACTTTCTAAATCACTTGACTCGTGAAATTACGACGTAGAATTAATCATGAATAAACACATATTTCATTAGGTAAAGTTATACGTTCAAAAGAGATTGCATGTGTCTTTTCTTATGTTCATAGCAAAATAAATATTTTTTTTATCAGAGCGATGCGTCTGAATCTGATACATAATTTGTATTTTGCCGAATTTCTAAAGAAGATTATATTACGTTGTACTTTATAAATAGAAATTTAAAAACAACTTAATACTTGGCTAGGGTTTAGTCACCATGAGTTGTTGTTGACAACGACGATAAAGCGATATGTTGAGGCTAAAGTTAAGCCATCCAAATCCGTTGATCGTAGTGGAACAAGACAATGGTCCAAAAAGATAAGGGTAGGGTTTAGCCAAACGAACTCGTCAAAGTTGTGAGTGTTTTTTTAATGTATTAACTAAAGTTTGAGTCATTTTTCAAAATTTTGTCAAAGTTGGGGACACAAACTTTACTTATCCTTAAATTTTATAAATATAAATTGTTATAAATATTGATTATCTGTCTCATCAAAAATCTCTATATTACAAAAAAAATATGATAAATAGTATAAATTTATAAAAGAGTGATGCGTCTGAATCTGATACATAATTTGTATTTTATCGAATTTCTACAGGGAATTATATTACGTTGTATATTATAAATAGAAATTTAAAAGAAACTTAATGCTTGGCTAGGGTTTAGTCACTGATTAGGCGTATTTTATGCGCATATTTTGGATGATTTTGATGAGTTTAAATGCTTAATATCTACTTAATCATATTTTATAAAGCTAATTGCATATTTTGTGGATTTCATAGGTGTTGATATCATTTTGGAAGAAAAGCAAGATTTTGGAAGGAATTTGAAGACAAATGATTGAATGAATATTATTCTAGGAGCCTATTATTATTATGGAAGCTTTTATTTTTAGTTGGATTTTATTTAATTAATAGCCTTTCTTTTTTGGCTTTCTGTTCGACCCATATTAGTTAGGTTAATATATATATTTCGTTTTAGTTGTTTAGCAACAATCGAATACGTACAACTTATTCCACGCCTCATTTTTTCATTATTCATTCCAGTAGCTAGACATTGGGAGGCTATCAACCATTTACTTTTTCTTCAATATTCCAGTAGTTGTGGCTTTCTTGTTTTCTTTTAATTATTATTTTGCTTTTATTCTATTATGAGTTCTAACTAATCTATTTATTCTAGCAACGATTAAGGAAGCCCTAACATGATTCCTATGTGAGATCTAATATGTTATTTATCCTTTAATTCGTATGCAAGTATTTGTTGTTCTCTATTTTCTATGTGATTTAATTGTTTCAATCCGCTAGGTAGTGTACAATATTTAGTGAGTTGGAATAAATTAATAGCCAATTAAATTGGCCATACATAATCGTGGTTTAGGTTTGATTAGTGGTAAATTGACCTTCAGGTCAAGGGAATAACAATCTTAATTTGGTAATCCTGCGTTAGAGTTTATCGGTTTTGAATCGGGTTTCTCTAGTTCTTAATGCTGTCGATTCATTAAATCTATAGAGTGTCTCTTACGGTTGTCAGTCGATTAGAGAAATAGTTAGTGAAGCATCTTCCTAATTATCGAGAAGCTAAGGAGAGATAAGATCGCGTCAGAAACGTCTTCGGTGGTCATAACTGGTTTATTTGCATGAGTTAAAGTTATCTTTGCATCAATGATCAAAATATCAAGCTAGGGTGGAATTAATTGGTTGTCGGAATATCTTTACCCATTTGTTACCTTCCTCAATATTTCTTATTTTTAATCAAAATTCAATTCCTCTTTCTATTTATTGTTTATTTAATTATTCATAGTTTTTAGTAATCCCAATTTATTCGTGGTTACGTTGCAGGTCGAAAGTATAGGAGAATTCTCGTCGGTCCCTTGGGAGACGATTTTGCTTACTGCTGTCTGCGCAGTTTGGGCATACCGACTGACTGTCAGTCGATTATTTTGCTTAGGGCTGTCTGGGTGGTTTGGGCATATTGACTGTTTGTCAGTCGATTATTTTTGGTGAAAAGCGATGCACCAAATTTTGGCGCCATTGCCGGGGATCGATTTAAGCAGTGATTCTGTCTAATTTTCGGTTTGCCATTTTTATTTATGTTATTTTATTCTAGTTTATGCCTCGTTCTTCAAATGCGGGTGAATTAATTTTTAATCCAGGATCGAGAAGGCGCGCGGATATTGAAAAAAGAACCAAGGAGTTAAAGAAGGGTGCTAGATCAAATTCACTAGACTCGAAGTTGAACATATAGTTGAAGTTTCAATGGGTGACGAGAGGCACATTGTGAATCTAATCCGCCAAGAGCTCAGTGATAAAGGAATTAGGACGCCATAGGAGCAATCGCTTTGTTGTGCATCGCTCGCCAACTATCAATGGAAATCTTTGAAATATGACTGGTTTCATTCAAGTGCTACCTAAGTTTGGGGATTTACCGAGAGAGTGCACATAAGCACCTTCTTTGAGTTTGATTTAGTTTGCGCGACGTTACGCCCTAATGGTTTTAGAAGATAATTTGAAATTGCTAACTTTTTCTCACACATTGCAGGGCAAAGCTCGAGATTGACTTTTTGATCTTCCTCCTAGTTCTATTCGAACTTGGGATGATTTGGAATAGCAATTTTTGAGGAAATTCTTCCCTGAATCAAGAGCTGCAAATTTGAGAATGGCTATCAGTAGCATTAAGCAAAAGAAAACAGAGAGCTTGTCTAACTATTGGGAGCGGTTTCAGCAATTGTGTCGTAAATGCCCTGATCATGGATTTTGTGAATATCAATTGCTTACTAACTACTTTTACCGTGGTATATCCGCTCTTGATAGGAAGAATGTTGATCTTTGCTATGGGAAGTTTAACTAACAAAACATTGGAGGAAGCCACACAACTCATTCTTGACATGGTTTCGATGGACAATAATATGAAGATGAGGATGATGGCAATTCTGAGACCGGTTCACATGGCGCGAAAACTTCGGGAGTGAATGAGAAAATTGATGCTCTAACTTCCTTAGTTAGAGGCTTTGCCGTAGCTCAAACTCGAGAAGATGAAATGTGAGATTTGTCTTGAAAATACTCATTATACTGATGCTTGTCCTACTTTGCAGGAAAATCGCGTTGAGCAAGCATGCATGGGATCCGTAGATGAGCGGCATATGAATGCACAAAGGTATAGGAGAAACGATCATTTCTCCAACACATATAATCCAGGCTGGAGAAACCACCAAAACTTCAGATGGAATCAGCAAGAGCCTGGAACGTATGCGCAGTAAACCTACGCAATCTGGTCAGTATGCCCATCCCGTCCGTGCAGAACCGAATATGAGTGATATCATGAAGAGTCTCGCCCAGAGCAGTGAGATTGTCAAGAACTTGGTGCAAAGTCACCAAGCATTCCAGCAAGGGACACAAGCCGCGTTGGGAAGTATGGGAACACAGATCACTCAGTTGGACACTCAAATGAATCGGATACAAAATAACCAAGGGAAACTTCCATCTCAAACGGAGTTAAATCTAAAGGAGAACGTGTCTGCTGTTATTCTAAGGATTGGAAATATGTTAGTTGAACCGGAGCCTAAAAAGAAAGATGAGGAAGTAAAACGTGAAGAAGCTAAGAAAACCCAAGGCCATGAGGAGCTACAGACTTCCACAAAGATCAACTCCTCAAAGGTAAGTGGAGAACCTAAAGTTTCGTATTCTCAATCATTGATTACACCTCAATTTCCTTCTAGGTTGGCACGAAACAAGAAAGATGAGGATGACAAAGACATTTTGGAAGTTTTCAAGAAGGTAGAGATAAACTTGCCTCTGATTGATGCAATTAAACAAGTTCCCAGGTACGCAAAATTCTTGAAGGAGCTTTGCTCTAAAAAAATGAAGTTTGGGAATGATGCAAAAATTAGAGTAAGTGAGAATGTGTCTGCTGTTATTCAAAGAAAATTGCCGCAAAAGTGTAAGGATCCTGGTATGTTTACTATTCTATGCATAATTGGCAATCAAAGGATCGAGAAAGTCATGTTAGATCTAGGCGCATCAATAAATGTCATGCAATACTCTGTGTATAAGGACTTAAATTTAGGGCCTTTGAAACAAACTGGTGTTGTTATTCAATTAGCAGATATGTCTAATGCATATCCAGAAGGTGTTGTTGAGAATATTCTTGTGAAAGTAAATGATATGTATTTTCCTGCAGATTTTTATGTTGTTGGCATGGATGATTCTGCTTCTCTAAGAAGATCTTTGATTTTATTCGAAGACCATTCATGAAAACTGTTAGAGCAAAAATTGATGTAGATAAGGGTCTTTTGAGCCTCGAATTTGATGGAGATATGTCACATTTAATGTATTTGAAGCTATGAAGCATGTTGAAGATCCTGAATCTGTTTTCATGATTGATATTATTGACCCTTTGGTTGATAACTTTGTTGAGAATTTCGGGGATGATGAATTAGAGCACGTTCTTGTTAGTGCATTGAGTGAAGAAGATGGAAAACAGAGGAGAATGACGCCATTAAAGAGATTATCGGTGATGTACTCTGCGGAAGAAGTTCGATTCGGCACCTGTCAAGCGGCATGCCCATCCCGATTAGTCTGAACGGATTTTTCCATCTGTTGAGAAACCACCCAAGGTGGAATTGAAAATGTTACCTCAACATTTGAAGTATGTGTTCTTGGGGGAGCACGACACACTGCCGGTCATAATAAGCAAAGACCTTCTTGAAGAACAAGAGGAATTTGACTTGGAAATCAAGGATAAGAAGAGAGCTTAGAATTTAGTTTCTGATCATCTCAACAGACTGCAGAATGAGCCAGATGGTATGCCCATACCGCACGATCCTCCAGATAGACAATATTTTGCAATTGAAGAGATGGAGAAAGTCGAGTTTCAAGAGATGAACTTGGCTACTTCCGTAGTCAACTCCTGATCGTACCACCATGGTGTCTGGCATTGGACCTTAAACAAAGGCGCTACTTGGGAGCCTACTAAGATTTCTTTTCTCACATTTATCTTTATTTCATGTTTGTTTTTATTTTTCAGTTTGTTAAAAAAATATAAAAAATCGAAAAAAAAGTGGCTGATTTAGGTTTCTTTTGGCAGGTTTTGCAGAAATAGGGGCATCCATTAATTGTTGAAAAAGGAGGACCATATTGCTATGGATCGCCATCTCACACAGATGGAACAACACCCTGACCACCTCCACCCACCACCTTCGACTGAGCATTGAGCACTTCAGGGAAGTCTCATTTTGCTTTTCTTTTTCTTTTTCTTATCCTATTGCTATTTTCACACATTGAGGACATTGTGTAGTTTAAGTGTGGGGGGGGATTTTTGGAGGCATATGTCTATTGGGGCTATCTTTTGTCGGGTATGGTTTTTTGTTCGTGTTTTGGCCATTGTGAGAAAAATAACATGAATAGAATAGATTAGAATATTGTGATGGGATTGCTTGGTTGATTTCCTTGATGAAAATAATTTTGTGAAAGCCCTTATGTGTCTAAGGATGAGAAAATGTGATTAATTGATCAAATTTTTGAAAACCTACTCAAATATGTGAGGATTGAGCTTATGAGAAATATTATGAACTGCTCCTTATTTCTTTGTTGAGAGGTTATGTATTCTTGATATCTTGATGTTTGGTTTGCCTTGTTGTCATAGTCGAACTTATGAAGTTGAATTCTTGCATGAACATGATTTAGGCATTTGTTTTGGATTGATAATTGTTAATCATCTCATATTTCCCTAGAGAGCCCACTTGAGCTTTAACCTTTTTTCTTGATAAATGAAAGCCATAAAATAATGAACCATAGCCTTTTTAGCCTTCTTTTGTCCCACCAACAATTTGCAAGTAGTTGAGGAAGATGAAGTGATAAGTGATAAATGATTTGTTGAATTCTAGCTATTTGGGAAAGTTGGTGTATTTTGTTTTGTTGAAGGGTAGTTGGATTTGTGAAATGATGAGATTAAGAGAACTGATGTGGGTGTAGTCACATGTTGATAAATGTGCTGCTACCTTTTGATTTTGTTTCTTGCAAAGAAAAAAAAAGTGAAGAAAAGAAAAATACACAAAAAAAAGAGAAAAGAGCATAAAAAATGAGAAAGAAAGAAAAAGAAGTCAATGCGGGAGAAGGAATTTTGGGGAGTAAAGTAGAATATTTGGGGTTTGTCTTGGGAGTACATATGTGGTTAACTGCTTGCATTTTGTTGGATTTAATAGCTATTTTCAATACTTTTGTTTCTCCTACCTATGCACCCTAGCCCCATTACAACCTATGAAAGTCCTAATGATTTGTGCTTGAATTTCATTTCATTTTGGTTGAGATAGTGACATATTGGCAAACTTGTGATGGATATAGTCAGGATGCTTTAGTGTGAATTTATCTTATCCTGGATTTTTGAGCGATCTTGAGTGAATCTTGTGAGGCTGGATTGATTGTACTATTTTGACTTTGACGAATGGTGTATACATGAAGTGTTGGAATCAAGGAATGACTTGTGGTATGAAAGGTGGTTATATTTTGATCTTGACTATGATTGTTATTTCTTGATCAATGGCCACTTTGTGTTTCTTTTGAATCAAGTACCTACCTAGTTTGTTCTTTTATCTTTTGTTTTGTTTATGCTCGAGGGCGAGCATTATTCAAGTGTAGGGGGATTTGATTAGGCATATTTTATACGCATATTTTGGATGATTTTGATGAGTTTAAATGATTAATATCTACTTAATTATATTTTATAAAGCTAATTGCATATTTTGTGGATTTCGTAGGTGTTGATATCATTTTGGAAGAAAAGCAAGATTTTGGAAGGAATTTGAAGACAAATGATTGAATGAATATTATTCTGGGAGCTTATTATTATTATGGAAGCTTTTATTTTTAGTTGGATTTTATTTAATTGTTAGCCTGTCTTTTTGGCCTTTTGTTCGGCCCATATTAGTTAGATTAATATATATATTTAGTTTTAGTTGTTTAGCAACAATCGAATACGTACAACTTATTCCACGCCTCATTTTTTCATTATTCATTCCAGTAGCTAAACATTGGGAGGCTATCAACCATTTACTTTTTCTTCATTATTCCAGTAGCTGTGGCTTTCTTGTTTTCTTTTAATTATTCTTTTGCTTTTATTCTATTATGAGTTCTAGCTAATTTATTTATTCTGACAACGATTAAGGAAGCCCTAGCATGATTACTATGTGAGATCTAATCTGTTATTTATCCTTTAATTCGTATGCAAGTATTTGTTGTTCTCTATTTTCTCTGTGATTTAATTGTTTCAATCCGCTAGGTAGTGTACAATATTTAGTGAGTTGGAATTAATTAATAGCCAATTAAATCGGCCATACGTAATCGTGGTTTAGGTTTGATTAGTGGTAAATTGACCTTCAGGTCAAGGGAATAACAATCTTAATTCGGTAATCCTGCGTCAGAGTTTATCAGTTTTGAATCGGGTTTCTCTAGTTCTTAATGATGTCGATTCATTAAATCTATAGAGCGTCTCTTACGGTTGTCAGTCGATTAGAGAAATAGTTAGTGAAGCGTCTTCCTAATTATCGAGAAGCTAAGGAGAGATAAGATCGCGTCAGAAGCGTCTTCGGTGGTCATAACTGGTTTATTTGCATGAGTTAAAGTTATCTTTGCATCAATGATCAAAATATCAAGCTATGGTGGAATTAATTGGTTGCCGGAATATCTTTACCCATTTGTTACCTTCCTCGATATTTCTTCTCTTTAATCAAAATTCAATTCCTCTTTCTATTTATTGTTTATTTAATTATTCCTAATTTTTAGTAATCCCAATTTATTCGTGGTTACGTTGCAGGTCGAAAGTATAGGAGAATTCTCGTCGGTCCCTTGGGAGACGATTTTGCTTACTGCTGTCTGTGCAGTTTGGGCATACCGACTGGCTAACAGTCGATTATTTTGCTTACTGCTGTCTGGGCGGTTTGGGCATACCGATTGTGTGTCAGTCGATTATTTTTGGTGAAAAGCGACGCACCAAATTTTTCATAATTTTGTCAAATTTGGGAGTGTTTTTTTTAATATATTAACTAAAGTTTGAGTCATTCTTCAAAATTTTGTCAAAGTTGGGGACACAAACTTTACTTATCCTTAAATTTTATAAATATAAATTGTTATAAATATTGATTATCTGTCTCATCAAAAATCTCTATATTACAAAAAAAATATATGATAAATAGTATAAATTTATAAAAGAGCGATGCGTCTGAATCTGATACATAATTTGTATTTTATCGAATTTCTACAGGGAATTATATTACGTTGTATATTATAAATAGAAATTTAAAAATAACTTAATGCTTGGCTAGGGTTTAGTCACTGTGAGTAGTTGTTGACAACAACGATAAAACGTATGATGAGGCTAACGTTAAGCAATCCAAAATCGTTGATCGTAGTAGAGCAAGACAATGGTCCAAAAAGATAATGGTAGGGTTTAGCCAAACGAACTCGTCAAAGTTGGGGATATTTTAATGTATTAAGTAAAATTTGAGTCATTTTTCAAAATTTCGTCAAAGTTGGGAACACAAACTTTACTTATCCTTAAATTTTATAAATATAAATTGTTACAAATATTGATTATCCGTCTCATCAAAAATCTCTATATTACAAAAAAAATATGATAAATAGTATAAATAAAAAAAGTTAAAAGTGAAGAAAATTCACATTGGCACATTACATGACTGGACCTGTTTATTTATATACTTCCAAATTCGTTTAAATTTATAAAATATCTACTAATCAAATATAACTTGCTAAAATAATTGGTTGTCGTTGAGGCTATAGTTCAGAAACTCAAAGTCTTTGATCGTATTGGAGCAAGGCGATGGACCAAAATGATGGACTAGGATTTAGCCACATGGACCCGTCTAGAATGTATACTGATGGAAAATATGAATTTTGCCCATGCTCCCAATGATCTATCTTGGATGTTTAATTCACCATACATCGATTATATTCCTGTCATGCTCTTATATAATTAATTGTAACACATAGAGGTTTTCTCGTGTTTACTTACAAATTTCTGGCACAGTATATTAATGGCAGACTCTAACTTTGATCTTCTGGACTATGATCCGGATGTCTGATCTCCACTACTGAGTGAGAGTAATCTATAGAGAACATTGAAAAAATTCGCACCCTATGGTGATGAATATTGATTTTAAATCACTATGATGTGAGTGATAATTTGATTTTCTCATACCTTGTATTTATAGTGTGCTCTCCCTAGAATTATGATGAGATAGGATTCTAGCACATCTAATAAATACAATAATTATCTTATTCCCTAAAGATAATTCATTTCTAGAATAATTATCTCTTGATATCTAATAATATCAGATAATATATATCTAGACTATGAGACATATTAAACAAATAATATGTTAATCAAAACAGAATCTCGGTGGGATTCCTACAGAGGTGGCTGAAAATTACACAGTTAAAAGGCCTTGATGGGTCAGCCCAATGATCAAATACAAGGAATAAAGATGGGCCTAAAATGAATTAATTATCTTATATTCATCCCATAACATAAATTAATTCATAAACATTTTATTCATTCCACTAGAGAATAAATGTTGACTTACCCCTTTATTACCGAAGTTGAGTTGAGCTTGTACTTAGACTTACGAATCCCCGTATTTAAGATATTGTACGTCCATTAATTATTTATAACACTCTGACTGCTTAAAATAATTAATCTCTTTAATTCCTTTAAGTAATACGACTCAACCTTATTATTGTATTGAAACTAACTCAACATACAAGGTTTAGTATAATAAACATTTTGAGCTCTTTAAAGAGACGTCATCACCTTAAACGGATACGATGGCTCGATACAGGTAACCAACATGACATACAAACACTGCCACCACCCAAGATGCTGAGAATCTTGGGTTATCTCATGTAACCCTCACCCTTAACAAGTCAAAGTAATGGTTAGTAACTCATACTCACCTGAAACTTTATCGATGTTTAGATCAATGTAAAATTTTCGAGATCTAGGTTCTTCACGATACTCAGATAGAAGAACTCATCTCACTGTGATTCATCAATACGTCAAGATGTGTCATCATAAACAAGCAACCAAGTCAAGTTACTTTTTTATCTATACTGCAGCTTATACCAACAATTCGTCCTCAAATTATCTCGGTTGTGATCCTTTTTATATCTTAATTAGCCTAACCCATCATACAGACTTCTGTGATCTTCTACACACTGTATGACCTAAATTTTGTATAGATAATTGGACAACACATGCAATCAAGTAAACAATTCAGTTAGTAGATCAGAATAGTGGTAACATGAAACATTATATAAGCTCAACCATTCTGCTTTCAGTATATAAATCCAATAATCTCCTACTTATACTAAAGCAAACTTTTATTATACAATATATCTCCCTACTAGCTAATACAAACAACAACATCACTTTGCTTCTCCCACTTATACAAAAATTTCCTTTCTAAATGGGGTCCATTTTGCACAGTCCAAGTCCTCGTACGTGCATGTCGTAGACTTTTTACGGTAGATTCTTCGTGAATGGGTCAGCTAGATTGTCCATAGTACCAATTTTCTTAATAAGCATGTTTTCTCGTCGTACGATTTCTCATATGATGTGGTACTTTCTCTCTATGTGTTTCCTTACCTTGTGGGTCCATGGTTCCTTCGAGTTTGCTACTGCACTAGAATTATCACAGAACACTGTGATACTCTTGGGAAAATGGGGTACCACACCTAGATCCAAGAGGTAGTACTTAAGTCATATCACATCCTTAACAGCCTCAGATGCGGCCATATATTTGACCTTCATGATGGAGTCTGCGATGCACCGCTGCTTTGCACTCCGCAAATATACGGCTTCACCTCCCAAGGTGAACACATAGCCTGAGCTAGACTTCTTCTCATCATGGTCAGATTGGAAATCCAAATCAGAATAAACAAAGGCATTAAACTATCTTCCTGGTAAACTAGCCTATATTCTCGAATCCTTTTTAGGAACTTTAGTATATACTTTACCGTAGTCAATGAGTTTATCAGGGTTAGACTGATATCTTGTACCTTTGGCGGAATCGATGGTGGAGTACGATCATCTTCAATTTCTTGAAGAATGATTTCAACTTTAGATTTGTGTTTTTTCATGTAGTCTTTCTCCAAGAATCAGGCATTGATGCTAATAACGACTTTCTGATCCTTATAACTGTAGAAATAACCATATTTTGTTCCTCTAGGATATCCAACAAACAACATTACGTCAGATCTAGCCTCCAATTTGTCAGCCAGCTTGTTCAGCCATGTGTGCATTATATGGCTTCAACTGGGTTTACGCCCAAATCATATCTCAAAAGGGGTCTTGTCGACAAACTTGGACGGTACTAGTGATGGAAAAACTTATTTTACTCGTGCTCCCGAGGATCTATCTCGGATGTTTAATTCACCATACATTGATTATATTCATAGCATGCTCCTATGTAATTAATTGCAACACACAGGGGTTTTCTCGTATGTACATATGAATTTCTAGGACAATAGATCAATGACAGACTCCAGCTTTGATCTTCTGGATGTAGGGAAATCTGATTTTAACCCTCTCCCGATGATCTATCTTGGATGTTTAATTCACCATACATTGATTATATGCCTAGCATGCACCTATATAATTAATTGCAACACGTAGGAGTTTTCTCGTGTTTAACTGTGAATCTGTCGGGGATGAATAGATCAAAGCTCGTGCTTTGATCTTCTGGACTGTATCCCGTTTGCCTAAACTCCAATGTCGAGTGAGGACAATCTATGGAGAATGCTATAGAAAATCACCCTCTTTCCTTCTCTCAAGATTTTCGAAAATCTCACAATTTTGGGAATATAATTCTCGAAAATAATGCTTGAGCATTAGCCTTGATTTTCTCTCTCACCTTATATTTATAATGCAACCCTAAACCCTATCAAGATAGGATTTATGCATATCTAATAAATATAATCTTATCACTTAAGATAGAGAGGATCAAGTCGAGTCAGTGGGACTCAGAGAGAGGATGATTTCATCATAGCTACAGTGCGGATGGGCCGGCCAGGATCAAATGCGAGGAATAAAGATGGGCCTCAAATAAATTAATTATCTTATGTTCATCCCAGAACATAAATTAATTCATAAACATTTATTCATGCCACTAGAGAATAAATGCTGACTTACCCCTTTATTACCGAAGGTGAGTCGGGCTTGCACTTAGACTTTACGAATCCCCGTATTTAAGATATCGTACGTCCATTAATTATTTACAATGTTCTGACTGCTTAAAATAATTAATATCTTTAATTCCTTAAGTAGTACCACTCAACCTTATTATTGTAATTGAGATAACTCAACCTGCAGGGTTTAGTACAATAAACCTTTGAGCTCCTTAAGGGACGTCATCATCCTAGCGGATACGGTGACTCGACACGGTAACTAGCATGACATACAAGATCGCCACCACCCAAGATGCTGAGAGAATCTTGGGTTATCTCATGTAACCCTCACCCATAGCAAGTCAAAGTGATGGTCAAGAACTCATACGCATCTAATACCTTATCGAGGTTTAGATCAGCGTAAGTCACCGAGATCTAGGTTCTTCATGACGCTCAGATAGAAGAACTCATCTCACTGTGATCCATCAATACATCAGAGATGTACCAGCATAGACAAGCAACCAAGTCAAGTCACTTCTTATCTACACCGCAGCCTATACCGACAACTCGTCCTCAAGTTGTCTCAGCAGTGATACTCTTTATATCTCATTAAGCTTGACCAATCATACAGAATTTTGTGATCTACAACACACTGTATGATCTAACTTATATATGAGATAAAGAGACATACATATGCAATCAAGTAAACAATTCAGATAGGAGATTGTAATAGTGGTAAAAGGAAACATTGTATACAAGCTCAACCAAAACTGCTTTCAGTATACAAATCCAACAATCTCTCACTTATACTAAAGCAAACTTTTAGTAAACAATGTGTCTCTCTACTAGCTATTACAAACAACACCATCACTTTGCTTCTCCCACTTATACAAAAGTTTCCTTTCTAAGTGGGTGCCATCTTGCGCAATCCAAGTCCTCGAATATGCTCTTCGTAGACTTTTTGCGGCAGGCTCTTCGTGAATGGATCAGCTAGGTTATCCGCTGTACCAATCTCAATCAGCACATCCCCTCATCTAACGATTTCTCTTATGACATGGTACTTTCTCTCTGTGTGTTTCGTTGACTTGTGGGTCCGTGGTTCCTTCGAGTTTGCCACCGCACCTGAGTTATCACGAGAAACTATGATACTCTTGGGAAAACCGGTACCACATCTAGATCCATGAGGTAGTTCTTGAACCATGACCTCTTTAGCGACCTCAAGGCGGCTACATATTCGGCTTCCATGGTGGAGTCCGCAATGCATCGCTTTGCACTCCATGGGATCTGACTCCTACTCCCAAGGTAAACACATAATCGAGGTAGACTTCTTCTCATCACGGTCGACTTGGAAATCCGAGTCGAATAACCAAAAGGCATTAGACTATGCGCATGGTAAACCAAACTATAATCTCGAGTCATTTTCAAGTACTTGGTATATGCTTCATCGCAATCCAATGAGCTTGTCCGTGGTTAGGCGATATCTCGCTACTATGCCCACCGCATAGTAGATATCGGGTCTCGTACATAGCATTGCGTACATGAGACTTCCTACGGCGAAGCGTAAGGAACTTGTCTCATTCCTCTATCTCCTTTGCAATCATAGGTGGATCGCTCCTTAGATAAAGCGAACGCCATGTCCGAAAGGTAGCAATCCTTTCTTGGCGGTGCGTATACTAAAACAGTAATCACGGTATAATTGTAAGACGCCCGAGATAAGCTCAACATTTTCTCTTGCGATCTCGGTAAACCTTGATCCCAAGAATGTATCTTGCATCTCCTAAGTTTTCATTTGAAGCTGCTCGGATAACCAACTCTTTCGCCCCGATAACAACTTCACATTGTTGCCAAATAGAAGGATGTCATCTACGTAAAGTGCAAGAAATACCACATCACCGTTGACATCTAAGCGATACACACGACTTTCGCTAGCAACTGGGTAAATCCATAGGACTTTACCACCTCGTCAAAGCGTAAGTTCCAGGATCGTGAAGCTTGGTTGAGTCCATAAATGGACTTCTCAAGCTTCCATACTAGATGCTCTTCACCCTTCACCACAAAACCTTCGGGTTGCTGCATATAGATGTCTCTACCTTCTTCAAGGTAACCGTTCAGAAAAGCGGTTTTCACATCCATTTGCCAAACCTCAAGGTTTAAGTGGGCTGCTATGGCCAGAAGAATTGTGATGGACTTGAGCATTGCTATAGGCGAAAAGGTCTCATCGAAATCGATGCCCTCAATCTGAGTGTACCCTTTCGCCACAAGCCTGGCTTTAAAAGCCGAAACCTCTCCATCTGAATCTCTCTTCCTCTTGTATACCCACTTACTACCTATGGCTTCCTTGCCATCCGGTAGAGGTGTCTTTTCGTATCATCCATAGTGTTATGGACTCGATTTCTAAGTCCATAGCGGTGTGCCATGATCTTGCATCAATGTCTTCAGATCGCCTCCTTTGTATGTCCATGGGTCGATTATTGCTGCTCGTTTCACGGGATTAAATCCAAGATTCACCTACGAACATAAATCGCTCGGGTTGACGAACAACCCTCCCACTACGATTCTTGGCGCCATCGCGCGGTGGGTGCGATAACTTGTGGTTCTCATCTTGCACAACTTGTTGGATAGGAGCCACCAGACGGCCGTATCTCCATGGAACTCGACCCACTTTAATTTCTTGAAGTATCGGTGTCGATCCTCCCACTGACCACGACATCTCGTACTTTGGCTTAATCGATGGTGGAATACGATTGATAAACGCGCATTTTGCACATTTATTGTTGATTTCTAAAGATGATTTTAGATCGATAATGTGCATTTATGTCTTGGATCTCAATGCTTTTACATATTTTTGGAAGATCTTGCTCTTGGGTTCCGTTTGGTGTTTTGTAGGCTTATAAGTTGAAAACCAAGCATGGAGCGAAGAGCAGCGAGCGAGGGTAGAAATGAGTGCCTAGCAACCGCCTTTCACGACCGCTAGCAAGACCGCGAGCCATCAAGACGAAGCGGCTTGCGCGATGCGCCAAGAGCGAAGGCTCGCGGCCGCCTAGCGATCGCTAGGTCGGCCGCGAGGAAACACCAAAGACTGGCGAGGAAGGCCATGGCACGCGAGCACTCCGGTGAGCGCGAGCCATGCACGTGCGATTTTTCCTTCGACGCGACCACACCTAGCGATCGCGAGGCGAGTCCGGACGCGTACTGTCGGCGAAGATGGCCGAGGCGAAGGATGCCTCACGACCGAGCTCGCGATCGCGAAGAGGCGGCAGAGTGGAAAATGGGGTTTCACCTAATTCTATAAATAGGCATTACCTCGCGCCCAACCTTCCCAGTAGCGATTTTACATGTTTTCCTCGGTTTTCTCTATTTTCCATTTATTTTCACATTAGTTTTGATTTAGATTAATTCTAGCAATAGTTTTCATCGTTCTAGCTTTAATTCTTTGCATTGTTAACGCTCTGGAACGATTTTGTCCGAAGGAATTCCATCGTTTTCCCGTTTTCCGTTGGGTTTGGATACGAACCCAACCATTGTTCTTCAGACACTTCCCTACGGGTTTTATCTATTTAATTTCTATTTTTATGATTATTTCGTATTTTATTAGTTAATTATGTCTAGCTAAATTTACATTTCTAATCTAGGGTTTGCATGATTCTATCCTATATGTTGTGATTCCTGCTATTGTTATTTACCTTCCAGACATTGATTCATGATTCTTGGTGCTTAATTATATGTGTTGATTTCTGATCAATCTTGATGCATATCATAGTTGAAAGTTAATTACGTAACGGTTTTAATTGTCAATCGATCTTGAATGCATGATACGGATAAGCCTTGAGTCGTAACTGAGATAGGAACATTCGTAGGAAGCATATTCTTTGTGATCCTTTTGGAGTTGCTTATTTTCCTCTAGAGACGTAACAGTAATAGGGAAAATTAGTAATCAACTGTCACAATTGTCGTAACTGAAGTTGTTGGCTACATATGTGATCTTCCATCTTGTCTAGATTAAAACGGTTAATAATAAGCAAGATAAACATCGTAGTGAATAGGATTAGTGCATCCCTAGGGTTAGTCTTTCTTCATAGTTATCTCTTTGAGTTTTTATTGCTTTCATTTATTTTCAAGTTGTTATCTTTTGCTTTGGATTTAACATCTGAAGCCCTAAAACCTTTAAAACCAAATCTGTTCTTGGATAATGATGAAGTTTCGTTGAATTAGCTTATGTGTTTTCGGATTGCAATCCCTGTGGATACGATACTCGACTTACCTTATACTTGCGCGTTTTTCGTGCGATCAAATTTTGTCGATCAAATTTTGGCGTCGTTGCCGGGATTGTTAAGATCACATAGGAATAATTTGACGATTTGGATTTATTAATTCAAGTTATATATATTATATTATTTATTTATTCTTGTCAGAGTTAAGCTCTCTCTTTTTCTCCAGGTAGTTTATGATCACAAGGTCCCAGGGACCTCCTGAGCAAAATCTTGACCCAGAGATCGAAAATTCCCAAAGGAGAAGGAGACAAGAGGGAAGAAGGGCTGCAATGGCAGCTAATCCACAGAACGGGGGTATACCTCCCGAGCGGACGCACGTCTTCTGGCAGAGTTTATAGAGATGCAGCGCCAGATGGCGAATATGGGTATACCTCCCACTGAACAATTCCAAGGAGGAGGATGGGGCCCTGCGTGGGACGCCGAATAATTTCGAATTAAAGCCGGCCCTGATCAGTATGGTGCAAGGAGAGCAGTTTGGAGACGGAGTCACGGAGGATCTGAATGCCCATCTCGAGACTTATCTCGACATTTGTGACACCATAAAGCAGAATGGGGTGCCACAAGACATAATCCGGATGCGCATGTTCGGATTCTCTGCGCATCCAGGCAAAGGTGGTTCAAGAACTGGACCGAACCGGATAGGCAGTGGGGAAACTTTGCGAGAAGTTCCTTTCAAAATACTTTCCGCCACCAAAGCACGTAAGATCATATCGAGATCTCCCACTTTTGCCAACAAGGAGGCAGTCGTTGTTCAAGCATGGGAGAGATTTGGGGCCTATTGAGAAGATTCCCACAACATGGATTCTCAAAGAGCAACAGATCACGCAGTTCTATAGTGGCAACACGCTGCATACGAGGAGCATTGTAGATGTATCGGCGGGGATGCTATTGAACCGTCGAGTAGAGGAGGCCACCGATCATAGAAGAGATGGCGCCAATAGTTATCAATGGCCGATGGAAGAACGCGTGGCGAAAGCAACCGTAGAGAGTGACTCGAAATACGACGATCTTATGAAGAAGTTCACTCTTTTGAAGAGCCGGATCGAGGCGTAAGAGGTTAATCATATCAATCGGAGGAACCGTGGAAATCCGGCATACCATCCGAACAACAGGAATCATCCGAATCTGTTGTATGCCAATCACAATAACTTCCAACAACCTCCAGCAGGCTTCGTTGTGCAGAATGGTATGATTCAAGAACCGAAGAAGCAGGGTTTAGAGGAGTTGATGCAGCAGTTGGTTGTGAGCAACCAACACATGACGATAAATCAGAATTCGATGGCCGCACAACAGAACTCGTTCATCAATAGCACTACTCAGAAAGTTGCACATCTGGAATCCACCATGACAGCCATGGGCAAACACTTGAAGATGCTGGAGAATCATATCAGTCAGATGGCCGCACAGCAGAATGCACAGCCAAAGACGGGCCAATTTCCGAGTAATACGGAAGTGAACACTAAGAATCAGTGCTTTGCTATCCAGTTGAGAAGTGGAGCAGCGTATCAGACCCACCCGGACGAAGAAGGAGCGACGGAAGAGCACCTCGCGACCGAGCTCGCGATCGCGAGCCCGACCGCGAGACATCACACGTTCAGCCAGTCTGAGGAATACGCGAGCGACCCCGCGACCGTGAATGAAAAGCACTTCACGACCGAGCTCGCGACCGTGAGCCCGCCGCGAGACCGCATAAAGAGTCGGAGGGGCGAGCCGTGCGCGCGCGCGGACACGAGGAAGAATGCGAGCAGGCGCTTCCCTAGCGATCGTCCTCGCGATAGTGAAGAAGGCCGCGAGGGACGCCCAGAGCCAAAATTCCCGGCGTACACACCTCCGATTCCATTCCCGAGTCGTTTGGCCAAG
This sequence comes from Salvia rosmarinus, assembly GCA_036937905.1. Lineage (NCBI taxonomy): Eukaryota > Viridiplantae > Streptophyta > Magnoliopsida > Lamiales > Lamiaceae > Salvia > Salvia rosmarinus. The sequence goes on from CM072817.1 coordinate 44,089,336, forward strand.
CCCAAGCAGGATGATAGGCTGACTTGATTTCTGGAGATCTTCGAGAAGGTGAATATCAATATTCCTTTTCTAGATGCACTCAAAGATGTGCCGGGGTATATGAAATTCTTGAAAGATGCCGTCACCAATAAGAAGAAGTCGAAGAAATTCGAGACGGTCAACTCATCTCAAGAGTGCGATCTTTGGTTGTAAAAGAACTTGCAGTGAAGCGAAAGATCCGGCGACTTTCTATACCGTGTGTCATTGGAGGCATACCTTCTCCAAAGTGTTGTGTGATTTGGGGCAAGCATCAATTTGATGCACTGTCCATATTTAATAAATTGGAGATCGGAGAATTGAAGCCTACTACTATTACTCCAAATGGCGGACACATCATCACAAGGCCAAAGGGATAGTGGAAGATGTGGCGATCAAAGTCAAGGATTCATCTTCCCGGTGGACTTCGTAGTCCTCAATATGCCGAGGATGGGAACACGCCTCATTCTAGGAGACCGTTCTTAGCCACAGTGGGGCTCGACGATCGGCGTGCGGGAGGGTGATCTCACCTTCCGTGTGAACAAAGATGAGTTAACGATCTCGATTTATGATGCCATCACGAGAGAGGAAGACTCAGCATATGAAGAGTGCTATTCGATCACCACTACCATAGCCAGCCCATTCTTGAGCTCGAATTTCAATAGACCATCAGACGAGCATGCTGCAAGGAAGAAGTGGACTCGGTATAAAAATTCGAGTGATTCGTTCAAGCTCACTGGAAGCCATTCTTATGCCAATTGGTGGGCTGTTGTAAATGCTAAGTATAAGGGCAAATCGAGGTTTGGAAAGCTGTCAGTTGTCAAATCGCCTGATTCATGAGAGGTACCGTCGAGCTAGCGACGGAAAATCTAGCACTGGTTGGGAGGTAACTCAACGTTTTTTCACATGTTTTATGTTTTTCGTTTTGTTTTTCTTCTTTTTCTTTGTTTTGTTGTGTCTTGTTTGTTTGTTTTAAGTCCCAGGTATATCATCAATGGCGAGGATTCTATCCACCGTCGAGAGTAGCGACATTTGAGGTAAGATATCTCTAATCACTCTATTCGCAAACATTATTGTCTCCATTGCACAATCGCTGACAATAAAATTTGGGGAGGAGTGGTCGAGTGTGATGTGGTTGAGAGTCCTTTTTATGTTTTGCGTTATTTTGTTAAGTTTTATATGTTGGGGCTTTTATCGTGTCTTTTGTGTTTTTGTTGTGTCGGTCGATCAACGAGTTGAAGTGAAATGTGTTAATCCATGTAGCCAATGATGATAGAAATTTTACATTAAATATGTGATAGTGCACATGATATGTTAGAAAATGACGCATGGATAACGAGATTGCTTAGCTTGTTGTTTTTAACCATTTGCTAAAACCGTGAGACTTGAGCTTCACTGTATACATATCTTGTTACAGTTTCTTTTATTTGTGTGATATCGTGCATGTAATTATCTTCTAGAACTTGCCGTTTTTACGTGTCGAGGACTGATATGTGTTTTGAATATGGAAAGGATAAAGACCATCTTTGTTAAACCACATATTTACCCAAACACTAGCCCAATGATATATACCATTTGTCGCCTTTCTTTGAGCCTTTATTAGACCTTATTCTTTTGTTAACCGGATGATAGGAGGTGAGGATTGATATGGGAATCAAATGGGAGAAAAATTTATTTTGATATGCAAAGTGGGGATAAAAGATAAAGTATGGTACCCGTGTGAAAAAGAATAGAACCTATAAGCTCTATTACAAAGCCAAGAAAAGAAAAAATTTTGTGAATAGTATGAGCATAAAGGAAGTCAATTATCATAGTATATGGTACCTTGAGTGAATAAATGTCGAAATAGCATGTTGGAAAGGAAAAGGAAATGGACAAAGTCCATATGAGCTGATTATAGAGATGGAAGTACTTGGAATATATTTGAGTCACTTAGCCATATATTATCCTACCTTAACCAATGTGCCTACAATACTGTAGGGAAATATGATTTTAACCCTCTCCCGAGGATCTATCTTGGATGTTTAGTTCACCATACATTAATTATATTCCTAGCATGCACCTATATAATTAATTGCAACACGTAGGGGTTTTCTCGTGTTTACCTGCGAATCTGTCGGGGATGAACGGATCAAGACTCGTGCTTTGATCTTCTGGAATGTATCCCAGTTACCCAATCTCCAATATCGAGTGAGGATAAGCTATGGAGAATGCTATAGAAAATCACCTTCTTACTCTCTGCAATTTTCGAAAACCTCACCAAGGACTATGGTAATTTTCGAGAATGATGGGATAAACATTAGCCTTGATTTTCTCTCTTACCTTATATTTATAATGCACTACCAAATCCTACAAGGAAATGATCCATGCATATCACATAAATATAATAATATCCTTTTAGGATAAAGAGAATAAAATCAGTATCCTTAGAGAGGGAGGGCGCGATTTCCATGCGACTACGGGAACTGGATGGGCCGACCCAGGATCAAATGCAAAGAATAAAGATGGGCCTCAAATAAATTAATTATCTTATGTTCGGCCGAATATAAATTAATTTATAAACATTCATTCATGCCACTAGAGAATAAATGTTGACTTAACCTTTATTAGAAGGTGAGTTGGGCTTGCACTAAGACATTCTGAATCCCGTATTTAAGATATCGCACGTCCATTAATTATTTAGAGCATTCCATCGCTTAAAATAATTAATATCTTTAATTCATAAGTAGTACCACTCAACCTTATTATTGTACTTGAGCTAACTCAACTGCGGGGTTTAATACAATAAACCTTTTGAGCTCCTTAAGGGACGTCATCATCCTAAGCGGATACGGTGACTCGTCTGAGATAACTAGCATGACATACAAGCACCGCCACCACCCAAGATGCGGAGAATATTGGGTTAGAACATATAACCTCACCCATAACAAGTCAAAGTGATGGTCAAGAACCCATACTCACCTAATACCTTATCGGGTTTAGATCATCGTAAGTCACCGAGATCTAGGTTCTTCACGATGGTCAGATAGAAGAACTCATCTCACTGTGATCCATCAATACGTCAGAGACGTACCAGTATAGACAAGCAACCAAGTCAAGTCACTTCTTATCTATACCGCAACCTATACCGACAACTCGTCCTCAAGTTGTCTCAGCCGTGATTCTTTTTATATCTCATTAAGCTTGACCAATCATACAGACTTCTGTGATCTTCTACACACTGTATGATCTAACTTATATATGAGATAATGGGACACAAATATATGCAATCAAGTAATCAATTCAGATAGGAGATTGTAATAGTGGTAACAGGAAATATTATATACAAGCTCAACCAAAACTGCTTTCAGTATACAAATCCAACAATCTCCCACTTATACTAAAGCAAACTTTTAGTATACAATGTGTCTCTCTACTAGCTATTATAAACAAAACCATCACTTTGCTTCTCCACTTATACAAAAGTTTCCTTTCTAAGTGGGTGCCATCATCATAATCGAGTCCTCGAACGTGTGCCCGTAGACTTTTTGCGCAGCTATTCGTGAATGGATCCGCTAGGTTATCCGTCGTATCAATCTTTTCAATCAAGACGTCCCTCGTCTAACGATTTCTCTTATGACATGGTACTTTCTCTCTATGTGTTTGGTTGCCTTGTGGGTCCGTGGTTCCCGAGTTTGCATCGCACTGAGTTATCACGATAAACTATGATACTCTTGGCAAACCGGGCACCACACATAGATCCATGAGGTAGTTCTGAACCATCTGACCTCCTTATGCTTGACCTCCAAGAGGCTACGATTCGGCTTCCATGGTAGAGTTCGCAATGCATCGCCGCTTTGCACTCATGAGGATCGGCTCCACCTCCCAAGGTAAACACATACCGAGGTAGACTTTTCTCATCATGGTCGGCTTGGAAATCCAGTGTATAACCCAAAGGCATTAGACTATCTCGCATGGTAAACCAGCCTATAATCTCGAGTCCTTTTCGGTGTACTTGAGTATATGCTTTCTTTGCAATCCAATGAGCTTGTCGAGGTTAGGCGATATCTAGCTACTATGCTACCGCATAACGAGATATCGGACCTCGTACATAGCATTGCGTACATGAGACTTCCTACTGCGAAGCGTAAGGAACTTGTATCATTTCCTCTATCTCCTTTGCGGTCATAGGTGATCGCTCCTTGAATAAAAGGCGCCATGTCCGAAAGGTAGCAATCCTTTCTTGGTGTATGCATACTAAAGCGAGTAATCACAAGATCAATCTAAGACGCCGATATAAGCTCAACATTTTCCTCTTGCGATCTCGGTAAACCTTGATCCCAAGAATGTGCATCTCCTAAGTCTTTCATTTGAAAGCGATCGGATAATAAACTCTTTACGTCGATAACAACTTCACATTGTTGCCAACTAGAAGAATGTCATCTACATAAAGTGCAAGAAATACCACATCACCGTTGACATCTAAACGATACACACAACTCTCGCTAGGCAACTGGGTAAATCCAAAGGATTTTACCACCTCGTCAGCGTAAGTTCCATGATCGAGGCTCGCTTAAGTCCATAAATGGACTTCTTAAGCTTCCATACTAGATGCTCTTCACCCTTCACCACATAACCGGGTTCTTTGCATATAGATGTCTCTACCTTCCTCAAGGTAACCGTTTTAAAAAGCGGTTTTCACGTCCATTTGTCAAACCTCAAGGTTGAGTGGGGCTATGGCGGAAGAATTGTGATGGACTTGAGCATTGCTACTGGCGAAAAGGTTTCATCGAAATCGATGCCCTCAACTGAGTGTACCCTTTCGCCACAAGCACGGCTTTAAAAGCGAAACCTCTCCATCTGAATCTCTTTTCCTCTTGTATACCCACTTACTACCTACGACTTCCTCGCCATCGGTAGAGGTGTCTTTCATATACATCCATAGTTTTATGGACTCGATTTCTAAGTCCATAGCGGTGTGCCATGATCTTGCATCAATGTCTTGTATCGTCTGTTTGTATGTCCATGGGTCGATTATTGCACCTTTCGTTTCACGGGACTAAACCAAGATTCACCCACGAACATAAATCGCTCGGGTTGACGAACAACCCTCCCACTACGACGAGGCGCCATGGCACAATGGCGGTGGGTGCGAGAACTTGTGGTTCTCATCTTGCACAACTTCTTTGGATAGGAGCCACTTGACGGCCAGTATCTCCGATGGAACTCGACCCACTTCAATTTCTTGAAGTATCGGTGTCGATCCTCCCACTGACACCTACATCTCGCACCTTTGGCTTAATCGGTGGTGGAATACGATCATCTTCTAATTCTCGAAGAATGATTTCAACTTTGGATTTATGGTTTTCATATAATCCTCTTCTAAGAATCGGGCATTATTGCTAATAATGACCTTTCGATCCTTAGGACTATAGAATAAACCACCTTCGTCCATCTAGGATAGCCAATAAATAGCCTTGCGTCGGATCTAGCCTCCAACTTGTCGACCTTCTTGTTCGTCTTCGGGCCCCCATACATATGACCAAAACTTGCACACCAAACCACAACTCGTATCCTTATGTGGTCTTCCGCCTTTAAACTCTTTGAATTTCTCAAAGCATTCGGACTTGCGGTGAAGCGGTATATGTATCCCACCTTGAGTAATCGTCAATGAAAGTGATAAAATACTCATACCTCCACGAGTGTGGACATGGGTCCACAAGTCGAATGGACTAACTCCAAACTTCTTTGGCTCTATAACCCTTCGCGAAGGTCCGGGTCGACATCTTACCTTCTATACAGATTCGCAGTGGGAACAGAGTAATCGTGAGATCACCTAGCGCTCCATTCTTAGCGGTCTTTGGATCCTATTTAGATTGATGTGACCTAATCTAAGATGCCGAGGAGAAATGTGGTGTCATCTTCATAAGAAAACTTTCTCTTTTTAAGGTTTGAAGAAGATGCAACATAGTTATAGGTATTATGTTTGACATAAATAGTATAAAGCGAATTATATAAAGTGCACTCTGAGATAACCGTCATTTCTTATGATAGAAACACCACTATCAAAAATAATGAATATCCATGAGTAAAAGTTTGAAAGCGTAAATAAGGTTTCAGCGAAACTCGGCACATATAAAGCGTCCTTTAAAACTAAAAGCTGTTCTATCAAAACATAAAGAAACATCTCCGATTGCAACGGCCTCGACTTTCGCCCGCGTTGCCCATGGAATCGTTATCTCGCCATCATGCGCACTCCCTTATCTCGGGAACCCACAGAAGGTGTAACAAACATGATCGATCGCACCCGTATCTACTACCCATGAATGAGTAGAACAAGTCGCTAAACATGTTTCCGTTACTAAAGGAAATGGCGTACTGAGCCTTGAGCATAGGGCACTTGGCCTTCCAATGCCCGACCACCGACTGCAAGCACTTGCCCCTCCTTCTTTAAGCCTCGGTGTGAGCATGTTCTTGCTCCATTACTCCCACTATTTCCTCGCCTCTACCACCGTTGGTGCCCCTTTTCTTTTCCATTTTGCAACGGAAAATTTGGGCCCCTAGATGTGCTAAAGAGCACGTGCTCCTTTCCCATGACTCCTTCGCAGACACGAAATCATTAAGCAACCGACTAAGTGTATACTCGGTCTTGCTCATGATCGCATTCACGAAAATTATCAAAGACTTGGGCGGTGTGTTGAGGATGATATCGACCTTGGCCGCTGTCAATACCTCCTCCCAACCGGTCAAGACTATCCATGAGATGAGTCGTGTGGGAGACGTGTTCATGAACCCGAACTACCTTCTTCCATCTTACACGCTAAGATTTCTCTCATTGTGTGGAGCGGATTGTCGATCCGATTGCCCAAACTTACTCTCGAGACTTGACCATATTTCGATCGCGTCTACCATCGATGATGGTGCAGCACGCAAACCTTTGGACATAGTAGTCATCGTATAGCATTTGGCCGTATTGTTTGACTTATGCAAAGTGCCTTGACTCATTGCTCATTAGTCGATCGTCGATAAGGGCATCGGGTTTAGGAGTAGTGAGAACAAACATGTGTTCTTTGATAAGAACATATTCCATGTTTCATTCCACTCGATAAAATTCGGACGGATAAAGGAGTTTTGTGCGAGCATATTGATAATCGATTATGAGACATATCGAAAAGATAATGTAAAACACATAAGCATACGATCGCACATAGTCGTAACAATAATATTGTAACCTTTTGATAAAACAATATTAATTGAAACCTCCAATCGCCCGAGGAATCCCGCATCGAGCCAGCGTGTGGGCGTTTACATGAACCCTCGACGGACTAAAATAAACCTTTTAGTCGTTTAATTTCAATCCATGTCGACTTATCATATGAAAAATGAAATTAATGATTGGACCTTTCTACACCACATCACTATCGCGAAGGGACTTGGCGGGAAGTTGTACTTGAGGTGATGTCTAGCGATGACCACAATTTTAACAATGGAAAATGAATTCTTAAATTGACATACTCACTAGGACCATACCGCTTCTAATCGAAATTCCTTTGTTATCTCATTTTAAATCTATCTAGAGAACTTATGAAAAATCGCATATCTGAGCCGCGTGTGGGCGTTTACATGAAACTCCCTTCTCGATAGATTAAAATGTTTTATTTAGAAATCTCATCTAACAAACTTATGACAAACGGTGCAAGCAAGCCGCGTGTGGGCGTTTACTCACGGTCGTATCACTTTGTTTAGAGATCAAAAAGTGGAGGTCTTGACATTTTAATTTAAAAATTAATATGTCGGGTTACTTCTTAGTCTTTTGTTCAAAAGGTTTGTCCATGCAAATCACGTAATCTAGCATGCTTTTCTATAGAACTCGACATATAAAACATGCTCATGAGAATTCTAAATATGCTAGCGCGATAAACCTAGCATGCTTACTATCGCGTCCGATCACGAAAACATATAATATGTTTGTCTACGTAATTTAAACATACATAGCATCTTTGCTATAATTTAAACATCCACGACATGCTATGAGCGATTAAAAATAAAATAAAGCGTTCATCGTGGCCACTCGTGGAACTGCACTTTCGCTAATCTATTACATAGAATTGCAAAGTACGAGATCTTCGTCTCGACAACAGGCCTCAGCGTGCACGGCGCGGTGGATTAAATCAAAAGCTGGATTCGGGCGGAAAATGGGATTGAAATTTGGAAGCGGGTGCGGGGCGGTTTGCCCAAAATGGGCTGGTGTCGCGGCATCGGGCACGTCCGCGTCGCGGCGCCCGATCGCCTGCGTCATCAGCCTAGCCATCGCGATCGCGAAAGCCACCGCGATCCGCCCGAGCTCGGCGTCGCGACCATGCTCGCGCTTCGCGCCAGCGCACCGCTACCAGCGCATCTTTGTGCGCGTGCCTCACGATCGCGGCGTGCTTTCGCGGCGCGGGATCTCGCGTGATAATCAGCGTGCCCGTCGCGCACCGCGCGTGATCGTCGCCCTCACGGATCAGTGCGGTCGTGACCTGCGGCGGCGCCGCCCCGCCGCCGACCTCGGCAGGCGGTGTCGGGAACTCTCCACGCCTGAGCGCGAGCCCTGCACCGACGGCCGAACCGTGCCACCGGCGTCGCCTCGCCCGACCTATTCGCCCACTGCCGAGCTCACAGAAGCGCGCCATGGCCGAGGGGCGTGCTGCGGCGTCGAGCACGCCACGCGTGCCATCGCCCAAGACGCCCTCGCGCCTCGCCCGGTCTCTCGCGTACTCCGTCGTCTTGTTCTTCGTGCTTTCGTGCCCGTTCTTGCTACGGATAAGATTTACGGAAAAATCTAATCTAACCACGGATTTTTCGTGGTGAAAAACAAAATCCGACAAAAATAAAGCGAGCCGCGATGAGCAGCATGTATTCAATTAATTAATTGCGCGCGTTATAATCAGCGTGAATTAATACAACAGAGCCAAATCTGGATCCCGTGCTCGATACCAAGTGTATGAAATCTTATTTTAACCTTCTCGAGGATCTATCTTGGATGTTTAATTCACCATACATTGATTATATTCTAGCATGCACCTATATAATTAATTGCAACACGTAGGGGTTTTCGTGTTTACTGCGAATCTGTCGGGGATGAGCGGATCAAGACTCGTGCTTTGATCTTACGGGTCGTATCCCGATTACCCAATCTCCAATATCGAGTGAGGATAAGCTATAGAGAATGCTACGGAAAATCACCTTGCTACTACTGCAATTTTCGAAAACCTCACCAAGGACTATGGTAATTTTCGAGAATGATGGGATAAGCATTAGCCTGATTTTCTCTCTTACCTTATATTTATAATGCACTACCAAATCCTACAAGGAAAGGATCCATGCATATCCATAAATATAATAATATCATTTTAGGATAAAGAGAATAAAATCAATATCCTTAGAGAGGAAGGGCGCCGATTTCCATGACTACAGACTGGATGGGCCGATTTGAGATCAAATTCGAGGAATAAAGATGGGCCTCAAATAAATTAATTATCTTATGTTCGTTTGAGAACATAAATTAATTTATAAACATTCATTCATGCCACTAGAGAATAAATCTTGACTTACCCTTTATTACGAAGGTGAGTCGAGACTTGCACTTAGACATTCTGAATCCGTATTTAAGATATCGACGTCCATTAATTATTTAGAGCATTACATTGCTTAAAATAATTAATATCTTTAATTCTTAAGTAGTACCACTCAACATTATTATTGTACTTGAGTTAACTCAACCTGCGAGGTTTAATACAATAAATCTTTTGAGCTCCTTAAAGGGGCGTCATCATCCTAAGCGGATACGGTGACTCGTCTGAGATAACTAGCATGACATACAAGCACCGCCACCACCCAAGATGCGAGAGAATATTGGGTTAGAACATATAACCTCACCCATAACAAGTCAAAGTGATGGTGACAACTTATACTCACCTAATACCTTATCGAGGTTTAGATCATCGTAAGTCACCGAGATCTGGGTTCTTCGACGGTCAGGATAGAAGAACTCATCTCATCGTGATCCGTCAATACGTCGAGGCGCACCGGCATGAGACAAGCAACCAAGTCAAGTCACTTATCTATACCGACAACTCGTCCTCAAGTTGTCTCGTGCCATGATTCTTTTTATATCTCATTAAGCTTGACCAATCATACGACACGTGATCTTCTACACATGTATGATCTAACATATATGAGATAAGGGGACACGAGATATATGCAATCAAGTAATCAATTCGGATAGGAGATTGTAATAGTGGTAACGAGAAACATTGTATACAAGCTCAACCAAAGCGCTTTCGATATACAAATCCAACAAATACAACCTATGAAAAGTCCTTTTTAATCCTAATTTGAATGCATTTGGCGTGGTGGAGATATTAGAGAAATGACAAGCCTATGGTGAGATTTTGCATTACATTGATTTTTGAGTGCATACGTCCCTTATTTCTTTATGAGTTGAGTGTACTTTTATATATTACGCACATGCCATTGTGAGGTTGAATTGAATGAGATTTTGTTTTCAATGGTTGTACATTATCGATTTGACTAATGTTGTCGTGTGCACTAATAATTTTGAGCTTTGAGATATTTACGAGGCTTTATTGGTTAATCACCTTCTTTGGACTTCGTTGATCTGTTTTGTGTCTCTCCTTCTTTTTGGTCTTGTTTTTGTTTGAGGACAAACAATGATTTAAGTTTGGGGGTTGATAAGCGCATTTTACGTTTATTGTTGATTTCTAAAGATGATTTTAGATCGATAATATGCGTTTTGTCTTGGATCTCAATCTTTTACATATTTTGGAAGATCTTGCTCTTGGGTTCCCGTTTTGGTGTTTTGTAGGCTTATAAGTTGAAAACGAAGCATGGAGCGAAGAAACGACGACGAGGCGTAATGAGTGCCTAGCGACCGCCTTCCGGCCGCTAGCAAGACCGCCAGACCATCAACGCACAGGCGGCCGTCGCTGACGATGACGAAGGCTCGCGGCCGGCTAACGACCGCTAGGTCGACGCGGCTACCGGCAAGCGAGGAAGGCCGGCACGCGAGCACTCCAGTGCCGGCGCGAGCCATGCACGCGATGATTTTTCCTTCGACGCGACCACACCTAGCGACCTCAGGTGTGGCCGCCGAGGCGAGTCCAGACAGCGCACTGTCGGCGAAGATGGCCGAGGCGAGAAGGATGCCTCGCGACCGAGCTCGTATTTTATGATGCTTCCCAACCATTGTTCTTCGATGCTTCCCTACGGGTTTTATCTATTTAATTTCTTTTTATGATTATTTCGTATTTTATTCCGTTAATTATATACAGCTAAATTTACATTTCTAATCACAGGGTTTGCATGATTCTATCCTATATGTTGTGATTCACGCTATTGTTATTTACCTTCAGGGCATTGATTCATGATTCTTGGTGCTTAATTATATATGTTGATTTACGATCAATCTTAATGCATATCATAGTTGCCGATTAATTACATAAGCTTTAATTGTCAATCGATCTTAAATGCATAATCGATAAGCGCGAGTAAATGGCGAGATAGGAACATTCGAGGAAGCATATTCTTTGTGATCCTTTGGAGTTGCTTATTTTCCTCTAGAGGCGTATGATAATATTAGTAATCAATCTGTCACAATTATAAATGGCGAAGTTGTTGGCTACATATGTGATCTTCCATCTTATGCGGATTAAAGCGGTTAATAATAAGCGGGATAAACATCGTAGTGGATAGGATTAGTGCATCCAAGGGTTAGTCTTTCTTCATAGTTATCTCTTTGAGTTTTTATTGCTTTCATTTATTTTCAAGTTGTTATCTTTTGCTTTGGATTAAACATCAGAAGCCTAAAACCTTTAAAACCAAATGTTTCTTGGATAATGATGAAGTTTCGTTGAATTAGCTTACGTGTTTTGGATTGCAATCACATGGATACGATACTCGACTTACCTTATACTTGCGTGTTTTTCGTGTGAGAAAAGTAAGCGATCAACGATCATCTTCTAATTCTTGAAGAATGATTTCAACTTTGGATTTATGGTTTTTCATATAATCCTCTTCTAAGAATCGGGCATTAGTGCTAATAATGACCATCTGATCCTTAGGACTATAGAAATAACCACCTTTCGTTCTTCTAGGATAGCCAATAAACATGTTTTTCTACGTAATTTAAACATACATAGCATGCTGCTGCATAATTTAAACATCCATGACATGCTTTGAGCGATAAAAATAAAATAAAATCGTTCATCGCGCCCACTCGTGGATCTGTGCTTCTCGCCTAATTTATTACATAAATTTGCAAAGCATGAGATCTTAAAATCTCAAAACAGCCTCGCGTGCTCGGGTAGGGACGGATCGTCAAAGCTGGATTTGGGCGAAAAATTGAAAACGGGCGGATCGGGCCAAAAATCTGGGCCGGGTCAAAAATCGGGTTTGGGCGAGGGGTGGGCGGACGACTACCCTGTGACGGCCCAAGATAGGCTGGGCAGCGCTGAGGCCTGACCAGCCATGCCCAAGACCATCGCACCGCCCCGTCGCCTTCCCGCCGCCTCGCCGAGCGCCGCCCGCCGAGTCTGCCGCCAGCGCGCCGGAGCGATCTCTCGAGACCATCCGAGCACCTGCGGCGCATCTGTGTGGCTGCGAAGTCGCAGTTGTCGCTGTGCGCCCGAACTCCGCCGACTCGCCGATCCGGCAAGGTTGAGGTTTCTTGTGCGAAGATCGGCCGAGGCCGCCGAGAACCTCGCGTTGAGGTTTCCGTACAAGAATCGCGCGAGGTCCGCCGCGGCGATGCCGAGGCCTCGCGCGACAATCGTGCGCCCCACATCGCCCATCGGGCGCTCGCACGCGCGACTACCGAGTGCTGCCTGTATCGCTCCTCGTATTCCGCCGAGACCTCATTGAGGTTTCCCAGCGCAATCTGCCGAGAACCGCCGGACGCCCACGCTCAGCACCGAGCGGTGTCGAGGCATCTGCACGTGAAGTGCGTGCCCCACACGCCCGGCTGCCGTGCCATGCCGCCCGATCGTGCCCGATGCTGCCGACGACCCTCGCCCCTGTTCGCCAATGCCTATCGAGAAACGTGCACACGTTGGGCGGCGTGTCTGCGAGCACCGCGCCGCCGCGGCGATGCCATCGCCATCATGCCGGTTTTCGGTAGTCTCCCGTCGTCTCGTTCTTCGTGCTTTCGTCTTCGTGCTTTCGTCTTCGTTCTTCTTTTACAGATAAGATTTATAGGAAAAAATCTAATCTAACCACGGATTTTCTCGTGGTGAAAAACAAAATCGAAAAAATAAAAGCGAGCCACGATGAGCGAAGATTCAAAATTAATTAATTGCGCGTTATAATCAAGCGTGAATTAATCCCAGAGCAAGAATCGATCCGAGCTCGATACCAATTGTAGGGAAATCTGATTTTAACCTATCCAGGATCTATCTTGGATGTTTAATTCACCATCTGATTGATTATATGCCTAGCATGCACCTATATAATTAATTACAACACGTAGGAGTTTTCTCGTGTTTACCTACGAATCTATTGGGGATGAATAGACCAAGACTCGTGCTTTGATCTTTTGGACTGTATCCCGTTTGCCTAAACTCCAATGTCGAGTGAGGACAATCTATGGAGAATGCTATAGAAAATCACCCTCTTTCATTCTCTCAAGATTTTTAAAATCTCACTATTTTGGGAATAGAATTCTCAAAATAATGCTTGAGCATTAGCCTTGATTTTCTCTCACCTTATATTTATAATCGACCCTAAACCTATCAAGATAGGATTTATGCATATCTAATAAATATAATCTTATCACTTAAGATAGAGAGGATCAAATTTGAGTCCCATGGGACTCTAGAGAGAGGACGATTTCATCATAGCTACAAGCTTTGGATGGGCTAGCCAGGATCAAATGCAAGGAATAAAGATGAGCCTCAAATAAATTAATTATCTTATGTTCGACCCGAACATAAATTAATTCATAAACATTTATTCATGCCACTAGAGAATAAATCTTGACTTACCCTTTATTACCGAAGGTGAGTCGGTTTGCACTTAGACTTTCTGAATCCCGTATTTAAGATATCGTCGTCCATTAATTATTCTGATAGCTCGATCGCTTAAAATAATTAGTATCTTTAATTCATAAGTAGTACCACTCACCTTATTATTGTACTTGAGATAACTCGACTGCGGGGTTTAGTACAATAAACCTTTGAGCTCCTTAAGGGGCGTCATCATCCTAAGCGGATACGGTGACTCGACACGGGTAACTAGCATGACATACAAACACCGCCCACCCAAGATGCAGAGAATCTTGGGTTATCTCATAAACCCTCAACCATAGCAAGTCAAAGTGATGGTCGCAAGAACTCATACTCATCTAATACCTTATCGGGGTTTAGATCAGCGTAAGTCACCGAGATCTAGGTTCTTCACTACGGTCGATTGAAGAACTCATCTCACCGTGATCCATCAATCGTCGAGGCATCCGGCATAGACAAGCAACCACGGTCAGTGACTTCTTATCTACACGCGGCTATCGACGACTCGTCCTCAAGTTGTCTCGGTGTGATACTCTTTATATCTCATTAAGCGAGCAATCATACGAGACTTCGTGATCTAAAACACAGCGTATGATCTAACTTATATATGAGATAAAGGGACATACATATGCAATCAAGTAAACAATTCGGATAGGAGATTGTAATAGTGGTAACGGGAAACATTGTACAAGCTCAACCAAAACTGTTTTGAGTATACTCAGATTGAGGGCATCGATTTCGATGAGACCTTTTCGCCTGTAGCAATGCTCAAGTCTATCAGAATTCTTCTGGCCATGGCAGCTCACCTAAACCTTGAGGTTTGGCAAATGGATGTTAAAACCGCTTTTCTAAACGAATACCTTGAAGAAGGTAGAGACATCTATATGCAGCAACCCAAATGTTATATGGTCAAGGGTGATGAGCATCTAGTGTGGAAGCTTAAGAAATCAATTTATGGACTCAAGCAAGTTTCTCGATCATGGAACTTACGCTTTGACAAGGTTGTAAAGTCCAGTGGATTTACCCAATTGCCTAGCGAAAGTTATGTGTATCGTTTGGATGTCAGCGGTGACATGAGTATTTCTTGCGCTACGTAGATGACATCCTTCTACTTGGCAACAATGTGAAGATGTTATCGGGCGTAAAGAGTTGGGTATCGATCGTTTCAAATGAAGACTTAGGAGATGCGGCGTACATTTTGGGATCGAGGTTTACCGAGATCGCAAGAGAAAGTTATCGAGCTTATCTCGAGTCTTATATTGATCTTGAGATTACTCGTTTTAGTATCAAACCGCGAGAAGGTTGCTACCCTTCGGACATGGTGTTCCTTTATCTAAGGCGATCCCTAAGCCTGCAAATGAGATAGTGGAAATGAGACAAGTTCCTTATGCTTATCCAGTAGGAAGTCTCATGTACTGTAATGCTATTCACGAGACCCAATACTCACGCTATCACGGTGGCATAGTAGCTAGATATCGATCTAACCACGACAAGCACATTGGTGTGATAAAGCATATACTTAAGTACGAAAAGGACTAGAGATTATAGGCTGGTTTACAGCGAGATAGTCTAATGCCTTTGGGTTATTGAGACTCGGTTCAAAGGCGATCGTGATGAGAAAAAGTTTACCTCGGGCTATGTGTTTACCTTGGGAGGAGGGCCGTATCTTGGCGGTGTAAGCGGCGATGCATTGCGGACTCTACCATGGAAGCCGAATATGTAGGTCGCCGGAGGTCGCTAAGGAGGCGGTATGGTTCAAAAACTACCTCATGGATCAAGATGTGGTACCTCGTTTGCCCAAGAGTATCATAGTGTACTGTGATAACTCAGGTGCAGTGGCAAACTCGAAGGAACCATAGACCCACAAGGTGACAAAACACATAGAGAGAAAGTACCATGTCATACTAGAAATCGTTAGACGATGAGATGTGCTGATTGAGAATATTGGTATTGCGGATAACCTAGCTGACCCATTCACGAAAAGTCTGCCGCAAAGAGTCTACGATGAGCATGTTCGAGGACTTGGATTGCGCAAGATGGCCCCCACTTAGAAAGGAAACCTTTGTAGAAATGTGAGAAGCAAAGTGATGGTTGTTTGTAATAGCTAGTAGAGAGACACATTGCATACTAAAATTTTGCTTTAGTATAAGTGGGAGAAGCAAAGTGATGGTTGGTTTGCATGTGTCTGACGTATTGATGGATCACAGTGAGATGAGTTCTTCTATCTGACCTTTGTGAAGAACCTAGATCTCAGTGACTTTATGTTGTTCTAAACCTCGATAAGGATTATGTGAGTATAAGTTACTGACCATCATTTTGACTTGTCATGAGTGAGGGTTACATGAGATAACCTAATATTCTCCGCATCTTGGGTGGTGGCAGTGCCTGTATGCCATGCTAGTTACCTGTATCGACACAACGTATCCGTTTAGGATGATGACGTCTCCTTAAGGAGCTCAAAAGGTTTATTGTACTAAACCCTGCAGGTTGAGTTATTTCAAGTGCAATAATAAGGTTGAGTGGTACTACTTAAGGAATTAAAGATATTAATTATTTTAAGCAGTCAGAACGCTATAAATAATTAATGGACGTGCGATATCTTAAATACAGGGTTCGTGAAGTCTAAGTGCAAGCCCGACTCAAATTCGGAAATAAAATGGTAAGTCAGCATTTATTCTCTATTGGCATGAATAAATGTTTATGAATTAACTTATGTTCTGGGCTGAACATAAGATAATTAATCTATTTGAGACCCATCTTTATTCCTTGCATTTGATCACTGGGCTGGCCCATCAAGGACTGGTAATTGCTAGAAATCGTCCACCTCATAAGAGTCGCATAGGGATTCTGTTTTGATTCTCTCTATCTGAATGGATATGATTATATTTATTAGATATGCAGAGATCTTATCCAAATAGGATCTAGGGTTGCATTATAAATATAAGGTGAGAGAAAATCAAAAAGGCTAATCCTAAGTGAGAAATTTTCGAAAACTACACTATTCATAGTTAGGATTTTCGAAACTTTTCAAAGAAGGAAGAAGATGAATTTCTGCAGTACTCTCCATAGATTTCTCTCACTCGGCATTGGAGTTTAGGCAAACGGGATAGGTCAAAAGATCAAAGCAGTCTTGATCGATTCCTTGTCGGACAAATTCGGCGGTGAACACGAAAATACCTATGTGTTGCAATTAATTATATAGATGCATGCTAGGTAAATAATCAATGTATGGTGAATTAAACATCCAAGATAGATCCTCGGGAGAGGGTTAAAATCAGATTTCACTACAATAGGATCATAACACATCTAATAAATAGAATAATTATCTTCTTCTCGAAATAATTCTTATCTAAAATAATTATTTCTTGATATCTAATAATATTAGATAATATATATCTAGATATACGAGATATATTAAATAAATAATACATAAATCGTAACGAGAATCACGATTGGGATTATCTAGGGGTGCACGAAAATTCTAGCAGGAACAACCCTCGATGGGCCAACCCAGGGATCAAATACAAATGTTGTTTTTGTTGCCCAAAAGTCTTATGTCATCATACATGATTCTCAGCCGCATTTCTTGTTGACAAACTTTGACATTTACTTGTTTTTGCGTTTTGTTATGCTAAAATGAATTCAGTTCTGATGGTAGAAATCGATATTGATGTTGTGATATCGAATATGTTGTGTGACCAGGGATTTGTTTTATGCCCTTGGGTTGTTTTTGTTTGGGGCAAATATTGTCTATGATATTTTAAAACTGTCTGGTTAATTATTGTTGATGAAGCATGCTTTGAATGTATATATATTCCTTGTTAGGTTTGATTAACCTGTGGTATTATATTATTGATGTTTGTTGTTATTCTGTTCTTTTCTTTCGTTTTTTCCCTCGTCGTGGCCTAATTGCTTAACTACTTACTGGTTAAGGGATCGGGTCACGACATAATGGTATCAGAGCAGTTTTATGTTCTGAAGCTATGAATTCTTGTGAGACTTGTGTAGCTTGTGCACTTTGAGCGTGTAAATTCTTTTGAGTTTAGTTTTGTTTTGAGAATTTAAGCTTATAGAGTCAGTTGTTATTAAGAAAAGCTCAGTATTTCGATTATATTATCTCTAGCTCACCAGGTAAGAGCTTGTGATTATAATTTTCAGATTTGATGTTGATTATGTGCCTTATTGAGTGAATTGCTACATGTGAATGTATGCTTGAGATGAGTTATTGCTTAATGAGCTGAAGTTGAGAAGAGATCCTGAGAAAAGACAGCAGAGCACATGAGTATGTTTTTCTGCAAGTGCCTGAGTTTTCTTTCTATCTAGAATGGCGAGGACCATCTGGACAACATAAAAGAGTTCGAATGGTTTATCTATGTCAGCGAGGATCAGAGAGCGCTTTTATCTGTACACACTAGACGAGCATCACACTTTGGATTAATTTCTCACTCAATTTCATCGCTTGTGGATGGAGGCATATGAGCATGGCGTATCGGGACTAGATGGAATACTCAAGTTGATTCCTTTGTTGCCTGAGGAGTGGCAAGATTGGACAGCTTTTGTTGCCATTGACTATATTGAACCTGATTTTGAAGCCTCTAAGCAAGCCGATTTTCCCAGACTTATAGCCACTATCAGTTCTCAGTACTACGTACACTTAAGCCCACCTTCTGGCTCATTTACTCCTGTAATAACCCGAAAAATTTAAAACTTTTATTAGTGATGTTTAAATCACTTATTTGTGGTTCTTAGACCTTAATTATGTTTAAGGTAACCAATGAAACGAATTAGAATAGATTCGGAGATCGAAAACTAGAGAAATCAAAAACTAGTGACTAGTCCTCTTGGATTAGGGTTTTCAATAACTGAACATAGAATGAAAGATCGAGAATGAATCTTGACAAAATAATTTCATTTCTAGAATCCTCTCATGAAAACATGTGAGAAGGCAAAGAATGAGAATTTTCGGGCATACTTGCCCGGTCAGTCTTAAAAGCACTATTTACGAGCCGAATCGACTTCCAAATCCGTGCCAAACATGATAATTCATGATAACAATTAAAATCATGAAGGATATATTATTATGAATTTAGAAATTATAAGAATCAATTTCGGAAGAAATTCTCAAGAACTTAACCGAAGCAGGAAAAATATCGGAAAGCCCTAAATTGATCCGAACTATCTGAAACTCGAACCAGGGGTCTAAATCAATAAAATATGATTTATAAGACTCAAACTAATTATGAAATCTCAAGATTTCAATAGAATTTTTGAAAAGAGCATAATTTAATCGACGAACAGCTTTTTTCATGATAACTGGAATTGACTTATCGGACGACGTCCGAACTTCATGAAATTTTTATAAACATTGAAATAAGTCATTTAAAGGCTATTTAATAAAATAAAACCTTAAGGTTCCGAGAAATCAATCGAAAGCGTGTTAAAACTTAAAGAGTCGGTATTAACATGCCAAAACGGGTAATTTGACCAATCCTCCTCCCAACTACCACCAAGACCACCCCAAATGAGCTAAGGACAGCCCATTAGGCTGTAACACAGCAGCAATTTCATTCCATTACAGCCTCTCACTTGGGAACCAAAATTCTCTCTCATTTTCAAATTTTCTTCTTTGTTCTTCACACTTTGGAGCCTTTAATCCTCCATTCCAAACCTATCCTACACTCAAATAATATTTCTAAGACCATAGAAAGGTATTATTCATCATCCTCTTCCATCCTAATGGAGTGAAATTTTTGTTTGAATTTTTTTGGTTTAAAAACCCTAGTTTGCTCCTCATTTTTTTTCGTGACTTTAGAGCCATCAAATGCTCTCAAGACATGAATAAATAATTTTTAGAATAATGTTATAAGGCTATTGTTAAAATTTCAGAATTTTTGGAGCATGTTTGTTTTTTTTCGATTTATGCTCTAATTCTTTTTATATATGATAACGCATGATTTTGTGAATATTATTTGATATCGCTGCTCGTTGATGTATTAGGAGAATGTAGAATAAATATGGTAATTTTCAGAATATTTTTGAAATTTTCTTGTATTTTGATTTTATTTGTTGGAAAATAGTTGAGGTATAGTGTTTAATATATGATATGAACATCATATAATAATCTTGAAATTTTTGAAACACTACTCCTATTTTTCAAAAATGGGCAGAATATATTTAAGTATTTTTAAGTCATTATTTGATTTTATTTGTTGAGAAATAGTTGAGATATAGTGTTTAATATATGATATGAACATCATATATTAATCTTGAAATTTTGAGACACTACTCCTATTTTCCTTTGAATACCAAAAATATATGTATATATCTAAGGATTTATTTGATTTCATTTGTTGAAAATGATAGGATATGTTATGTGTAGAAATAATATGAACCTAATATGCATTGTTGGGAATTATTGAACACATATGTAAATATATGTGTGAGGACAAAAGAATTCCAAGCATTTGGTTCATATTATAAATATTAATTGATGTTTAATGTTAATATTACATGTTATTGCATAATATAAACATGTTGTGAAGGAATGAAATTTATCGAGTATGTATATATATGTGATTACCGAAAATATATCGGGGTGAAAAGCATGAGTTTAAATTTTAATGCATGATATGAAATGATATTTCATGTTTAGTATATGGTATAAGCATGATATCATTTTTGTGGAATTTATTGAACACCAAAGCTCATTAAATTGTGATTGCCGAAAACTATATGTTTTAACGTATGATTTGAATTTTTATATGATGATATTGAGTTGGTAATTAAACTCTATAGTATGATAGGAGTATAACACGATTTTATTGAAATTTATTGGATACATATGCTAATTGTTGCTAATTATCGAAAACGTAACAAAATGGCTAAGTATGGGTTTACTTCTAATGTTAAATAATGCTATGATAGTGAAATTATAAGCTTAGAATAAATGGTTGTGATTATGGTGAATGAATGAAACATTTATGCATATATACACAATGATTGTATATTATGTTAGAAATTAGGGTTTTCTAATGCTTTAGTATAGTTTATGTTGTGTATGGTATTGTTGGGTGTTGAATGTTTATGTTTATGTTGTATCACAAACCAAAACCCCAAACAAAAACAACATAATACTATATGTACGAGAATCCACCAATTTCGATAACTTAAGAACGAACCAACGAGAATCGAAGTTCGACATAAATTAGGGTTTGCATTATTAAAATGTTACTCAACCATGAGTTCTAAGTTAGAAAACCAAAAGCCGAGCTCGCCTGTTGATACTCGATAACGAAAACCAATACGATATTGGTTGAGCGTTAAAACAACTCGATAACGAATAACGATTATACAACATATGAAATCTCCGACGAGTTAAGATGAACAAACAATGTCGTAATGTGTAAGCAAAGATTCGAACATAAGATGTCGATCCTTATGTCTCAAAAGTCGAGTTAATATTCCCAAAGCACTTCGTTTATTCTTAAGTACTTACTTACATGAGAGCATGTGCTCACTTGAATCATAAGTCAATACTCCTCTTTTATTTGTCGTGCTAATACGACAAGTCATCAAACATAACCTACTAGGACGTAACTATAATTGTTAAGTCTAGTTAGTGGCTTGAGAATATCCTAATATACCAATCAAAATTTGATTACCGACAATCTATAACGTAATAACGTTTAGAATAAAACTAAGGTTAAGAGTCGAGGATAGACTCGGAATATGTGATTCATAATTGAAGTTCACCTATGAACGATGAAGTAATATAGCTTGGGAATTGGGAATGCAAGATAATAGAAATTATCTTAAAACAATCACATGAAATCATAAAGAAACCCTAATTGGGAACTTTACGTCAGAATCTATAAGCGACCTTCGATCGATAGAAAGAATCTAAGAAAGGTTATTTTCTTATGAAGGGTTTGATCATACGTGGTCGTGAGGAAGAACAACCACACCCTGCTCACTTATACTTACTAGCTTTGGATTAGCAAGTGGGCTCTCTTGAAACAAAAATGACATGCATGTCTATCTCAAAGCATGATTTACAAAAGCTTTATGAAATATTATTCCATGAACTGTTATTGACTGCCAAATGTTTATATTTTATTGTGATCTATCCGAGATTGGTATATCCAATGTGGTATGTGAATGAGTTGGTCCACCAACGTTAAAAAGGGTAACGATCGGATCCGACTTAGTTAAGGACTAACTTTCGGATTGTGTACACGCATGTGTTGTGTTAAGGTTACCTACCTCGATCGGTCACGGCGACTATGTGTAGGTGGCCACTCCATAGTCTGTGAATGGAATGAATGAATGAATGATCGATATGGAACAATGTATGAAATAGTCGAACTGACGCTTTTGGAAAATGATAAAATGTTTGATAAGCGTGAGTCTTTTAACTAAAATCTCATGTGCTATTGTGGGCGATTCAATAACTTTTGATAAAGAAAATGTTTTCGCAATGAGTCCACCGAGTACTTTTGTACTTAGCCTGCATCTCGTTTTTGATGTGCGGGTTGAGCAAGAGATCGATGATGGGTGCGAGTTGGTGCGAGTAGCAATTGTTTTGATGCTTTATTAGAAAGGTTTCTAGAACCTTGGGCATGGATCGTCATATGCATGTCCATACGTTTATTTGCCGCCTAACTCGATATTATTTTGATGTTTTGATTATAACCGCTTTCATACCGTATTGAACTTGAGGTCGCACCCGTTCGAATTGTGCCCCGATTAGGTTATATTTGAACCTCGAACCTTGACGAGTCCTTTTGTGACTCGAGTTGGTGATGAATAGCCTATCCCTTTTAGTCAATGCATTATTGAGTAGTTAAATGGTTAATTGCATTGATTAGTTATGTTTATATCCGTTGCTTTATCATACTAGTGACGATCCATATGATCCGTACTTCCTTGGGAAGTCGGGTCGTCACAACTCCTGTGGCCGACTTCACCCCATCTGTTCATCAGCTCCAGCTGGCTGGTAACTTTTCTTTTACACCTGATGATGAGAACCATGAGCCTATTGATGTTGATTCTACCATCTCTGAGTATGATGCTAGTATCCATGTTCTAGAGATAAACACATGCTTACCAGATACTAGTTACCTATACATGAGCATGATGTAGATCCTACGCATTTTGATTACCCTTATCTTGGTTTTGAGATGTTCCCTATTGACCTGGATTGTTATGGTCAACCTTTTGCATCTCTTGAGGTTCCTACACCGATTCAGTCTATTCTCTTCTCTCATGTTCTTGAGATATCTCATTTAGAGGTTCCAGAGGAGACTCATGCTAGTTCGTCGAGACCACCAGGTGTCTCGAGATCTTTAATGTATGAACCCGAGTTTTTGCCAGTAGTCGACACAACACAGCAATAGCCCCTAGATATCAGCCAGATGCCTTTTGTGACTGATCCCTGTATTTTTTACCCTAGAGTAGTTCCACAGTACTCGTTTGCCGAGCGTGCTTATGATCCGCTACCTCTTGAGATTGAGGAAGACATAGAGATGCCAGACTCCAATGAAGCCGCAAATGGCAGTGAGAATAGAATAGTATAGATAGAAAAAGAAGATGACAACCTCTCGTGGGTAGGATGATCCTAGTGTCAGCAAGAAAGGAAGTCTCAGTTGTAGATAGTATGGATGCATACATATATATATATATATATGTATATATTAGATCGATATGTATATATAGAATAGAGATGCCTATAGATATCTTATGATGCTATAGCGTGCTTGAGAAGCCGTACTGGATATATTTTTTTGCTCGAGATGCCAAAGCATCTATATGCTTGAAATCCATTGGATGCCAAAGTTTTCCCTGTTTTTGTAAAAGTCCTCAAAGAGGCAATTTTCCCCCTAATATATATATATATATATATGAACATTTTGCTATCCAGATGTGTTATTTAATATCATAACCTTGTGATAAACAATTGTGAAGATCTTTGAGATATAAGCATATTTGTTGATTGAGAACATTTTTCCTGTTTTTGATAAACGAGATATGCTGCATTTTGATATTCGTTTGCAATGCAGTATGCCACCCAGAAGAAGAAATCCTCATCATGTAGAGGAAGAACAAGAAAGTGCAAATTCTCCTCAAAGTTCACTGATCGCTAAATTTTCTACCAAAATAAATGATAGTAAAAATAGCAAATATTATATCGTATCCACAGAGATTGATAATCGAAAACACAGTGGATAATTAACACAGAATATTTGATTATTATCCAGGCAACAAAATCAAGAGAGATGATGATATTAAACTAGACACAAATAAAATAAGAGTGAATTCAGATATGAAAGACTGATCCTAGAGATGTATTTAACCTAACCAGATTCACACAATTAACCTATTAATCTGTTTACCAATTTAATCCAGCCAAAGATGAAAGATCACATAAGTACCCATAAATTTCAACTACGACAACTATGGTTGTGGATTACTAATTTACCTATTACTGTTACGTCTCAAGGTGGAAATTAGTAACTCCAAATAGATCACAAAGAATATGCTTCATACGGATGTTCCTATCTCAGCTACAACTCAAGGCTTACCCGTGTTGTGCATTCAAGATCGATTGATAATTAAAACTGTTAAGTATTCAATTGGCAACTAGATATGCATTAAAGTTGATCATAAATTAACACATAAAATCAAGCTCTATGAATCACAAATCGATGACTGGAAGGTAAAACAGTATCAACAGACAAATCAAAAAAATCTAGTCAGACATACAAACCCTAGGATCAATACAGGATTTAGCTACGCACAATTAAAATGCTAAAACAAGAATTAAATAAATAAAACATAAACTGAATTGAAAAGATAAAACCGTATGAACACAATAAATAATATAGCAACTTGAATCCGTAAATAAATTGAATGCGTGCAGGAATCTAAAGACGAACTAGAATGAAAAATAATCTAAATCTAAAAGCTAAACTTGTGTTCAGTAAAAATCGTGCATAAAAGTAAATGATCTAAGCTATGCTCTGTATAAAGCGTGGTCATCTCCCATCCTCCTTCTGACTGTGAATATATCAACCCTAGTCTCGCATCGGCTCGCGAGACTAGCTCGCGACCAAAGGTCGCGATAGAAAGTCGCAAGCCATCCTTCTGCCGCCCATCCGTCTTTTCTCGCTCTCGGGATGGCTCGCGACACCGTGTCGCGAGCAAATCTTGTGAGGCGTGTTTTCTCGCGGCGGCCAGGCTCGCGACTGCTAGGGAGGTCGCTAGTCTCGGTACATAATCTTCTGGAGCAAAACTCACGGCCAGGCTCGCGACTGCTGATCGCTCATTTTTCTAACATGAAAACGTGCAAGTATAAAGGTAAGCCGAGTATCGTATCCACAGGGATTGTAACACGAAAACACAGAAGCTAACTCAACAAAAATTTATCATTATCCAAGAACAGATTTGGTTTGATAAGGTTTTAGGGCTTCGAATATTAAATCCAAAGCCAAAGGTCACAATGAAAAATTAAACGAAAGCAATAATCACTTGAGGAGATAATAAGACTGAAAGACTAACCCTAGGGATGCATTAATCCTACCCACAACGTATGTTTATCTTGCTTCCTATTAACCAATTTTAATCTAGACAAGATGGAAGATCACATATGTAACCAACAATTTCAGTTACGACAATTGTGGCAGTTGATTACTAATTTTCCCTATTACTGTTATATCTTTAGGTGAAAATAAGTAACTCCAAAAGGATCACAAAGAATATGCTTCCTACGAATGTTCCTATTTCAACTACGACTCAAGGCTTATTCGTATTATGCATTCAAGATCGATTGACAATTAAAACGGTTAAGTAATTAACCGGCAACTAGATATGCATCAAGATTGATCAAAAATTAACACATATAATTAAGCACCAAGAATCATAAATCAATGCCTGGAAGGTAAATAGTAATAGCAGGAATCACCACACTTAGGATAAAATCATACAAACCCTAGGATTATAATAAGAAATAGCTAGACATAATGATCGACATAAAATAAGAATTAACCATAAAAATAAGAATTAAATACATAAAACCCGTAGTGTAGCGTCGGAAGAACAATGGTTGGGTTCGTATCCAAACCCAAGTAACAAACGAGAAAATACGGAATTTGTTCGGATGAAATCGTTCCAAAGCGATAACAATGCGTAGAACTAATGTAGAACAATGAAAATTTATTGCTTAGATGAAACTAAATCAATACTAGAGTGAAAATATATGAAAAACCTAGAGAAAATTGATGAAAAACGTGTTGGAGAAGGTTGGGGGCGCGGGAGCAAGCTTGGGGATATATATAGGTGCAGGAAAACCCTAATTTTGTGCCCAGCCGCCTCGCCTCGGGGCCGTGAGCTCGGTCGCGAGCTTCTGGGCGTTCTGGATGATGCGGCCGCGAGCTCGGTCGCTAGCTCCTGCGCGACTTCCTTTGTTTAAACCGTTCTCTCGCGTCCGAACTCGAATTGCGATCCGCTTGTGCCTATGGACTCCTATCGAGATGCTCTTTAACATTGTAAACTTTTCACATCCATATTTGTCATATCCATTTCATCATCTTTGGTTACATCTTTGCTTCAGTGCATCGATTATCACCGAAAAGCCTACAAAACACCAAAGAAACCCCAAGAGCAAGATCTTCCAAAATAGCTAAAAGCATAAAGATCGACTCTATAAACGCACTTAATAGATCTAGAATCATCTAAATATATCATCAATAAACGGGTAAAAAGCACTTTTATCAACCGCTAGGGCGGTAGCTAGCCTCCTGTTCATTTTCTCTATATTTTATTCGCGAGCTTTGCTCGCGAGTTCTCTTCGCGCGCCTATGTCGCGATCTTTCTTAGTCCAAAAATCCCTTTATCTCGTGATCCACTTTTTTGACATCCAAACCTGTGCAAAAATGACACGAAATACACACAGCATAATATCTTTCAAAGTAAACATAATTATATCGAATGACAGCTCAAAAGATCACTTATCAATTATAAAATGAATGTAAATGGCCATATAAAATAGGCAGAAATGAGGTTTATCATTCACCTGTACCTTCTCCTTCTTAACCCGATCGTAGAATTGTAGAGCTTTTTCTTCGCCAGAATCCTCCATCTTTCAATGGAGCTGGTAGTCCAGCTAATGCTGAAGAATAGGTTCACTCTGTAGAGCGAATTTTTAAGTTTTTGGAGTGCTTTGATTGAGAGTGTCTCCTATGTGTATCTTTCCAGTTAAAGGGCCTGTTGATTTCTGGTTGGAATCAAGTCAGAAAGTTCTTTCTCCTGAGAAATTGGAGAATTTCACGTGAGAACAATTCAAGGAAGAATTGTATGAAAAGTATATACCTCGAAGGAACCGTAAATAGAAAGAGATTGAGTTTGCAAACCTGAAGCAAGGAAAGAAGACTGTGGCAGAATATGATCGTGAATTCTATAGTCTAGCTCGTTATGCTCCATATAAAGTTGAGACATGTGAGAAGATGGCAGAGTTGTTTCCCGGTGGCTTGCGCCAAGAGATCAGAATCTTTTAGCGAGTCAACCTCGAAGTCATATGAAGAGACCTCAGATCGTGCATTGGACATGGAGATGGAAATGCTACCGGATAAAGTAACTGATAAACGCATTTTTACGTTTATTGTTGTTATTTAAAGATGATTTTAGATCGATAAGTGCGTTTATATCTTGGATCTCAATGCTTTTACATATTCTTGGAAGATCTCGCTTCTTGGGTTCTGTTTTGGTGTTTGTAGGCTTATAAGTTGAAAATCGAAGCATGGAGCGAGGGCAGCGGGGCGAAGGGAAAAATCGGCCTAGCGGCCGACCCAGCGGTCGTTAGCCCGGCGGTGAAGATCTGCGCAAAAATGAAGCTCGCGACCGCCTGGCGACCGCCAGGTCGGCCGCGAGGAAATCCATGTGACGCGACGCGGCAGCGATCGCGGACATGCCCGCGAGCTTCCCAGCGTGCGAGAAGAGCACCGCTCGATTTTCGTGACCCACCTAGCGATCGCGAGCCGGTCGCGGCTACCTAGCGGCCGCGACGGAAACCGAGGATGGCGGCGAGATGATCCCTCGCGACCGAGCTCGCGACCACGAGCTCGGTCGCGGCGTGGCGAGTACAAAGTGGGGTTTCAACCCTAACTCTATATATTGGGCTCCGTCCCCTCGCGCCCAGCGCGATTTTGGACTTTTTTCCTCAGTACAAAATTATATTGGGCTCCAACCTTCACCAGCGCGATTTTGGACTTTTTCTCGGTTTTCATTATTTTCCATTTATTTTCACTTTAGCTTTGATTTAGATTCATTCTAGTATTAGTTTTCCATCATTCTACATTAGTTACGCATTGTTAACCTTTGAACGATTTACGCCGAAGGAATTCCATCGTTTCCCCTTTTACATTAAAGTTGGGTTTGAACCCAACAATTGTTCTTCAGACGCCACCCCCTACGGGTTTTATCTATTTAATTCTTGTTTTATGGTTAATCGTATTTTATTCCGTTAATTATGTACAGCTAAATTTACATTCTAATCCAGGGTTTGCATGATTCTATCCTAAATGTTGCGATTCGCCATCGTTATTTACCTTCACGGCATTGATTCATGATTCTTGGTGCTTAATTATATGTGTTGATTGATCAATCTTGATGCGTATCTAGTTGCCGATTAATTTCACGATTTTAATTGTCAATCGATCTTGAATGCATGATACGGATAAGCGCTTGAGTCGAAGCGAGACAGAACATTCGTGAAGCATATTCTTTGTGATCCTTTGAGTTGCTAATTTTCACCTGAGAGACTAATAGTAATAGAAAATTAGTAATCAATCGCCACAATTGTCGAATCAAGTTGTTGGTTATATCGTGATCTTCCATCTTGTCGGATTAAAATTGGTTAATAATGCAGGATAAACACACGTTGTCACCTTGCATCCCCGAGTTAGTCTTCTCTTTTATTATCTCTTTGAGTTTTATTGCTTTAGTTTATTTTCAAGTTGTCACCTTTGCTTTGATTTAATATCGAAGCCTTAAAACTTTAAAACAAATGCGTGGCTGATAATGATGAATTATTATCGAGTTAGATTCGTGTTTTCGCATTACAATCCCGAGATACGATACCGCCACCTTATACTGCACGTTTTCGTGTTAGAAAGTGGCGATCAAATTTAAGCGCCGTTGCCGGAACGAACCCGGTCACCCGCGTGACAGGCGGGAATACTTACCACTATACCTGGAGAAAAATTTGATCGCTCACTTTTCTAACACGAAAACGTGCAAGTATAAGGTAAGCAGAGTATCGTATCCACAAGGATTGTAATGCGACAACACAAAATCTAACTCAACAATAATTCATCATTATCCAAGCACAGATTTGGTTTTAAAGGTTTTAAGGCTTCAGATATTAAATCCAAAGCAAAGGTGACAACTTGAAAATAAACTAAAGCAATAAAAACTCAAAGAGATAATAAAAGAGAAAGACTAACCCTGGGGATGCATTAATCCTACCCACAACGTATGTTTATCCCGCTTATTAGTAACCAATTTTAATCCGCATAAGACGGAAGATCACACATATAACCAACAACTTGATTTACAATTGTGGGCTTGATTACTAATTTTCCCTATTATTGTTATGTCTCTAGGTGAAAATTAGCAACTCAAAGGATCACAAAGAATATGCTTCTACGAATGTTCCTATCTCGACCCACGACTCGCGTTTATCCAGATTGGCGCATTCAAGATCGATTGACAATTAAAAGCGTTAAGAAATTAACCGGCAACTAGATATGCATCAAGATTGATCAAATCAACACATATAATTAAGCACCAAGAATCATGAATGGGAATCAATGCCGGAAGATAAATAACGATGGCGTGAATCGCAACATTTAGATAGAATCATGCAAACCCTAGGATTGTAAGAGTAAATTTAGCTGACATAATTAACGGAATAAAATACGAATTAACCATAAAACAAGAATTAAATAGATAAAACCCGTAGGGTGGCGTCAAGAACAATCGTTGGGTTCAAATCCCAACTTCAACCCGAAACGGAAAACGATGGAATTCCTTCTGACGAAATCGCTCCAAAGGTTAACAATGCGTAGAACTAATGTAGAATGATGGAAAACTAATACTAGAATGAATCTAAATCAAAGCTAAAGTGAAAATAAATGGAAAATAATGAAAACCGAGGATAAAAACGTCAAAATCGTGTGGGGAAGGTTGGGGCGTGAGGTGAGAGCCCTATTCATAGAGTTGGGGTTGAAACCCCTAATTTTGTACTGTCGCCACGCAGCGACCGAGCTCATGGTCGGAGCTCGATCGCGAGGATCATCCTCGCCGCCATCCTCGAGTTCTCGCCTGCGCGCCGCTAGGTAGCACCGTGACTGGCTCGCTATCGCTAGGTGTGGTCGTTAGAAATCAGGCAGTAGCTCTTCTTGCACGTTGGGAAGCTCACGGGCACGTCTCGTGGTCGCTTCTTGCGGCCGCATCGCATGGGATTTTCTCGCGGCCGACCTAGCGGTCGCTAGGCCGATCGTGAAGCTTCATTTTCACGCAGATCTTCACTGCGGCCGCTAGCGGCCGCTAGCCCATTTTGCCTTCGCCCCGCTCGTTTCTCGTTCCATGCTTCGATTTTCAACTTATAAGCCTACAAAACACCAAAACGGAATCCAAGAGCAGTATCTTCCAAGAATATGTAAAAGCATTGAGATCCAAGATATAAACGCACTTTATTGATCTAAAATCATCTTTAAATAACAACAATAAACGTAAAAATGCGCTTATCAAACCCCCAAACTTAAGGCATTGCTTGTCCTCAAACAAAAACAAAACCAAAAAGAAAGAGAGACACAACAAAAGATCAACGAAGGCCAAGAAATGTGATTAACACAATAACGCCTCGTAAATATCTCAAAGCTCAAAATCATTAGCGCACACGATTTACATTAGTCAACTCGACAATGTACAATCATGAAAGCAAAATCTCATTCAATTCCACCCTTACAACGGCATGTGCGTAATATACTGTAGTACACTAACCGATAAAGAAATAAAGGACGGTATACACTCAATAATCAATGCAATGCAAAAATCTCACCATAGCTCGCCATTTCTCTAATATCTCCACCATATCAAATGCGCTCAAATAATGATAAAAAGGTCTTTTCAATGGTCAGTATTATAGGCACATTGGTCAAGGTAGGATAATATATGGCTAAGTGACTCAAATATACTCCAAGCACTCCATTTATATAATCAACTCATATGGACTTTGTCCATTTCCCTTTCTTTCCCACATGCTAATTCAACATTTATGCAACTCAAGGTACCATATACTATGATAATTGACTTCCTTTATGCTCACATTTTTCACAAAATTTTTCTTTTCGCTTTGTAATAGAGCTTATAGGCCTATTCTTTTCACACGGGTACCATTCTTTTCCTTTTATCCCAACTTAGAACATCACTCAAATTTTCTCCCATTTGATTCCCATATCCATCCTCACCTCCTATCATCCGTTAATCGAAAGAATAAAGTCTAATAAAGGCTCAAAGAATGCGACAAATGGTATATATCATTGGGCTAGTGTTTGGGTAAATATGTGGTTTAGCAAAGATGGCCTTTTATCATTTCCATATTCAAAACACATATTGCGTACCTCGACACAGAAAAATGGCAAGTTCTAGAAGATAATTACATGCACGATATCACACAATTAAAAGAAACTGTTATAAGATGTATATACAGTAAAGCTCAAAGTAAATGGTGAAAAACAACAAGCTAAGCAATCTCAAGCCATTCATGCTTCGTTTCCTAACATATCATGTGCACTATAAACACCATTTTTCAGAAAATTTCTATCATCATTGGCAACATGTATTAACACATTTCACTTAACTCGTTGATCGACAGACACAACAAAACAAAGACACGACAAAAGCCCCAAAGCATAACAACTTTACAAGAAAACATAAACAAGACTCTCAACCAACCAAACTCGTCCACTCCCCAAACTTATTGTAAATGTGGAAATGGAGACAATAAGGTTTGCGAGAAAAAATAGTTGGTTAGAGACTACCGTGATGTCGCACTACTACTCGGTGGCGGATAGAATCCTCGCCACCGATCCCACCTCTACATCATCTCCATCATTTGTCTTTGGTGCTCTTGATGCTTGGTGTTGGGCGAGAAGCGGCTTGTTGTTGCTCGAACTGGGCCTTCTTTGGGCTAAATGGATGTCGCGCCTGGTCAATGTGGTCAAGTCGACCATCTATGCGATCTAGTCGCTCATATATTCCGGTCGCTTGAACGGGAGGTGGATGTAATATGCCTCCTGTCTCGGGTGCCATGTCCGGCTCGGCTTGCTCCTCCTGCTCGGCTTCATCCTCATGCCGCTCTCTCTCGATCTCGCCTTGCGTATTCAAGCGCCAAATTCAGGAGTGGTGAAGACCCGAGCGCAAGTTCCAATTAGCCTCCGCTGTACCAAATCTGCTTAAACTCGTGAGATCCGTGTTGGGCGGCATGACTTGCCGTGCTTGTCGATATAGCAGCCAGAGGTAACGGTTTCGTGTCTCTTCAAGAACGTCCGGACGAAAGATGTGGCTTGTCCAGAAGATATTCGAGAGATAGGACTCTCACGAATCGTCACCCCGAAAAAATCGGCAATGGGGGTAACTAACCCCCCTATGCTTATCCATGCGCTCCCGAAACCCCTTGCATCCGAAAGTTGCAAGGAACATGTCGGCATGCATCTTTTGTCGAGTCGCAACTCCAATCAAGAGACTCATATCCCGCGAGTATCTTGTGCGGCGTTGCCTGCGGCCATGGATGGTGAAGGTGGCAGGCGATGAAAGTAGGCATCGCGGGTTCCGTATGGAACTTCGCTTGGCTCGAGGCGCCATATGACGGGTTCTCGCCGAGATTTGTGTCCACGAACAAAGGCCACGATTCTCGTGGCGAGGTCTCTAAATCTCCGATGTATTGACCCTAGGGATCACCATTTATGATACCATTCACCATCCACCGAGAGTTGGCGGGGCTCATTGTCCATGTGGAAAGTGATATAGTCCGCGACCCATGTGACTGTGTACTGGATGGCCCACGTGAATTCCAGAGTGAGGATGCGGTATGTCATATAGTTGGCCGTGATAACTGAGTATAAACCGGCCCTCTCCGCTAGCCACGTGACATCGTTGGCTATCCCCATGGCTTGGCACGTCTCTATGCACATAAATCGTGAGTGCTCGTGCCGAGTTGCACCAATCTCTCCACCTATCCTCGACGAGGAAGTTGGCAATCGCACCCCAAAGGTTTCGGGTCGAATTCATCATGTGTTTTATCATGTGAGGAGGCGACCTCCTTACCCTTTCATTTGTGGCCGTGTTCACGCGACATAATGTACCCAAAGAGAAGTCAACGTTAGCTCATGTACTTATTAAAAAGGAAAGAAAACATAAACTAAACCCATAGCAATATATAGACCTCCCCTAACTTAAACTTAGCAAAATTCCTCCCTATACTAACATATGGTTTAACAAGGTGAAACAAGGGAGATAAAACGCACACACACTTAAACAAGCATGAAAAAGGATTCTGGAGCTACCTCGCGGCCAACCTCGCGGTCGCGAGGGTGGTCGCGAGGTAGCAACTCGCGCCCTCAAGCAAGCACGCGAAGGTGATCGCGAGACACCGAAGACGCGGGCGCGGAAGCTCATGGTCATGAGCCCTGTCGCGAGGCGCGCCGACAATGTAAAAATTAGGGCTTATTTTCGAAAATTTTCAACTTAAATCAACCTAATTTAACAATGTAGGCAAATTAAACCAATAATATGCATCTAAGAACATCAATAGACCTAACATTGAAACAAACATGCTCAAACACCAAGGAATTTTTAAGAGAAGTTCTAGTTCCTCAAATATTCAATAATCCACAACAAGAAGATAATATGTACAAAATGCCTCCAAATCATGCTAAAGCGCGAATTCAAGAAGAATTAAGTAAATGTAGCATACCTTGAGTGGATTTGACGTCGAAACACAAGAAATTTGAGAAAATGGTATTGGGTGCTTGAGAGGGTTGTTTGCAAAAGAAACGTGTGTGTGTGTGTGAAAAATGGGAGGGGGTTAAAATTAGGGCCAAAATATGCGGTCGATCCGGCACGGGTCGGGGCATGCCTCATGGCGGGTTCGTGGTCGCGAGCTTGGTCAGAGGCGTGCCCAAGTGCTATGCACTTGTTTTCTTCACAAAAATGCCATCGTCTGCTTTTTCGCGACCACTCCTCATGGTCGCGAGGGTGGTCGCTAGGTAGGTTTATTTATTTATTTATTTATTTTTTTATATAAAGCCATTAAACACCTTAGACTAAAAAACGAACACAAAGGACACGATACACGACAAAACGAAGAAAAACAAACAAAACAAAACGATAAGAACATAAAGCATGTAAAACTTGTGGGTTACCTCCCAACCGAAGGTTAGATTTATCGTCGCTAGCTCGACGTTACCTCTAATCAATCGGGCGATTCGACAATTGTGGTCTTCCAAACTTTTCTTGCCTCAGTACTTAGATCGACAATGCATCACCATTTAGCATATGAGTAGCTTCCACCGAACTCGAACGACTCCACTCGATTTTTTGCACGAGTCCACCTCTTCTTTGTAGCATGCTCGCCTCGATGGTCTATTGCAACCGAGCTCAAAATGGGCTGGCCGTGGTCGTGGTGATCGAATCAATGCCTTCATGTGTCGAGTTATCATCTCTCGTGATGACATCGTAGATCGAAATGGTTAACTCATCTTTGTTCACACGAGCGTGAGATCACCTCTTATACGCCTATCGAGCCCCGCCCGTGGCTAAGAACGGTCTCCCTATAATGAGAGGCGTGTTCCATCCTCCGCATATCGAGGACTACAAAGTCCGCAGGGAAGATAAATCCTTTTACTTTGATCAAGACATCTTCCACTATCCCTTTTGGCCTCAGGATCGATGCGCTCGCCATTTGGAGAGTAATCGTAGTAGCTTCAATTCTCCAATCTCCAATTTATTAAATATGAACAACGGCATCAAATTGATGCTTGCCCCAAATCACACAAAGACCTTGAAAAGGTATGCCCTCCAATGACACAAGGTATAGAGAAGCTGCCCGGATCTTTCGCTTAATGGCAACTTCTTTGCAAAGACAAAGATCGCACTCTCTTGATGATTGATCGTCTCGAATTTCTTTAGCTTCTTCTTGTTGGTGACGGCATCCTTGAGGAATTTCATGTACCCCGGCATATCTTTGAGCGCATCTAGTATGGGAATATTAATATTCACCTTCTCGAACATTTTCAAAAATCGGGTCAGTCTATCATCATGCTTGGGCTTGGCCAGACGACTCGGAAACGGAATAAGAGGAGTGTATGTTGGAAATTTCGGAACTGGGCGTCCCTCGCGGTTATCCTCGCTATCGCGAGGATGGTTGCTAGGGACCTGCGCTGCTTCGGCTGTCTTCTTAGCGACTGGGCACGCGGTCGCGGGCTCTCCTCTAGCGCTCTCTGCCTGATCTTTCGCGGCCGGGCTCGCGGTCGCGATCTCGGTCGTGAGGTGCCCTTCTTTCTCCGCTGCCTTCCCGCCCGGTGGTTCTGCACGCCTTCCACCTCAACCGGATAGCAAAGCACTAATTCTTTGGGTTCACTCAGACACTCAAAATTGGCCCGTCTTTGTCGCATTTTGTTGTGCGTACTATCTCGACCGATTGATTCTCCATCATCTTCATGTGTTTGCCCATGGCGCTACAAAGGATTCCAACTGTTATCTCTCTCGCCGAGTATCGATGAATGAATTATGTTGAGTCGCCGATTTTGGTTGCTCACAAACAATTGTCGCATCATATCATCCATGCTCGCTTCTTGGTTCTCGAATCATACCATTCTCGCATGGTGAAGCTTCTTTGGAGGTTGTTGGAAGTTATTGGGGTTGGCATCTGACAGATTAGGATGATTCACGTTGTTTGGATGGTATGCGATTTCCCGTGACGGTTCCTCCGACGGCGAAATTCACGTCTTCGCCTCGATCCGACTCTTCAAAAGAGTAAACTTTCTATGAGATCATCGATTTGAGTCAATCTCTACAAAGAATCGCTTTGACCACTGGCATCCTCTCCATCGGCCATTGATAACTATTTGCCGCCATCTCTTCTATGATGCGGCTGGCCTCCTCTACTCGGCGGTTCAACAGGCATCCCCCTACCGACGTATCTATAATGCTCCTCGTGTGAAGCGTCAATCCTTTCGAGAATTGTGTGATCTGTTGCTCTTTCGAGAATCCATGTTGTGGGCATCTTCTCAATAGGCCTCAATCTCTCCCATGCCTCAAATAGTGACTCGTCTCCTTGTTGGCGAAATGGAGATCTCGGCTATTATCTTCAAGCGCTTTAGCCGACGGAAAGTACTTCAAAGAAACTTCGCAAAGTTTCCCCAACTATCTATCGAGACGGTCCGGTGCTCTTGAACCAATCTTTCGCCTGGTGCGAGAGAATCCGAACACGCGATCCGGATTGTGTCTCAGGGCACCATTCGCATTTGATGATGTCACATATGTCGAGGAATGTCTCGAGATGGGCATTCGAGATCTTTCATCCTCCTCCGAACTCGCTCTCCTTGAACCATGCCGATTGGGCCGGCTTCAACTCGAAGTTATTTGCATTCACCTCCCGCCCCATCCGCCCTATTGAATTGTTAGGTGGGAGCTCGGTACATGTAGTTCGTGAGGTCTCGACTCGGGATCAGGGACAAGGAGTCCCATGTTCGCCATCTGGCGCTGCATCTATGTAAACTTTACCAGCAGACGTGCAGCTTGCTCAGGAGGTATACCCCCATTGGGAGGAACACCCCCGTTGTTCGGATTCACCGCCATAGCTTGCCTTCTCCTTTCTCGTCTCCTTCTCCTTTGGGAATTTTCTATTTCTGGGTCAAGAGTTTGCTCAGGAGGTCCCTAGGACCTTGTGATCATAAACTACCTGGAGAAAAAGAGAGAGCTTAACTCTGGCAAGAATAAATAAATATAATAATATATAACTTGAATTAATAACTCCAAATCGTCAAATTATTCCTATGTGATCTTAACAAGCTAGACCAAAATCCAGTACCGTTTCAGATTTAAGCCCCACCAAGATTGTTTCTTACATATCAGAAGTCAAAAAGGAAAAACAATTAGGAGAACAAAACTTTCCCAAACAAGAGACAATGGCAGAAGCCGAGTCAGTTTATGCAGAGATAATCTTTTCCAAGTCAGCTAAGAATGCAGACGTGCCCCAGATGTAATAGAATACATTCTAGAGTTTGCAAGTGTGAAAGCAACAGTTGTTACACGTGTGGAAAAGTGGGCCATTATGCAAGCCATTACTCGAACAGTCAGACAACAGCTAGCGACGGAGGAAAGCAGAATCATATGAGACAGACGCAATCAATGAAGTCCTTAAGCGGATATCCATAGCCACCATTTCATCAAATTTCAGTGCTGTCACATCAGCCTGCACCATCGTCGCCGTAGCCACAACCGCAGATGCCTCAACCATACCAACCTCAATACCAAAGCGCGTATGTCCTCTCTCAGAAGCAAACCGAGAAGAACGCCAGCAACCTAACAGAGGTGTACATATCAAAATCCTTTTCGATATAGGAGCCTCGTATTTTTTTCCAGCAGCATGTGTAGATGTTTTTAAGCTCAGCAGAGAACGTGCCGGAGAAGACCTAAAAGTGCTTACCCTGTTAGGTGGAGCTACCGTTGTCACCCATGTGTGTCCTGACCTAGAATTCGAAGTCGGATCCCTTGAGCTTAGAGTAAGATCGTTGCGGCTGCTGCACATGAATGACATGGATCTTATATTAGGAATGGATTGGTTGACAGAGCATTATGCAACGATACAATGCGAACAGAGAGAGTTAGCATTTCAGCCACCAGGAAGAGAACCTACATGTTTCTATGGCATCGAGAAGAGAAGAAGTAATGTTCATATGATCTCAGTATTACAAGCCGAGAAGTTGATGAAGAATGAGGAAGCTTGTGCTTACGTTGTGTATCTGAATGTCGATGTCAAGTCCGAGAATAAGGTAGACGATGTACCCATGGTTAGATAATTTTATGATGTTTTTCCTGAAACATTACTAGGGCTACCTCCAGACAGACAATTAGAGTTTCTAGAACTAAGAGCAACACCGATTTCAAAAGCACTTTACAGAATGGCCCCAAAGGAATTTTAGGAGTTAAAGATCCAATTGCAAGAGCTTTTCGACCTAGGTTTCATTCGACCTAGTGTATCTCCTGGGGAGCGCCAGTTCTGTTTGTCAAAAAGAATGATGGAACTCTAAGGATATGTATCGATTACAAATAGTTGAACAAGTTGACCTTGAAGAATAGGTAACATCAATCTTGGATGTTTAATTCACCATACATTGATTATATACGTAGCATGCACCTGTATAATTAATTACAACACGTTGGTGTTTACTCGTGTTTACCTCGAATTTCTCAAATAAAGAACGGTGAAGACTCGTGCTTTGAACTTTTGGACTGTATCCCGTTTGCCAAAACTCCAATACTGAGTGAGAGCAATCTATGGAGAATACTGCAAACATTCGTCTTCTTCCACTTAGAGATTTTCGAAAATATCACTTAGGAATAATAGCATTACTTATGATTTTCTCTCACCTTATATTTATAATGCATCCCCAGAATCCTATTAGGATAGGATCTCTGCATATTTAATAAATACAATCATATCTTTTCAAATAAACCATATCTAGAATAATATCCTTTGATATCTAATGATATCAGATAAAATCTATCTAGATATAGGAGAATCGGAACAAAGTCTCAGTGGGACTCTGCTTAGTGTTAGGCGAAAATGTCCAGTAGCAAAGGCTTTGATGGGCCAGCCCAGAGATCAAATGCAAGGAATAAAGATGTGCATCAAATGAATTAATTATCTTATGTTCAGCCCATAACATAATTAATTCATAAATATTTATTCATGCTACTAGAGAATAGGTGTTGACTTACCCCTTTATTACCGAAGTTGAGTCGGGCTTGCACTTAGACTTCATGAATCCCCGTATTTAAGATATCGCACCTCCATTAATTATTTATAGCATTCTGATTGCTAAAAATAATTAATCTATTTAATTCCTTAAGTAGTACCACTCAACCTTATTATTGTACTTGAGCTAAATAAAACCTGCAGAGTTTAGTTCAATAAACCTTTTGAGCTCCTTAAGGGGACGTCATCATCCTAAACGGGATACGGTGACTCGATAGTGGTAACTAGCATCACATACAAGCACCGCCACCACCCAAGATGCGAAGAATATTGGGTTATCTCATGTAACTCTCACCCATAACAAGTCAAAGTGATGGTCAGCAACTCATACTCACCTAAAACCTTATCGAGGTTTAGATCAACGTAAAGTCATCGAGATCTAAGTTCTTCACTATGATCAAATAGAAGAACTCATCTCGCCGTGATCCATCAATACGTCGAGACGCACAAAGATAGACAATCAACCAAGTCAAGTCACTTTATCTATCTGCAATTTTATACCGACAACTCGTCCTCAAGTTATCTTAGTCGTGATCCTTTTTATATCTCAATAAGCTTGACCAATCATACATTTACGTGATCTTCTACACAATCGTATGATCTAACTTTTTTTATGAGATAAAGGGATATACATATGCAATCAAGTAAACATTTCAGACATAAGATTGTAATAGTGATAATAGAAAATATAGTATACAAGCTCAATCATTATCCTTTCAGTATACAAATCCAACAACATCAAGAGAACATTGTTCCTGAGCGAGATCTGAGCTATGAAGATAAACCAGAATGCATCTTAGACCAAAAGAAACAACAACTAAGGAATAAATCAATTCCTTTAGTTAAAGTCCAGTGGAAACATCATGGTTTTGAAGAAGCAACATGAGAACTAGAAGATGAGATGAAAAAGAAGTACACTGAGTTTTGCAGAGGTACTAAATTTCGGGATGAATTTTTTTTAAGGAGGTGGGAATGTAATATTCCGTACTCCTGTAGCAGACATTAGCTCATGGCTAAGAGCTTATAAGAAGGGCATCGCATCCATAAGAAAGAGTTGTTTAAACTAGAAGCTTTTATATTAAGTTTTGAGTCGAGAAGATAGAACCTGAGATAGAATTTCTAGATCTTGCTTAGAATTAGAAGATTTAGATTTCCATAGTAGATATGTGTTTTAGATGTCTTGAGTCAATAGTCATAGAATTTCAGAGTTTTTACTCTTTTTGTTATCTATTTTTGCTGAATGGACCCAAATCAAGAGTAGAATATCAAAAATATTTTTTGAGACCAAAAATGTTTTTAATAATCAAAATTTGATGTTTATAATCCAGTAATAAGTTTTAAAGGAATAATAGCAAGTTGAGACCAATTTATCAAAAACTGAGGTTTGAAATCAGATCAGTGTAAATATTTTAACCAAATATATTTATCTGTTAATAATGGCATCCATAAATAATAAAAATGAGTTTAAATATTATTGAAACAACTATGAGTCTATTTCCGTATTTTTAAGTCGTTTGAGCAAAAGAGCTGAAGAAAAGTGTGAAAATAATGTACCGAATATTTTACTATATATACATGATTGCACAACACTTTATACCATTCATCTTCTCTCTCTTCCTCTCCAAGATCAGCCGAAACACACACACTCACATACACTCCATTTGTTTTTCACTTCAAGCTCATTTCTAGCTCGATCCAACCATTAAATCACGATCCGACTTCGTATCAAGGTAGATCTTCAACTTTAAAACGTATTT
The DNA here is from genome assembly GCA_036937905.1 of Salvia rosmarinus. Classification (NCBI taxonomy): domain Eukaryota; kingdom Viridiplantae; phylum Streptophyta; class Magnoliopsida; order Lamiales; family Lamiaceae; genus Salvia; species Salvia rosmarinus. Next base: position 44,130,246 of record CM072817.1, read on the forward strand.
GTGGTTTGAAAAATCGAAAATCACCAACTTTTGAACACTCCAAATTTTTGGTCATTTTGGAGAAATTTCTTGAGCATATTTATCTTGTTTATCTCTTCATTTTGTGATATATCTATCACCTAGTTGTAGTTTAACGTTGAATTTTTGAACATGAGAACATTCTTGTGAATTTTTGGAATTTTTGAAAATCTCCAAGCTTTGATATTGAATTTATTATGTTGATATGCTTGATTTAACTTCATATATGTGTTTTTGTGTAGATTTAAACATGGTTTGAGCAGGAAAAACTATTGAAATCGAAGCCTATGTGAAAACCCTAAGTGGCCGAACACTATGCCCCTTATAATGTTGGATTTTTGATTTTATTTGTTCATTTTGACTTCATATTTGGAACCTATAATATGAAAATGCTTTAAATATTTATTCGGATTTTTCGGCTGACGTATTCAAAAGTTAAAAAATTTTATTTTGACGTCGACTTGATTTTTTTATGCTAAAGTGTTGATCTTTGGATTTTGATGGTTGATTGATGATATTTGAGGATAGTTGAGAATGTATAGGTGTTTGTTTGTTTTAGATGATAGCTTATGTGATTTTTCATGTTGGTCATAATTTATGTTTGAAAGGGTTTATAGTTTATCGATTAAGATTAGTTGGGTTAAGCTTTTTGTTATGTCTTTTATGCTTGTTTGGTCATATAAGACTTAGTTAAGTCTTGTTATGAGTTTAGATATTGTTAGATGATACAATGGCCCAAGTGTTTTATGGATCTTAGAGTCTTGAGTATCAAGAATGTATAGTCGTGTTGATGACTTAGCTAAGAATAAGAGTTTATCTTCATGTTGGTTCCTAGTATGCTCATATATTATTCTATATGGATTGATGGACCAAGTGGAACTAAGAAAGAAGTGAAGGAAAGAAAGTATAGCCCTTCCGAGTAACGGTCTGTCAGGTGGGTAAATTCTTACCAAAAAGGTGAAGTGATATGCATTTACTTGAGAAGTTGACTGACTTGTCGATATTTTTGAGCATGATACATGTTGACTATCTAAGAGAGATGGACAATATTGACCATATGCTGGCTAAGTTGTCAGTAAGGGTTTTGTATACAGAGTGGTGATCGTGATCCCAGATTTGAGAATGAGGCCTACTTATCAACACAGCGTGCGTAGATATGGTTTATGAATATGATGTGAGATAATTGTCTGCAGACGCATGTTAATTGTTGCATCATATATAAGCATGAAAGCAAGTAAGTTTCTTTAATTAGGATGCACAGGTTATTTTACTAAAACTCCAGTGTGTTGCATGTTGTGGCAAGTCAATCTTATAGCTCTAAGAGCAATGTTTCAAATGTTTTCGGCATATATCAATTGAGTGCATTTTTGTACTCATGCCCTGCATGTATTTCTAAAAGTGCAGGTCAAGCTCGAGAGAATGCTGGAATTGAGTGTTGTGCAAAGGACCTTCTCTAGTTGTTGTAGTTGTTTTTGTTGCCCAGAGTCTTATGTCATCATACATGATTCTTAGCCGCACTTCTTGTTTATAAACATTGACCTTTACTTGTTTTTACGTTTTGTTATGCTGAAATGAATTTAATTATGATGGTAGAAATCGATATTGATGTTATGATATCGAACCTGTTGTGTGACTAGGGATTTGTTTTTATGCCTTTGGGTTGTTTTTCTTTTGACCAAATATTGTACATGATATTTTAAATCGTTGGTTAATTATTGTTGATGAAGCATGCTTTGAATATATATATATATATATATATATATATATAAGATGGATCGTAGGAAAGGATAATTTGGTAGGAAATAAGAATGAATCTGGACCTTTGATTACGGATCAATGGTTGAGATTTAATTTCGTTATGCTACGATTTGTGTTTTGTGTCTTCTGGATTCTTTGTGCAAAGACTAGAACTCTTCTCTTTCTATTGCAAACGAAATATGTGCTAAACTAATATGTTTAGCATATGTGCTCTAAGAGATGAAATATGTGCTAAACTAATATGTGCAACATAGTAATTTTGATTGTACTACACAAATATGGAAGATACGCTAGACTTCCATATTTATTCCTATTTCCTACACTTATTTCCATTCTCACAGGAACCATCCCATATAATTATATTCCTTGTCAGGTTTGATTAACGTGTGGCATCAGATTGTTGATGTTTGTTGTTATTCCATTCTTTTCTTTCATTTTTTCCCTCGTCGCGGCCTAATTGCTTAACTAATTACTAGTTAAGGGGTCGGGTTACGACGAAATGGTATCAGAGCAGCTTCATGTTCTGAACCTGTGAATTGTTGTGAGACTTGTGCAACTTGTGCACTTTGAGCATGTAAATTCTTTTGGGTTTTGTTTTGTTTTGAAAATTTAAGCTTATAGAGTCAGTTGTTCTTATGAGAAGCTCAACATTCCGATTCTATCATCTCTAGCTCACCAGGTAAGAGCTTGTGATTAAAATTTTCAGATTTGATGTTGAGTATGTGCCTTATTGAATGAATTGTTACATGTGAATGTACGCTTGAGATGAGTTATTGCTTTATGAGCTAAAGTTGAGAAGAGATCCTAAGAAAAGACAGCAGAGCACATGAGTTTATTTTTCTGCAAGTGCTTGAGTTTTCTTTCTATCTAGGATGATGAGGACCGTCCGGATAGCGTGAAAGTGTTTGACAGGTTTATCTATATCAGCGAGGATCAGAGAGCGCTTATGTCTGTACACACCAGATGAGCAACATATTTTGAGAGAATTTCTCTCTCAATTTCATCGTTTGTGGAGGGAGGCATGTTAGCATGGAGTATCGGGACTAGATGGATACTCTCAATTCCGTCGTGAAGAACCTAGATCTTAGTGACTTTACGTTGATCTAAACCTCGATAACGTATTAGTGAGTATGAGTTCTGACCATCACTTTGACTTATCATGGGTGAGGTTACATGTGATAACCCAATATTCTCCGCATCTTGGATGGTGGCGATGCTTGTATGTCATGCTAGTTACTCAGACGAGTCATCGATGATCATTTAGGATGATGACGTCTCTTAAGAAGCTCAAAGGTTTATTGTACTAAACCCCGTAGGTTGAGTTATCTCAAGTACAATAATAAGGTTGAGTGGTACTACTTAAGGATTAAAGACATTAATTATTTTAAGCAATGTAACGCTATAAATAATTAATGGACGTCACGATATCTTAAATACGGGTTCAGAAAGTCTAAGTGCAAGCCCGACACAACTTCGTAAATAAAGGGTAAGTCAAGATTTATTCTCTAGTGACATGAATAAATGTTTATGAATTAATTTATGTTTTGGGCTGAACATGAGATAATTAATTTATTTGAGGCCTATTTTTATTCCTTGCATTTGATCATTGGGCTGGCCCATCAAGGCCTGGAGCTGCCAAGAATTTGTCCACCACAATGTGAGTACCATTGGGACTCTGTTTTGATCCTCTCTATCTGAAGAGATATGATTCTATTTATTAGATATGCAGAGATCCTATCCTGATAGGATTCTAGGGTTGCATTATAAATATAAGGTGAGAGAAAATCGAAAAGACTAATCCTAAGTGAGAAAGTTTCGAAAATTATACTATTCATAGTTGGGATTTTCGAAGTTTTCCTGATGTGGAAGAAGGCGAATTTTGCAAGATTTCCATAGATTGCTCTCACTCGGCATTGGAGTTTTGACAAATGGGATTCAGTCCAGAAGATCAAAGCACGAGTCTTGATCCAATTCCTTGTCCGACAAATTCGCAGGTGAACACGAGAAAACACCTATGTATTACAATTAATTATATAGATGCATGCTAGGTAAATAATCAATGTATGGTGAATTAAACATCCAAGATAGATCATCGGTAGGTTAAAATCGATTTCTACAAATTGGTATCGAGCACAGGATCGATTCGCTTGGCTGATTAATTCACGTTTGATTATTACGCGCAATTAATTAATTGTGGATATGTCGTTCATTGTGGCTCGTTTTATTTTTTATCGAATTTCGTTTTTCACCATGAAAAAATCAATGGTTAGATTAGGATTTTTCGTGTAAATCTAATCTGTAACGAGAAACGAAGATGAAGAACACGAAGAACGAGAAGACGGAAACCACACAGGAAATAGCGCACGTCGAGGTACGACGAGGCGCAGCCCTAGCGTACAGATCCGTCGGCAGCTCACGTGAGGCTCTCGGCTTACAGCGTGGCAGGTAGGGACGGACGGGTATGCGGGAGCTCTCGGCGAGCGTCGGCAGGTAGGCGTACGGGGCGCGTGGTTCGCGCACGGATGCCTCGGCACGCCTCGGCGCTGGACATGCGTGCGCGGGCTACTCAGCATTGCTCGACGGGCTCGTTAGCGTGCGGGTATGCATTGCTCTGCAGTGCCTGGGTGACAATGCGCGACCTCTGTGCATGGGTGCCCGTCGCGTGAAGCGCGCGGGCAGGCCCAACGAGCGAGTCGTGCGAGTTTTTCCTCGATAGCAACTCCTCGACAGGTAGTCGAAGACAGTGGACGGGTAGGGCGACAGCGCTCGCTCAGCGTGCGTGGACGTCCGGTATCCATGTGGATGACGTCGACCCTGGGCGATGGCGTGGCGAGATGGATGAGCAGGTATGGACGGCGGAGTGAGGCTGGGCGTGCGCATGGGTTGTGCCTTAGCACGCGTGGCCCAATCCACTTGGGCCGACCCGACCCAGTTTTGGCCCAAACCTGAATTTTTGGCCCTGATCCGATTTTTTTGACCCGGTTCCAGATTTCTGACCTGGCCCGGCCCATTCAACTGTTCCAGCCCATTTTCAGATTTTTCAGCGCAAATCCAGTTTTAACGAGTCCGGACCGTGCACGCGAGGCCCGTTTCGAGATTTTTTTTGAAGATCTGTACTTTGCAAATTTATGTAATAAATTAGGCAGGAAAGTATAGGATCCACGAGTGGGCCGCGATGAATGAATTTATTTTATTTTTATCGTTCAAAGCATGTCGATGATGTTTAAATTATGCAGAAACATGCTATGTATGTTTAATTACGTAGATAAACATTTAATATGTTTTCATGATTGAATGAGTATAGCAAGCATGCTAGGTTTATCACGTTTTGAAGCATGTTTTAGAATTCTGCGAGCATGTTTTACATGTTGAGTTCTATAGAAAGCATGCTAGGATAACGTGATCTGCATGGACAAACCTTTTGAAATAAAAGACTAAGCAAGTAACCCGACATATTAATTTTTAAAATTAAAATGTCAAGACCTCCACTTTTTAATCTCTAAACAAAGTGGTACACACTGTGAGTAAACGTCCGCACGCGTGGCTTGCTTGCACTGTTTACCATAAGTTTGTTAGATAAGATTTCTAAATAAAACGTTTTAATCTATTGAGAAGTGGGAGTTTCATGTGTAAACGTCCACATGTGTGGCTTGTATATGCGATTTTAATAAGTTCTCTAGAGATAGATTTAAAATGAGATGACAAATGATTTTGAATTTGAAGCGGTATGGTCCGAGTGAGTATGCCAATTCTAAGAATTGATTATCTGCTGTCAAAATTGTGGTCATTACTTAGGCATCACCTCAAGTACAACTTCCTGCGAAATCCCTTCTTGCGATAGTGATGTGGTCAAGTAAGGTCCAATCATTAATTTCATTTTTCATAAGGATAAGTTGACATGAATTGAAATTAAACGACTAAAAGGTATATTATAGTCTGGTCAAGGGGTTCATGTGTAAACGTCCACACGCGTGGCTTGCATGTGGAATTCCTTGGGCGATTGGAGGTTTCAATTAATATTGTTTTATCAAAAGGTTACAATATTATTGTTACGAATTATGTGCGATTGTATGCTTATGTGTTTACATTACTTTTTAGATATGTCTCTTACACCGATTATCAATATGCTCGCCCAAAACCCTCTATCCGGTCCATATTTTATCGAGTGGAAACGAAACATGGAATATGTTCTTATCGCAGAAGAACACATGTTTGTTCTCACTACTCCCAAACCCGATGCCCTTACTGACGCATCGACGAATGAGCAGCGAGAGTCAAGCAGACTTTGGCATAAGTCTATGGCCAAATGCTATATGATAACAACTATGTCCAAAGGCTTGCAGCTGCAGCATCAGTCGATGGTAGACGCGACTGAAAAATGGTCAAGTCTCGAGAGTAAGTTTGGGCAGTCGGATCGGATAGTCCGCTTCCACACAATGAGAGAAATCTTGGCGTGTAGGATGGAAGAAGGAAGTTCGGTCCATGAACATGTCTCCCACATGACTCATCTCATGGATAGCCTTGATCAGTTGGGAGGAGGTATTGACGGCGAAGCCAAGGTCGATATCATCCTCAACACACTGCCCAAGTCTTTTGGGAATTTTCGTGTGAACGCGATCATGAGCAAGACTGAGTATACACTTAGTCAATTGCTAAATGTTCTCGTGGCCGCGGAAGATGTCATTGGAAAAGGAGCACATGCCCTTGCTAGCACATCTAAGGGCCCAAATTTTCCATTGAAAAGTGCAAGAAAAAAAGGGTGCCAAAGGTGGTCGAGGAAAGGAAACCAATGGGAGCAAGAACATGGTTGCCACCGGAGGTTTGAAAAAGCCAAAGAAGAGGGGCATGTGCTTCAAGTGCGGCAATACTGGGCATTGGAATGCTATGTGCCCCATGCTCAAGGCTCAAGGTATGCCATTTGCTTTAGTAACAAAAACATGTTTAGCAACTTGTTCTACTCATTCATGGGTAGTAAATACGGGTACGACTGATCATGTTTGTTACATCTTACAGGGGTTCCTACAGACAAGGGAGCTGTTTGATGACGAGATAACGATCTCCATGGGCAACATGGCGAAAGTCAAGGCCGTTGCAGTCAGAGATGTTTCTTTATATTTTGATGGAACAATTTTAGTATTAAAAGACGTTTTATATGTGCCGGAGTTTCTGCGAAACCTTATTTCGGTTTCCAAACTATTTATACATGGATATTCTGTTATTTTTGATAGTGGTGTTTCTATCATAAGAAATGAAGAAGTTATCTGTGGTGGCACTTTATATAATTCGCTTTATACGTATACCTGTTTCACCGCAAGTCTGAATGCTTTGAGAAATTCAAAGAATTTAAGGCAGAAGTGGAGACGAAGCTGGGTAAGAGTATCAAGTCACTGTGGTCTGATCGCGGTGGCAAATACCTCAGTAACGAGTTCATGGACTATTTGGTGCAGTGTAGGATTACCTCCCAGCTCACTACACCGGGCACACCACAGCAAAATGGTGTGTCAGAGCGGAAAAATAGGACTCTCTTAGAAATGGTTAGATCTATGATGAGTTATGCAGCACTGCCTATTTTGTTCTTGGGGTATGCCTTAGAAACATCGGCATATTTGCTCAATCTAGTACCGTACAAGTCAGTCGATAAGACCCCTATCGAGTTATTGTTTCGGCATAAGCCTAGTTTAAGCCATACAAGGATATAGGGCAGTCCAGTACATATGCTGAACAAGAAAGCTAACAAGTTGGAGGTTAGATCTGAAGCAATGCTGTTTATTGGTTATCTTAGAGGAACGAAAGGTGGTTATGTCTATAGTCCTAAGGATCAGAAGGTCGTTATTTGCACTAACGCCCGATTCTTAGAAGAGGAATACATGAAAAACCATAAATCCAAATTTGAAATCATACTTCAAAAATGAGAAGATGATCGTATTCCATCACCGATTAGGCGAAAGGTATGAGATGTCGTATCTAGTGGGAGAGATCGACACCAGATACTTCTATAAATTGAAGTGGGTCGAGTTCCACTGGAGATACCGACCGTACAAGTGGCACCTACCCAGCAAGTTGTGCATGATAGAGAACCACAGGTTACTACACCCACCATTGCTATTGTGCCAGTAACGTCTCGTAGTAGTGGGAGGGTTGTTCGTCAACCCGAGCGATTTATGTTCGTGGGGTGAATCTTGATTTAGTCCCGTGAAACAAGCGGTATGTCGACCCATGGACATACGGAGGCGATATAAGACACGTATGCAAGATCATGGCACACCGCTATGGACTTAGAAATTGAGTCCATAATGCCTATGGATGTATACGAGAAAACACTTCTACCAGATGGCAAGGATGCCATAGGTAGTACTTGCGTATACAAGAGAAAGAGAGATTCAGATGGAGAGGTTTCGGCTTTTAAAGCCAGGCTTGTGGCGAAAGGGTACACTTAGATTGAGGGCATCGATTTCGTTAAGATCTTTTCGCCTGTAGCAATGCTCAAGTCCATCAGAATTCTTTTGGCCATAGCAGCTCACCTAAACCTTGAGGTTTGACAAATGGATGTTGAAACCTCCTTTCTAAACGATTACCTTGAAGAAGGAAGAGACATCTATATGCAGCAACTTGAAAGTTATGTGATGAAGGGTGATGCAATACCTCGTCCTTCCTAAGCTTCAGGTTTGCATGAGACGTTTTTCGAGAAAAGTTAAAGGTTGACTTTTTTTTTTCTGTGATGCGACCGTCATAAAACCTCAGGCGTTATGAAGAGTGTCTTATGATGAATTCATAGACACTGAGTATGTAGGTTTTCGACCACTCACAAAGGTTTGGCACTCCGGGGAAGTTATCGAAAAACCGGACTTTTCACGGGTCTTTTAAAGCATATCTTCTTTATAGTCGTTGTGTCGGTATTTTATTTCGAGTCCATGGTACCAAGTTTGTTGATTTTGGAGTCCGTTTGCAAAAATGCATCCTTTTGCATTTTGAAAAAGAAGCTTCTTGTAATGACTGCTGCCCCCGCTTTCCTATAAATAGAGGCTAGGGCCTTCATTTTCAACGCTCATTTTATTCGTCTCTCGTGTTTACGAGCAGGCAAGCAGCTCCGGTATGTCATGAAGTCACTGGAGGAGTGGGGATCGAGCCGGGAGGCTCGGCGGTGCTATCATTCTTGTTTGTCGGCACCACCGCCGATCGACCCTCCCGGCAGCCCCATTTTTCCGTTTTGTCATTTTCTTATTTTGATTCCGCTTTTAGTAGATAGCATAGCATAAAACTCGGGTTTCGAAAGGGACGGCGAAAACGATCGGAGGTCGCTAATTTTGCCGCCGATTGCCATCGGCGCCCTTTTTGGCCGCCGATTGGTGGCCGACGGGCCACTTTTTAGCTATGGGCCCTTTAGGTTTTGAGTTCCGGGCTATGTGTTCTACTAAAGTACCGATTCTGTTTTTTCATTTTTGTCGTTTTTGCATGTCGGGATGTTTTCCGTCGTTTCGTGTTTCTAAAGGAAGTATATGCCCGGGTTATCCATTTTCAACATAGCTTGTCATTCCATGTTCCTCGTTATGCATATTGCTTATGTTTCCATTCTCATGCATCGGTTTTGGATGGTTTATCCTGGATTTGAGGATAGGCATCGATTTTTGAAGCTTCTTCGATGCTAAGATTTGTGTCAACTTGCATGCATGCATATTTTGAAGGTACCCTATTATAGGTCTTGATGCCTTGAATATATTTCCCTTCTGCATCGAGTTGATTTGAAAACCCGGAGAGTGCCAAATATGGGTTCAGAAAATAAAAAACCTCCGTTTTGCTTCGATCTTCGTTTGGATCACGTTGTTGCTTTGCTTTGTGGAATGTGACTCCAAAAGTTGGTACCTACCAGTGCGACCGCTAAGGTCGCTGGATCTGTGGATATCTCCCAGTTGACGTTTTCGATTGTTCAGGTTGGGTTATATATGCTTATTTTGAGTTATTTACTCTGATATTTCAAAAATAAAACATGTGTGCCATGAAATTGTTTTAACGAAGTTATTATTGTTCTCTGCTCCGAGATATGGTTCTATTGTGATTGTGCACGGATCTCTAATTGGTGGGTTGATCACCATCTTCGACTATTGATCGTAAGGGAATAGACCCTGAACTTGTGGTTATGGTTCTGAAGGGGATAGACCCCGGAAGTCCACACGAAAATGATAATGAAGTGGTTATGGTTCTGACGAGGATAGACCATCAAGTCCACACTGATTTAGCTGGCTGGATACGTTCCGGGCGTGGGCTGACTGGATATGTTCCGGGCCAAGATATTGTGGGCTGGCTGGATATGTCCCAGGCCGAGATATGATGGGCTGGCGGGATACGTTCCGAGCCGTGGTTCTATGATGGGAGAATTGATAATAACGGTCAGGTATCAAAAGGAAAATCTTTTTGCTTACTTAGAAGTGGGTTTACGTTTTAAAACCCTCTAAGGTAAGTGCTCTGAACACGTTATCATGGATTTTGTTTTATGTTAAAAACCCCAGTTGAGTGCGCTAGTACTCACCCCAAAATCTTTTCAAATGTTTTCACAGATGGAGGAGGTCGGACGAGCGATCTTTGAGGGTTGGTGCGGGTTTCTTTCATGCCTTACTAACTGCGATGCTGTATTACATATATGTATTCTGTTGATGATGTATTCTTTTCCCTTTGTTTTGCTCTCTGATTGGGAACAAGATTTGCTATAATGTTATTATGTTGTGAGTCTCGATAAAAGCATGTTATGTGGTTGACCGGTCTAGTCAACAGGATGTAATGCTATTTTGTTTCCCTATATTACTAGTATTTAATCAAGATCACGCTCATTGAAGTTATGATGTCGATATAATTCTGTTGGTGGATTGTTTGCTCACTCATCCCCTTCAGGATATGTCTTAGTTATCGAGGAGATGTTGCCCGATTTTCTGGTCACATCTTCTTATTATGTATGCTTTATGTATCCCTCCCTTCTTCCCCGCTTATTAAACCCCACCCTAATCACACCCCGGCATCGGTGCTTTCCCTAGGGAATTGGGGCATGACAGCATGGTATCAGAGCAGTTTTCCTGGCTTTGGGTATTTAAAGTTATCTGATATCAAGGCAGTTTATTTGCTTTATATCATGCACGTTCTTGAAATTGAGTGTTTAGAACTTGTTCTTCTAAACTGTTTATTAGGTACAGCCACCCTCAGCTCACCGTCAGACGGCCTCCTTTAAAAAATGGATGAGTATGTGTTTATTTGTTGATGCTTTATGTGGTTATGTGAGCGTGATGTGATCTTAGTTTCATGTGCTTTGGCATGGTAAGAGTTTACGTGATGTAAACATGATGTGGATGAGATATGGTTGAATGTTGATGTGGACGTGAAAGTGATTTGTCGATGCGACGAAAGAGCCTATGCGATTGTGATACGAAAATCATTGATATGATATGATGTGATGTGATTGATATGATCACGGATGAATGATATGAATCTATGTGTTTACACAAAAATATGTTGTTGGTTGAAATCTTGTTTATTTTGATAAACGAGTGCTTGTAAGTGAATCCTATATTTGCTTGCGTAATATTGATATGTGTTGAAAGTAAACATGTGTCTGAGGCATGGTTACCCGGATATGAGGCGCGTAAAATGAAACGTGAATATTTGTTGTTGTTTTATGATGAACTAACATGTAGGTTTATGGATATTCAGTGGCCCATACAACGTTGGTTAAGATCTCACAGGATGGATGAGCAGATCCGTAAGTTCAGAGAATGTACCAGGAATATCCACGAGCTATTGGGAGTGTTTTTGGAGAGGTTTGTTGGATTGTGGAGAAAGATTTGAGACAGTGGGAAAGTGTCTGAGTATGAGGCTTATTACAGGATGACAGAGAGGCTACCAACGGGTTGGCAGCCATGGGCAAGAAGGCAATGGTACGTGATGTTCCGTCGGGATCCTATTACCAGGCATCTCACTCTGGACTTCACCAAGTTCGTTGCTTGAGTGTGGAGACAGTGGACCGATCATCGGGACATACCTTCTGAGACAGATGTGATCGCGAGGCATCCTCAAGGGCTGATCCAGATCGATGACAGGGATGATATTCCTGAGGAGCCATTGGGAGAGCAGCCACCACTCAGATGATCGCCAGTGCGTCAGGAAACGCCGATCACTATCCCTCCATCTACGACCCTCACCTTCCGAAGGACCTGAAATGATTTTGAAGTAGGACCCTCCCAGGTGGAGGAGATGATCCATCCATCTGTAGCAGAGAAGAGGCCTAGGATAAGAGTTACAGTGCCACCGCCAAGTCGAGTTGGCCTCCGGGAAGGAGATTACGAAGAGAGAAAGACCCAAAGGAGGATGAGGATGGCGGTGATGATTCAGAGAATCGGGTAATCCGAATAATGGATGACTCGGATGAGGTCGAGCATATAGAGGCGGCAAGACCGGAGACCGGAACCCGTGAATGATTCACCTGAGACCTAGGCAATCAGAGCACATTTTGGGTAGGACCATACTCACGAGAGGCTTGCTACCATGCGGGATCACTTTACCGCGAAGGCTGAGTCGGCGATGAAGGATATAGAGAGAGAGGAGGAAAGGCGAGAATGTGAGGGATGATGTGAACGGGGAACAATAGATGGACATGGATGATAGAGATCTAGGTGGTGGGTGTATGCGAAATGATCAGTGATGCCGCTTGAGACGAGCGACATCTTTTGGCGATGCTCGAGTCGATTCTTTTGCTCATATCGACCTTTTCGGTCGACATACCTATGATCATGTATTTTGACAGTCCTTCATGGACACTTGGATAATTCTAATACTAACGCTGTCTATGACATGATGTTTGTGCTTTAATTCTTATATGTGATATGAGCTATGCAATGATGATATATGATCTATGTGATGATGTGATGTGAAATGCATGACGATGGTGTGCGAATGAGATTGCATGATTATATGTGATCGTAGTATGTGATGATATGTGATTTTGGGTGATGATATATGTTATGCGATGATACATGGTCATCCATGCGAACGTGAGTCTAATGTTTCAACGTCGGTACAGAATGCTGAGAACAAGGAAACAGAGGAACAATAACGTGGAAGAAATCCGAGAACCACCCTTGGTTCGTGGGATGCAATCGAGAGTTTTGCGGGTAGAATCCTCTACATTCGACGGTCTCAGTGAACCGATCGACGCTGAGATCTGGATACGATCCACCAAAAGGATCTTGAATACATCGCCTGCTAAGTAGAAAAGATGAATTGCGTGATCTTTCAGCTAACCGATGAGGCTGATTTTTGGTGGGAATCTGTGAGACGGACCACGACACCGGGGCAGTGGGAAAGGTACACGTGGGAAGATTTCAGGAAAAACTCATGGAAAATGCGTGCTGGCGCTTACAGTGCAGAAGGCAAACGAAGTTACGAAATCGTCGTCGAGGAAGAAGGACGGTCACCGAGTATGATCGCTCGTTCAATCGTCTGTCACACGCGCTATGCACAGTCGGCACCGAGGTCGCCAGGCGGACATGTTCGTAAGAGGACTCCACCCGAGATCAAAATTTCGCTCGTCACCGAGAGACCGACGTATGCGATCATGAACGGGCATTAAACAATGAGTCAATGTTGCCCGGAGAGAACGATGCCACCGGACAGCCGGTGGCGGAGGAACAAGACAGAAATGGAAAGATCGAGGAGAGGCAATCGGTGTTCCAAGGAACCAGAGCGATCGATGATTCCGAGGAATCGGGTATTCAGGAAAGAGAAAGGTAACCTTGGGGAAGGAATTTCCAACCCATGCGGCAGTGGGGACAAGTTGCGGACAAACCTTGGTGCCAGAAATGCCAGAGGAATCACTTGGGCGAGTACAGGCAAGGTAACGTCGAGTGTTACTGTTGTCTGGACATTACACTCGTGATTGCCCATCGATAGGAGGACCAACGATGCAGCCGTTAGTGAGACAGCATCAGGCTCCGCAGAGGCAGAACCAGGCTCCGCCGAGGATGAACCACGAAGTAGCAGGTTATCCGAGGCCAGCGAACCAAAGGCCGCCACAACAAGCCAGGGTGTACGCCTTGAATCAGCAGCAGGTAGAACAAGCTCCCCGAAACCTTACAGGTATAATCCATATGAGTGATATACCCATTTTCGCTTTGTTTGATACATGAGCCTCACATTATTTCATTTCGAGAGTTGCATGTGAGAGGTTGGGTTTGGTACCCAAGAAATCACAGAGTACCCTGGAAATTAGCATCCCATCCGGGGAAGTGCTAAAGGCAAAAGAGATTTGCCCGAACCAGGAGCTAGAAATTTGTGAGCAGAAGGTCCTTGTCAATTTGCATGTCATCAGAATGGAAGATTTCGATGTCATCTTTGGCATGGATTGGTTGGAAAAGCACAGGGCAACTATACGTTGTCTCGAGAGAGAAGTTTCTTTTCGAACAGCCAAAGGAGTGGAAGTTTGCTTCCATGGCATAAGGATGGGTGTTTCCGTGTCGATGATCTCAGCACTGAAGGTAGTGAGGATGATCAGGAAGAGAAGCTGTCAAACTTTCTTGGTAAGTTTGATAGGGCACGCTGAAGAGCGCAAACAGTTCTAAGAGAAACCAATGGTGTGTGAATATCCGGATGTGTTTCCCGAGGACTTGCCAGGCTTGCCGCCTGATAGACAAGTGGAATTCACTATTGATCTTGAACCAGGAGCAGCACCAGTATCAAAGGCACCATACAGAATGACACCAAAAGAATTGCAAGAACTGAAAGCGCAGTTGCAGGAGTTGTTGGATCTAGGTTTTATCCAACCTAGCGTATCACCATGGGGAGCACCAGTTTTGTTCGTCAAGAAGAATGATGGGTCAATGCGGATGTGCATTGACTACAGAGAGCTGAATAAGCTGACGATCAAGAACAGATACCCTCTTCCAAGAATCGACGATCTGTTTGACCAGCTCAAAGGAGCGAGTGTCTTCTCTAAGATCAATTTGAGGTCAGGCTACCATCAGCTGAAGATCAGGAAGGAGGATGTTGCGAAGACCGTGTTTAGGACAATGTATGGGCACTACGAGTTCATCGTGATGCCATTTGGTTTGACAAATACGCCAGCAGTCTTCATGGATCTGACTAATCGAGTTTTTCATCAGTATCTGGATTGCTTCATCTTGATTTTTATCGATAATATTCTCGTCTATTCCAAGAATGCCGAGTTGCATGGAGAACACCTTCGTACCATTTTGAAACGTTACGACGCAGAGAGGTTGTATGCAAGTATAGTAAGTGCGAGTTTGGCTCAAATAAGTGATGTTCCTCGACATATCGTGTCTGCGGAGGGAATCAAAGTCGACCAGTGAAGGTTGAAGTAGTAAATGTGAAGGTTCCAACTAATGCCAATGAGGTTCAAGCTTTTCAGGCTTGGTAGGTATTATAGACGTTTCATCGAAGGGTTTTCGAAGTTGGCGAGGTCGATGATGCAACAGCTCAGGAAAGGAATCAAGTTCTCATGGTCAGAAGCTTCTGAAGCTAGTTTCCAAGAGTTGAAGAAAAAGCTAACAACCGCTCCAGTGTTAGTTATGCCAGAAGGAAACGGTGGTTTTGTGGTCTACATCGATGCATCCAAGCTTGGTTTAGGTTGTGTTCTTATGTAGAACATGAAGGTTATAGCCTACACGTCTCGTCAGTTGAAGCCGCACGAGTTAAGCTACCCAACTCACGACCTGGAGTTAGCAGCAGTCGTTCATGCGTTGAAGATCTGGAGGCACTATCTCTACGAGGTCAAGTGTGAGATCTTCACGGATCGCAAGAGCCTAAAGTACTTCTTTAAACAAAAGGAGTTGAACATGAGGCAAAAGAGATGGCTGGAGTTAGTAAATGATTATGATTGCTTTATCAGCTATCACCCAGGGAAGGCCAATGTCGTGACAGTTGCCATTAGTCGCAAGTCGAGAGCGAAGTTGGGATATTGATAGGATACGGCCCAACTACTAGGCCCAAGCATCAGGCCCAATATAAATGGGCCCAGACATTAAGCTCGGCCCACGCGAGTTCGGCCCAAGAAGACTCCTAAACCAACTACAATTCAAATCACAAGTGGAGACGCAGAAGATTCGGATGCATATCTAAAAGAATCCTTATGAGAGAAGACTTCGTATTAGAGTCGAACTCATCATGAATATGTATAAATAGAAGCTAGATTAGACGAATGAAGATCATCTACACTCTTTGTAATCGCTTCTTACACACTCAAATACACATACACTCTCTTGCTTCATGGACGTAGATCTAATTTAAAGATCGAACCACGTTAACTCCTCGTGTTCTTTATTGCATTTATTACCTTACTAAAACCGGATCGATCATCGGCGCCGCCTGTGGGAACCAAAATTACATGTTTTCGATCAACTTTTCGGGTAACAATCGAACAACGATGAATACAAGAAGCATTACATCCGTGGTCGCTACGGCAACAATAATGGTGGCGGGACGTGCGAACTCGGCCAGGAAAAGCCCAATAAGAGATACGACCCCGAAGGGCACGTTCAAAGTCTCGATGAGCGAGGCCACCCTATCCTACGTGAAGAAGAAGATCACCGCAAGCGAGGGAGGTCGTAATGAAGAAGCAGAAGAACCCCAAGCACCGCAGATTGAACCTCGGTGAAGCGGTTAAAGGTTTCTTGAAAAAATAAGGAGAGCTTCCTCCAATATCTTAGCCGAGAACAAGGTCGGCACCATCATGAAGAAATGGACGCCAAGCCTCATCAAAGCATGGGGCGGCACAACGAAGATCCCCCAGCCTTTAGGTGGTAGGCGCTCGTGCCGCGTATAATGCCCCTACACGAGTTGGTTTCCAAACAGTTGTGCGAGGAAGAGCGGCGTGGGACGGTCGTCGCGATCTCCGCGAGGTCGACCCCATAATTACAACGAGTCGGGCCGACCTCGGCAAAGATCGTTCTCGGGAGGATGTGTTCGATGGATACGGAGGATCATTACCCTTTCTCCAACGAGATACTCGACACTCCTTTCCTGACAAGTATGGTGCCGAGTATCGCCCCTACGACGGATCGAGGATCCGTAATACTTCATCTCTCGGCCCAATACAACATGATCAATCAACGTCTCAACACCATCCACATGTGCAAGCTGTTCCCGGAGCTACTGATCGACAACGCCCGGCGGTGGTTCGACAGTTTACCTCCCGGTAGCATTGGATCTTACCGAGATCTAATAGAAGCCTTTCATCGTAGGTTCTTCCAAAAAGCCGAGTCCAAGACCACATCGGCTCACCTCCTCACTGTAAGGCGAGGCCGAGGTGAGTCCATCAGTGACTTCATGACGAGGTTCAATAAGGAGAGCCTAAAAGTCGAGGATGTGAACAACCTCCTCATTATCTCGGCTTTTCAGAATGGCATATTACCGGGGGGCCTATATAAGGAGATCGTCAAGTACGAGCCCCGTACTGCGACAGAGCTGTGGCGCATAGCAGATCGATTCGCTAAAGCGGACGAAGCGAACAGGAGAAAACGAGAAGCTGACAAGTCAGAGCCCTCTGACAAGAAAAGGAAAGAGGATGGTCTAGGGGACCGAGGCCAAGGTCGACGAAGTGCCTTGGAAAGGATACAACGTGGCCCTATAGAGTCCAGGCTCGGGCCACGTCTTAACCCGGAACGACCTCAGTATACGCCCCTGACGAAAACAAGAGCGGAGATCTACGAGCTCCATACGGACATATTCGAGAAACCTTGGCCCATGCTAGGGGGATTGAAACGTCGATCCAAAGACAAGTATTGCTCCTTCCATGAGGATCATGGACACGACATGGAGGAATGCAGGGACCTCATGGCAGACATCGAAAAGTTGGTGCATGACGGGGTTCTTAAGAGGTACCAAGGTCATAACCGACGAACTGGTCAGTACGAGGCCCCCCACCGAGGTCAGAAGAAGTGGAAGCAAGTGAATGAGAGGGGAAATTATGGCCCTCAGAAGAAAGCGAGGCGCAAAACCGATGAAGAGGGTGATGACGAGCCTCAATACGATGGAATCATATCCACCATCACGGGGCTCCCTCACGGCACTACAAGGTCCTCCCTAAAAGCCGAGGCCCGAGGTCCCGAACCAGCGAACACAGAACAAGAGGTTCAAAAGGACGAGGCAATCACCTTTTCCGAGGAAGATCCCGTAATGTACCGTAGTACCTCACCAGACGACCGATAATCCAAGCGTTGGTCGCCAACAAGTTAGTCCAAAGACGTGTATCGCCGATAGCGGTGCGTCGGTGAGCATCCTCTTCAAGGAGTGCTTCGACAAATTAGGGATTGAGGAGGCCCGCCTTAAACCAAAGACCACTACCACTTCTGAGCTTCAGACAAGAAGAGACACGCGGGAGGATCATTGAACTACATCACGGTGAGGAAAGCGACGAGCTCCACCACGGTGACATAATTCTTCGTGGTAAACGCCACTCACCATATAACATTATACTGGGACGAGACTGGTTAAATTCAGTGAGGCCGGTATGCTCCACGTACCACCTAACAATGAAGATCCCCACGAGAGGAGGAGTAATCGTGATCAGGAGATCGAAACAAGCTAAAGAATGCATGCAGTGTCGCTTTAAGAGGTCTTGGGACTTGACCAAGACCATGTGCATAGCAATTAAGGAAGCCCAAGGAGTTGAGTGGGAAGGACTCGTCCGCTCTCAACAAATCGACAGATGAGGTCACTGTTGTATGAGGATGATCCTGTAATACCCCAAATTTTCAATTAGTAATTATTTAATGATTAATGATTTAATAGGGCATTGATCCTTAATAAAAATAAATAAACATGCTTATGATTTAAAATAATGTGTCGATTGATTATTTGATCTTAAGGATCAAATCAATTCTATAATTTTAGAAATGACTAAATTTTGCTATTTAGGTGTCAGTAGTTCCCTAATATATATAATAAGCATAATTAAATGAATATGCAAGTATAAAATGTCATGAAGTAAGAAATTTAGAATATAAGTTATGTATATAAGATTAGTAGTACCAAATGAGAAATAAATACACATATTATATTATTTATATTATATAAATATATGTATATATATAAATATATATATGTTCTAGAAACTAAACGACTAAGCAAGTCTACATTAAATAAACTTGGAGAGCAAGTATATGCATTTATTAAGTTGATGAATAATCTTCTATTTAATTAAATGAAAATTTAAATAAAATTCATCTATAAATACACTATCCTACACTCTTGAAAAATATCTGTCACAGCCCAAGTTCTTAACCAAGAGATTAGGCTGTGACTTAGGGACTTAACATAAAAGTTTAGAACTAATGAGGAAGTAAGAATTTCAAGGAAGTTGGGACGGCCATGATTCGGGAGATCAATTAAGGAATATTATCATTTGAACTACAAATGTTGATCTAATAGTATATATATAAGTTACATAGAATCAAATGAACACAAGAACTAACGGAAATATAATGATCAACAACAATCAATCTTTTCATGGAAGGGTTTCTTTTTACAAAAACAACAATTACATCACCATTTCTCAAGTCAGAGTATGGCAACAGAAAGGGTAGTTGAGTTACATGTGTGAAGACATATAACTCCGGGCAATAAAGTATAACAATTTACATAAGGTTTCTACTTATCAAGAAGGCAACTAAATGGATAACGATTTTCCAAGACAACTTTCAACAAATTAGAACTACACAATTTCAACTTCAACAATTTCAAAGAATCATGACTACAATCCAATCAAGCAGACCTTAGTAACCGAGAATATAACGAGTTCGATATCAACTTTATCCACGGATCAAAATGACCATTCAAACCAAGAACATTCTCAAAGAATAATATAATAAGGAGTTCAACTCTATTATCACCAACATTAATATAAAGTGATTCGATCATAAGGCTAATCACAACATAACAACATTTACTGAACATAAACCACGGTGTCCTTTGCAACTCCATCTCCGAAACTAGCTCAACCCGCATGTTTAGAAATACATGCGGGGCATGAGTACATAAGCACTCGGTGGACACATGCCGAAGCAGCTAAAAATTTGCTCTTAGAGCTATAAGATCGACTTGCCATCGTTTTGCATTACATGTGGGTTTTAGTGAAAAACATGCATGCTTTTCAAAGTAAATACTTACTTGCTTTCATTTTCACAATTCTAAAACAAATGCATATGCATGATCTTTGTCTGCAGACATATTTCTCTTCCTTATCCACGGATTCTCGTCTATGTGTTGAGAAGAGGCCTCCTTCTCAAACACGCTTATGACCAAGGTCGCTATCCGACGTCGGTGCATTCTTTCATTCATTCATTTTCTTTCTTCTCTTTCCGTGACAGCAATGCATCATGCTCAAACATTTGGCAAGTCAATGAATTTAGAAGTCATGCAAGATACATAATGAAACAATATAAATTAGCACGTGCTATTATTTAGTTCGAAAGCCCAATTGCCGCCTTTAGTCGGTCACTTAATAAACCTTTCTTTTTCTGTCCTCTTCTTCCTTAATCGCCTTCCTTTTCTCGATGTACCTTTAATAATTTGATAACATTAGTAAACAATATTTCTTATTTTCTAACTATAAATCCTCTTATTTCATCTTTTCCATTTCCTTATGATTTGTTTAGGCGGTTTTGTCTAAACTTCTCATTTATAAGAATTTTCGCCTTTTCGGTCATCGCATCCTTTATATCTTAACTTTATTCTTATTTTCATTCAACATTCTAAATTATTATCAAACATTCACCGAACACTATTATTGTACATTAATAACTTTATTTTACTCTTTTCTTTCTTTCGATATTATATTTATTTTCTTAAGTTATTTAAGCATAATATAAGTAATTAATTGCCTACATTAAACTTTTCATATAATTAAGTCATAATTAATCAATCTTCTTCCATACTACTACTTTTCTTACTATTAGTATACTTTTAAGTATACTAATTATTTCTATTGACTTAACATTATAATATATATACTCTTTGTCCTTAAACTTTCCTTTTTACATAATATATTTCTAAAATTCAACCTTTCACATTTTTAAATTCTAAACTCTTTAATTAAGCTTTATTATTCTTTATTTACATAATATATTCACAATACATAAGATATATGAAGAATAACATTAAAATTTTAACTTTCCCTTTTTCTATAATTTTCGAAATTTCACACATATATATACATAAATTCTAATTTCTTTAATTTCTTCTCACTTTCCCACTTTAGTATCATATATAAGCTTAAATCATCAATATTACTATTATATATTAACTTTAGTATATATATAACAATTAAACACCTAAACTAAAGTATTTCAATTTCAACATATAACCTTATAAAATTCTAATAAATTCATAGAATACTTAAATCATCACATTAAAATCATATATCAAGTTAAATGAAGAAAATAAAATCAATATCTCATTTTCCTAAATTTTCGAAAATTTCGAAATTATATATATATATTCTAACTTTTATTTTTGTTATTCTTTCTTCCAATTTCTTAGTCTAAGCATACTTTAATCACATAATTACAACTTATTCTTAACATAATATCAATAATTTCTTATTTTAGCCTAAAGTATAAAATCTAGGGTTTTTCATTCTCAACATAAATTTTACAAATAATCATCAATATTTCATCAATTCCACACAAAATCATCAATTCTCAACTATAACATCAATATCCATTCATAATTTTCACAAAACCTATTAAAATTAGACAACTAACATGCTCAAAAATTTTATGAATATATAACAAAATTCATGCTTAAAGATTGAGAATAAATGAAAATCATACCTTATTATTCTTGGAATTAAGCTTAGAAGCAAGGATTTGGAATATTTAGCTTGAAAGAAAAAAAAAAATTCTCCCAAGTGTGTGTAGTGTGTGTGTGTCGTGAGTTTAGTGTATAGGGTAGAGAATTTTTGAAAATTTTTCAAGAGTGTAGGATAGTGTATTTATAGATGAATTTTATTTAAATTTTCATTTAATTAAATAGAAGATTATTCATCAACTTAATAAATGCATATACTTGCTCTCCAAGTTTATTTAATGTAGACTTGCTTAGTCATTTAGTTTCTAGAACATATATATATTTATATATATACATATATTTATATAATATAAATAATATAATATGTGTATTTATTTCTCATTTGATACTACTAATCTTATATACATAACTTATATTCTAAATTTCTTACTTTATGACATTTTATACTTGCATATTCATTTAATTATGCTTATTATATATATTAGGGAACTACAACACCTAAATAGCAAAATTTAGTCATTTCTAAAAATTATAGAATTGATTTGATCCTTAAGATCAAATAATCAATCGACACATTATTTTAAATCATAAGCATGTTTATTTATTTTTATTAAGGATGCAATGCCCTATTAAATCATTAATCATTAAATAATTACTAATTGAAAATTTGGGGTATTACATTCCCTCCCCCTTAAAGAAATTTCATCCCTAAATTTAGTACCTTAGATAAATAGTTCGGGATATTTCGCCTCATTTGTTCTTCTAGTTCCGTGTCGCTCATCCGAACCATGATGTTTCCATCAGACTTTAACTAAAGGAATAGATTTATTCCTTAGTTGTTGTTCTTACGATCCGTGATACACTCGTGGTCTCCTCGTAACTTAGATTCGCTCGTGAATTATTTCTTCGATGAATGATGTGTTTAGGATCAAACACATATTTTCGTAATCATGACACGTGGAATACGTTGTGTACATTGCTTAAGTTTGGTGGCAACGCAATCCTCAGATGCTACTGTGTCCGATTCTTTCCAAAACTTCGTATGGTCCTATGAATCTTGGTTTCAATTTCCCTTTTATTCCAAATCGATGTACGCCCTTGGTTGGAGAAACTTTGAGAAAAACTTTGTCTCCAACTTCAAAATTGAGTTCTGTACGGCGAACATCTGCGTACGACTTTTGACGATTTTGGGCTTCTTGAATTCTTTTCTTTATTTGTTGAACAATTTCGATCATTTCTTCAATAGCTTCCGGACCCAGTATTTTTCTTTCTCCAACCTCATCCCAATATAGAGGCGATCTACATTTCTTACCGTAGAGAGCTTCATATGGCGCCATGTTGATTGTAGCTTGATAACTATTGTTATAAGCGAATTCTACTAACGGTAAGGCTTGTTCCCATTGTTCGCCTCGATCCAACACTACGGTTCGGAGCATATCCTCAAGTGTTTGAATAGTTCTTTCATTTGTCCGTCCGTTTGAGGATGAAAGGCGTGCTAAAATTCAATTGCTCCCAATTCTTCTTGGAAACTTGACCAAAATTGCGAGGTAAATTTGGAGTCTCTATCCGAGGTGATAGATACAGTACTCCATGTAGCCGCACTATTTCGCGAACATATATTTGAGCTAATTTGCTAGCTCCATAGGTAATGTGAATTGGGATTAAATGAGCACATTTGGTGAGACGATCCACAATCACCCATATAGCCGTGTTCCCACGCTTTGATCTTGGTAGACCGGTGACAAAATCCATGGCGATGTGGTCCCATTTCCATTCGTGAATTTCTATGGTTGCAGCTTCCCATATGGTCGCTGATGTAATGCTCGATTTGTCGACACGCTAGACATCGCTCCACAAATAATGCTATTTCCTTCTTCATCCCGGTCCACACGAATTGTTGTTTAAGATCTTGATACATCTTTGTGCTTCCAGGTGCGATGTATAAAGCGAGTTATGAGCTTCACTCATAATTTCATCCTTTAGTTTCTCGGTTATCGTATCACTATTCTGCTTTTGAACATAATTGCATTGTCCCGAGCTTCACAAAGAGTCTTGTAGTCCCTCCGCTCGATCTTCGCTCGTAACTTCTCCAATTGTTTATCTTGTCGCTGAGCATTAATGATCCTCGCCCTTAACTGTACAACCACTAAAGTGGATATGATACTGCAGTGGTATCGGGTGGAAGTACTATTTCTATCTTTAATTTCTCGAAATCTTTAATCAACTCTTGTTCTTGGGTGAGAATCATTCCTAGTCGCCTCGACTTTTTCGACTCAAAGCATCGCAGAATCACGCTCGCTTTGTTGTGGTGATATTTGATTTCACAATCATAATCTTTGACGAGTTCAAGCCATCTTCTTCGACGATGTTCAAATCTTTTGTTCAAAGAAGTACTTTAAACTCTTATGATCCGTGAAAATTTCACATTTCGAGCCATACGAGATAAGTGCCTCCAAATCTTCAATGCATGGACTACCGCAGCTAATTCTAGGTCATGCGTTGATAGTTAAGTTCGTATGGCCTCACCGTCGTGAAGCATAAGCGATGACTTTTCCTTCCCGCATAAGCACGCATCCTAGTCCGCTCTTTCGACGATCAAGATAGAGGGTAAATTCTTGATCAGTTCCGCATGCAGTCAATCTGGTCAGAGTCAATCGCTTTTAAGTTCTTGAAAACTTTTTCGCATTCCTCGTCCATTGAAATCTTACTCCCTTCCGGAGTAATTCGAGTCATTGGTCTTGCGATTTTGGAGAAGCCTTCATGAATCGTCGATAGTAACCTCGCCAATCCTAAGAAACTCGAATTTCATTAGTGTCGAGGTGATCTCCATTCTTGTATCGCTTGCACCTTGGCGGGATCTACTTTGATTCCTTCACCGATACAATGTGGCCGAGGAAATTTACCTCTAAGCCAAAATTCACATTTGCTAAATTCGCATACAACTTTCGCCTCAAAGTTTCTAATACAACTCTTAGGTGCTCTCATGTTCTTGTTCATCTCTTGAGTAAACAAGAATATCATCGATAAATACTAGGACAAATTTATCGAGATACTCGTGGAAAACACGATTCATCAAATCCATGAACACAAAGCAGAGCATTTGTTAGTCCAAAAGGCATCACTACAAACTCGTAGTGACCGTATCGTGTTCGAAAAGTCGTCTTAGGAATATCTTCTGAACGAATTTTCAATTGATGATACCCTGATCTTAAATCAATCTTAGAGAAAATACTAGCTCCCTTTAGTTGATCAAATAGATCATCTATCCGAGGCAACGGATATTTATTTTTCAAAGTGAGCTTATTCAATTCTTTATAATCGATACACATTCTTAGGGTACCATCCTTCTTTTTCACGAACAAGACGGGCGCTCCCCATGGAGATACACTGGGTCGAATAAACCCTAAGTCCAAGAGTTCTTGAAGTTGAATTTTCAATTCTTGCAACTCTTTAGGAGCCATACGGTAAGGTGCCTTTGAAATAGGTGCTGATCCGGGTTCTAGATCAATTGTAAATTCCAATTGTCTATCTTGAGGCAGTCCCGGTAGCGTTTCAGGAAAAACATCTGGATATTCTTCGACCATCGGCACATCCTCAATTCTTCGCTCCTTCTTATCGCCAAGAGTTAAATGTGCAAGTAAGTTTAATTGTCCTTGTTCTCATTAATTTCTCAAAGACTTGTTGCCGAGATTATGGGAATTCTTCTTTCTTTCCTTTCAACACCGTAGAAGCAAAAGGGTTCTTTTCTGGAGGATGGAACGAAATTTCTCGTTGTTCACATCGAATTACGGCATGATTTTTCGTTAACCAATCCATTCCTAAGATAATATCTACATCCCACATCGATATTACTTGCAAAGATCTTGCTTTCAATTTGAGAGTTCCCAACTCAAATTCTAAGTCGAACATATGTGGAAATTATCGAGATTTACCTAAAGGAGTCATTACTTTCAGATCCCGGTTACTTCGCTCTATGTTCAAATTTTAAACACATCTATACATGTCGAGAGATAAAAGAACGCGAAGCTCCGTGATCAAAGAGAATTACAATAGGAATACCGCTTAACGCTCCCATACCGCCAAGTTTTCAAGATTTTGTTCTTGTTGCCTTGGATTTAAGGCGAATGCCCTCGATATTGAGGTTGAGTTTGTTGAGGCCGTGGTGGCAAAATCATCGGTATTGAGGCACTGCTGATTGAATGGATGTTGAAAGCTACCACCTATGGCCTTCATTTGTGGCATTTGTTTAGAGGATGACTTTTTCCACTTTCCGTAATCTTTGTCGGGTTGGGCGCTTATCGCATAACGACCCATTTGACCACATTTATAACGGTATTGGTACCCCATTTACTGAGGTTCTGTATGAGCTTTGTTACATTTTGGGCACAAAGGTATCCCGGGAAGGTTTGGAATTGGTGGCAATTGATTTTGGAAAGTTGGTCTGAAAGAACTTGAATTAGGATAGTTTGGTCGTTGCCAGGTTTCTTATTTGGAAAGTCTCTTGTTTCCCATCTTCGTTTTCCTTTAAAACGCTGATTGTGGGGCATCAACTTTGTGGGGTTTGACTTTGGGATGGACTTGGGTTTGGTTCAGAGCCATCTTTTCTACTGCATCTCTAATTCCATGTCTAAAGCTCTGTTCAAGGTTTCAGATATGAAAAGGCAGGTCGACTTGCCAAATGATCCTTATTTCTCGACGTAACCCCGAGCGGAACAACTCAGCCATCTTCTCGCCGCTTTCTATCATGTACGAGCATAACGTGATAGAGTGCAATTTCATCATATTCTCGCCACGCTTTTCTTTCCTTGTTTTAGGTTCATGAATTCGATTTCTTTTGTTTCTTATAACCCGAGGAATGTATTTTATAACAATTCCTCCTTGAATTGTTCCTGTAAAGTTTTCCAATCTTTTCGAGTGAGAGTTTTTGGCGTGATTCCCACCAAAATCACCGGTCCTTTAATTGAAAGGATATGCACAAAAGACATTCCTTATCCGAGCATTCTAAAATTTGAAGATTCTTCCATCGCCTCGAACCCATTCCTCTCCTTCTAGGTTTCCAGCCCATAGAATGATGGTGGATTTTGTCAAGGAATAATTCGGAAATTTTTCTAGTGTTTGGAGGAGGGTGGGTTCTGGGTAGGTTGAGGTATGTTTCCGGCTTGTTCTTCTACCACGGGATTTCGGTTTCATGTCTTGGAGGCATACCGCATTTTAAATTTTATGAGAACAATGTGTATGCAATCGGATAAAAGTGTATTTATAAAAAGCGAGTAAAGTGTCGGGTTTTTAGCAAGTAAAGTTGCATGTACACAAATTGGCATAGTTGTATAAACAATAGGTTCAAAGTTAAGCAAGAAAGCAACAAGCAACATAACATAAATATTTACGTATCATGGAAAATTTCCTCTAAGAGGACTTTTTACATTAGGAAAATTTTGCCTTGGCAGAGTAGGCATCGGAAATTCTTCTATCCAGTCTAGGTTAACTTTATACATGCATACTATTTACATAAATCCTACTTCATTACCTATTCACAAATGTACAAAACTACTTGTTAATTTCCTTCTAACTTTTAATCCATCCTTGATGCCATATCATTTCCATCGTCAGGGCCCAATGCTTCATTCTCATCATCCATTCTTTCAACTTCAGATTTAAGGCCGGTATGTTTTCTCGATTCTCTTCCTCCGACACCTCTTCAATGCATTCATCCTCGATGGAGGGTCACAAAAACGCTTAACTTTGATTTAGGATGAGAAATAAAACTTATTTCAGTTTCAAGAGAGAAGGATCCTCGACAAATGGCGATCATCATTGTCAAGAGGTTGACTTGAGTGGTACCAACTGGTTGTACAAATTCAGTTCATATTTAAAAGATCTGGCGAGCCACAATGGGTCTAGATGTTCCACCAACCTCAAACCGATTTTCTTCAAGAAGGGATGTGTTTGGGATTCATATGGTATGGCTTGTGGTGGAGAAACATCTGCAGACTATGAGGTGATTATACCATGTTAAGTTATCGGTGAAGTCATCAATGTCCATATCATAATCAAAATCAACATAATCAAGTTCGTCAAGAGGAAGGTCTTACGCAATGTGGTCTTGAGGGAAACTCTCTTCAAGAAGGTCCAGATAATTGCCATGAACAATAGGGCTCAATTCCGAGGAGTAATATCATCAATGATGTAACATAGTCGAGGAAGAAGTGGTAGGATTGGTTGGTACAACTTGATCTTCATAGAAAGGAATATCGAGGTTTCCATTAAAGATTACAATTTGTCGAATCTATTACGCAGATGTACTAGATTCGCCCACTCGAATTGAGGTTCATTTCTTTCAATGGGAATATTTGGTGTTAGGACGTTATAGATGGCAAAACAAAACCTTCCGCCGGAGGATAATTGCCGTGAGGTGGACTCTGGTAGCATTATATTGTCTTCGAATGATTTCTACAAATTCGGAAGGTCAACAAAATTATGATATTCAAGAACAAAATCTATGGCAACTCTGATTTGCCCATTCTCGCCATCCCGGTGGTAGAACCTGTACTAATTGCATGATGACATCCAGTGTGCATCAACGCAATCCCTAACTTGCATAACAATTCCACAAATCTATCTAGAATTCTACAAAGTTCGATTTTCCTCCATACGATATTCATAGAACGGATCCGTCCTTCCAATAGTAAGAGGTCTCGGTCTTTGTACTCTTTTCGGGTGTCCTTATAGCCTCGCCATCCTAACATAGAATGTAATTACTAACTAAAATGTGTTGATCTTAATATACTTAAATACTTAAAACTAAAATTTACTTATCATAGTTCAACACGCACTTCACATAACCGATCATATACATGCTTTATCAATTATATAAAGAACTTGATCATATGAATGTAAAATGCATGACTTTATCAAATAGCTTTCTTTTCTAAATGCTCATTATAAAATTTTCATCTTACTTACCCGTCGAGTCAAGGAGATGGATTTGGAACACCGTGCTTTTACGGACTCTACTTACATTAAGAATTGAAACAAAGTCACATAGTAACTAACCCCATAGAACCATGCTCGATATTAATCTGTCACGTCACCCAAGTTCTTAACCAAGAGATTAGCTGTGACTTGTGGACTTAACATAAAAGTTTAGGACTAATGAGGAAGTAAGAATTTCAAGGAAGTTGGGACTGCCATGATTAGGAGATCAATTAATGAATATTATCATTTGAACTACAAATGTTGATCTAATAGTATATATATAAGTTACATAGAATCAAATGAACACAAGAACTAACGGAAATATAATGATCAACAACAATCAATCTTTTCATGGAAGGGTTTCTTTTACAAAAACAACAATTACATCACCATTTCTCAAGTCAGAGTATGGCAACAGAAAGGGTAGTTGAGTTACATGTGTGAAGACATATAACTCCGGGCAATAAAGTATAACAATTTACATAAGGTTTCTACTTATCAGCAAGGCAACTAAATGGATAACGATTTTTCCAAGACAACTTTCAACAAATTAGAACTACACAATTTCAACTTCAACAATTTCAAAGAATCATGACTACAATCCAATCAAACAGACCTTAGTAACCGAGAATATAACGAGTTCGATATCAACTTTATCCACAGATCAAAATGACCATTCAAACCAAGAACATTCTCAGCAATAATATAATAAGGAGTTCAACTCTATTATCACCAACATTAATATAAAGTGATTCGATCATAAGGCTAATCACAACATAACAACATTTACGAACATAAACCACAGTGTCCCTTTGCAACTCCATCTCCGAAATCCAAGCTCAACCTGCATGTTTAGAAATACATGCAGGGCATGAGTACATAAGCACTCAGTGGACACATGCCGAAAACAGTTTAAAATTTGCTCTTAGAGCTATAAGATCGACTTGCCATCGCTTTTTTACATTACGGGGTTTTAGTGAAAACATGTGCATGCTTTTCAAAGTAAATACTTACTTGCTTTCATTTTCACAATTCTAAAACAAATGCATATGCATGATCTTTGTCTGTGAGACATATTTTCTTCCCTTATCCACGGATTCGTCTATGTGTTGAGAAGTAGCCTCCTTCTCAAACACGCTTATGACCAAGGTCGCTATCCGACGCGGTGCATTCTTTCATTCATTCATTTTCTTTCTTTCTTTCCGTGGACAGCAATGCATCATGCTCAAACATTTGGCAAGTCAATGAATTTAGAAGTCATGCAAGATACATAATGAAACAATATAAATTAGCACGTGCTATTATTTAGTTCGAAAGCCCACCATCGCCTTTAGTCTGGTCACTTAATAAACCTTTCTTTTTCTTCGCCCTCCTCTTCCTTAACCGCCTTCCTTTTCTCGATGTACCTTTAATAATTTGATAACATTAGTAAACAATATTTCTTATTTTCTAACTATAAATCCTCTTATTTCATCTTTTCCATTTCCTTATGATTTGTTTAGGCGGTTTTGTCTAAACTTCTCATTTATAAGAATTTTCGCCTTTTCGGTCATTCGATCCTTTATATCTTAACTTTATTCTTATTTTCATTCAACATTCTAAATTATTATCAAACATTCACCGAACACTATTATTGTACATTAATAACTTTATTTTACTCTCTTTTCTTTCTTTCGATATTATATTTATTTTCTTAAATTATTTAAGCATAATATAAGTAATTAATTGCCTACATTAAACTTTTCATATAATTAAGTCATAATTAATCAATCTTCTTCCATACTACTACTTTTCTTACTATTAGTATACTTTTAAGTATACTAATTATTTCTATCGACTTAACATTATAATATATATACTCTTTGTCCTTAAACTTTCCTTTTACATAATATATTTCTAAAATTCAACCTTTCACATTTTTAAATTCTAAACTCTTTAATTAAGCTTTATTATTCTTTATTTACATAATATATTCACAATACATAAGATATATGAAGAATAACATTAAAATTTTAACTTTCCCTTTTTCTATAATTTTCGAAATTTCACACATATATATACATAAATTCTAATTTCTTTAATTTCTTCTCACTTTCCCACTTTAGTATCATATATAAGCTTAAATCATCAATATTACTATTATATATTAACTTTAGTATATATATAACAATTAAACACCTAAACTAAAGTATTTCAATTTCAACATATAACCTTATAAAATTCTAATAAATTCATAGAATACTTAAATCATCACATTAAACTCATATATCAAGTTAAATGAAGAAAATAAAATCAATATCTCATTTTCCTAAATTTTCTAAAATTTCGAAATTATATATATATATATTCTAACTTTATTTTTGTTATTCTTTCTTCCAATTTCTTAGTCTAAGCATACTTTAATCACATAATTACAACTTATTCTTAACATAATATCAATAATTTCTTATTTTAGCCTATAGTATAAAATCTAGGTTTTTCATTCTCAACATAAATTTTACAAATAATCATCAATATTTCATCAATTCCACACAAAATCATCAATTCTCAACTATAACATCAATATCCATTCATAATTTTCACAAAACCTATTAAAATTAGACAACTAACATGCTCAAAAATTTTATGAATATATAACAAAATTCATGCTTAAAGATTGAGAATAAATGAAAATCATACCTTATTATTCTTGGAATTAAGCTTAGAAGCAAGGATTTGAAGATTTAGCTTGAAAGAAAAAAATTTCTCCCAAGTGTGTGTAGTGTGTGTGTGTCGTGAGTTTAGTGTATAGGGTAGAGAATTTTGAAAATTTTCAAGAGTGTAGGATAGTGTATTTATAGATGAATTTTATTTAAATTTTCATTTAATTAAATAGAAGATTATTCATCAACTTAATAAATGCATATACTTGCTCTCCAAGTTTATTTAATGTAGACTTGCTTAGTCATTTAGTTTCTAGAACATATATATATTTATATATATACATATATTTATATAATATAAATAATATAATATGTGTATTTATTTTCATTTGATACTACTAATCTTATATACATAACTTATATTCTAAATTTCTTACTTTATGACATTTTATACTTGCATATTCATTTAATTATGCTTATTATATATATTAGGAACTACAACACCTAAATAGCAAAATTTAGTCATTTCTAAAATTATAGAATTGATTTGATCCTTAAGATCAAATAATCAATCGACACATTATTTTAAATCATAAGCATGTTTATTTATTTTTATTAAGGATGCAATGCCCTATTAAATCATTAATCATTAAATAATTACTAATTGAAAATTTGGGGTATTACAGATCCCCTCAAGGTCGTCAAAGTAGGTTCTATCAAGTACCTCAACCGAGAAAGAGATCATCTAACTCCTAAGGGAGTTCAAAGACGTCTTCGCTGGTCACCCCGACATGACCGTGGTCTCACCGGCATTATTACTCACCGCTCAACATTGACCCAAGTGTCAAACCGTTCGCAAAAGCGGCGGATCTTTGCGGCGAATCTAAACCAGTCATACATACGACGGTGAACCAACTCGAAAGCGGGCATATTGTTCAAGTCAAGTATCCGACCTGGATAGTCAACCGGTGATGGTCAAGAAACGAGGAGGAGATGGCGAATGTGCATCGATTACACCGATCTCAATAAACATCGCTCAAGGATCGCTATCTCCTTCCCAATATCGACAAAAAGTTGACGCTTTGGTTGGATACGAAGTCTTCACTTCTTGGATCTATCTGAGGATATCACCAAGTCTTGACGAGTGATTCGAGGTCGATCCAAAACAGCCTTTATCACGGACTTGGCATCTTTGCATATAAGAAGATGCCTTCTGACTCAAGAATGCAGGGCCACCTATCAAAGAATGGTGGACAAGATATTTCAGCCCTACATCGGTCAAAATGTGGAGGTGTATGTAGATGAAATCGTCGTCAAAAGTAAGGAGAAAGCCACATGTGTTGCCGACCTCCAAATCATCATCGGTTTACTTCGTAAAGTGAACCTAAAGCTAAACCCCCAAAAGTGTACATTCGCAGTTCGGTCAGGAAAATTTCGGGGCTGGTTTCACAAGAAGGATTAA
Source organism: Salvia rosmarinus (assembly GCA_036937905.1). NCBI lineage: Eukaryota > Viridiplantae > Streptophyta > Magnoliopsida > Lamiales > Lamiaceae > Salvia > Salvia rosmarinus. The sequence continues at coordinate 44,162,901 of CM072817.1, forward strand.
AAGCCAATCCGTCCAAAGTTCAAACAGCTTTGGAGATGAAGGTGTCAAGACAATCCACGACGTGCATAAGTCGACGGGTGACAGTCACATTGAGCCGTTTTCTTTCGAAAGCCACGGATAAGCAACTCTCCTTTTCAAAATTCTCAAAAGGCCCCTGAGTTCCAAGTGGGATGATAACATAAGTCGGCATTTGAAGATCTTAAAACTACCTTGCCAAACTTCCCACTTTATCTCGTCCGAAGGAAGGAGAAGTCCTCTCCTATACCTTACGACTTGGATGAAACCATAAGTGCGAGATTGCACGAGAAGACGGACGTCGTCAACTCCCCGTGTATTTCATCACCGAGCACTCAAAGGGCCGTAAACAAGATATCAACCTCTAGAAGCTCGCTCCGACGTTAGTAAATGCCGCAGGAGACTACATCCCTATTTCCATGCATATCCTATACAAGTTCTCACCGATCATCCACTTCGCAAGTATCGACAAATCCGAAGCTTGGGGAGAATTGCGAAGTTGGCAATCGAGTTGGGCGAACACAATATCTCTTTTTGCCTCGTCGAGCCATCAAGGTCAGCCCAGTGCACTTCCTCAGAGGCTAACTTCACAGGAGAAGTTCAAACCCATCGAGCCTACCTCGAGACAATGCCGGTCGAACCTATCATGGAAGCATCCAGAATTGCTGGCAAATCTATGTGGACCGAGCTTTGAGGAAAACGGTAACAAGGTGCATCTTACTCGGGACCGATGGCCAAGAGATCAACCACGCACTTCGGTTTACATTCAAAATCACGAATAACGAAGTGGAATACGAGGCCTTAATTGCTGACTTTGCCTAGCTCAAAGTCTTCGACACTGGTGCAAGTTCACGGTGATTCTCGTGTCATAGTAAGCCACATGTTGGGAAACTACGAGGCAAAAGGCAACAGGATGAAGAAATACCTTGAAAAAGCCAAAAGCCTACAACTGTGCCTTTCTCATACTTCCAGTTGGTTCGTATCCCAAGGGAACAGAATAGCCGAGTTGACACCTTAAGCAAACGGGCTTCGTCATGAACGAGCCCACCAGTAGAGGAAGTCCAAAACAGAAGCATAGACGATGCCGAGGTCGAAGTCAACATAGTCTCGACAAGGAACCTAATTGGACGACTCTCATTCAAGATATTTGGAGAAGGCGAATTACCTTATGGCGGGCTCGAGGCTAGGAAAATCTTGAGCAAATCTTTGCGATTCGACTGAGCAAGGAATTCTCTGAAAGTCGATTCCGGCCTCTCCTAAGGTGTTTGGATTCGAAGCTGAGATGAGCACGCACTACGAGAAGACATGAGGATCATGTGGAAGCCACATCGGACCGCATGCGCTATCAAAGAAAGTCATGCTATGGGATACTATTGACCAACAATGTTCCAAGACTCAATCGACCTCGTAAAGAAGTGTCCAAGTGTCAATTCATGGAAATGTGCCGAGGTTACCTCAACCGACCTCGTCAAGATGCAAAGCCCTCGCCATTCATGCAATGGGGATCGATATCATGGGCCCTTCGCAAAGCTCGAGGCGGTTTCGGTTCACGATTGTCGCTATCGACTACTTCACAAAGTGGGTGGAAGCCGAACCCTTGGTGAAAATCACAAGCAAAAACGCTCTCAACTTTGTCTGGAAGAATATTGTGTGTCGCTTCAGCATCCCTCATATCCTCGTTTCGGATAATGGGACGCAGTTCACAAATAATGTCTTCAAAGAGTGGTGTCAAGAGCTTCGGGTTCAACAAAAATTCACCTCGGTGGCTCATCCTCAAGCAAATGGTCGACCAAGTCACCAATGTGATAATTGTAAAGGGACTCAAAACTCGCCTCAACCGAGTGAAGGGCAACTGGGTGGAAAATTTGCCACAAGTCTTATGGTCATATCGTACAACACCTCGGACATCAAATGGAGAAACACCATACAGTTTGGTGTATGGAACCGAGGCAGTAATCCCGATGGAAATCGGTATGCCGATCCCCCAGACCATCCATTTCTCGGCTGAAGCAAACGGAGATAATCTACGAACTGACCTGGATCTGCTAGAAGAAAAGAGAGACCTCGCCTACATTAGAGAAGCTCGGTACAAGCAACAAGTAGCTCGGTATTATAACCAGCCGTGTCAAACCCGACAATTCAAAGTAGGCGACCTCGTGCTTGAAATAACGAAGTCAAGAAAGTCGCAAAACTGGCAAGCTAGAAGCCACATGGGAAGGGCCATACCGAGTTGAAGAAGTCCTCGGAAAAGGGTCATATAAGCTCACTCACTTATTCGGTGAGCAAATAACTCATACATGACACATCATTCATCTCAAGAGATACTTTGCATAAGTGTCAAATTGTTCATTTAGTCTTGTCGCGTCTTTAGGTCCTTTTACTTTTTTAACGTCGGTGTTCATTAATAAAATATTTTTCTTTATTTACTTCATATGCTTGCATAATTCATTTGTCACTTATGCATACTACCTCTCCCCCAATATACAATACCCTCTAAGGAGGATGAACAATACCCTCCAAGGAGGATGAACAATACCCTCTAAGGAGGATGGACAAATACCCTCTAATGAGGATGAACAATACCCTCTAAGGAGGACGACAAATACCCTCTAAGGAGGATGAACAATACCCTCTAAGGAGGACGATAAATACCCTCTAGGAGGATGATATCTAAACGCGCGTAAGGGGACCATCCCTATCGACACTTCTCGACAAATAAGGAACTTATACCTTCGTTTATTTCGAGGATGAATACCTTTGTTTAATACGAGGATGAACTACTTTCGTTTATTTCGAGGATGAATACCTTCGTTTAATATGAGGACGAACTACCTTCGTTTATTTCGAGGATGAATTACCTTCGTTTGATACGAGGATGACCTACCTTCGTTTGATTACGAGGATGAAGTGTGTACAGCGTTTGATAAAAGGGAAAAATCAACAAAAGGCAAAGAAAAAGTTGTTCTTATTTCCAAAATATACAACCAAGACACGACATCATGAGGACGATGAAGGACTGTGAGGTGGGAAAAGTTAAGCAATCCCTAGCAAAGTCGTGGTTCGTAGTTCATCTATGTTAACCCTATCCCTACCTCTACTTAGTCCTCGATCGACGCCAACTCGGGCCACTCGACCTCTACGCCCGCTATTCGACCCCTACCGCTCGATAACCGACGCGTCTCTTGCATATAGAACTCCCGAGAATGTCGTCGACAAAAACGCACGTCGGGGAAGAAGCCTCGGCGGGAGGAAGCCTCGACGAAGAAGAAGCCTCAAAAGCAATGATCAAGCACCCGCCGAGTTGTGGTCGACGAGCTACAACGGTCTTGCATGGACCTCCTACTTTTCTCAGGTCGGCAAGCTGCTCCTGAAATTGCCAGGAGTCCCGACCGTACTCATGTTTGTAGCTCGAACAACGGGCTGCGATCTCTAATACTTTGGCTTCGGCCTCGGAGATAGTCAATCCACCAACTCGGCGAATAACAGCCTCGTATTCGGCGTGGTCCTCGACGACCGACTTGGCATCCTACTTCGAGATCTCCAGCTTATCCTCCAGCTCCAAAAACCGAGCTTGAAGCTCGTCAAACTTCTCTTGAGAAGCCCTGAACTTGACATCGGCCTCCTCCTACACATGGCCAAGTTTGCCCTCCAAGTGAAGGACTTCGACCTCTTTAGCTTCGAGAGCTCGAGTTAAAATTTTGATTTGGACCACCAGAGGAGACACATCAACAAATCCAGGAACAGACTGAAGACATAAACAAAGACAAGCATTTTTCCATAAAATTGGGGAATTTTATTAAAGCCTTTAAGGTAGGAGATTGAAATGAGTACATATACATTTAAAAAATAAAATAAAATGTAAAGGGGATAAACTGACCCCTCCAACAACTTCTCCCTCGGGCTCAGTAAGCTCGGCCTCCTCCCGAGCTCCAACAGCTGCAGCCTCGGCCTTCTTCCGAGCTCCAGCAGCCTCGACCTCCTTCTGAGCTCCAGCCTCGGCAGACGCCGCCACTCCGGCCATGATAGCCTCGAACTGGACGCCCCGTCCACGAGCAAGATGCGGGATCGACTCGACAACAAGAAAGTCAAGAGGAGGCCGTGCTCTCCACAAGGCAAGCTCTTCAAACTGCGAGCAAGGACCTCGGCATACGATCGCAGAAGGGCCTCATCCTCCATCACCTCGTACCCGTATTTGGACTTATCTAAATCTGGGTGATCCTCGGCGACTTCATCGAGAGCATCCGCTACCACCTCTTATTAAGTACCTCACCAGCTTGCCGGCCAGCCCGGAGAACTTCCTAGATAAAATAGCCTCTCCGAAGGCACGAAGGAGATCTCCTGTGAGGCCGCCACCGCGGCCCCTACACTTGGCCGCCCACCTCGGCCTTCAGCAGCGACCTCGGCCGCCACCTTCGCCTCGCCGCTGACCGCCGCCTGCCGCAGCTTCCCTCTTGGCCGCATCCTGAGCCTTCGCCTCGGCCTCGGCTATTTGGTATGATTTTGTGATGATTCTTGGTATTGTTTTACATGTCATTTTCAGTGGTTTATCCTATTTATGCTGTTGGTTTGATTAATATTTATTAATTCGGACTTACTTCGTTCGTCTCGATGTTTTGTAGGAAAACGGCAGAAAATAGGATGAATTGGATCTTCCAAGGATCATATATAATTGAAAATCCTTTCGATAGGAATTCATAGGCGCAAACGGATCGCAATTCGGAGTTCGGACGAGAGAACAGATCATTTCTTCAAAGTCACAAGACGCACTCACGCGCCCGCTCGCGCGCCGGCGCTGAACACTTCCAATGATTCTCATGAATAATGGAGAAGGAATCAAGGATTTTTCCTTCATAAGAAGTAAATTACGTTGCGATAGAAGTCCGTAGGCGAAAATCGTGCGCAAATCGGAGTTCGTATTTAAGAAGAACGGGTTAAAACAAAAACACTGCGCGAGGCAGTGTCGCGCACGCGCGCGCGCGGCGCAACGCACGCCCAGCCCGCGTGGTGAACGCCGGTTCAGATTGAGCTTCTCGGCGCCATTTCTCTTCCAGCTGCGTTCTTTTTGCTTCTCATTCCAAGTGAGCGCCAGCTCTCCCTCCAAACGCGATCAACTCGGCGCTCAACCCCGCCTTTCGGACTCCAGCTCAACTCCAACGCCGCTTTGAGCGCGCCAAGCCAACTCCCTCGTATGCTCACCTTGAGCCGGCTCATTTGTGAGACAGAACCTCTTCTCGGCCCGCGCCACCCCCACCGGTGTTCAAGTTCAATACTGACGATGATTTGAGCTCGCTCAATATGAACCGCTTTCATCTTTAATTTATATATATATATATATATATGTGTGTGTGTGTGCGTTAGGTCAAAAGGCCGATTTTCTTAGTTCCTTTTCACGGCGTTGTCCGCTTTCTTGACGATCTTCGAGAGTTCTTCGGCATCGACACAAAGCAGATAAATTCTTAGTTTTAATTGTGTTTTCATTTCATTCTTGAATAATTTAGATTATCGATTCATGCTTTGATTCATCTGCTTTGTCGGAATCAATTTCTTTATATTATTGTTTGATGATTTTATCGATTCAATTCATAGTGATAAATGGATTGTTTTCATGTTGCTTTAATTTATATCGCTTTCGATTTACTCATGTTCTTTGTGATGGATTGATGATTATGATTTATCCGCAATTAGATTTAGATTAGGGCTTGACAAACCCTATGAATAATAGAATTGCATATGCTTTTATTTATCGCTTTTGATTTATGGCTTTATAGTTCTACTAGGGATTGACAACCCCTAGTTTAGATTTATCGCTTATTAGTTTAGCTTGGGATTGACAACCCTGACTTAGAATCATTGTTTATTTCTCGTATTTCTATTCTTGCATGTTTCAAACCCTTGTTGGCATTAGAATGTTTAGATTTAATTGCTTTACGTGCGCAACACTAACAATGGCCCCGTTAAGTTTTCCTTGAGAGACGACTCGTGTTAACTTATCACGCCACGATTACCTCGCATTTATTGCGAGTAATTTGAGTGTGTTTTAGCTCGATCAATTTTGGCGCCATTCACGGGGAAAACTTTAGCGTATTGTTTGTGTTGTTTGTTTTACGTGTTTCTTTTCTTTCTCGTTTGATTATTTTCTCCCACAGTGCGTGTGATCTTGTTTTGTTGTTGGTGTCATAATGCAGGTTATCAACAAGATGAATATGGTCAACCCGGTTGGGGAGGAAAGTTCGCCAGATTGGGCAAATTCTTCTCCCGAAGAAGGAACCCAATTTGATTTTGTCGAGGAATACCCGTTAGGCTCGAGCATCAAGCCCACGATCCCTACCCCGAGCAACAAGCCTATAATCCATATTGGGATCAACCACCTCCACCGCATTTATGAGGATCAAGCCTCCAATCCCCATCGGGAACAACCGCCTCCAAAGACTATGAGGTCAATCCTACAATGCCCATCGAGCAACCACATCCTCCACCTCAATATGAGTACCCACAACAACCACCTCCACCTCAAGACTATATCCCCAACAGCCGCCTCCGCTCCACCGCAACAAGACCCACAAGCACCGTGATCCACCTCCGAGGCCGGCTTGGGAGGATGAGTTAACTCAAAAGAGAGGTTCGGCCCATTCAAAAACGGATGCTTTAGTCCAAAGTTTGATGCCGCAAACGCCTCATCTTTGCGTTTGGAGATGCAAATGGGATATGTTCAGAGCACGCTGATAAGTCACATTGCGAGAAGGAGGAACTTCCAAACCAATCCGATCAGATCCAATCGGTCATCGTTTCAGATAGTGACCCAAGTATTGAGAATCAGTGGAAGAGACATCGATGAGCCGACTTTCCCACACCAACCCGATCAGCTCGACGGTCACTACTCTTGAAAGTGACCCAATTGTTGAAGATGTGGTGGGAGAGCCACCAAGAGTCAGCTGCAGCCGGAGGAGGTGGAAATGGTGGAAAATGGGCACGTGAGGATGACGAGCAAAATCGTAACCACGAGGAAGTTGATACTGGCGGTGACGAGGAAGAGTGGGCATGTGAAGTTGCAAACATGCCAAAGCCCACTCGGGAAGTGATTGCCCGCCTCAACAATTGAGTACGGATCCCAGAGGAGGACAAATCGAGGACAAAGGTCGAGGTAACATCAATTTTTGTCAACATCCTAATTCAACAAAGTCTTCGTACTTTGGGAATTGAAATTATTTATTTTATTTTGGAGAATAGGATGTTCGACTTGAGCTTAAATTGTGCATTACTTGTCTTCTTTAATGTCCTCTGCTCTTATATGGTTACTATGGATGCTCCGCCGAGATGGTATTCCTGCAGTGAATGACTATGGATAGTCCGTTGTTGTGCGGGTTTACGCCGTGCTCACGATGTTAATCGAGTACTTCGTGGGAGTTACCCACGGTTTTTATTTTCTTTTCTTTCTTTCTCTTTTTGCTTGTTTCGTTGTTCTTTGATCCGTCATTGTCTTTGTGTTAGTTTTGCTCAAAATTGGGAAGAAGGGTTTGCGATTTTCATCGGTGAGATAAAGTCGTGATGCTCCAACTCTACAAACAGCACATAAATGCCGATTATCGGGAAGTATCATCCTCTATGGTCATTTTGAGCTTTTAATGTTTTGAGTAATCGGCGATGTGCTCGGTTTGGTGTGGGATGTTTACTCGATTACGTGTGCTTACCTTATCTATTTGTATGTTTGGTGATGTGCATTTGATATGCATTTGTGCTTATTTCGATTTCTTGTAATCAAGTATCAGATATGCGAGTAAGTTAGATTTTGATTTGTGCTGTTGAACTCGTGGTATTGATCGGACCTTGATGTATTTCTCGCTTATCTTGATGTCATGTGATTAAAGTGCAATGTGAATTCGACTAGATTGTGTGAATTGATTTTAAATCGGTGGTTATCGACGTGATTTGTCCGGCTAATGCTAGGAGTAGTGTTAACAAAGTGTGGTTACCTATATACTGCTTCATTTAAAAAAAATGTGTGAAAAAGTGTAGAAAATAAGGAGAATTAAAACTCCTATGTTGTTGAGATTGTATAAATGGAGGATAGGATTCATCTCTCTTCTCAGTAAATTGAGAAATGGACATGGGAAACCACGTTAGGAGACTCGAGTTCATCGAGAGTTCACCTTCAATATTGTTCCAAAATCATAATACCTTCTATGTTATCAAAGGAAACTTGTTGCTAAAGGTAACCACTTTAGTTAATTCACCTCTAGCGAGAGTTGGGTCTGAGTAAAATAACTTACTCATTTATTTGATATTTTCACAATCTTAGATTAGTTTCATGTTATCTTTGATTTCGTAAACACCAAGTGTGGGGGAAAAGCAATAAGGTTTGATTGATTAGAATAAGAGTAAAGTTGCATGAATTATCTTTCCTACTCTTACTAGTATAGACTTTGCTTGAGGACAAGCAAATAGATAAGTGTGGGGGAGTTGTTTGGTATGATTTTGTGATGATTCTTGGTATTGTTTTATATGTCATTTTCAAATGGTTTGTCCTATTTATCTTTGTTGGTTTGATTAATATTTATTAATTCGGACTTACTGCGTTCGTCTCGATGTTTTGTAGGAAAACGGCAGAAAATAGGATGAATTAGATCTGCCAAGGATCAGATATAATTTAAGATCCTTTCGATAGGAATTCATAGGCGCAAATGGATCGCAATTCGGAGTTCGACGAGAGAGAACAGATCATTTCTTCAAAGTCGCAAGACGCACTCCACGCGCCCGCTCGCCGCGGCGCTGAACACTTCCAATGATTCTCATGAATAATGGAGAAGGAATCAAGGATTTTGTCCTTCATAAGAAGTAAATTACGCTGCGATAGGAGTCGTGGCGAAAACCGTGCGCAAATCGGAGTTCGAAGAAGAAGAACGGGTTAAACAAAAACACTGCAGGCGGTGTCGCGCGCGCGCCTCCCTCGCCGCGCCCAGCCCGCATGGTGAACGCCGGTTCAGGTCCGAGCGCCGGTTCAGATTGAGCTTCGGCGCCATTTCTCTTCAAGGCACGTTCTTCTTGCTTCTCATTCCGGTGGCGCCTCTCTCCTCCAAACGCTGGCCAACTCGGCGCTGGCTCACCCCTTTCGGACTCCGGCGCTCAACTCAAGCGCCGCCTCAACGCTCAAGCCAACTCCCCGCGCTCACCTTAAGCTGGCTCATTTGTGAGACAGAACCTCTTCTCACCCCGCCACCCCTGACCGGCGCTCAAGTTCAATCTGAGAATGATTTATGAGTCTCGCTCAATATGAATCGGCTCATCTTTAATTTATATATATATATATATATATATATATATATATATATATATGTGTGTGTGTGTGTGCGTTAGGTCAAAAAAGGCCGATTTTCTTAGTTCCTTTTCACGCGGCGTTGTCCGCTTTCTTCAGGCGATCTTCAGGAGTTCTTCGGGAATCGACACAAACAGATAAATTCTTAGTTTTAATTGTGTTTTCATTTTCATTCTTCAATAATTTAGATTATCGGCTCATGCTTTGATTCATCTGCTTTGTCGGAATCAATTTCTTTATATTATTGTTTGATGATTTTATCGATTCAATTCATAGTGACGATGGATTGTTTTCATGTTGCTTTAATTTATATCGCTTCGATTTACTCATGTTCTTTGTGATGGATTGATGATTATGATTTATCCGCAATTAGATTTAGATTAGGGCTTGACAAACCCTATGAATAATAGAATTGCATATGCTTTTATTTATCGCTTTTGATTTATGGCTTTATAGTTCTACTAGGGATCGACAACCCCTAGTTTAGATTTATCGCTTTATTAGTTTAGCTTGGGATCGACAACCCCGCCTTAGAATCATTGCTTATTTCTCGTATTTCTATTCTTGCATGTTTCAAACCCTTGTTGGCATTAGAATGTTTAGGATTTAATTGTTTTCAGGCGCAACACCTAACAATGGCCCCGTAAGTTTTCCTTGAGACGACTCGTGTTAACTTATCACGCCACGATTACCTAAATGCGATCATGCGAGTTATTTGAGTGTGTTTTAGCTCGATCATCGGCCACCTCGTGAACAAGGAGGTCTTCTCGCCTCCAAATCCCGGGCAAGCGAGCCACCTATTCGAATTGGGCGATAACGCTATTCGGATGGTCCACCACTAAAGTGGGCGTTGCCACCGGGCGTTAGTGGGAAGACACCCGACAAGCTCGGCCTTCAAGTCCTCGGTCCCCACACGCAGGTCAACAACGCCAAACAAATACATCAATACATAACTTATGACGTACAATATAATTACATTACCTCAGGGAAAGGCCGACGTGCGACTTGGGTACCGACGATCTCACAGTAATCATCGTCGGTGGGAGCGGAAAAACACTTCTCCTTATCGTATGGGAGATGCGTATGGGCGGCGACTCACTGCCTCGGCCCTCTCAGAAGAGGCCTCGGCCACATCCTTCAGTGCCAAGTTGGGGGGCTCAGGATCAGACCTCGATCTCTTCCTCTTCCTCGAAGGAATGAAGTCCACTGTGGAGTTGAAATAAATACAGAGTTAGAACATATAACAATAAATCAATCAAGAGCTGAAGTGAAATAAGGGGGGGCTCACCCTTCACCGGCTCCACCGCGGTAGCAGGATCATAAGGGCTTAGCCCCGTAGCAGCGAGCTCAGCCTCTGAAAAATCTTCATCGACTTGGCCAGCCCTCTGTAAAACCTCCTCCATGCCACCGAAGCTGTCATCGGTGGCTACATCGGCGAGCTTCCCCGTGTTCCAGGCGAACTGGAGGGACTCTTCGAACCTACAAAAGAAGAACTTCTTCTGCCAGTTCGAAATCTTTGACTTCGTTTTTATTTTAAAACGGCGACGAGGTGATAAATAATACCACCCCACGCTAGATTTAAGCTGGAAGAACCTAAGGACAAGCCCTAGGGTGAAAGGAAAATTGTGGTGATAGGCAAACACGCCAAGGCCCGTCAACTGCCGAAAAGAATTTGGTGTTAGTTGGGCAAGAGGTATGCCGAACATTTGTTGAGGTTTGACATATACGGAAGGGAAAGAAAGACGAAGACCGCACCTAAGGCAGTCCTCGTAAACTGTGACAAAACCCTCTGGAGGGACGCTGGCCCTATCATCCGGTCGGGGAGCGATCAACCTAAAAGATTTCGGAATTAAAAATCTAGAGGCAAGTTCTTTTACTACAGGGGATTCTAGATATGAAGGAAAAGAAGAAACCCTACCAAAATCCCTCAAATGAGGGAAACCTACTCTACACACAAAAGGAAGGGGGGGAATCAAGAGTGAAAACTTCTAAAACCGCCGGCGAGTCCGGCGGAGACACTGACACAACACGACCTTCATGGCAGTGAGAATCCTCAGAGGAAGAAGAAGAAGAAGAAGAAGAAGAAGAAGAAGAAGAAGAAGAAGAAGAAGAAGAAGAAGAAGAAGAAGAAGAAGAAGAAGAAGAAGAAGAAGAAGAGGAAGAAGTGATAAACGCACGTTTTACACGTTCATTTATGATATTTAAGGATGATTTTAGATCTATTAAATGCGTTTATGTATCGGACCTTAATGATTATATCTATTTTAGAAGATATCGCTCTTGGGTGTTCCTTTGACGCTTTGTAGGTTTATATGTTGATAAACGAAGCAAGGAACTAAGACGAGCCAAAACCACGCTCGCCCAGCTTCGGCTGACCAGCCCTAGCGGTCGCTAGGCACCAATGAAATGAGAGAGAGAACGTCGCGAGCAAACACGCCCGGCGCCGAGAAGTTATCAGACGATTTCGCGGCCCTGCTAGCGACCGCTAGCTGTGCCGCGAGGCTACCTGGCGAAGCGAGCATCGACGCGAGAGAGGAGCGACGGATGAGGCCTAGCGACCGAGCTAGCGATCACTAGCCACGGTCGCGGGTGGTGGTAGCGCGCAAATTGGGGTTTCCACCCTTATCTATAAACAGGCAATCTCGCGCCTCCTCGCACCCGCACGCGACCCTGCAGAGCTTTTATTCAGTTTTCCTCAGATTTTTGCTTTTCTTTCGCTTCCGTTTAGTTCTAGATTTAATTCTAGCATTGTTCTTCGTTAGTTTTACGTTTTGTCTACGATCCGGAACGTTTTGTCCGATTGTTTTCCTTTGTTTTCCGTTTTTCGCTTGGGATTGGATTCAAGACCAACCATTGTTCATCCAACGCTATTATCCGGGTTTTATGCATTTAATTTCTATTTCTATGGTTAAATCGTATTTTATTCCGCTTATTATGTCCGCTAGATTTCCGCTCTAATCACAGGGTTTGTATGATCGATCCTATATGTTGTGATTCTGTTATCGCTATTTACCTTCCGTGCATTGATTCATGATTCTTGGTGCTTATTTATATGTGTTAATTTCGATCAATCTTGATGCATATCTAGTTGCCGCTAACGACGAATGTATTAATTGTCAATCGATCTTGAATGCATGATCCGAATAAGCCTTGAGTCGTAGCTGAGATAGGATATTCGTAGGAAGCATATTCTTTGTGATCTGTTTGGAGTTGCTTGTTTTCACCTAGAGACATAACAGTAATAGGGAAAACTAGTAATCTACAACCGCAATTGTCATAACAGAAGTTGTCGGTTATATATGTGATCTTCCGTCTTGTCTGGATTAAAATTGGCTAATAGGAACAGGATAAACATACGTTGTGGATAGGATTTATGCATCCCTAGGGTTAGTCTTTCTTATCTATTTTTTTACCATCCGAGTGTTTATTGCTTTATTTTATTTTACGCATGGTTACATACGCTTTGGATTAAATTCAAGCCCTTAAACCTTTCACCCAATTACGTTTCGAATAATGATGAATTATCGCTGAGCTAGCTTCGTGTTTTCAGACATAATCCTCGTGGATACGATATCGCTTACCTTATACTTGCGCGTTTTCGTGTTAGAAAAGTGAGCGATCAAATTTTAGCGCCGTTGTCGGGATTGTTAAGATTGCATAGGAATAATTTGACGATTTGGATTTATTAATTCAAGTTATATATTATATTATTTATTTATTGTTACCTGAGTCAATTCTCTCTTTCTCGTGTAGTTTATCGTACACAAGATCTCGTGGACCTCACGAAATATTATTAGATCCCGAGATCGAAAGCTCTCAAGGAGAAGGGCGAGAGAAGAGACGGTGCAATGGCGGCTAATCCACGTAATCAGGGGCATTCCTCCCGAGCAAGCCGCACGCATGTTAGCCGATTTCAGAGATCTGCAGCGCCAGATGGCGAATATGGGACCTCGTCCCTACCCCGTAGACGCGATCATTGAATTTTATGCACCGACCTCCCTTGAAGCAGCCCAAGGAGGCGGATGGGGCCCGACGTGGATGCAAACAATTTTGAGTCAAGCCGCCCCGATCAAGATGGTCCAAGGAGGCGGTTTGGGGTGAGTCATCAAGACCTTTCTCGATATTTACGACACCATCAAATGTAATGGGGTGCCACAAGACACGATCCGGACAAGATGTTGGGTTTCTCATTGCCCACGTGAAAGATTGGTTCAAGAGTTTGGACCGAATGGCATCGACACTTGAGGAAACTTTATAGAAGTTTCTCTCGAAATATTTTCCGCCGCGAAAGCCTTGAAGATCATCGCGAAATCTCCCATTTTGCTAAAACCACGACGAATCTCTATTCGAGGCATGGAGAGATTCAGAGGTCTATTGAGGTGATGCCCACGGCATGGATTCTCCAAGGAGCAGCAGATCACGCAGCTTACAGGTGACCGACGTTTGCATAGCGAAGAGCATAGTGGACGACGGCAGGGACTGTTCTTTGAACCGACAAGTGAGCGAGGCGAGCGCATTTTAGAGAGATAGTCGCCAGCAATGCTATCAATGGTCGACGGAGAGGACGCCGATGGTTAAGGCAAATGGCCGTAGAGGTAGACTCGAGATATGACGAACTAATGAAGAAATTACCTCTCAAGAGTCGATCGAAACGGAGGACGCCAATTTCATCAATCAAAAGAACCGCCCCTGGGACAATCCGAGCATACCATCCGAATAATGAAATCATCCAAATTTCTCGTATGCCAACCCCAACAACTTCCAACAACCTCCAAACCGGCTTCACGGTGCAGAATGGTATGTAATAACCGAAAAATTTAAAACTTTTATTAGTGATGTTTCAATCACTTAGTTGTGGTTCTTAGACCTTAATTATGTTTAAGAAAACCAATGAAATGAATTAGAATCGATTCGAGATCGAATACTAAAGAAATCAAAATCGATAACTAGTCCCACTGGGATCGTGGTTTTTCGAGTAGCCCGAACATAGAATGAAAGATCGAGAATGAATCTCCACGAACGGATTTCATTTTAGAATCCTCACGAAAACATGTGAGAATGCGAAGAATGAGAATTTTCGAGCATACTTGCGGGCGATCTTTAAAACACTATTTACGAGCCAAACAACTTCCATCTGTGCAGATCGTAATAAATGATGATAACAACCAAAATCATGAAGGAATAATTTATTATGAATTTAGAATTTATAAGAATCAATTTCGAAAGGAATTCTCAAGAACTTAACCGAACGCCGGTAAAATATACTGGAAAACCCTAAATTGATCCGAACGACCCAAAACTCGAACCGAGGGTCTAAATCAATAAAATATGCTTTATAAGACTCAAATTATTTATGAAAGCTCAAAAATTCAATAGAATTTTGAATGAGCATATTTTTAATCGCCGAACGCCGTTTTTCCGAGATAACTCGGAATTGACTTATCGAACGACGTCCGAACTTCGTGAAATTTTTATGAAAATTAAAATAAGTCTTTTGGATATTTAATAAGATAGAACCTTAAGGTTCCGAGAAATCGATCGAAAGTGCGTTAAAACTTAAAGAGTCGGTATTAACATACCAAAACGGGTAATTTGACCAATCCACCTCTCAACTACCACCAAGACCTTACCAAAATGGGAAATGACAGCTCTAAGGTCTGCAATAACAAGGGAGAAACGTTCATGGTCAGACCTCATTCACCCTTTTACATTTTGCACTCATTTTCAAATTTCTCTCTACATTATTCAAACTCTCAACACTAAATCCTCCCTCCCCAACCTCTCCCACACTCAAATAATCCTTATAAGACCATAGGAAGGTATTATTCATCATCCTCTTCCATCCTAATGGAGTGCAATTTTTATTTTGAATTTTTGGGTTTAAAAACCCTAGTTTGCTCCTCATTTATTTTCGTGACTTTAGAGCCTTCAAATGCTCTTAAGACATGAATGAAAAATTTTATAATAATGTTCTAAGGCTACTTTAAAAATTTCATAATTTTGGAGCATGTTTATATTTTTCGATTTATGCTTTATTTATTTTTAAATATGTTAAAGCATGATTTTGTGAATGTTATTTGATATTGTTACTTGCTAATGTGTTATAAGCATGTATAATAAATATTATAATTTTCTCGTAATTTTGGAATTTTTTTAAGAAAAGCCATGAGTTATTGGCTTTATTTAAGCCTTGATTTTAATTATTTTTTTTTGTGGAAAATAGTTGAGATATGGTGTTTAATATATGATGTGAACATCATATATAAATCTTGGGATTTTTGAAACACATCTCCTATTTATTCTTGAAATGGCCGAATACTATATATATATATATATATATATTTGTTGTTTGATTTTTGGTTGAGGAAAATAGTTGAGATATGGTGTTTAGGGTATGATATGAACATCATACATTAACCTTGAATTTATTCAAACACATCTCCTATTTTTTTTAAAGAAACCGTGGCTTATATATATATATGTAGTTATTTATTTGATTTTTATTGTTGAAAATAATAGGATATGTAATATTATGAATATTGGTTAATGTTTGGTGTTAATATTACATGCTATTACATATATAACCGTGTTGTGCAAGATTGGGAATTTTTGAAAAAAATATATATATATATATATATATATATATATATATATATATATATATATATATATATATATATATATATATATATATATATTCTTAGAATTACCGAAAATGTTTAAGGATGCAAAGCATGGTTTTAAAATTTTAATGCATGATATGAGGTGATATTTCATGTTTAGTATATAGTATAAGCATGAAATAATTTTTGTGGAATTTATCAACACCAAAGCTTGTTGATTTGAAATTACCGAAAGTTTTAAGAATTTTAACCTATGGTTTAAATTTTATATGATGATATTGAGTTGATAATTAAATTTATAGTATGATAGGAGTATAACATGATTTATTTAGAATTTATGGATACATATGCTAATTGTTGCTAATTATCGAAAACGTAACAAAATGGCTAAGTATGAGTTCGATTCTAATGTTAAATGATGCTATGATAGTTAATTATAAACTTAGAATGAGTGGTTGTGATTAGGGTGGATGAATGGAACACTTATGCACACTTACACAATGGTTGTGTATTACATTAGAAATTAGGGTTTTCTAATGCTTAGTATAGTTTATGTTGTGTATGGTTTTGTTGATGTTGAATGTTTATGTTTATGTTGAACCGACAAACCAAAACCCCGAACGTAAACAACATAATACTATATGAACAAGAATCCAAAAGAAATCAACCAATTTCGATAACTTAAGACGGAATAAACGAGAATCGAAGTTATACACAAATTAGGGTTTTTATTAATGAAAGGATACTCAAACGTGAGTTCCTACGTTAGAAAAACCAAAAGTCGAGCTACAACGTTAATATTCAATAACGACAACTCAATACGATATTAGTCGGTAAACACAACTCGATAATGAATAACGATTATAAGACATATGTAACCTCCGTGAGTTAAGTTAAATAGACAATGTCGTAATAATGTAAGCAACGATTCGAACATAAGATGTCAATCCTTATGTCTCAAAAGCCGAGTTAATATTCCCAAGTACTCCATTTATTCTTAAGTACTAATTACTTACATGATAGATATGTCCACTGATTTGTAAGTCAATATTCCTCTTTAATTATCGTGCTAATACGACAAGTCGTCAACATAACCTACTAGACGTAACTATAATTGTTAAGTCTAGTTAGTGGCTTGAGAATATCCTAATTTACCAATCATAATTTGATTATCGATAACCTATAACGTAATAACGTTATAATAAAACTAAGGTTAAGAGTCAAGGATAGACTCGAATATGTGATTCATAATCGACGCTCACCTATGAACGACGAGGTAATATAGCTTGAGAATTGAGAATGTAAGATAATAGAAATTATCTTAAAACAATCACATAAAATCATAAAGAGACCCTAATTGGGAACATTAAAGTCGTAATTTATAGCGACCATCGATCGATAGAAAGAACCTAAGAACGGCTATTTTCTTATGAAGGGTTCGATCGGGCGTGTTCTTTGAGGAAGGATACTCACCCCGCTCATTTAGAACCACTAAGCTTTGATTAGCGGTGGGCTTTTTGAAACGAAATGTTATGCATATCTCAAAGCATGTTTTACAAAGCTTTATGAAATATTATCACATGAAATGTTATCGACCGCCAAATGTTTATGTTTTGTTGTTATCCTATCCGAGATTGGTATATCAATGTGGAATGATGAATGTGTTGGTCCACCAATGTTAAAAAGGGTATCGATCGATCCGACTTAGTTAAGTACTAACTCGGATTGTGTACACGATGCGATTGTGTGTTAAGGTTAGCTACCTCGACGGTCACGGCGACTATGTGTAGGTGGCCACCCATAGCGCGTGACGAATGAATGAATGATCGATATGGAAACAACGTGAATGAAATAGTTCGGCCGAACGCTTTTGGAAAACGATAAAATATTTGATAGTGAGTCTTTAACTAAAATCCTCGCGCTATGTGCAGGCGATTAATAACTTTTGACAAAGAAAATGTTTTGGCAACGAGTCCACCGAGTACTTTGTACTTAGCCCCGCATTTCGTTTTTGACGTGTAGGTTGAGCAAGGATCGACGATGGGTGCGAGGTGGTGCGAGTAGCGGCTATTTTTGATGCTTAATTAGAAAGGTTTTAGTAACCTGGGCATGCATCGTCATATGTATGTCCACACGCTTAATTGTCGCCTAACTCGATATTATTAATGTTTTGATTATAATTGCTTATTTCAGTATTGAATTGGAGGTCGTACTCGTACTTTAAATTCTCGCCTCGATTGGGTTATGTTGAACCTCAACCCTTTTGACAAGTCCTTCGACGACTTGAGTTGGTATCGATGGTTTATCCCTTTAACCTATGCGCTATTAAGTAGTTGATTGGTTGATTGCCTTGATTAGCTATGTTTATTTCCACGCTTTATCATACGGTGACGATCCATATGATCCTTACTTCATTGGAAAGTCGGGTCGTCACAAGATGATCCAAGAGACGAAGAAGCCAAGTCTAGAGGACATGATGCAGCGATTGGTTGTAAGCAACCAACAATTGGCGACGAACCGTAATTCGCTTATAAACAACACCGCGTAAGATAAATCATTTGAGTCCACCGTGACGGCTATGGAAAGCATATGAAGATGTTGGAAAATCGATTGGTCAAGTAGCCGTACAGCTTGAACGCACCTACAAAGACGGGCCAATTTCCGAGTAACACGGAGGTGAACCCGAAAATCAATGTTTCGCCATCCGGACGAGGAGTGGACAAGCTTACCGAGCCATACGGACAAGAAAGTAAACGGAGGCGAACTTCGATCGAAGCTCATGATCATGAGCCCAATCGCGAGGAATCCCGAGTTCTCCCACGAAGCTCGCTGATGAGCACGCGCCCGCGAGCCCCGACCGCGAGCCATCGATTGTGCGCGCCCCAGTTGTTAGCGGCGACCCATACCGCAAGCTCGAACGCGAAGAAGGATTGCAGCGCAGAGCAGACGCCTCGCGACCGCCCTTGATCGCGAGGTCAACCGCCAAGAGCCTCAAAATCCATTCTCGCATTACACTCCTCCGGTCCCATTTCCGAGTCGACTAGTCAAGTCGAAATATGACGAGGAAATTGCTCGCTTCAAAGAGATTTTTCAAAAGTGAGATCAATTTACCTCTTTCAAGACTACGAAACATGCCGGATACATGAAATTTTTAAAGACGCGCTGCAAGGAAGAAGAAATTGGGGAAATTTGAAATAATTACCCTATCAGAAGAATGCAAAGGTCGCCTTGTAGATAAGCTCCTCTAAAGCGTATGATCCCGCAATTTTACGTTAGAATGCGAGATCGTCGAGCATACTTTTCCAAATGTGTTGTGCGACTTGGGACGAGCATCAACTGATGCCTTTGAACGTATTCAACCGATCGCACCTAGGAAAGATGAAGCCACGAAGATATCATCGATGATGGCCGATGTGTCACCACATATCCTAAAGGTATCGTCAAGATGTGTTGGTAAGAATTAGGGACTTTGTTTTTCCCGCCGATTTTGTGATTTTAGATATTCACGAATTCAAACAACAACCGCTAATCCTGGCAAGACCTTTTCTAGCAACCGGTCGTGCTTTGATTGATGCGGGAAGGTAATCTCACGCTTCGTGTTAACGATGAGGAGCTCAAGATTTCCATATATGACGCCATCAAGCAACACGACGGTGAACAATGGGAAGATTGCTACTCGATCACGACTGCTGCTGCCGCACACGTCGCGCGCTTAGAGAGTACTTGCCCAAGCGACGGGCATGATGCAAGGAAGAAGTGGACTCGGCATAAAAATCCGAGTGACTCGTTAAAGCTTTGTGGAAGCAATTGTTGTGCAAATTGGTGGTCTGTTATCAATGCCAAGTACAAGGGCAAATTGAAGTTTGGAAAGAGCACAATTGCCAAATCGCTGATTGATAAGAGGTAACGCCGAGCTAGCGACGATAAATCCAAAGACGGTTGGGAGGTAACCCAACATTTTACGTGCTTTATGTCTTTTGTTTTGTTTTTCTTGTTTTCGTTGTTTTCATGTGTCTTGTTTGTTTTTAAGTCCTAATGTATATCATCAATGGCGAGGATTCTATCGATCACGGAGTAAGCGCAACATATGAGGTACGGTCCTCCCAATCACTCTCTTCGCAAACATTATCGCCTCCATTGCACAATCGCTGACAATAAGTTTGGGGGAGTGGTCGAGTGTGATATGATTGAGAGTCCTTGTTATGTTTTGCGTTGTTTTGTTAAGTTATTATATGTTGGGGCTTTGCCGGGTCTTTTCTGCATCTTTTCGTGTTGTGTCTCGTCGATCAACGAGTTAAGTGAAGTGTGTTAATCCATGTGGTCAATGACGATAGAAATTTTTGTGAAATTTAATGATAATGCACATGATATGTTAGAAAATGACGCATGAATGACGCGAGATTGCTTGTGCTCGTTGTTTTCACCATTTGCTTATCCTGTGAGACTTGAGCTTCACCGTATACATATCTTGATACAGCTTATTAATTGTGTGATATCATGCATGTGATTATCTTCTAGAACTTGCCGTTTTTACGTTCGAGACCGCAATATGTGTTTTCAATTTGGAAAGGATAAAAGACCATCTTTGTTAACCACATATTCACCCAAACACTAACCCGCTGATATATACCATTTGTCGCCTTCTTCGAGCCTTTATTAGACTTATTCTTTCGATTAACCGGATGATAGGAGGTGAGGATGGATATGGGAATCAAAAGGGTTGAAATTTTGATGAAGTTATGACGAGGAAAAATTATTATTGGAGTAAGACATCTATGGTGAAGATTAGTACCTTTATTGTCAATGATAAACCCTATAAGCTCTAGAAAAGAAAAAAAATGATAAGTTCACTATGTGTGTTGAGCATAAAGGGTCTTTAATCAAAGTATAGGTACCTTCTGTGGCATAAAACGTTGATTTAGCACGTTGGGAAAGAAGAGGAAAATGGACAAAGTCCATATGTGTCGAAAAGTATAAATGGGGTGCTTGGAATATTTTGAGTCACTTAGCCATATATTACCCTACCTTAACCAATGTGCCTACATTATAACCTATGAAAAGACATTTTTATCATAATTTGAACACATTTGACGGTGGAGACATTAGAGAAATGGCAAGCCTATGGTAAGACGTTGCATTGCATCGATCCGTGAGTGTATACACGCCCTTAATTTCTTTATGAGTTTGAGTGTATCCTCTATATTTTACACACATGCCGTTGTGAGGTTGAATTAAATGAGTTTTGCCTTCAATTGTTGTTTGTGATGAGTTGACTAATGTCGTCATGTGCGCTAAATCTTTTTGAGCGTTGAGATATTTCCGAGGCTTATATTGGTTATCCTCTTTGCTACACTCGTTGATCTTTCGTTTGTCTTTCTCGCTCGCTTTTATTTGAGGACAAACAATGCTTTAAGTTTGGGGTGTGATAAACGCACGCTTTACACGTTCATTTATGATATTTAAGGATGATTTTAGATCTATTAAATGTGTTTATGTATCGAACCTTAATGATTATATCTATTTTAGAAGATATCGCCTGGGTGTTCCGCTGACGTTTTGTAGGTTTATATGTTGATAAACGAAGCAAGGAACGAAGACGAGCCAAAACCACGCTCGCCCGGGCCTCCCGGCGACCAGCCTAGCGGTCGCTAGTCGGGCAACAGGCACCCAAATGAGCGCCTGAGAGAGAGAGATCGCGTCGCGAGCAAACACGCCCGGTGTTTATCAGACGATTCTCGCGCCCGCTAGCGATCGCTAGCCGTGTCCGCGAGGCTACCTGGCGAGCGCGAGCATCGACGCGAGAGAAAGGGAGCGCAGGATGAGGCCTAGCGATCGAGCTAGCGATCATAGCCACTGTCATGGCGAGGCGCAGGGCGCAGCAAATTGTGGTTTCCACCCTTATCTATAACAGGCATCTCCCTCGCGCCTCCTCGCACCCGCACGACCCCGCAGAGCTTTTATTCGCTTTTTCCTCAGATTTTTGCTTTTCTTTCGCCTGCTTAGTTCTAGATTTAATTCTAGCATTGTTCTTCATTAGTTTTACGTTTTGTCTACGATCCTAACGCTTTGTCCGATCGCTTTCCTTTGTTTTCCGTTTTTGGGATTGGATTCAAGACCAACCATTGTTCATCCAACGCTATTATCCGGTTTTATGCATTTAATTTCTATTTCTATGGTTAAATCGTATTTTATTCCGCTTATTATGTCCGCTAGATTTCGCTCTAATCCACAGGGTTTGTATGATCCGATCCTATATGTTGTGATTCCCGTTATCGCTATCGACCTTCCGCATCGATTCATGATTCTTGGTGCTTATTTATATGTGTTAATTTCGATCAATCTTGATGCATATCTAGTTGCCGCTAACGACGAATCGTATTAATTGTCAATCGATCTTGAATGCACGATACGAATAAGCCTTGAGTCGTGAAGCCGAGATAGATATTCGTAGGAAGCATATTCTTTGTGATCTGTTTGGAGTTGCTTGTTTTCACCTAGAGACGAATAAATAATAGGGAAAACTAGTAATCTACAACCGCAATTGTCATAATGAAGTTGCTTGCTATATATGTGATCTTCCGTCTTGTCGGATTAAAATTGGCTAATAGGAACAGGATAAACATACGTTGTGGATAGGATTTACGCATCCCTGGGTTAGTCTTTCTTATCTGCTTTTTTTTACCATCCGAGTGTTTATTGCTTTATTTTATTTTTCGCATGGTTACATCCGCTTTGATTAAATTCAAGCCCTTAAACCTTTCACCCAATTTCGTGTCAATAATGATGAATTATCGCTGAGCTAGCTTCGTGTTTTCAGTATTACAATCCACGTGGATACGATACCGCTTACCTTATACTTGCATGCGTTTTTGTTAGAAAAGTGATACTACAGTAGGGCGACAATGGAGAAGAAGAAGAAGAAGAAGAAGAAGAAGAAGAAGAAGAAGAAGCCATCAATAACTTACTTGTTTTATGTGGAATCTCGAAGAAGATGGCACCGACATCAGAGGACGATAATGGCGGAAATTCCTTAAAATCGTTGTTTTCGTGAGACAAAGAGCTTTTTCAGTTTGAAAATTGAGGCGGATAAAGTGAAATGGGAAAAGGCGACAGGAAGTTATTCCCCAACGCACTTTATAGGGACTCCAACCGCCGCACGATTAAATGAATGTGACGTGTTTCGATTCGACATCGGCATGGCATCCCGTGTTCGGCCTCGCACGACGTTACATATTCAACCCGCCTGCAAGCGTGATCCGACCCGGCAAGACGACACGATCCGAGCTCGACAGGCACAAGTATTCGACCTCGGTAGGGGATTTAGTATTCGACCTCGACATGGCGATGATAATTTAACCTCGGTAGGGCGACGAGTATTCGACTTCGGCCAATTTACGGCCAAGTGACATACAACTTCGGCAGAACTGTACGAGCTCGACTTCGCCGGACTACGAATTTCAACGAGGCGATGTCAGAATCACTCTCCCTAATCCATCACAACCTCACTTCTACGTCTTTTTGGAGGGGGGGATGTGATAGGATACAGCCCAACTACTAGGCCCAAGCATCGGGCCCAATATAAATGGGCCCAGACATTAAGCTCGGCCCACGCGAGTTCGACCCAAGAAGAATCCTAAACCAACTACAATTCAAATCACAAGTGGAGACGCAGAAGATTCGGATGCATATCTAAAAGAATCCTTATGAGAGAAGACTTCAGACAGAGTTGAACTCATCATGAATATGTATAAATAGAAGCTAGATTAGACGAAGGAAGATCATCTACACTATTTGTAACCGCTTCTTACACACTCAAATACACATACACTCTCTTGCTCCGTGGACGTAGATCTAATTTAAAGATCGAACCATGTTAACTCCTCGTGTTCTTTATTGCATTTATTATCTTACAAAAACCAGATCGATTAGATATCTTCTTACGTAAGAGAAGGAGCTTATTCGAGATTTCGAGAAGCTCAGCTTGGAAGTGATTCATCCACCGGAATCAGTACAAGGTTTCATCGCAGCTCTGACAGCTGAACCGGACCTGAGAGAAGCGATCGTGAGCGCGCAACAAGGAGATGAATTCCTGGAAATGATGCGTTTGAAAGCGAGGCTAGAAGATAGCAACGGTTTCACGGAAGCGAAGGACAACGCGCTATTATTCCGAGGAAGGTTATGTCTGCCACTCAATAAGGAATTGAGAGATAAGATCATGAGTGAAGCTCATGAGACACCATATACAGCTCATCCAAGAAGCACCAAAATGTATAGAGACCTTAAAAGGAACTTTTGGTGGGAAGGGATGAAAAGGACGAGTCAGATTTGTGGAATGTTGTTCGCTTGTCGCAAGTGAAAGCAGTGCATCAACGTCCGTCAGTTTGTTGCAACCGCTACCAATCCCAGAGTGGAAATGGGAGCATATCGGTATGGATTTTGTGGTGAGTTTTCCAAGCTCAACCAAAACTGCTTCCAGTATAAAAATCCAACAATCTCCCATCCAACAAGAATGCTATATATAATTAATGGACGTGCGATATCTTAAATACGGGGATTCGTAAGTCTAAGTGCAGGCCCGACTCAACTTTGGAAATAAAGGGCGTCAACATTTATTCTCTAGTAGAATGAATAAATGTTTATGAATTAATTTATGTCCTGGGTTGAGCATAAGATAATTAATTCATTTTAGGCTCATCTTTATACCTTGCATTTGATCCATGAGCTGGCTTATCAAGGTCTGTTACTGCCTAAATTTTGTCAACCCCTATAAGAGTCTCACTGAGATTCTATTCTGATTTATGTATCTCCTATATCTAGATAGATATTATCTGATATTATTAGATATCAAGAGATAATTATTCTAGATACTTCGTTCCTTGAATATCGCCCTGATTGGACTATATTTGAACGTTGAACCTTTTGAGCAAGTCCTTCGGTGATTTGAGTTTTTATTAAAATAGCTTATTCCTTTCAGTCTATGCATTTATTCATAGTTGATTGGTTAATCGTATTGGTTTAGTTATGTGTATATCCGCTGCATTATCATACCAGTGGTGATCCGTTAAATCCGTATTTCTTTGAAAAGTCGGGTCGTTACAAAGTGGTATCAGAGCATTGTTCGCTCTGAACCCTAGAAACCCTTTCCTTGAATCTTAAGTTGAAAATTGAGTCTTAAAACTGTTGGTATTTGACTACCACTGCACTGCACTCCATCGTCGTCCTGCTCAACGAGGAAGAAGGTAATAATTTCAACTGAAAGTTGTTTTGAAATGATGGAAGTTTATGAAATATGAAATGGACTTACAAAAGTCGCATTGTTTTGAAGGTTGAAATATGTTTTAAAGGAGAAAAGTCTCAAAATTTAAAATGGAGTTGTTGTTTTCAAGGATTTTAAAAAAAAATGATATGAGAATACTTGTTTATCGCAATATATGTTATGAGTTGTGTTTACTCCTATTTGCAAAGCATGCTAGAGGCATAATGTAAATGAGTATGTTTCCCTATGAGAACATAGACTTTGAAGACGCATGATCCTTAATGCGCCGAACTTAGTATGAGTACCCGATTGAACGGAACACTAAGGAAGAACGAGAACATAGAAATTATAAGAATCCCAATATGAACGGATCTGAGGATGACAATGCGACGAGTCTATGATGATGAGGCGATTACTTAACTGGAGGTTCGTACTGCTATGAATCCCAACCTCTTTATGTGAAGGAATTCCGAACACCATACGTGCTATCTTTCTCGTAGCGATAACGAAAAATCAAGTATAACGTTATCAAAGTATGAAAAGAAATATCGAATTGTAAGTATTGAAAGAACACATATGATCGATGTTATAATATGAATAGAAATAAGGAATTCAGAACCCAATGAGTTATGGTGACCACTTAACCTTACTCAAATGCTAGACATTGAAAGTTGTTCTACCATAAGAGACCATACAATCTCTTCCCGAAGACCAAACCATGAAAGTAGTTTCATAAGAACTTAGGAATATAGGATATAAGATTATGGTTCGGACAATTTTTACGACTAGACGCCTCTTATCCTATAGAGCCCCACACAAGGAGGTTGTACGTTCCTACCGTTCCTACTAGATATGCCAAGGAGACAACATCGGCAAGTTCTTTGCTCACTTCATGCATCACTGGGCTGCTGTACATGCCGTGGTACATCATACTATGACGATATACTTCGATTGATTGCAAGACTGCCACCCAAAACAGGGGTATACACGCGAGATATCATCTGAATACATATATCGTCGCCAAGAGAGATTCAATCTTGAGGTAGACTTACCTCGTTCCATCAGCCACCTAAACTACGTATTCATGGTATACGGAGCTGCACCTTGTGGACGTATCTCCCTGAGCGAGAATACACCTAGCGTGATGAGATTTCCGAGTGGGTTTATCCGGAGGTGCCTCACTTGGCATCTGATGGACTTGTGTTCTTGCCTGGTAGTGCCAGGAACATGTTCGAGGCGAGACTTCCAGTGGCCGACAGCTCACATTTTTCGGTCCTACCACCAGTAGGATTTGAGCCCTGTCATTAATAACTCAGACCATCACCACCGATCATTCTATGTCAGCATCCACCTCTATCTACCGGAGCTCTCCTAACCCAGTTGTCGTGGCTCCCACACTTGATGCTGAGGTCAAAGACCCTGAGGATGACCTGCCAACTGACGATGAGATGGTAGGAGTAGATAGTACCCATACATTCGGTTCTAACTCCGACACAATTAGCATAGTGTTTGTCAATATACCTTTGTATATCATTTGATGCATGCGGAAACGATGAGTCGTTCCGACATGAACCTTTATTCTGATGACCACGGTAGCGTTTAGATTTCTGCACGCATCGTGACTAAGTACACTGAGTGATGCTGATATTAATTTTCGGAGTATCATACTCCGTACTTGGCCTTTTGTGTATCGTAAAAGTAATGATAAAAGTCCTCGTATAGACATTTGATTTGATATGATGATAGCTCCCGAGAGCTTTGGTTTTGAGGTTGTGTGTGGTATTCGATGACGTACTAGATTTATGTTTATGATTATATATACATACCGCGCTAATACATTTATGATCCTGATGGATGGCATAAGAAGATATTTGATTGCGTATATTTAAGAAGGATTGAGGAGCCATTAATCCGCCAATTTTTTAACGGGACTGGAAATCTCGTGGATACGGAATTATGGATTCGTACGCTAGAACGAATCTTTAAATTCCTTCACTGCACCTCTTAAGAACGCTTGTCATGCGTTGCTTTGAAAATGACTAGTGCCGCCGATTTCTGGTGAGAGGCGAAGAGAAAGACCTTATATGAAGAGGATCTGGAAGCTTACACATGGGAAGAATTTAAGGAGGAAGTGTATGGGGAATACATTCCTACGAGTTATCGGAAGAGAAAAGAACACAAGTTCTACAATCTGCGACAGGGAATGACCATCCCAATGTACCAACCAAGTCCAACCAGTTCGCGCTATCCAATCTCAACCACTTCAGCAACATCTCTCGGTCCGGTACTACCAGCCGAATCAGCGACCATATCAATCACGGCGACAATGACAACAACGATGGTGACAGCCGCCACAGCAATACCGACAACCCCAACAACAACAGCAGGAGCAGCAACCGCAGCCACAACAACAACAGAAGCAACAACCGCAACAACTACAACAACAGTAACAACAGCAACCACCACCGCAAGCCAGGACCTACGCCCTCCACCAAGAAAAGGAATTCCCGCAGAAGCCGTCAAGGAACCAAGGAAACTTGGCAGGTATGGGAACACTCCTCAAATTGCCTGTTATCCTACTGTTTGATACTGGCACCTCACATTCTTTTATTGTTGAAGTATGCATAGAGAACTTAGGATTAGATCCTAAACGCGCTGAACAAATCATGAGAATATCTTCTCCAGTAGGAGGTATAAGAACGGTGACCCATATATGCTCGAACCTAGAACTTGGACTAGGCTCACTTAAGGTCATGGAAGATGGATGATCCGATCGTAAGATTTTATCTCGATGTTTTTCCAGACAAACTACCGGGATTACCGTTAAACCGACAGACTGAGTTCAAGATTGATATCGAACCAGGTTCCGCACCTGTGTCGAAGGCCCCATACCGAATGACGCCAAAAGAATTTGAAAAATTAAAAATCCAGCTACAAGAATTCTTAGACCTAAGTTTCATTAGACCTAGTGTGTCTCCATGGGGAGCACCTGTCGTTTTCGTGAAAAAGAAGGATGGTACTTTGAGAATGTGCATAGACTATCGAGAGTTAAACAAGATAACTCTTAAGAATAAGTATCCTTTGCCCCGAATTGACGATCTGTTTGATCAACTTAAGGGAGCAGGAGTCTTTTCGAAGATAGACTTAAAGTCTGGATACCATCAGCTAAGGATTAGACCAGAGGATGTACCTAAACCGGCTTTTCGTACAACGTATGGTCATTTTAAATTCATCGTTATGCCCTTTGGACTTACAAATGCCCCAGCGGTATTTATAGATATCATGAATATGGTATTTCATCCATACTTAGACAAATTTATCTTAGTATTCATAGACGATATCCTAATATACTCCAGGAATAACCAAGAACACAAAGAGCACTTGAGAACTGTGTTGCAAACATTGAGGCAAGAGCAACTATTTGCCAAGTTTAGCAAGTGTGAGTTTTGGTTAGACAAAGTGACATTCTTAGGTCACATCGTGTCCACCGAGGGAATCAAAGTAGACCCCTCGAAGATCGATACAATTCGAGAAAGGGAATCACCAAAGAACCCGAACAAAATTCGGAGTTTTTTAAGGCTTGCCGGCTATTATCGAAGATTTATCGAAGGATTTTCAACGATAGTCCGACCCATGACCCAATTGTTAAGAAAAGGAATCAAGTACACTTGGACCGCCGAGTGTGAGGCTAGTTTCCAGAGATTGAAGGAGTTACTAACAACAGCACATGTACTCGCAGTACTCGAAGCAGATAAAGAATACACAATCTACACGGACGCTTCAAAGAATGGACTAGGATATGTTCGGATGCAAGAAGGTAAAGTTATTGTTTATGCGTCAAGGCAATTACGCCTACACGAGTTGAACTATCCTACGCATGATCCGAATTAGCAGCGGTCGTACATGCCTTAAAGATTTGGAGACGCCATCTCTATGGAGTAAGATGTGAGATCTACACTGACCATAAAAGCCTGAAGTATTTATTTGAACAAAGAGATCTTAACATGAGGCGATGTAGATGGTTAGAATTGGTGAAGGATTACGGCTGTGGTATGAATTACCATTCAGACAAGGCTAATGTTGGAGCCGATGCTCTGAGTTGCAAACCCCACTTTAGCTTGGGATACCTCCCCAGTCATGAGGAGATGCTTATAAAGGAATTTCAAAGGATGAACATCGAAGTTATAGAGCTATCCGAGACGATAGAAGGTTGTATTGCAACGTTGATTGCAACCCCAAATTTAAAACCCCGAATCTTAGAAGCCATGAGATTTCTTACATTGTGCACCGGAAACACCAAAATATATCGAGATCTCAAAGAGAAATTTTGGTGGGATGGAATGAAGCGAGATGTAGCTTCATTCGTAGAACGTGTTTGACGTGTCAACAAGTGAAAACACTCCACCAACGACCGTATGGAACCCTACAACCGCTGAACATACCAGAATGGAAATGGGAGAATATAGCCATGGATTTTATTTCCGGGCTATCCAAATCACAAAAAGAAAATATGGCTATTTGGGTCATCATCAATCATTTGACCAAGAACGCTTATATTTTTATCGATCCCAATAGCATATGGATCAAACATATTAACATAGTTGTACGTTTGAGAAATCATACGTTTGTATGGAGTTCCAAGGACTATCATGTCTGATAGAGATTCAAAAATTACATCCAGATTATCGACAAGCTTACAAAGGAATTGGAAACTAGATTGCATTCAGTACCGCGTTTCATCCACAAACTTAACTTGAGCTCAACACAAATGAGCTAGAATTTGAAGAAACTCGAACCTATCGAAATTATTCGAATTGAGTTTTGAGAAACTGTAATACCCGAGAAATTTAAAACTTCGATTATTAATTTCTATAGCTAAATCGATATTTGAGTTTAAAGCGATTATTAAAAATTTATATCGTCGACGTTTCAACTATATTTTCGAACGAGAAAATTTAAACGAATGTCAGTAAACGAATACAGTGATAAACCGAACCAGATATTTTATACTAGATAAATTATCTAGTCAAACCACATCATTTTATATTCTCCAATATTCTCCACTTTTTCCCTACACAATCATTCTTTCAAACTTCATCATTTTCACTAAGCATCCTATGGAAACTTTAATGCAACATCCCTATTTTTTTTTCTTTTCCTCTCATGTGTAATTAACCCACTCAAATCATTCTTCATCACTATCAATCTCCACAACAAAAGAAAGAATGAGACGACAACAAGCTAAGGTAAATTCATTCCCTCCTCAACCTCTCTCTGATTTCATTTGTTTATCAAATTTACTCAACATCAACAACCTATTTTTGTTCTCAACAAATTTCAGAAAAACTGCAACAATCCTCATTCAACAAAATCACGACAGAAGCTTCGTACAGGTTCTATATCACTCAATTCCATCCAACTACCATTTAATGCATTAAACTTCTATGAGAAATTATAGTAGCAAGATTATGCATGTTCATAACAATAAATACGATCCGCTTAGCTTGTAGCTAACTCAGTTAATCAACACAGAATCCATAAACAACCTCTGCACAATCTTTCGAACATGGAAAGTAGAAGCTACAAAACTTAGTAAACATATTCGAATGTACACATTTTGTTAAGTCTGTACCGAACCACAAAGACTCGGCTATCGGTCATCGGTAGTGGCCAAAGTTGAGGCGGCACAATAGGTGACGGCGAAGCTCTACACACGACGGCTTTGCACAACCACACGGCGACGCCAAGCACCTCGACAGGACCTCCCCGGAACCCAGCGACGGTGGAAAATCTGAAAACAAAGACAAAGGTGTGAGATTGAGAGAGAGATATGACAGTGCGCGTGTGTGCGTGAGTGAACGACAGTAGCGGCGCTCGCTGGATCTGGACGCCACACGAAGGCTGGAGACGAGCACTACGGGCGAGGCTACGGATCTGTGCGTGTGCAACGTACAGCGAGATCGAGATTAGACGACGACGTCATGACGGCGTGACGACGACCGAGGCTGACGCGACACTCTTAGCCGGACTTTGAGAGATGGCGCGCCTTCACCGGCGAGATGAATGGAGAGAACAGAGAGAGATCTACGTTTGTGTGCGTCGATTCACATCGAGAGAGAAGAGCGAAGCGATGAGGATGCGGTAGCGTCGTGGCTCACCACCGATGACGTGCCCGACCAGAGACGATGGTGGTCGCGATGGCGACGTAGCTCGCCGATCGGTGACGTGCCGATGAAGATGGCTACGGTGACAGTGTGTGTGTGTGTGTGTGTGTTCGTCCGTGTATGTGAGCAGAGACGAGAGAGAGTGAGTGAGTGATGAGATGAGAGAAGAAAGAAGAGGAAGAGGCGCGGCGCGGCTCGCCGACCGACGACATGGCCGATCGGCCATGGGGTGTCCGCAGTCCGTGTGTGTGTGTGCGTGAGTGAGTCCGAGAGAGTGAGAGATCTGAAATGGGGGGGCGGCTAGGTTAGATTAGTTAGTAGGTTTTTATTTTTTTATGTTGGGCTAAATTGTGTTGGGCCTTATTCTTTGGGCCAATTAGATGGGCTTATGAATCAAATATTGTGGACCGAAATTAATTGATGTTGGGCCATAATTATGGGCCGAGGATAATAATAGAAGAAGGGCCTTTAGAATTAAATTGATTATGGGCCGAGAATAATAAGTAACATGGGCTTCTGGAATTGAATTGATATGGACCTTATAATTAAATGAAAGATGGGCCTTTAAAAAAAATTGATATGGGCTTTAATAAAATTTTAAGGTAGGCTTATATGTATTTAAATATTGGGCTAAGAATTTAATGTAGTTATGGGCTTGAATTATTCATATATGATACATTAAAATTAAATTAAGGATTTAACAAATTCTATATTATTAAATATGAGATTTAATTCTAATAATTAAAATTTGAGATTAATTCTTAATTAATTAAATAATAATCTAAATATCAATTATTTAGAGTGAGTTAATTAAATTCATTAGATTGAATTAATTTTTAGAAATTGAATAACATAATTAATTAATTAATTATGTTAAGGGATAATTGGAGAATTATTCTTTTTAAGTGATTATTTATATAATACGATGAACCTTAAGCTAATTGCTAAATAGACGTGATTGGAAATAAATCCTAATTAGTGATATCTAAGATGAATTAAATTAGTTTGATTATTTAATCAAATGTTATTGGATTTTTAATTTGATCCATTTAATTAAAGTTTTAATTATGAATTTACTTAATTAAATTAAAGAATTAATTAATTAATGATATTGATTATGTCAAGTAGATGCTTGAGAAATATTATTTAAGTAATTTTAATTCGTAAAATATTTGTTAGATGATGATTGAATTACGAGAAATATTTATTGATTGTGTAGTATAAGTATGAGTTTTTCTGTTAGAATATATGGGACGTGTGAGGTGAGAAACGCAGCGAGGAAATGATATTAATGAATGAGGTATAAAAACTCGAAATCATTGATACGTGTTAACAAACGACGAAGATTAGTTATGAACTTAGGATTCATAAATTGTACGAAACTACGTGGAGAAACATCGATGAAAGAGAAGAATGCAACGACAAAGTGTCATCTATCGTTATGGCGAGACTAATCGTATAGACGAAATTTAGTTGTTAATTAAGTCGTATCGATAACGAAAATCTTAAAACCAAAACTTAAAAGATATCGAATACGTTGAATATTAGCGATGCTTCTCGAAAGAAACGAATGCTATACTAAATTATAATTCTTACGTTGATAAGGTCCAGCATGGACGTAGACGAAAACAACAAAGGATCGCTAGCAGGTATTTCAAGAAGGACAATTCTTGAGGTGGGCTTTCTTAAACAAAATGATATTGCATATATTTCAAAGCATGTTTTTATTTTATTTAAAGCTCCATAAAATATTTATGTTTTCGAACTACATGCATGATTATTGACTGCCAAATGTTTGCGTTTTGTTGTTGCCATATCTGAGGTTGATATTGATAATTGGTTGGTATATCCAACGTGGTACGATGTTGTTACGGCAACTAAAAGATGCACGGGTTTAGTAGATGGCTACCCGGGATTGTGTACACAATTGGTGACTGTGTGTTAAGGTTCGCTATCTCGACCGATCACGGCGTCTATGGTAGGTGGCCACCTCCATAGTTCGCACGGTACGATTATGATATGATTACGAGAAAGAATGGTGATGATTATGTTCAGATATGGAACAACATGGTTAAAATAGTTCGACCGAACGCTTTTGGAAAATGATAAAATGTTTGATAGGCATGGGTATTTCAACTAAAACCCTCATGTGCTATTGTGGGCAGTTCAATAATTTTATAAAGAAAATGTTTTCGGCAATGAGTCCACTGAGTACTTTTGTACTTAGCCCTGCATCTCGTTTTTGATGTGCATGTTGAGCAGGGATTGATGATGAGTGCGAGGTGGTGCAGAGTGACAGTTGTTTTGTTGCTTTAATATAAAGGATTTCTAGAACCTTGGGCATGTATCGTCATATGCATGTCCACACGTTTATTTGCTGCCTAACTCTGATATTGTTTGGTATCTTTTGATTATAACTACTTTTCATATCGTATTGAACTTGAGATCGTACTTCGTTCCTTGAATTGTGCCCTGATTGGACTATATTTGAACGTTGAACCTTTTGAGCAAGTCCTTCGGTGACTTGAGTTTTTATCGAAATAGCTTATTCCTTTCAATCTATGCATTTATTCATAGTTGATTGGTTAATCGTATTGGTTTAGTTATATGTATATCCGCTGCATTGTCATACCAGTGGCGATCCGTTAAATCCGTATTTCCTTGAAAAGTCGGGTCGTTACAGAAACTCAAACCTAGTTTCAATTCAATAACAACATATGTGAGCTTAGCCCCATAAGCAAAAAAAAAACAAAAACAAAAAAATTGTTAAAATACAAATGATTCTAGCACAATTTTTGTGTGCAGCTCAAAATTTACAGAAATCATAGAGTGAATAAAAACAAAAAATGAAAAGAAAGAGCACGTACCAAGAGGGAAGATTAACCTTTGGCCACCTCCAACGTAGTGTCGCCACCTCAACATCTCCAGCCACCACCTTATCGTCTCTGGTCACCGCTAAAACCTTATGTGATCCTCAACCCTAGTTTCCTTAGAGTGAGAGAGAGGAGTGAGAAGAGAAATATGAGAGTGAGAAATACAGTGAATTTACAAGGTCAAATCTGGAAATAATAAAATACTTGAGGGTTATTTTTGTAATTTTATTATAGATTATAAGATGTTAAAAAAATAAGTTGGATTGAGCTACTTATTTTTATATAACTTATAGTTCTAAGTAGGGGTGAACATTGAGTGTTCGGTTCAAAATCGAACCCAACCCAAAATCAAAAATCAATTTTTAAAAACCCAAATCGAACCGAACCGAATTATCAGATAAAATCGAATGAAACCGAACCGAAATATTCGGTTTGGTTCGGTTCGATTCGATTTTAACCAAATTAAAATTAAAATTAATATAAATATTATAATATATATAATATAATATATAAATATAATATATATATATATAAATATATATAATATTAACCAATTTAAATATTAATAATATAAATAACATATATATATATATATATATATATAAAATATATAATAATAATTAATTCATTGGTTCGGTTTAAAACCGAATTTTTTAACAAACCGAACCCGAACCTAATTAATTTCGGTTTTGAAAATTTGAAACCGAACTTAACTCAATTACTGTTCAAAATCGAACCAAACCGCCCATTTCGGTTCGATCCGGTTCGGTTTTTCGATTCGATTCGGTTTTTGCTCACCCCTAGTTCTAAGAGTTTATTTTGGGAGCTTATAAGCTCTTTGAGATCTTAATATGCCAAACAATTTACATAAGCTTATAAGCTCCTAAACAACTTATAACTATTTTAAAGAGCTTATAAGCTCAGCCAAACAGCCTTTTAGTTTCCCAACATTTTCTGCATCCCACTCGTATTCCACTATCAAATTCGATATTTTAATAATACATATATTTTTAAAAAAATTTATTATTATGTAATTGATCATAATTAACATTTATAACTATTTAAAAAAATAAAATAAAATTAGATACCATACTTATAAATTTACCAACTCGAAGAATTGACAATTAAAATTAAAATTAAATGCTAAAAATGATTAAATACCCTAGTTGTGTATGAGAATCCTATTAATACGTATAAAATAAATTAAAACACAAACAACTGAAATTCAGAATAAAATAAAAAAATAATTTAAAAATTGAAAAGTAGGGTACTAGATCTCAAGCAATTATACTAACACCAAAACAGATTATCAATTTAGGATTTGAACAGTTGAAAGTATTAGCTTGAGACTAAAAGTTTACGCACGTCAAATTTTATAGGAACTAAAAATTTACACATTCATATAATAATTCGAGCAAATATTATTTGAAATATATGTCTTCCAATCTTAAAGTGATAGTTCTACAATTAAACAAGTAAGACTTGAGAATATCTAAATACATTCATTTTACTCCTCATGACTAGATTAGTTATACATCTTAAAATCAATGGGCGAATGGTATATTTTTAGAACTTTCTGGGTAAAAAAAGTAAAATAAAATAGATAAAACAGAATTCCCGAAATATATGAGTGGGTTGTGAATTCGAAATATATGAGTACGTAGATGATTATATCCCTCCAACATTATAATATTTTATTATATTAATAAAATATTATTAATATAATTATATTAATAAAATATTATCATGTGAGATGGAATGTAGACACATACATGTTCTATAAAATTTTCCGTTGCTTACATATAAATACGCACAAAATGATTTGGCGGGTCCGGTTTCGACTAAACCGGTCGACCCGATTCTCTCTCTCTCTCTCAGATCCACTTCTTTAACACACCACTGAGAATTTCCACCATTGTTTCCGATCTCCACTCTCGAGAATCAAGATCAAAATTCTTCCTATCTCAGGATTCTTCTCGGGTTTTGTGAATCCTATTCCCAATTTTGCATGCTGTAATCTGTAGAATTCAAATTCGCGCGCAGATCTTGAAGGAAAGTAATGGATTCACCGCCTTCCCAATCGCCGGGAAGGTCGACGGAATCGCCCCTCGGAAACTCAAGGCGAGCATCGGGCTACGCCACGACGTCGTCATTGGCTAAATCAATATCCGATGCCGGCAGCCAGAGCTTCTCCTCCATCCTCAACAACCCTAACCCTTCCTCCTCCCTCGTCGGCTGGTGGTCATCCTCCACCGCCGTCCCCGTTCCGGAATTCGCTCCATTGCCGTCCGCGCCGAAGCTCGGATCTGAGCTCACGCGAACGGATTTCCTGCCCTACATCAACGCCATATCGGAATCTCACTGTCACTTCGTCGAGATTCTCAGGCAGCACGACAGGGATCACGAGGGGCAGGGCGGTCTTTTCAGCGGGGGCTCGGCGGGGGAGGCGTTAGTGGCGTGCTTGAGGGAGGTTCCGGCATTGTATTTCAAGGAGGATTTCCAGTTGGAGGATGGCGCCACGTTCAGAGCGGCGTGCCCATTCCGGACGATGTCGGAGAATGTGGCGTTGCAGGAGAGGTTGTCGCAGTATTTGGATGTGGTGGAGTTGCATTTGGTGAGGGAGATTTCGATGCGGTCAATCTCGTTCTTTGAGGCTCAGGTGCAGTTGGAGGATTTAAATTCGAGGATTCTACAAGGGTGCGAGAGGGTCAGGGAGTTGAAAGAGACGATTAGGCTTTTGGATTCTGACTTGGTGGGCTCCGCTAGGAAGGTGCAGGAGCTGAGCGCGAAGCGCGGGGATATGATCGCGTTGCAAAATAAGCTTAGGCTCATGCTTTCAGTCAATCAGGCAGTCTCCACTCTTCAGTTGGTAAGTTTCATTCTCTCTCTCTCCGGAGTTTTGCTTGATGTGCTGAAAATTTGAAGTCTTTGGCATGTTTGCTTAATTGCCTTCAAAAGAAGTAGTTGAAGTTATCATTGTCTCAGTATCTCTTGGCAACAATGAAGCTAATAGTAATAGCTATCTACAATATACTCCAGAGTACTAATTGATGAGCTAAGTACGAGGTTCTCGCTTGTCACTGTCTCAGGATAGGTGTTATCTTTGTGCTTTCTATAACAATCACACATATCAGCATTTTACGTTTCTTTGCTTCCTGCTCTCTTTTGTAAAATTGGGTTCTGCAGCCCTACATATATTTTTTGAGAATATGTACAGGTTCCCTTTCCAAATAATAATTTTGTGATGCCACTCGAAATACAGTAAGCAGATTTCCTAGATTCCTCTTGCAGTGCGAGATACAACTTCTAAAAGAAATAACAAGAATTGTGCTATGAATCTTAACCAAGTATTATCAAGTTGGGATTATTCTACCTCATGCTAAACCATTTGCATGGAGTTGTAAAATGTGATAATCACACTAAGATAACATCGTCAAAATCATGTATGATACCGAAGTCCAGAAGTGTCTAAATTAACATTATTGGGCTCGACAAACAAAATTATTTTACTTTCAGTAAATGTAATGGTCAATGGTGTAGTTTAATTTTCTTATATGTTGCTCATAGCTACTTAAGTAAACAAGTCCTTGTTGATTTACCATTTTTATCACCTACTATTTGCAGCTTGTTGCATCTGCAGATTGTCTCGGA
Organism: Salvia rosmarinus; assembly: GCA_036937905.1. Classification (NCBI taxonomy): domain Eukaryota; kingdom Viridiplantae; phylum Streptophyta; class Magnoliopsida; order Lamiales; family Lamiaceae; genus Salvia; species Salvia rosmarinus. The sequence continues at coordinate 44,200,793 of CM072817.1, forward strand.
GCTTTAGATATTATTGATGACCTGCAACATATATTGGTATGTCCACTACAGATGAGACATTTCTGTATTTATTTCTTCAACATTTTGTTGTGCTTCCTATTTTTCTTCACCTGCATTTTTTTCATTTTCATGTTCGAACAAAAGTTTAAAGGTCTATTCCGTACTAGTTTTTTCATGAGAGACCATTTTCATGCATATTCTTTTGCCTTGTTGATTTTCTGTTATTAACTGGAAAAGTTTGAAACATCACCTTCTATTTTCAGACTCATAATATGTTCTCACAGCCTTAAAAGTTGTCAGAACTTGTATGTAAAACTAACTAAAGCTGAATCTCATCTGCAATAGGATGCTTACTTTATTTCTTTTTTTTTTCTTCAACTCATTCCACTAAGAATATCTTTTTTAAATGGGAAGCAGCATTTATTCCTTTCATTCTAGCTTGCAAAATTCTAAAAAGTCAAAGTTGCCTTTATCTTTTTGTGATATAGAATATATATGCCAGCTGATGAATGTTCTGTGCTTTAATAGGACGGAGATGAGTTGATTGGTCTACATTGCTTTCGTCATCTTCGTGACCATGTAACAACTTCAGTGGAGTCAGTTAACAGGTTAGTCTATTCTTGTTTTGAGATGAGTGCTGATCTGAGATTCTTTATTCTTTTCAACGGTGTGTTGATGCCTAAGATAGCAATATTTCTATGCCTGGAATACAATCCCTCATTTCAAGCAAAGTCTTCATAAGCACATGTATATAAGTTACTAGAGATGGTGGAAGTATCCTGTAACTGCTCAATCATTTCTAGTTGGTTGGTCATAACTCAAAAGTTATTCATAAATTGCTGGTTATTATACATAACATTTTAATTTGGACTGTGGGGTACATGGTTTATGTTATACTGTTGGACTTCATGATATTTGAAAACACTAAGCAGATTACTTTAGAGATTGCTCACAAGAAATAGCCAAAAAAGCACCGAGTCAAGATGATGTGATTAGCTGTCATGAAGCCATGGGCTAATTACTTAAATTTGTTATTCTTGTTGTTACCTTATCCCTATGAAGATGTCCCTTTCAACAAAGATATGGCTTAGCCCAAAACTAATGCGAACATCTTAGCTAATTGTATGGCTGCAATATCTAGCTAATTCTGAAAAAAACCCTTTAAATTCTGTTTGGTGTGAAACCCCAATACCAACTTGGGTTTTCAGAAACTTAATGCTATGCAGGACAATGAACTTTTGGTTTCTAATAAATGGATTTTCTTAAAGGTGCAGGCTTTGATGTTTATTTTATCTGGGTTGCTATGAAGTCTGTTCATGGATTTAATGTCCAATTTGTTTAATTGTAAGTTCAATTTGAAGTAGCTTGATATATGGACTTATCATATTTATTCTTGTAGCATTCTCTCAGCAGAATTTATCCGTACATCTATGCGTGGTGCTGATAGTATGGATGCATCAGTAATGTCTACTGTCACCTCCAATGGAAGATATGAAGAAGTAAGCTTGATGTTGTCTTTTTGTTTTTATACTTTTTAAATACTAATTTTTGAAGGATTCCATTTTTACTTATGTTCTTTAATTCAAGATCATTCATTTTCGTGTTTTTAAACCTTAGTATTTCAAGAAAGCAGTCATATTTTTAATCTATTACTACACCTTATCATGTCTAGTACTTCAATTACAAGAATTTGTGTAGGATGATTTGAGAATTTTGCTAGCAAGACATAAATTTAAATCTGTTATTATTTGAGTTGTGCATGTTGCTCAAGCAATGTCTTACAGGATAAGGCTTCAGATTTATGGAATGATATCTCAGTTGTGCATCTTTAGTCAGAATGGATTAGTGAGAGATAATAATAATTAATATCTAAACTTAAATCTCTATTTGCATAAGATAACAGTTGCCTGACCAGTGCAAAATCAACCTGATTCCAGACCATGTTTTCCTCATACACCAGAGAGTGTGTCAAGCTGGTCTTCTTTTTTGTTTAGAACTACAAACTAACTATTAAGCTTGTTCTCTAGTCTTGACTGATAATACGTACTGGAAAATTGTGAAACTTTAAATTCCCTCCCCCCCCCCCCACACACATTTCTCTTATAATGCTCATAAGAAATATATGTTTTCATGGGATTGGGTATTTTATAGTTTCTCATAGTGACTCTAACTACTTGTCTATGTAAAACTGCAGATTAAATTGGAGGAAGAAAGATCTTCACATTTTCAAGATCAGCTTCTCCCTCTTGTCATTGGATTACTTAGAACAGTGAGTCAGTGTTTCATTTTTGTGGACTTTCCAGTATCTTTAAAAAAAATGTTCAATCAATAGTTTTTTTGGGTGGTTGCATGCTCCCTTATCACCCTGGTAGCTGCTAATTGTTAAAGTGCATAAATTTATAGACAAATGATGGTGTACCGTGTATGAATAGTCAAATCTAAAAGTTCAATATCAAGATTGCAAAATCATGGTGAGAAGTGTAACTTTTAATAAATACAAATGATGGTGTATGAATATGGTAGCCTGTAATTAGTTTCCTGAATCCTGATTGATTATCACACTAGCATGATGTTTCACCTGGGTTCTATCAAATTGGTAGCATGAGGACTTGTTTTATCTGCTTTTCTGTGTTGAACACATTATTAAGGTGCATTTGTCTAAAGTTATTTTTGTTGAACCTGTTTTTATCACTTAGCAAATGCATTGATACTTAATCAAAAGGAAGAATTTTTGTTTGCTTTCCCTTTGTTGTTTTATTTGCTACTTCTCTTGTTTGTGGTTTCAAATTTAGTCTTGTGACTGATTTTTTTTCTTTCCCAGGGCAAATTACCAGCTGTTTTGCGAATATACAGAGATACATTGGCTTCTGATATAAAGACTTCTGTCAAGGTGACAGTTTTGAATATGCATCTAGAGTCGGATTCCATCTCTGGAGAGGGGATTGTGGAAACTGATGGTGGGTTGAATGCATCATTTCAGAAATATAGGTTCAATGGACTTCATATATATTTGCTTTCTGCTGCAAGACCCCTTACCTCTTTGTTTGGCTATCTGCAAACATGATTTGACTATTTCTCTTGCTTTCTGTCGATAGTAAAAATAGTAAAGAATTTCAATGGGCATTGAAGGGATTCTTTCTGTCAAATTCTGTTTGGCTATAAAGTAACTCTCTTGACTATCAAAATCATCTTATTCTGTGATGTTGACTCAGGTGGGGGGTCATCACTAGGAAGTAAATTGAAAAGTCTGTCACCTGATAGCTTTGTGAAGCTTTTGCAGGAGATTTTCAAGATAGTGCAGGTAATGTATGCTTGGCAATTGATGCTACTTCTTCAAGATTATACAGATTGCATATTTGTACTCTAATAGAAGTAAGCACTTACATTGTTTAAGAACATATCTTGGATTAAACTTCTTTCTATTGCCTAATTTCGAGAGAGATCATAAGATGCTGCTACCTGCCTGATCTGTACGGCTCTGAAGACTTTATTTTTTCACTACCAAAAACCGGATAAAATTACAAAGTTCTATACCCTAAATTGTTATAGACTGAATTGCAGAATTCTGTAATTTGTCTGTAATCAATCCACTGTTATTCTCATTGTAACTCATGCCTTGAGTGCTTCTCCTTCTTTTTTCTTATCATAGCCTAGATGAGACTAAATGGATGCTGCTTGGTTTTTCTTTTGTACATTTGTGGCTGGTATTCAGCTTGTTTGCCCCTTTATTTTCTATTTGCACCCCATAAAGGCTCTTCAAGTTTCTATTTTTGGTACTGTTATAAGTGTGTATAGCATATGAGATGGGGAATAAAAGTCCCTCTTATTCAATGAAAAGAGCTCCTATATATACATGTGAATAACCCTAATCCTAGTAGATTCTAACCCTAATCCTAATAGGATTCTAATATGCATCTATAATATATTTACATATATAACACTCCCTCAAGTTGGAGCATAGATGTTAATCATGCCCACTTGTTACAAAGATAATCAATCCTAACCCAAAATAAACCGTAATCGAAAACCTTAAATTTCAATGTAAATCTCAAACATAATTCAAATCGATCCAAACCGAATCCAACACCAATTAGATGCAGATCCAAACAGTATCCGACAACTCACGAACGTCGACCCAAACTAAATCCCACACCAATCGATGTTGACCCAAACAGGTATCCAGACAACTCACAAATTTTGAGATGAGCAAACCACAACAAACGGAACACCAATTAGATGCAGATCCAAACAGGTATCCAGACAACTCACGAACGTCTGACCCAAACTGAATCTCACACCAATCAGATGTTGACCCAAACAGTTATCCAGACAACTCACAAACGTTGAGATGAGCAAACCACAACAAACGGAGCACAAATTAGATGCAGATCCAAACAGGTATCCAGACAACTCACGAACGTCTGACCCAAACTGAATCTCACACCAATCGATGTTGACCCAAACAGTTATCCGATAACTCACAAACGTTGAGATGAGCAAACCACAACAAACGGAACTCAATTCCGGCAAATGTGCTCACGGGCACCAAAACCAAATCGAAAATGAATGGATCCCACACCGCACCGGTACTAATCCAAACAAGTACTCAATTTGAAAGGGACGACGACGCGAACCAAACGGGATGGTGAGTGAATTCGCCACGGAGGCGCCCCTCACGCCGGAACACAAAACTGCCGCCATAAACATCGTCGGCGAGTGGGAACGACACGCGCCGATTCCGGCGGCCGTACTTCTGGCGAAGGTGCACCGATCGACACCGCATATCCCTGTGCCGGCGGTGTCGACCGGTGAGGCTCCAAACCCAACTGGGTTGCTTTTCCTTTTTTTTTTTTTCACCCAAAAACCCTAATTTTCAAACTTCGAAATTCCAAACCCTAGATCTGGAACATAGCTCTGATACCATGTTATAAGTGTGTATAGCATATGAGATGAGGAATAAAAGTCCCTCTTATTCAATGAAAAGAGCTCCTATATATACATGTGAATAACCCTAATCCTAGTAGGATTCTAACCCTAATCCTAATAGGATTCTAATATGCATCTATAATATATTTACATATATAACAGGTACAATCTTATTGTTCAAGGTCAGTTACCTAGCAGGCGAATATGTAGTGAAATGCATAATTAGGCCCTTTACATTTTCTTCTTGTTTTTTTGTTTGTGTGGGTATGTGGTGGTGGTGGTGGTGGGTGGGTTGTATTTGGCGCCTGAACTTTCATTTGTAAAGTTGGTCCCCGAACTTTCCCTGAGTGCAAATAAACGCGTAAGAATCTTTTTTTTTTCCAAATCAAAGTGCAATGATCTAGATTTATTGCTTAATGTATAGGGACTAAGTATAAGGATCTAATAGAGAAATAAGTATCAGGAAACTGTTTTTTTCCCCCTCAAAAACTCTGAAACCAAAATTTTCTAATGTACCTAGCTTTGAGACAGGAATGACCAGTGCTGGGTTTTCATAGATATTTGCCTGGAGTCCGGATATACGTGCCATTTGCTTTTTTGCTTATGTTTATGGCATGGCGTAACTTGATTATTTTCTTTTAGTGAATGCAGACACACTTATTGCGGGCTTCTGAAGTCAAAAGAGCAATTGAATGGATCATGGGCAATCTCAATGGTCACTATGCTGCTGACTCAGTTGCTGCTGCTATTGCACATGGTGCAGCGGCTCCAGAAACAGATGGTCAGGCTAATTCCCTTTCACAGCAATCATCAGAATATGCTTCCAGAACGACGTCTATCCATGGCAGAGGATATGATGCTGGAAATCCTAATCTTTCGAGAAGTTTTCGGTGAGATGCTCTTTTTTCTGTTGTATCCTTAGGGAGAGGGTTTGTTTGTTTTTTGGTGGGGGGGGGGGGGGGACAAACTGAGCCAGCACTAGTTGATACCCAATTGTGTAGTGTGCTTATTGCTTAGAGTTGAGCGAAACCTAATTCACTATGAGCTCTATGAGGATTCAAGGACTAAAATTAAACTGGGATTAAATCGTGAGCTGAGTTTGAGCCTTGCTAGGCTCTGTTCAAATAAGTATATACTTACTATTCTATTATTATATCTATATTGTATATTTCTTATGTCAATGTATTAGTTTCAGAGATGGTAGAGTTGGATTGTAGTTTCAGTTAGAAATTAGAATAATAAGATTCTGGGGTCGAGTAATATGATAGGCATATGAATCCTTACTCATCTTAGACCTCTCTCATATTAATGTTCCCTGAGAACCTTGAATACTTCTGAAATTGATTTACACAGATAATTAGAATTTCCTTCATAAGGTTCTGTTGCAAAGCTGCAACAAGAATATGATTTCAAGGATTTGTGAAGATCCTTTGTGGAACCATATAAACCATGCAGATTTTGAGACTCTTTTCCTTTGTTTTGACAGAGCTGATATCTTAAGAGAGAACGCAGAGGCTCTATTTGCTGCTTGCGATGCTGCTCATGGAAGATGGGCAAAAATTGTTGGAATCCGTTCTCAAATTCATCCAAAACTTAAGTTGCAAGAATTTCTTGGTGTTTATAATATCAGTCAGGAATTTATAAGTTCAACGGAGAAGGTGTGTGCTGCATATTATAGTTATGTGCAGTCTATAAATGAGAGTTCTGTAATCACGATTATGATATTATTTTATGCTGGCATAAACAGATTGGTGGAAGATTGGGATATAGCATTCGGGGAACACTTCAGTCACAAGCTAAATCCTTCATTGAGTTCCAGCATGAATCTCGTGTTAGTTTCTATTCATGCCATCTACTCTATTTATTTATCTATTTTTTGCTTTTTTTTGGGGGGTGCGGGATATCAGGCCTTGCTATTAGTTAGACTAACTTCGTTGCTGATATTATAGATGTCTAAGATGAGGGCTCTCCTTGACCAAGAAAATTGGTCTGAGATAGATGTACCAAATGAGTTTCAGAGCATTGTCAATTCACTGTGTTCTTCAGAATCTGTGATTTCTGGAGAGAGAAGTGGTGCCTCTGATGATACTGTGATAACTTCTAATGAAGTGGTATCAAGCGGCGATGGTCCCTCCGGGTCAGATGCTGGTCCATCGAACTCATCCCAGAACATTGAACGGCCAGATTCTAATGGCACTTATATTGATAATAACTCAAATACTGATTCATTAAGGTCAAGTGCGCCAACTGAGAACAGCAATGCTGATGTCAGTACTTCATCTCATGGAAACAATGCCAGCACAAAAGAGCGTGGAAAATCTTCCCTCCGAATGCTCTATTTTAAAGGTGTTGCATATCACATGGTGAATTGGTAAGCAGCCATGACTACTAGTGCTTTTCAGATTTCTGCAATTTTATCTTCCTTTGTGGAATTATAAAGTAAATACAAATAGTTTCTTGTGATGGTAGCTTTATTGCTTCTTGAATTTGATTATATGTTGGAGATAAGATTTATTTATTGTTTTCATTATTGCTTCAGTGGCCTGTATTTGGTGAAGATGATGTCAGAATATGTAGATATGAATAGTTTTTTGCCCACATTATCTGCGGAAGTAGTTCATCGCGTTGCTGAGCTCTTGAAATTATTCAATTCAAGGACTGCTCATCTTGTTCTTGGAGCGAATGCCTTGCAGGTATTATTTTGTTTGTGCACTTCTGAAGTTGAATTTGTATTTGATTATTGAAGTACCTGCTATTAAGATTATGGTTTAAACTTATGTTTTAGTTGGATGCCATTACCTTCCTTTTTTACCCTTCTTACAAATTGCAAGTCGTGTTGAATCAGATATCAAAGTTTTGGAAAGCTTGTAACAGTTTGAGGCATATATGGAAGTTTTGATCACTAGACAGAGTAGAATTCTACTTGATTGCCACTAATGGTGCAATTAACCTTTTCAATACCTTTTATATTTATAGTCTACTTTTTAACAGAAAAAATTAATCCAATTTGACCTTTTGTGCTTTGGACTTCGTAACTGTTTATTTCATGTTGTCCTTGGCTGACATTATTTGGCTACAGGTGTCTGGTTTGAGATCAATTACAGCTAGACATTTGGCTATGGCAAGTCAGGTGATAAGTTTCACGTATGCAATCATACCTGGTAAGTGGTTACAGAGTGCTGTTAGTTAATCTTAATTAGCATTCTTTTATAAGTTCCAGTGGTATTTAATTTTTATTGTAGTTGGATCAGAAAAAAAAAAGGTTAGCACCACATTTAAGGGGGCACATGGTTCCTGCTTCAGTTGCAATGCCAGTGTGTTTGATTGAAGTGTCAATCAGAATGGGTCTCACTTTGATTATTATTGGGGTTAGTTGGGGGGGCTGGGGGTGGAAGGAGTAGGTAATGAAATAGTGTAATTCTTGATGAATATTAACTTATCAAAAACTTATGAACTTGTTCTGAGCAGTGTTAATAGGAACCATTTTATCCTTACTACCCATTTATAGTACCCCAAACAAAGCACCCCTTATGATTGTATAGCTAAAGAGCCTTACCAGTTCAAATGATGTTGCCTAACCCAAACTTGTATAGATTTATAGTCATGTGATAGTTACTGAGGACTACATATATGGCTAGTCTATATATACATACTTGGCTTTTGATAACTATTATTTGTCATCTTTTACAATGGTATAGAAGCCATTCTTTCATTATAACATAATATGGTGCAACTAAAATTAGGATTGTTAGATGCATTTTAAGTGTCAATCTCAAATTTGAATTAGCATTTTTACATCAAATATTTTCTGTGTGATTGAATAATACAGAGGTTCTTATTGATTATTTGATGGTTTTCATGGATTTATCAAGAAATTAGGAGAATTCTCTTACTCAAAGTGCCAGAGACATATAAAGTGTTATTGCAGTCAGAGATCGACCGAGTAGCAGCTGTAAGTGCCAGAGACATATAAAGTGTTTTGAATCAAATCTCATCATTTTACTACCCTAGTAGCGGACTTCTCTCCCCTCCCTTGGTGTTCTGCTTATTTAGGTTGTTTTGTTTTTGAATATGTGTCTGTCCTTTTCTGTAGGTGGTTTGCTTCTGTAAATGATGAATTTGGGCTTTTTTTTTGTTGAAGTTAAGGGGAGACATATTGGTTTGCCCAGTTTGTACTTATGTATACACTTGATAACAAATTCTAGAATGGTGAATATTATAATAAACAGTACCTGACTGAATTAGTGAATTGAGAAAAGGTAGAAAATGATTTGATGTTTGCCACATTTATCTGATGTGTAGTTTTGCTACTGAAAATAGTCTCAATCGGTAATCTGATAATGATCTGAACTGTAATCCCTGCATTATTATGTCAGCTTTATTATAACTTGTGTTTGCTTTCATGATAGGATTACAAAAATCATCGTGATGAAATTCATTCCAAGCTGGTTCAGATAATGAGAGAGAGATTGTTGGTTCATCTACGTAGCTTGCCACAAGTTGTCGAGGGTTGGAATAGATCCGAGGATGCTGATTTACAGCCTAGCCAGTTCGCTCGGTCTCTTACCAAGGTAAAGAACGACTATTTAACTTGATGCGTGTTAGTGTTGAAAATAAAAGTCTATCCTGTATAAATGAGCACTGAAATTGTTCTTTGAGTTGTGATTATTGTCTGTCACTCATCCTGTTCTTGCTCTTTAATATATATATATATATATATAGAGGATGGATCAAATAGTACCCGAGCCAGAGATAGTATGTAACACTCAATCTCATAGATCCTATGGTTGAGATTTTTTCGGACTTTTTAAACTTAATTTCGCTTATTTTTGCTATATTAAGGGTAGATTAGTAATTTGATTTGTTATGTGATTGCGAAAAAAAACTATGCATTTAGTTGAACTGAATAATGCATTCAAATGAACAAAAAATGCATGTAGCTGAACACAATAATGTATGCGGTTGGAAGTTCGTGCACATCACGCGGGTGCGCCCAGCGTGCGCTCGTGCTCGCACGTCGCTCCGGCGCTCACTCGCGCGTCTGTTGGCGAACAATGCATTTTTACGTTTTGTTAAATGCATGAACATGTTTTGATCAATGCATGAACGTGTTTTCTTAAATGTATGTTTGTGTGTCGTGACAACATGCAGTTTCATGTTTTGTTCTATGCAGTTTTTTGGTTTTCGATAGCAAATCTCTCATCCTTCCTTATATGTCAATTTCGTCGTCTCTTTACATGATTACCGGCGAATTCGCCATGAACTACCGCCATAGCCATCATCTTTCTCGATTCTTCAATCATCTATCAAATTCATCTTCTATTTTTTTCACAAAATCCATCAATTTTGTTCTCAAATTTTTTTCTTCTTTTTCTTTCATTCAAAATATGTTGTTTGTGTATCTTGCTGCTGTTCGCCGGTGTTGCCGCTGCACCTCCGCTGCCGTTGTCGTTGTCGTCATTTTCGGCGCCGTCCGCTGCCGCTAAGGAGGAGAAGAAGAAGGTTGATTTGATTTTTCCCATTTTGTCCCTTGCGAAAATAAAAAGAAAAAGAAAAGGAGCTGCCATGTGTCAGCTTATGGTGTAGTCACGTTTTCAAAATGTGTGGTCTAGATTGAGTACTACATACTATCCGGAGACCGGTACTACGGAACCCAATCCTATATATATATATATATGGGAGTGGATCAAATGAGAACTCCAACTTTTTGAGAACTAAGAACTAATGTGGTCCATTCATTTTATAATCTAATGGTCAAGATTAATTATAAATAGTTAATTATCCTCATAATTTAATGATAACCGTTTAGCCCTAAAATCGAGGATTTGTATATTGATTTGTAATTATTCTCGTATGCATAATTACTACTATTATATGCATAACACCATGAATTACATGAACATAACAATGAATTGGAATGAATAGCGTGCACAAGAACTATGATTATATGCATAACACCATGAATTATATGAACAACGAAAAATAGAATGTGGAATATCAAAATAACGAAAATTTAGGATTTGGCTATTTTATCATTAAATAATTATGTGTCGTCCGATCTTACTTAATCTAACGGTAGTTATTGGTTCTTAGTTCTTATGTAAGAGGTGGTTTCTATAACCAACCCATATATATATATATATATATGGTTGGGTTCTAGTAGTACCTTGTCCTTGAGTAGTATGTAGTACCCAATATGGACCACACATTGTGGTTATATGGATAACCTAAATAAGCGACATGTATATATAGGGTTCGGTTCTAGTAATACCTTGTCCTTGGATAATATGTCGTACCCAATATGGACTATACATTGTGGCCATGTGGATAACCTAGATAAACGACATGTGGCATAACTTTTTTTTTTTTCGTTGAGGGGCAACACAATAATTTCTTCGTGGTGTAGCATTATTTTTATTCTTCGGAGAAGAATAGAAAGCCGGCAGCAGCGAGGGCACGGTGGATGCGGTCACTATAGTCATGATTGCGACGATCTTAATGGTTGATCGTTGCTTGAAATTGAAGAAAAATAAGTGATTAATTGCCTGAAATTGAAGAAAAATGAAGAGAATTTTGAGAGGAGACTGAGGTCGAGAGAGAGGGTGGCTATGGTGGCGTTTACTGCGAATTTCACTGGAAATTGAAGTAGGAGAAGTGGTAAGCAGAGTTTTCCCGAAAATCAGAGAAGGAGGTGAATCGAAGGAGACGACGAGATGGTGTCATCTACGAAGAATATGCATAATTATACACATAAACCTTCATAACAATACACATAAACCTATATATGTATAATAATATATAAACATACATATAAAAAAACAGAAACATACATACGACTAAACATAAACTTGCATAAAAGGAAACATAATCCTACATGCTTTAAAACAAAAACTCGAAGGTTTCTTATTCTCGATATCTCTTTTTCTCCCTTCTCCAATATGCTCAAATACTTTTCTTGTTGATCATTTGTTTTCTTTCGAATTATGAAGTTAGAAATAATTGATCTAAACTAGATAAGAAATTAGGGGTGATCAAACGGGTATTGGATATCGGTTATTACCGAACCGATACCGATCGATTATCGGTATCCAATAACCGATTAATTCGATTATTGGATCGATATCGGTTAGTAGTTTAAGATTAATTTCGGTTATCGGGCATACCGATAACCGAATGGATATAGGCTAACAACCGAAATTATAATAATTAATAATTTATTATTACTATTATTAAATTAAAAATAATTTAATTAGATTGAAATAATAATAATTATTTTTTATTATTATCACATTAAAAAATTAGTTTAATTAGCCAAATAAAGTAAATAAAAAAATTTAATTTGGATAATTTCGGTTATCAAATAATCGAACCGATTGACCGATCAGTTAATTGGATAACCGATTAATCAATCGGTTTCGGTATCAGTTATTGATTTTGAGAATTTCGGTTTCGGTTAACCGAAATTTACCGAAACTGATCCAATAAGCACCCCTAGAAGAAATTATGGATAAATCAACGACATATGCATTTTTGCATCAAATTGTGTAGTTGTGTTCAACCGTATGCAATTTTACGTATAACAATATGTATTTTTATGTTTAATTGTATGTAGTTTTCTGTTTAACTCTATGCATGATTTGATTTGTTATATCACATAAAAAATTAAATTACTAATTTACCCTTAATGTAATGAAATCAACGAAAATAAGCTTAAAAAATCTCAGAACTATGAGATGAATGGATGAGATTGAGTATTACATACTATCTAGGCTTGTGTACTATATGATCCAAATTCTACATATATATAGGGAGGTTAACCTGAAATTCATTTTTATCGTGAGAACTAAAAAATGATGATTTTGTTATTGAAGTTGATGAATCTGTTGAGAAAGTTATTGAATTTAAAAAAAATGGAATTTTTGCCCCTCATGAGATTTGAATCTATGTGAAAAATTTTCGTGGTTCTTAATTCTCACGTTAAAAATGACTATTATTTGAACCTCAACATATTATTATTCATTATTGTGAGAACATTATCTTTTTTGCGAACCTGCAAAATTCGTATAACACGTATAAAGTTGTTGCACAATGATAACATTCTAAAGTTGACGCATAAGATACCAATTGTAGAGCAAAATCGTTGTGCAACAACTTCATCTGTTATGTGTATCAACTTTATACATGTTGTGCATACTTTGCAGAGCTCTAAAAAAAGATGTAGTTCTCATTTGATTCACTCCACTTCATATACATATATATATATATATATATATAGGGGTTGGATCCAGTGAGAACTTATCTTTTTTGAGAACTATGCACAAACGTATAAAGTTGATGAATAAAATCTATAAAGTTGTGCACAACAAAATAATTTTAGAAAGTTTTCGTTATGTAAAATTTTATACCGTTTTGTGCATCATCTTCAACGTCTTATGCATGGTTCGCAGAGTTGCATAAGACGTGTAAAAATGATGCACAAAACGATATAAAGTTGTGTACACCGAAAACTTTCTAAAATTATTTTGTTATATAATAATTTTAGAATGTTTTCGTTGTGCAAAACTTTATAGATTTTATTCATCATCTTTATACATCTGGGCGTAGTTCTCAAGTTTTCAAAAAAAATGAGTTCTTACTAGACCCAACCCATATATATATATGGAGTGGAGTGGAGTGGTTATTGAAAAAAACATCCTTAACCTATAAACTACGAACTCCTGATAACGTCTGAATTCGTCGTGTAAGTGTTTGAATTCAGAAAAATAAAAATTCGTCTCTCATAGGATTTGAACCTAGGCGTTTGAATCCATCAGATAAGGTGATGAATTCACTGTAGATCTTCACGAATCAAGAGCCGAAAATAGTTTATATTTTATACTTTAAGATTAGTTTGGTTTGTATTTGATCTAATTCCTGTATGAGAGAAGGATCAAATAGAAACTCTTCATGTTCTAGAAACTAAAAATCAATCTAATCTATAGATCATGATTGATGGATGGGCTACATTGGTTTTTCAAATAGAATGTGCTTTCTTGCGCATAAGATAATACTTTCTCTATAACTATGCATTTTTACTGATAAAATAATGCGTTTTGAGTATTACAATTATGCTTATCTCACTGTTTCTAAATGGGGAGGGTTTTTACTAGATCCAAACCCTTTATATAAATATAGATATATATGTAATGCCTTTTGCTCCACTTATCATCACAGGAAGTTGGATATCTTCTACGTACATTAACTAAACACCTGCACGAAGAGGATGTCCAAGCTATTTTTGGGTAATATCCATTACCAGGATCAACTTTCTATTGTTATTCGTATCCTATATTACTTTTGTTGCATTCATTATCATGCATGTTCAAGCGTAACTTTACATACACAACTTCCACTACCAGAATCAGCACACCATAAAGCTATTTTTGACAATATTTTTACTTCTGAAAATTAGTGTATATTTTGCTATTTGATTCCTACTTTCGTTGCTACTGCAGGCAAGTGGTCACTATTTTGCACTCCCAAATTGCTGATGCATTTTCGAAGCTAGAGATAAGCACACCACAAGCAAAACGCAGGTACTGGTTTATTTTGCCTAATTAGTAATGACTAGGAGTAAGAAGCATTTTGTTACTGCATTGGCCATCATCTTTTAGTTCGTTACCTGTGCTTTCACGTATCTCCTTGCCCGTGTTCCACATACCCAAGTCTTCCCCTTCTGTTCCCTTCATACCACATATCCACCGTCGCCAGCTATTTTTCTTTGTAATTTGAGTGGTGATGAATACACTACTTAAATTTAGTATTTTTGAAGGGAATAAAAGATGTTATTTACTAGATTCCAGATTCAAGAAAATCATGTTTGCCAGGATAAATTCCTCAGAAACATTGAAAGATCAAAGAAGTATATATTACCTGATAAATGAAAACAATCAGCTAAATATCAATATTTACTTTGTTCTCCGGAGCTCAAGAACCTCATAATTTAGATCTAATTGGTTGTTTCCCTTTTCTTTTGGTTTTTCTACTTAGTAATGTATCTTATGATGTCACAGTCTCCGCTGCGAAGTCGAGCATCTCCTCGGATGCATCAGGTCATTACCTTCTGATAATTTTAGTAAATCTACTCCACCAAATTGGGGGCCACTTGATGAATTCCTGGCACAACAATTTGGCTCGGAAGCTAGTGAATAGAGATTGATTCCTTGAAGAAGTTAGTTGTTATAAGTGGACGCAAACTGACTGTACTCAAAATATAGAAGCTCGTGGATCGAGTGGCATTCTTCAAGAGAGGTAAGAGGTTAAACCTTGTCAAAGTCTGATTTGCAACTGTCTGTTCCATTGCTGAATCAATCCAAATATAGCAACATGCTTTATGTGATACACTCGAGGATCAATAAATTAGGAAATTACTCGATCTTCAAGTAATGCGATTCTTATAGGAAACAATTAGGACAAAAATAGAAAGATTATGACATTACCTTGAACAAGAACACTCCTAGTAATAAATTGCTTTCATGGCTCTTGTGTTTTCATGCTGCTACCAGGGTAGTTTGCGCTCGTGCATTTCACCATAAAAGTCTGCACCATACGCATGCAGATGTCATGAGATGCACTCCACCGGGTGTAGCATCTTGTGCGCCATGTTTTGATCTTGAAAATCTACCTGTATTATGATTTTCATAGAATGTTTTTTGATCATGCAGGGGTCAAGTTTGGCAGATCAATTTTTGGGGATTTTATTACGAGTCGTATGCAGTGTTTAAATGACTCGTGGCACATGCTTGTTTCTTATAGAATATAGCCTGAATTATAATTTTTATTTTATTTTTTGTATAAGGTTATGTTTCATTTTTGCTTTACGAAGAATAAAAAGGAACTGTGTTCTATGTTTTCATCCAAATCACATGTATGATTATTCGTTGCAAATATACGCCATTGCATATTCTAATTGAGAACATGTACATCTGATTTTGCTCTCTCTCTCTCTCTCTCTCTCTCTCTCTCTCACACACACACACACACACACACACACACACACACACACACACACACACACACTAGGTGTATAAAGTAAAAATGAATTTGTTTTTATATGAGCTCGATTGAATATCGATGGGTTAGTTTTGATATGAGACTTTTAGCTGTCTAAGCACTTGTCAATTTGGAATACACTTTTATATTATAGAACTGTACTCAGATATCCAAAGTTTGAATTTTTGATGAAACAATATTTGAAAAATAGTTTAAGTTGAGGTTATGAATCCAAGAAATATGAAAATTGAGGTCTTAAATTACTATAGTCCTTAATTAATATTCCTTTCGTCCCTTTGAATATGATTCGGTTTTTTTTTATAATTATTTAGGAAAATGATATAAAGTGATAAATAATAAAAAAAATGGATAGGAGAAGAGTATAAAATAGTTAAAATGATAAAAAGTAAGTAGGATTTATGACTTTTAAAGTGAATTATTTTTTTAAAAAGGAAATGATTATATTTCGGTAGAACAATCTAAAAAAGAAATACAGTATAATCTCTATAAATTAATACAGTTGGGATAAAAAAAATATTAATTTTAGAGAGGTATTAATTAATCGATAAATTAATATTTATTAATTTAAAGAGGTATTCTATATTCATTTAATTTAAATTAATTACATCATAATTCATGAATTTAAATTCAATTATATAGAGATATTAATGAGTATTAAATATTATGAACTTGAATCATCCTATTTAATGTTTAAAATTCATACGTATGTTCAATAAGAACTTGAATCATCTAATTATTTAATGTTTAAGATTCATATGTATATTAAATAATAAATACTTATAAAAGAATTGCTATATATATAGAAAAAAAATTATAAAAACATACCAAAAAATACAATGACTTCTCATTTAAAAGGTGTTGAAAAAAAATCATGACCGATCAAATACGCAAGTAACTATGTAAGTACAAGAGAGATCATCACATCCTCACCCAAAAAGACTTGCAACACTGGTTCGATCAGAATTTTCATTTGAAAGTTAGTCATTGTACTATTTCAAACACTCTCAAGAGTTCATCTGAGTATCTTGATGTTAACTTAGAAAAATGAGGAGAAACGAAGAGGCATAAACTAGCAAAGTTTCCTGATATGGAAAATGTTGTTTATGAGTGGCTTCTACGGTACCAAGATCGTGTGAATATATCAGGAGAGCTCATTTTGGATAAGGCGAGATAGAAAATGAAGATATTATATCCTCAACAACCTGATGATTTGTATAAATTTTCTCAAGGTTGGCTCGAGAAGTTTATGATGAGACATGGTATCAAGTCATTTCGTAATTGGGGATTAAACTCAAGATAATACGGTACCATTAGAGCCGGTTACGCGAAAAGAAGCAATAGCAGTGACGAAAATCCTTCATAATTTCTTTCTACAGTCAACGAACGTCACCCCAGTTCTTTTAAATGCCGTGAGAAAAGTTAGAGATGAGATTCATTTTGATTTGAATTTCAATAGAAAACAATCAACACTAGAGTCATATTTTACTAAGTTATCTTAGTTATCTTTGTAATTTTATGAGATTATTAATTTATGATGTTGATGAGACCCGTGTATTATATAAGGGTCTTAAAAAATTATTATCTTATTAATTTACAAAATTATTAATTTACGCTTGGGGCCCAAATTGAGACCGGAGAAAAATATTATTTTAGAAAAGTTATTAATTTATCGAATATTAATTTATAGAGGTTATACTGTATAGATTAAATTAGTTGGGCCGAAGGGAATATTAGTTAAGTTTTATCGTTTGCACTCTGTCACTTTTCGACACGGTGGGTGAAATTGAACGATGGCCGGTATATCCGTGAATCTAAACTTAAATCCTAACTAAAAAAGCAATTAATTAAAGATTCTGAATCCAAATGATAAAAAAAACTAGTCGTTGAGAAAGATGAGTTATTGGTGCCAAATATGCTTATTGGAGTGCTGCTCGTGCTGCACATTAATTAGCTCAGTTTGATGGTTCTTTGTTCGATAGAATTGTGTGAAACAAATAATTTTCCACAGTGGTTGTCATCGATTGTCTCCATGGATTTTGAGTGATTTTAGTGCAATATGTTCTTAAAAAAATAGTTTTAAAAGATGTGATGCTATTTTTTTACTGAAACATAATGCTAATTAAGCTAAATTTGTAACCGTATAAATATAATCGAATATCAGGTGGTAGAAAATTAAAACTGAGAAGATCAATGGTACAAATGGATTCATAACTCCCACATAAAGACTTGGTGCCTATTTGGTCTTATATATATATATAGAGGTTGGATCCAGTGAGAACTAATCTTTTTTGAGAACTTAAGAATGATGAACAGATGCATAAAGTCGATGAACAAAATATATAAAGTTGTGCATAACGAAAATTTTCTAAAATTATCGTACAACAAAATAATTTTAGAAAGTTTTCGTTGTGCATAACTTTATACCGTTATGTGCATTAACTTTACACGTCTTATGCATAGTTCGTAAAAAATATATAGTTCTCATTTGATCAACTCCATATATATATATATATATATATATATATAAAGGTTAGTTATAGAGAGAACTACATCTTAAATAAGAACTAGGAACAAATAACCACCGTTAGATTGAATAAGATCGGACGACTCTTAATTATTTAATGATAAAAATAGTCAAATCCCTTAATTTTCGCTATTTGGATCTTTCATATTTTATTTTTTGTTGTACATGTAATTCATGTCGTTGTTCATGTAATTGTAGTTCTTGTGCATATCATCACATTCCAATTAATTGTTATATTCATGTAATTTATATTATTGTGCATGTAATCGTAGTGATTGTGTATATATGAACAATTACCGTAAATGTATATATAGAATTCCTTAATTATAGGATTAAACGGTTATCACTAAAATTTGAGGATAATAAATGATTTATAATTAATCTTGACCATTAGATTATAAAAAATGGATGAACAATATTAGTTCTTAGTTCTAAAAAATTGAAGTTCTCATTTGATCTACTCACTATATATATATATATATATATATATATATATATATATAGGGGTTGGTTATAGAGAGAACCACCTCTTAGATAAGAACTAAGAACCAATAACTACCGTTAGATTAAGTAAGATCGGACGACATAATTATTTAATGATAAAATAACCAAATCCTAAATTTTCGTTATTTGGATATTCCACATTCTATTTTTCGTTGTTCATATAATTCATGTTGTTATGCATATAATCATAGTTCTTGTGCATGCTATTCATTCCAATTCATTGTTATGTTCATGTAATTCATGGTGTTATGCATATAATAGTAGTAATTATGCATACGAGAATAATTACGAAAATCAATATACAAATCCCTCGATTTTAGGGCTAACGGTTATCATTAAATTATGAGGATAATTAACTATTTATAATTAATCTTGACCATTAGATTATAAAAATGAATGGATCACATTAGTTCTTAGTTCTCAAAAAAGTTGGAGTTCTCATTTGATCCACTCCCTATATATATATATATATATATATGGGTTGGATCCAGTGAGAACTCATCTTTTTTGAGAACTTGAGAATTATGCACAAACGTATAAAATTGATGAATAAAACCTATAAAGTTGTGCATAACGAAAACATTCTAAAATTGTTACCCAACAAAATAATTTTAGAAAGTTTTCGTTATTCATAATTTTATACCGTCTTGTGCATCATTTTCAACGTCTTATGCATGGTTCGCAAAAAAGATGTGGTTCTCATTTGATCCACTCCATATATATATATAGGGGTTGGATCTAGTGAGAACTCATCTTTTTTGAGAACTTAAGAACTATGTACATACGTATAAAGTTGATGAAGAAAACCTATAAAGTTATGCATAAGGAAAACATTCTAAAATTGTTGCACAACAAAATAATTTTAGAAAGTTTTCGTTATGCACAACTTTATACCGTTTTATGCATCATCTTCAACGTCTTATGCATGGTTCGCAGAGTTCACAAAAAAGATGTGGTTCTAATTTGATCCATCCCCTATATATATATATATATATATATATATATATATATATATATATATATATATATGGTATATGAGTTGGTTATGATGAAAATACATATATGTATAAGAAATAAGAAATAATTTTAATCACAAATTTAATCAAATTAAACGGTTATGATTGATTTAAAATCATTTGATGATGTCAACATCCATTTACTTTATCTGGTCGAACATGGGTAAAAAACGTATAAAAAATCGTCCCCAAAATCTCGTAATTTTCCTTAATTATAGGGATCTTCCGAATATTTACAAATCTCATCACATTAATTTTTTGTTGTAATGTCTATACATTATGTATCACATATATAATGAAAATATTGCATTATTTGTGGAACTAAATATCGTACGTTTTTCTTTTTTGTATTGAATGTGAAATATTGACTATTGCACTCGTTAAATAATATGTAGCGTATTTATAATATATACTATGCTCAATTTATTATTGCACAAACTAATCGTTCTTTAGCACTTCAATTTTTAATATAACTTTTAAATTACTCCAACGAATTTAAATTGTAGCATTCATAGTAATGAAATGCTGCATATCATAGATTAATTTTGTTTATTGATTTACTAAAATCAATGGCTTAGATTTATTTTTATTTCTTACAATTAATTCCATTCCTACTTAATCCTTCATATATGGATACATATATAAAAATAGGAATTGGTTCAAGTACATATAATCTTTAACATACATAGATGATAACAAATCATATTCATTATATTTGAAAATCTAATGGCTATTTTTAAGTGTGTATCTGGATAAGTTATATGTATATTTCTTCATATAACGTGCATTTGTACATCTGCATTATAATTTGTGCATTGAATCTGAAGCGTCCATATTGATTATCAATGATTGATATTTGTCCTGATGTTTACACTATAAGGAGTGTCTGTTATATATATATATATATAGGGGTTGGATCCAGTGAGAACTCATCTTTTTTGAGAACTTGAGAACCATGCATAAGACGTTGAAGATAATGCACAAAACAGTATAAAGTTGTGCATAACGAAAACTTTCTAAAATTGTTGCACAACAAAATAATTTTAGAAAGTATTCGTTATGCACAACTTTATACCGTTTTGTGCATCATCTTCAACGTCTTATGCATGTTTCGCAGAGTTCGAAAAAAAGATGTGGTTCTCATTTGATACACTCTCTCTCTCTCTCTCTCTCTATATATATATATATATATATATGAGTTGATTATAGAATGAATTAGATCTTAGACATGAACTGATAACCAATAACCACCATTCGATTGAATAAGATTGGAAAACTCATAATTATTTAATGATAAAAATAGTGAAATTCATAATTTTTGCTATTTTGATCTTTCACATTTTATTATTCGTTGTTCCTGTAATTCATGTTGTTGTTCATATAAATTGTAATGAGTATAAGTAGATGTGTATAAAAAGGTGTGTCATTGGGATAATAAATGAA
The DNA here is from genome assembly GCA_036937905.1 of Salvia rosmarinus. Classification (NCBI taxonomy): domain Eukaryota; kingdom Viridiplantae; phylum Streptophyta; class Magnoliopsida; order Lamiales; family Lamiaceae; genus Salvia; species Salvia rosmarinus. The sequence continues at coordinate 44,222,258 of CM072817.1, forward strand.
TATATTAATGGATAGTGAGTGTAAAAAGGTGGGCCGTGAGTGTTTTTTTTGTAAATAAGTGGATAAGTTTAGGGTAAAAATGTAAAGTTGATGTTTCTAAAAAAGAAAGTGAACATTTTTAATGGACGGCTCAAAATGGAATTAAATGCACGAATTTGGTGGGCGGAGGAGTAATTCATATTGTTGTGCATGTAATCATGTAATTGTGCATATGAGAACAATTACCGTAAATAAATATATAAAATTCTTGATTATAGAACTTAATGGTTAACATTAAAATCTACAGATAATAAATGATTTATAATTTGATGGTCCACATTAGTTATTAGTTCTCAAAAAGTCAAAGTTCTCATTTGATCAAGTCCCTATATATCTTATGGTGGGGATTTTTCGAATTTTTAAGCTTATTTTCATTGATTTCGCTACAGTAAATGTATGTGAGTAATTTGATTTGTTATGTGATACATAAAAACAAACCATGCATATAATTGAATTGAGTTATGCATATAAATGAACACAGACATGCCTGTATTTGAATACAAGCATTCATGTATGTTGAAAAAATGCGCTCCGCGCTCGTGCTCGTGTGTCGTGCTAGCGCCCACCCAAAGTCCGTTGGACAACATGCATGATTATATTTTGTTATATGCATGAGTATGTTTTATTATATGTATGAGTGTTTTTTGTTTGCATGTTTGTGTTTCGTGGCCAATATACAAGTTTATATTTTGTTATATATATATTTGTATTTCGTAGCCAATATGCAGGTTTATCTTTTATTATATGCATGAACATATTTTGTAATATTCATGATTATATTTTCCGACAACAAATCGCTCATTCACCCTTCTCCGTCAATTCCATTGTCTGTTTCTCCGATTATCGACAAATTTCATCGTAAATACTGTCATAGCCTTCATCTCTTTCGATTTCTCAATCTTCTCTCAAAATCCTCTTTTTCCCCCTCAAAATCCATCATTTTTATTCTCAATTTTTCTTCTTCTTCTTCTTCTTCTTCTTCTTCTTCTTCTTCTTCTTCTTCTTCTTCTTCTTCTTCTTCTTCTTTTCTCTCAAAATCTATTGTTTGTTGATGTTCGTGTGCCCTGCCGCTTCTGTTCGACGATGCCGCCGCCGCTATATAAAAAATCAAAGAAGAAGATCAGATGAGAGGAGAATAAGAATAAAGTTGATTTGCTCTCTTTCCAATTTTGCACCTTGTGAAAATTAAAAATAACATGAAAAAATCACGTGTCAAATTTTGGTGTCCACTTGTTTAAAAATATATGATCTAAATTTGTCACAGTCTAACTACTTAATCAAGTAATTAGGCCGTGACTTGGGTTAAGAAGGAAATTTTGATAATTAATAACGTCAACAATGATCAAAATATCTCAAGGAAAAAATAGGATACCAATTTTTATCAAAAAGGATTCAAATGTTTATGGACTAAAGAGGTAAAATGGAATTGAACAAATGATGATTTTGGGTCCTCAAACCACAATGAAGAATCGAACGAGAAGGACACCGGCCGAGGACAATTAATCACAACGGGATAGCCAACATCAAGAATGTACATTTCGAGCATGCTTCGACAATTTTGAGAATTTATCAACGCCTTAAAACATGATTTAACAATGATCCAATAGCATAATAATGAATCCAAAGAAAACAATTCTGAGCATTCGAGTAAATCCTTATTCACAGAGCATTGAAAATGATCACTTCATCATAGGAGCACATAAGCAATTAAAGGCCAAAGTCCGGCAACGAAAAACGTGGCTGAGAATTATGTGTGAAGACATAACTCTCTGGGCAACAAAACGTGTTAACATCAGATGAACAACATTGACAATTAATATATTGTCATGAATCAAATCATCTAGAGAAGCCCCTTTGTGCAACATTCTATTCCAGCATCATCCCGAGCTCAACCTGTATATCTAGAAATATATGCAGGACGTGAATACAAAAATGCACTCAGTGGGTATACGCCGAAAACATAAAACATTACCCTTATGGCTATATACTTGACTTTCCATAAAAATAAACTTATGCAGGAGTTTTATTGAAATTACCTGCATAAGACATTTCGAACTTGCACATACATTCTCATATCATCATATCGAATGCATATGCATGTTTCATGTCTGCATGTCACTATCTCTTTTCCTACCCATATCCACGAATTCTTTCTGTGTGTTGAGAAGTAGGCCTCCTTCTCAAACACCTTAACATCACATACCCGAGTTGGTCCCGAAGGTTACCAACTACGGTCATACCCGACGTCGGTCATTTCTTTCTTTCTTTCTTTCTCGTGGATAGGTAGTGCATTATGCTTATGCTCATGCTCAAAACTTTGGCAAGTCAATCAACTTTTCAAATAAATGCATATCATATCATCTCATATTATCTTCTATGCAAAAGCATATCATATCATTTGAAAATATATAAAAGCATAAGCATATCATTATAGAAAATATGTTTACCCACCTGGCGACAGTCACTCGAGGTCTGTACCTTCTATCTTCACTTCGTTCTTCTTCCCACTTGGGTCATCAGTCAGCATAAAACGACATATAAACTATCAAGAACACATTGGATTTGTATCTTGAAAGCGAGTTTGGTTGAGCTTGTATACAATGTTTCTGTTACCACTATTACAATCTCCTATCTGAATTGAATACTTGATTGCATATATCGTGTTCCTTATCTCATATATAAGTTAGATCATACGGTGTGTAGAAGATCACAGAAGTCTGTATGATTGGTCAAGCTTAATGAGATATAAAAAGTTTCACAGCTGAGACAACTTGAGGACGAGTTGTCGGTATAAGCTGCGGTATAGATAAGAAGTGACTTGAATTGGTTGCTTGTCTATGCTTTGATGCGTCTACGACGTATTGAAGGATCACAGTGAGATGAGTTCTTCTATCTGACCGTAGTGAAGAACCAAGATCTCGGTGACTTACGATGATCTAAACCTCGATAAGGTATTAGATGAGTATGAGTTCTTGACCATCACTTTGACTTGTTATGGGTGAGGTTATATGTTCTAACCCAATATTCTCCGCATCTTGGGTGGTGGCGGTGCTTGTATGTCATGCTAGTTATACGTATCAGTCACCGTATCCGTTTAGGATGATGGCGTCCCTTAAGGAGCTCAAAAGGTTTATTGTACTAAACCCTGCAGGTTGAGTTAGCTCAAGTACAATAATAAGGTTGAGTGGTACTACTTAAGGAATTAAAGATATTAATTATTTTAAGCAGTCAGAATGCTCTAAATAATTAATGGACGTTCGATATCTTAAATACGGGGATTCGTAATGTCTAAGTGCAAGCCCGACTCACCTTCGGTAATAAAGGGGTAAGTCAGCATTTATTCTCTAGTGGCATGAATGAATGTTTATAAATTAATTTATGTTCTGGGCTGAACATAAGATAATTAATTTATTTGAGGCCCATCTTTATTCCTTGCATTTGATCCCTGGGCTGGCCCATCCAGGCCCGTAGCTTCAATGAAATCGGCGCCCCCTATATGCTCTCTAAGGATAGATTTTATTCTCTTTATCCTATAAGGATATTATTATATTTATGGGATATGCATGGATCCTTTCCTTATGGGATTATGGTAATACATTACAAATATAAGGTAAGAGATAAAGTCTAGGTTAATCCTCAATAATCTACAAGCATATTTTCGAGAATCTCATAGTTCTCTTGAGAGGATTTTTCGAAAATTGTGTGAGAGAAAGAGGGTGATTTTCCGAAGCATTCTCCATAGATCGTCCTCACTCGGCGTTGGAGATTGGGCAACCGGGATACAGTCCAGAAGGTCAAAGCACGAGTCCGATCCGTTCGATCCTTTCATCTCGTTCCACCGACCTCTTCAGATCCAAAGGTAAACACGAGAAAACCCCTACGTGTTGCAATTAATTATATAGACGCTTGCTAGGAACATAATCAATGTATGGTGAATTAAATATCCAAGATAGATCCTCGGGGCGAGGGCTTGACATATGTCATCCCTACAGAATCTTGGCTCATTGGATTAATTCACGTTTGATTATTACGTGCGCTTAATTAATTATGGATCTTCGTTCATCGTGGCTCGTTTTTGTTTTGTTGGGTTTTGTTTTCACCACGAGAAAATCCGTGGTTAGATTAGATTTTTCATGTAAATCTTATCCGTAAAAAAGAAACGAAGCGAAAGCACGAAAACGAGGCGATGAAGAATCACCGAGAAACCGGACGCACGGCAGCCCTCGGCGCGCGTCGCGCGCGTCAGCGGCAGCGGGCGGACGGCGGGCGGGCGATGCAGCGCACCGCTCGGCAGCGTCGTGCGGCGCTCGGCGTCTCGGCAGCAGGCGGCACCATCGGGCAGCAGGCTTGGGCGGCTCGCCCTCGTCAGCGCTCGGCGGGAAACCTCAACGTGGTCAAGGGCGGGCGACGCGGGGCGCGCGACATTCGCGCGGGTTCCTCGGCGGCGCTCGGCAGAAACCGCGCGGGAAACCTCAACGAGGTCTCGGCACGTCTTGGCGCTTCGGCGGCCGCGACGACGCGCTTCGCGGCGCCCTCGGCGAGCCGAGCACGCGGCGTTCTCGGCGCTCGGCCGCGCGCGCGCGCCATGCGCGCTGAAACCTCGGCGTGCTTTCGGCGGTGCGTGACGGAGACGCAGCGCGCGAATCTGTGAGTCTCGGCGGCTCGGCGGCCTCGGCGGGACTCGCGCAGAAACCTCAAAGTCGCCGATTTTTCGGCAGGAGGGCGGCGGCGGCGGTCCGGGCGCGCGCACGGGCTGTGCCCCAGCGGCCCGGCCCTCGATTCGACCCGCCCGTTTGTTCAGGTCGACCGACCGGTTCGCCACGACCCGTTTTTAGCCCGGATCCGTTTTCGGCCCGAATCCGCTTTTGTGAATCCGGTCCGTGCCGTGCACGCGAGGCCCGTTTTCGAGATTTAATTATGTACTTTGCAATTCTATGTAATAGATTAGACTTGAAAGTGCAGGTTCCACGAGTGGGCCACGATGAACGTTTTTATTTTATTTTTATCGTTCATTGCATGTCGTGGATGTCTAAATTATGCAGTAGCATGTTATGTATGTTTAAATTACGTAGACAAACCATTATGTGTTTTCGTAATTGGATGTGCATAGTAAGCATGCTAGGTTTATCGCGTTTATCAAGCATATTTTAGAATTCTGCGAGCATGTTTTACATGTTGAGTTCTATAGAAAAGCATGCTAGGATTACGTGATCTGCATGGACAAACCTTTTGAATAAAAAGACTAAGCAAGCAACCCGACAAATTAATTTTTTCAAATTAAAATGTCAAGACCTCCACTTTTGATCTCTAAACAAAGTGAGGCCTTGCGTGAGTAAACGATCCCACGCGTGGCTTGCTTGCCTTGTTTATCATAAGTTTGTTAGATGAGATTTCTAAATAAAACATTTTAAATCTATTGAGAAGTGGGAGTTTCATGTAAGCGCCCACACACGTGGCTTGCATGTGCGATTTTCATAAGTTCTCTAGAGATAGATATAAAATGAGATAACAAAAGAATTTGAATTGGGCGGTATGGTCCGAGTGAGTATGCCAATTCTAAGAATTCATTTCTTTGTTAAAATGTGGTCATTGCTTAGACATCACCTCGAGTACAACTTCCATGAAGTCCTTCTTGCGATAGTGATGTGGTCTAGTAAGGTCAATCGTTAATTTCATTTGTCATAAGGTTAAGTTGACATGGATTGAAATTAAGCGACTAAAAGGTATATTTTAGTGCAGTCGAGGGGTTCGTGTGTAGCGTCCACACGCGTGGCTTGCATGTGGGATTCCTTGGGCGATTGGAGGTTCAATTAATATTGTTTTATCAAAGGTTACAATATTATTGTTACGAATTATATGCGATCGTATGCTTATGTGTTTTCATTATCTTTTCGGATATGTCTCTTACACGATTATCAATATGCTCGCACAAAATCCGTTATCCGGTCCAAATTTTATCGAGTGGAAGCGAAACATGTAATATGTTCTTATCATTGAAGAACACATGTTTATTCTCACTACTCTAAACCCGATGCCCTTATCGGCGCGATCGACTAATGAGCGGCGAGTCAGCGGACTTTCGAATAAGTCAAACAATATGGCTAAATGCTATATGATGACTACTATGTCCAAAGGCTTGCATTTGTAGCATCGATCGATGGTAGACGCGATCGATATTTGGTCAAGTCTTGAGAGTAAGTTTGGGCGATCGGATCGACGATCGCTTCCACACAATGAGAGAAATCTTGGCGTGTAAGATGGAAGAAGGAAGTTCGGTCCATGAACATGTCTCCCATGACTCATCTCATGGATAGTCTTGATCGGTTGGGAGGAGGTATTGACGGCGAAGCCAAGGTCGATATCATCCTCAATACACCGCCAAGTCTTTTGAGAACTTTCGCGTGAATGCGATCATGAGCAAGACCGAGTTTACATAGTCGGTTGCTTAATGATCTCGTTCTTTGCGGAAGGAGTTATGGGAAAAGGAGCACATGCTCTTGCTAGCACATCTAAGGGCCCAAAATTTTGTTGCAAAATGGAAAAGAAAAGGGTACCAAAGGTGGAAGAGGTAAGGCAAGCGATGGGAGTAATGGGAACAAGAGCGTGGTTGCCAGGAGGCTGAAGAAGCCAAAGGAGAAGGCAAGTGCTTGAGTGCGTAAGGCGGGCATTGGAAGGCCAAGTGCCCTATGCTCGAGGCTCAAGGTACGCCGTTTGCTTTAATGTGAAACATGTTTAGCGACTTGTTCTACCCATTCTTGGGTAGTAGATCTGGCAAGAATCGATCATGTTTGTTACACCTGCGTGGGTTCTGCGGACAAGGAGGCTGTTTGATGGCGAGATAACGATCTCCATGGGCAACGCGCGAAAGTCGAGGCCGTTGCAGTTGGAGATGTTACTTTATGTTTTGAAAGCAGTTTTAGTTTTGAAAGGCGTTTTATATGTGCCGGATTTTCGGTGGAACCTTGTTTCGTTTGAAATTATTTACTCATGGATATTTCATTATTTTTGATAGTGGTGTTTCTATCATAAGAAATGGCGAAGTTATACGTGTTGCACGTTATATAATTCGCTTTATACTATTTACGCCAAACATAATACCTATAACTATGTTGCATCTTCATCAAACCCTAAAAAGAAAGTTTTCTTCGCAAGATGACACTACTTTTCTCTGGCATCTTAGATTAGGTCATATCAATCTAAATAGGATCCAAAGGCGGCTAAGAATGAGCGTTGGGTAATCTCACGGTTACTCGGTTCCCAGTCTGCGAATCACGTATAGAAGGTGATATATCGACCAGACCCTTCAAAGCGAAGGGTTATTGTAATATCCGCAGCTTTTAATGCTTAATTACGATAATTAAAATCGTAATTTAGGATTTAAGCCTCGATAATTAAAATCTTAATAAGTCAATGCTCGAATTTGACTAAGCATAAGTTGATAGTTACGTGTGATATTCATCGACGCTTAGTGAATTAAGGAATATAGTTTCTAATATTCCTTTGAGCGTAATTTTCTAACGTCGAATAAATTCGACGATTCGTCTTCTGATATTATTCGGATTAAACTTAATTTGAAATTCCTATTATTATAGGAATAATTAAAGTTGTTACAACTTTATTTTAAACATTTTAGAGATAATTCGCCTATGAGAATTTTGAGACGTTTCAAACGTCGGTTTTTAGAGATGAGTCAATAACTCAGTCGAACGATCACGGAATTACAAAATTCAAGTTCCTATGATTATTTTATCATATAAAAGCATTATTTATCATCAAAATAATGCTAGAAAATTTAAGAATAGAATGTATCCTATTTTGAAATTTTCGAAACTATAGGATTCGAAAATTAGGGTTTTGAAATCTAAATTATTTTAAATACTTTTCTATGATTAAATTCATCATATAAGACATATAATATGTCACATAACTATGTATTAGCTATTTAATACAAGAAAATAAAATATTTGGGATTATCCTATGACTTTCGAATTTTGGGGTTTCTTAAGGTGTAATTTTAATTAAATTCTTATCCAATTGATAATGTATGATATTAATTATATTAATATGATATTATTATGGATAATGTGAATTGTATTAGCAACTTGCACAAGTAGTATGACAAGTGCATGAAAGTGGCGACAATTTGCATGATTTTATGTGAATTATTTGATAAATATCCAACCTTAATTAATGAGAGGTTATGAGTTGGATCTTATCATGTTATTAGGTGTAAAGTAGACATAGTTAGCAATTAAAACTAGTAATTCAAGGTTGTCTACTTGTGGGAGCCGAAAACTTTGAAAATCAAAGTTGGAAAAAATTAATTTCAAACCTTATAATAGTGCCACCATCATAGTTGAAATATTTGACTTTTCAATTATGATTTTATCCTAAAGTAGTATTATATATATGATAGTATAAAAATATAAAAAATCATTCCTATACTAAGGACATTGCCGAAAACAATAGGAAAAGGAAAAAAGAAAGAGAATGATTTACTATAGTGATAATAAAATGTTTTTATTATGAAGATGATATATATATATATATATATATATATATATATATATATATATATTTCCTACGTACTAGAATTTGTTCATAATGGATTAGATTATTAAATAACACAAGTAAATGTATATCATGTTGGTGTTGGCCGAACACTATGTTAATTAAAAGAAGAATTATCTTAAATTATTAAAAAAAAATATATATATATATACATGAAAGAGATGTGCATTAATGTTATGATAAGATTTAAGGATTTTGTCCCTAGCTTGTAACAAATAGACGAAAATATTGACCAAATGTGTGCAAGTTGTACAAGTGTGATAATTCATCATTTTATGTAATTATTATCTACAAGTGGATTAGTTGATATTTTATGTAGTAATTAATGAAGTTGAAATTGTTGACTTTGAAATAGATAAATTAACTAAAAGGTATAATTAATATATAATATCATCATAAAATAAAAATCCTTCTCCCATGGATTAGAAAGTGCCGTGTACTAATAAAGAAAAATAAAGAGGAAAACTTTTGTCTCATTTTACTTCAAATGGACGAAACCTTGTACAAATATACAAGTACTATGACTTAATAGGATAATTAAAACTTTGTCCTAAGCTAAGGCAATTGGACGAAAACTTTGACAACTTGTGTAGGAATATTAATTATCATTTTATGTGATGATTAGCTTGCAAGTGGACTAAGACTATATATATTAGTGTAGGATAAAATTTCTCTCTCATTTGCTACCATGACCACCGAAAATTGAGAGGAAAAAGAGAGAGTTCAACACACTTTGATCCCAAATCTTAGATAGAAAACGTTGCATGCCAATAATCGACTCCGATTAAAGGTTAGAATTCATCCTCGCCATTATACATGCTAGAACTTTCGATTTTTGTCCGTTAAATTTTAAGTTATGAGCTTAGTTTGTTTATGACTTTTTGAAAATTATAGATCATATGCTAAGATGTTTAGAAATCATGTTTATATGATATTATTAAGCATGTACTATGATTATATCACAAAATTAAGCATGGTATTAAATTTTATATATGGACCGAAATCATGTAGGTGGAATATGTTGATGATTATGATTTTTAATTGTTGATTTAAGCATGAAATAATGATCTAGAGTATTAAATAAGCTTATATGAATTTATGTAGAATTTTTGGAAAACTTTAGTACCTATGTTCATGATTTTCGAAAATTATAAGATATGATAGTAGGTTATGATATAAACCATGTTTAAGTGTTATCATATCATATTGATGATGTAGATTCATAATATATGGTTGTAGGAATTTATTGAAATTTATAAAAATTATTTGGACCTAAGTCAAAAATTTTGAATATGACTTAGGTAAATTAAATTCAATAGTTCAAAATAAATAACAATTATGTTATAGTAAGCATAGTTAAGGATGATTAAGTGTTATGTGAATTTATTAGAATTTTTAAAAATGGTTTACTTAGTTTATTATGAAAACCGAAAACCTTATGTTATAATACTAAGGTGTATAATTTTTATTTGACCAAAGTAATTACATAATATGATCTAAAATAATGTTTTAGACATAGTATGATTTTATGAGAATTTTTAGAACAAGAATTGCACATAAAATGATAGAATTTTATAAAATAATTGAAAAAGTCAAAATGTTAACTTTTTGTTGACCAAAGTCAAAATTATTGACTTTTTGTTGACTTGGTCAAAATAGTTGACCAAAATCGTTGACCAAGGTCAGCAGACGCACGCAATCGATGTCGTGATCAATATGGCGTGAAGACGTTTAGTAACAATGCCACTTACGTTACGTAAGTACATTAAAACGTACATTATATACTAAAAAGGTAGAATATCTCTTATAAGTTAAGAAATTTCATAATCGACATCAATTGATTAGGAAGCGTCAAAGTAAGTCGGCGTTAGCCTTATTTGGCGATGTAGAACGTTATAGACTATATCCATCTCATCGAATGTGACCGATGTACTAAAATGATTCTTACGTTAAGGTGATACTTGGGCGAGGCATTGGCGTAGGAGCGAGACCACAGTATAAAGACCTACGTGTACAAGGTGGGCTTTACTCGAAAACCCTTTTATTCTGACGCTTTCTTGAAAAGTATTTATTTACAAGCTTTCGGTTGAAAATGATTATGAGCGTTATTGATTACATGCCCAAAATATTTATGTTTTAACGTATGGATCCTATCATGTTGTTGGGCGAGCCAACGATGTATGTGAATCGATTATTGGGTCGCTCCCAATTTTAAATCGATATCGGATCTTAGTCGGATGCGAATTCTCGCTAAGATTAGCGTGTACACCGATTTTGTATTGTGAGCCGTTAGCAACATCATCGGCGGTCGTGGATCTGAGTCGGATCAGAATCACAGCTATGTGATTGGGAGCCGTTAGCAACATCTTCGCCGATCACGGCGTCGGTGAAGGAGGCCTACTTCTACTGACGTGAGATCAGTTTATGAGATCAGTTATGAATAATTATGTGGATGATACGGATCATACGTAACAGAAAATGCCTGGCCAGGCGAATCTTTGAGAAATGATAAAGTATTTTGGTATTCACGAGTTATTTCAACTAAAATCCTCGTGTTATACTTATGGGCAGTGTAATTAAATGAAATTATTTTGGCATGAGTCCACTAAGTGCAATCTTGTACTTAGCCCCGCATGTTGTTTTAAATGTGCGGGTTGGTCTGTGATAGGATGGACAAGTGTTGAGCAGTCGGAGTTTTTGTCACTGATAGTTTACCTTGGATGTATATCGTCATATATGCATTCACATGCTTTCCGCTGTTCAAAACACTTTATTATATTTTTGGATATTACTTATGTTACCTCGGATCAAGTCTTGAAAGGTTGTTGGTCATTATGTTCTTAATCCTCGCTTAGTTGGTAATAGTCCGTCTAATCCGTACTTTAGATTGGCGGTATTCTGATTGGTATCGAGCGGGTCGTCCTTTGAAACCTTTTGAACCACAAAACTTTCTTTCAAGAGTCAGTCAGATTGAGTAACTAGACTTCTAGAAATCGGTGACCGTGCTCAACACTCCATCACATCAAGCTCAATGGAAAAGAGGTAAATTATTTTCTCGGTTTGATATTGGAAGTTGAAAGTTGAAACATTTGAACTTGAAATTTTGGAAAATGAGATTGATTTCATATTTTGAAAACGATGAAAGTCGTGAAAATTTTGGAATGTATTAGAAAACAATTTTTCGATGTTATGTGAAGAATTGACAATTTTATGTCAAAAGTGATATGATAATGAGTCATCGGTGAGATGAGTCGAGTTCTGAAGAATGAGAATCGGTTGATGAGTAATGTCAAAAGTGATGCTTGAGTTATTAAAAGCATGAGTACGAAGTTATGATATGATTTTGAAATATTTATTCAAAAGTTATACAGTTTATTACGAAAATGGGTATGTTATTCCCAAAAGAACATAGATGCTCTAAAGCATGCTCACCTCTTGAACATAGAAGTATGAGTTATAGGAGCTTAATCCTTTTGCGAGAACAATAATAAGTATTGATTTTCGAACAAGCGAAAAGTCGATTGAAAACAAACTCGAGTTTCAACGAAGGTCGACAAAAGCAAAAGAAGAGATCAAAGGTGCAAAGCATGGGTTCGATATGGACCATAGAAAGCTGAACAAATCTTGAAAGGAAACTCGTGCGAAGCGGAGCATGAGCTCGTGTCGGCGGAAAGGAGTGATTCCGGCGCAGGCGCGCCAGAATGTAAAACTGCTTGCGGTATTTTTGTTTTGACTCGTTCTTATTCGTTTGAACTCCGTTTTGCAAGCGGTTTTCGCTCACGTACTTTTATAGCAACAAAATTCATTTCATATGAAGGACGAAATCCTGAATCTTTCTCCGAATTCGTGAGAAACTGTTAAAGTTAGTCCTCAAAATTTGCTTTGAGCGAGAACTTTAGGAAAGAAATGAGAATTTCGAGTTGAATAATGAGAACAACGAGAACAAAGAGAAGAAAATCAAAGGCGAGAAATGATGAATGTCACTAAACCACGATGACATGAGTATAGTCGTTGTTTGGATGTTCACGACAACCGAAATCCAAACTAACTATGACTTTCGTTAACAACGAAATAGAAATGGGATTAAAGAATTAATTGACTTTAGTATTGTGATTGATACAGAATAAGAGACCACAATGTGGTAGAAAATTTTAAGACAAATTGAGAACTTGAATTTTTGTAGTATGAGTAGAGTAGGAAAAGTATTGTGATACGTTAATAACCCTGACAAGTAATGATGACCTATTATATGGAATTTCGAATTATACCCTTTTCCCAAGATTCTGTCATTGAGATTAACTCTATGACCTAGTTGAAATTGAGATATTATTCAAATTCTCACTTCTTTTGAAAGAGATTACAACCGGAGAATTTCTTATGACATAATTTTGAAACCAAACCCTTGTGTGGTGAGAAAATATTTGTGGACGGTGCAGCCAGCCCATATGACCAAAGAAATCTCAATAATCATTATTCGGTCTTGGACCTATCTCCCAAATTATTGGTTCAAAGAACGTATTGTTTCAAAACCTCGAGTTGTTATCTTGAATTGTGAAACCGGATCTCTTGCAAGTTGTCATGACAAATTTTCTTCAATCCTTGAAACCAATAAGTATGACATAGGTTGGCGTACCTTATCACTAAAAATTTCGGATCAATAAAGTGATAGACATTAAGATCGATGTAAAGAAGTTCTCAATGAGACGAGGTATATGCTTTTATGATATACATGGGTGGATCGACCATGATAGGGTATCCCAAATCTTGATGATGATGCAGGTTATACCTCCACGCGGTATATAATAACTAAGTTATGAACAAAATACCCTTTAGCATTTAGTCTTTGGAATAGAGTAAAGAAAAGTGTATCGATCCTGGAATATACCTCTTCTTATTATATCATAATGAGAAAGGATACAACTTATCGTAAGATAGTTGATTGACCTAAAACCTCGTTAGTAAGTTGGACGTGTTTAAAAGTATGGAGAGGAATAAAACTCGGTTGATGGATATAAGGAGCGATAGTATCTCGATTATCAAGTTTTCGCGTTATCCATGAATCGATAAAGATTATGTTAAGAAGAATGGTTCTCAAGTATTTGAGACTTTGGTTAAACCAATAATAGTGTGATCGATGGATCAAATAACGAAATATGTGAATAAATAGGATATTCCAGTATTTAAACCAAGAATGGAGAAGATGCCCGAAGTTGAGACTTGGTAATAGAACATTGATACTTGAATTCTAAGTTATGGTGTACAAGCGTACTACCTTACCCGTATAGATTAGAATGATGGCGCTCTTAATCTAAAAGTGAGAATCAAAGTATAATAAAAGTAATATGACTTTCGGATACCATGCTCATGAAAAAAGAAGAGTTGAGAATAGTGAGAAATTACCACTATCTGATTATGAAAAGCCGGAACATGAGATAAGTTTACAAGCAGTTTGATTACGATAAGTAAAGTAAATCCTTTAAAGGAAGGAAGTGGATTAAAGAAGTAGATTTGTTATTTGAGATGAAACCGTCATATTCTAAGTTAGATAGAGACAAAACACTTATCTCATGCACGATTTAGTAATTATTAAGCAAGATAATTGTTAAAGGCGATGCAAAGGAAATCGTTCAAGCGAACAACGAAAGGATTCACAAAGAAGGACCTTAAGGTGAATCTAAATGGGAAGGTTATTCCTCATACTTATGCAGTGACCAATAAAGTGAAATATTGGGTACCTCAGCATTGAAATGAAGTAAACATAGAATGTCGAGAAGATAGTAAAGATATATATATGACGTCAAGGTAAAAGTATGATGCGTTCTCAGCGAACAAGGGCTTTTAATTTATGCGAAACCACTTAGTCAAACCAATGAAGATTAAGGGAAATGACGTATATCCAAAAAGGATATTACGTATAATAGCATAGTAAATGCTAATATAGGGATTCTTCTTGAAAGGTTTTTAAAAGAAAGAATATATGGAAGATGTATTCTTAAGAGCGATAAGGAAGAGCGAAGAAATGTTAGAGCTAGTCCATTCGACTGTGTGGACCAATGTCCACACAAGCTCGTGGAGAATGCAGTATTTTGTCACTTTCATTGACGATTACTCAAGGTGCGGATACATATACCGCTTCACCGCAAGTGCGAATGTTTTGAGAAATTCAAAGAGTTCAAGGCGGAAGTGGAGGCGAAGCTTGGTAAGAGTATCAAGTCATCTGCGTTACGATCGCGGTGGCGAATACCTCGATAACGAGTTTATGGACTATCTAGTGAAGTGTGGGATTACATCGGTAAGACTTCACCGGGCACACCACAAAATGGTGTGTCGAGTGAAGAAATAAGACTCTTTTGAAATGGTTAGATCAATGATGAGTTATGCAACATTGCCTATTTAGATTACGGGGTATGCCTTAGAAGCAATGACATACTTGCTAAATCTAGTACCATCCAAGTCGGTCGAAAAGACCCTTTTGAGTTGTGGTTTGGTATGAGCCGGTTTAAACCACATAAGGATATGGGGCGATCCGGACTGCGTCTTTGAACAAGAAGGCGACAAGTTGGAGGCTAGATCCGGCCAAGGTTGTTTATTGGCTATCTAGAGGAGCGAAGGTGGTTTATTCTATAGTCTAAGGATCGGAAGGTCATTATTAGCACTAATGCTCGATTCTTAGAAGAGGACTACATGAAAATCATAAATCCAAAGTTGAAATCATTCTTGAGAATTAGAAGATGATCGTATTCCACCACCGATTAGGCGAAGGTGCGAGATGTCGAGTCTAGTGGGAGGATTGACACGGATATTTCGAGAAATTGAAGTGGGTCGAGTTCCACTTTGGAGATACCGACCGTCAAGTGGTACCTACCCAGCAAGTTGTGCAAGATAGAGAACCACAAGTTTACGCACCCACCGTTGCCATAGTGCTGTAGAACCTCGTCGTAGTGGGAGGGTTGTTCGTCGACCCGAGCGATTTATGTTCGTGGGACAATCTTGGATATAGTCGTGAAGCGAGCAGCAATAATCGACCCATGGACATACTGAGGAGGCGATCTGAGACATTGATGCAAGATCATGGCACACCGCTATGGACTTAGAAATGGAGTCCATGCGGTTATGGATGTATATGAAAGACACCTCTACCGGATGGCAAGGAAGCCGTAGGCGATAAGTGGATATCAAAAGGAAGAGATTCCGATGGAGAGGTTTCGACTTTTAAAGCCGGGGCTTGTGGCGAAGGGTACACTCAGTTGAGGGCATCGATTTCGATGAGACCTTTTCGCCGTAGCAATGCTCAAGTCCATCGAATTCTTACGCCATAGCGCCACTTGAACCTAGAGGTTTAAAGCGAACTATGTTCGTCGTATTTGAAATTTTATTCTTCAATTCTCAATATTGTTTTGATTAATGACTATTTTCATCCCAAATGAAGTTATGAGAATTGATAATGAAAGTCGTTGGCTCGCCACCAATGTATGATAATGTCATACGAGAATGTATGGACAAATTTTGGGGATAAAATGTTTGAATTCATGTAAATCAATAGAAATTTATTGATATGAATATTTGAAAATTTTATTTCAAATCCCAAAGATGTTTACGATGATGGGTATGTTATCCCAAAAGAGCGTGAACTGTTTAAGGCATGATTCCAATTGCGAAGAACATAGGAAGGTGGATTATTAAGTTTTATTCCATCACGAGGATCTCGAATTGATAGACGAGGAAAAATTCAAGCTCGAATTGGAAAGATGTCGAGATAGTGAATGTCACTATGCGATAAGTGACACAAGAATGATCTTTTATTTGGAAGTTCACGCATGGCGGGACTCCAAATCATCTATGACTCATCGTTGGAAGCAGTAAAAATGTGATCAAAGAGTTCGTTAGAGTCGGTTAAAGGCGAACTCGCGATCATGTAGTCGACCTTGAACTCGACTTGGCTCGCACCGGCATGTATAATTTTAACCGCTTCGGTCGATTCGGTCCGACCTCGAAGTCTAGTCCGACCTTAGCGATGCGACCTCGGTTGTCCACCTCGGCCGAGCTCGGCGGTGTGACCTCGGTGAAGCGAGCCGGTGGAGTGCGAGCTCGGCTTCCGACCCGGCAGCGGCGGTGTGACATCCACCTCGCCAATTTCTATTGACCTCGGTTAGATCACCTCCACCTCGGAAAACAACCTCGGCGTTGGCATGTACAACCTCGGCATGTACGACCTCGGCATGTACAACCTCGGCATGTACGACCTCGGCATGTACGACCTTGTTTACGGCTTCGGCTTCGACGTCGGTACCTTTGACTTCGGTGTCGGCATCTACGGCTTCGGCGTCGGCATGTACAACATCGATTTCGACTTGGCATCATATGCGACCTCGGTATCGGTATGCGACCTCGACCTCGACAATTAAAATTATAACCGACATTGTCTTGACCTCGACCTCAACCCGACTTGACATCTGTTCGACTTGACTTGGCATCGACCTTGTCGACTTGACCGGCTTTGGCGTCGACACATCGCCTTTGGCTTTGATGTCGGCATTATCATATGCGACTTGGCTTTAACATATGCGCCCTCATTGCGGCCGATACCTTCAACCGGCTTTGAAGTTGGCCTTAATGACTTCATCATTATGTCAAAATATCGGCAATGACCTCGGCATTGGCAAATGACTTCGCAACAACCGACATCGGTATCACTTACGACCTCGGTATTCGAGCTCGACATCAATGAAACTGTTTTGGGCAATGTTTTGTTTTAGCCCGTTCTCCTTCGTTAGAACTCCGATTCTGACGGTTTTGCCTACGTCTCTATCACAGAGTATTATATTTATTATGAAGAACCAAATCCCTGATTCCTTCTCCGAATTCTGAGAATCAGTTGAAGTTGGTTTATGGTTTATATAGAATGAGAACTTTCTGATTATGATAAGAATCTTAGAATGATACTAGAAGTAGTATTCGATGGTACAAGAGATACGCTATGACATACGGGGGAACCTTTGATGACGACCTATAATGTGTTATATAAAGTTTTAAATTCTTTTCATTACCAAATTTACGTCATTGAGTTTAACTCTATGACATAGTTTAAATTGAGAAATCATATAAGTTTCTCACTTTTTACGTAAGAAAATTTTCAATAGGAGAATTTATAATGTGTCCTTTTGAAACCAAGTCCTGTGTGTGAGAAAATATTTGTGACGGTGCAGCCACCCATATGACCAAAGAAATCTCGATGGTCGTCATTCGGTCTTGGACCCTAGATCCCAAATTATTCGAGTTCAAAGAATATATGGATTCAAATAGTAAGATATGTTATTTTGAATCATGAAACCATATCTTTTGAAAGTCGACATGATACAATTTCTTCAATCACGGAGACCAATAGGTAAGATGAAGATTGACTTATCTTGTCACCTAAGTTTTGAATTAGTAAAGTGATAAACATCGGTATGATGTAAGTTGACTTATTTTGATAACCTAAAGGTTGCGGATCAAGGGTGTGGACATCAAGGAGATATGATGTAAATAGGATCTCGATGAGGCGAGATATTTTTCCTATAATGCACATAGATGCAATTACCCACGATGGGCGTGCGGATATTGATAACGATGAAGTTATATCTTCATGTGTTATGATAATGAAATGTTATGAATGAGATACTCTTTAGCATGGAATGCAAGAGTACAAGTAAAGAAAATTATATGATATTCGTGGGATATAATTTCCCCTTATTATGACATGACGAGAGAGATTACAACTTATCTTTAAGATAGTTGATTGTCCTTAAAACCTCCTTAGTAGGTTGGACATGTATAAAGAATGGAGATGCACGATATTCTTTTCAAAGGATATATATATATGTAAAGAAATGATAGTATCTCAGATAACGAATCTCTCGTTTTATACCTCAATCAATGAGATTATGCTTGAGCATAATCAATTCCAAGTAATCGAGACTTGGTTAAACCAATGATAATGAGATTGAGGAATCATAATCCTTGAGATATGTGAACAGCTAGGATAGCCCTAGCATGTAAATCAAGTATGGAGAAATATCTCCACAATGAAGACATGGTGATGAGATGCTTGGAATTTAAGGTATGGTGTACAAATGTACTACCTTACCAAGCTATATGATAATAATGACGGTTCTAGTCCTGAAAGTAAGAACCGAAGTATAATGAGAGTAATATTACTTTCTGACACCATGCTCAAGAAAAAGGGACAAAAGTCCGAATAGTGAAGAAATTATGAGCTATACAATTATGAGATAGCCACAATATGAGATAAGTTTCAGTGATTTTATGACTTGATAAGTAAAGTAATTCCTTTGAAGTAAAGAAGCGAGTAAAAGCAGATTCATTATTTGAAATGGATCTTAGTGCTCTAAATTGTATTGACACAAAACGCTTGTTTTCGTGTCTTAGAAATTAGCAAGCACGATTGCTTCTTTAGACTTTTGCAAAGGAAATGTTTTCAAGAGAACGAATGAAAAGATTCACATGGAAGAATCTTAAGGTGAATCAAATTGTAAATCTTACCCCTCATACTTTTGTGACGATCAATAAAGTGGGATACTAAGAATACCTGACATAGAAATGAAGCAATCATTAAATGTCGAGAAAATGGTAAAGATATTTGACGTCAAGGCAAAAGTATAATCGTCCTAGCGGATAAAGGATTTTATCCTATGCAAAATTGCATGATGAATCACTAAATATTAAGAAGAAATGACGTATATCCTGAAGGGATATTACAAACGATGGCACTAAATGCCAGTACAAGGATTTTCTCTGAAAAGGAGTTTAAAGTAAGGATATATGAGAGATATATTCCTAAGATTGATAAAGTGAAAAGGAAATTTAATCATTCATACTGGATCAGAAATGAATGATAGTGTCAGGTACATCATGATCTCTACGATGAGATTAAGTTATCAAGATATTAATATCAAGGATAGGTCGATATAAACCTAACCACATAATGCTATTGATAAAAGCATAATAGTACTGACACTGAGAAGGATATGATGAACAAAGTAACAGAAGGCCATAGCAAGGAAACATAATGTTCCAAGGGAAAGGACAATGATGTATGAAATAGATGTTTATTTGAGCAGACGAGAACAACAGTAGACCGAGCCTATATTTCGCACGAATACGGAATGACAATCGAGGAAGGCTGATAGATATGAGAAAAATTTCTTATAATACTTATACTTTTACATTCAATATAGGTGTTTCGTTTTCTAACATCGCACAAGTATCGTGAGAAGCGATAGAACCCAATTCGTGGTAAGCAGATCGAGAAATGAAAATCTCTTCACCTATACGAGAATTATGGCCATCGCGGTGTTGCTCGAGTTTAGAATTGGACCTAGGATCGCCTAAGGTTCTAACAAATGAGTTAGATCATAATATCTATGTGGAGCGTAGATATAATTTAAGCAAGTTTCAAAATGGATGTCACTCACGTGATTAAAAGCACGGACATAGTTTCTCCATTGAAATTCTATGCAACGGGATTTTGGATCCTCAATTGCTTTAATTTAAGGATGGCTCACCTAGAACTATCTTTACAGATGGTAAGAAAAGAGAGTCTGATGAGTAAAAAGTCTAACCCCAAGGCCTACAAGTATAAGGCTCACACAGAAGTATCGACTCTTTTATTATAAAGCGGGCATGGCTTAGGGCGGTTTTGAAGAATTTCTACACCTATGGATGAATGCTCGTAACTATGGAGAGATAGATGAGGATGACATCCAATAACTTATCCATCGGTTGCCAACAGAATGGCATGATCTTGCAAAAAAGTATCCAGATAATATCTTCTCCAAGTAGAAAAATTCCAAGACTTGGGCAGACTATCGAGGATTTGTCAGCGTGCTCAAGTATACATATAATGCGTGAGGAGCGGCACCTACGGTGCTTGTCTGGTCCCGACAAGTTACAGCAGGCATAAAGGAATGGTTGTACACGATGTTCCAAATGCCGCCCCACGTCTGTGCCGTCTATTATACCGAAAGATGTGATAATGGCAAAGGACGGGATCTTATCACCCTCGAAAATTAGGGGAATTTCGCTATCAACTCAACCTTACTACGATGAAAGTAACACACACGGAATCAAAGAAGTAATAAGGAGCAATGTGACCCGGCTTTTGAAAAGAAAGATCGTCGGATATATGAGGTAAAAGCGTGCACGGAAGCGAGCAAGTTTCTAAGCGAAAGTGCGATTCGGCGAAAGCCACTCGAGACACATAGTCTATGATAATGAGAGACTCATATGAAAATGGAGGCTTATGTGTAAATGGTATCGATGTACGAAAGCAAAATTTTTCGAATAAGATATGGTTGCTATGAGATTATAGTCATGCCATTCGGACAAGCTAGTACACCATTTCTATTCATGAACCTCAAAAATCGAGTGTTCCATATGTACTTAGACAATTTTGTCTAAATCTTTATGAACGATGTTCTTATCCATATGAAGGACGAGAAAGAACCTAAAGAACATCGAAGGACTGTATTGCGGACTTTTAGAGTCGAGCAAAATTTTGCCAAGTTTAATATATGAATTTCGGCTTAATGAAGGAAAGGTTATATATATATTTCAAGCAATGATAAGCTTAGAAATGAAATCATGAGTGAAGCTCATGATATTCCTCATACTGCCCACCCAAGCAGCATTAAAGTATATTATGTTTTACGAGAAAAATTAGATAGTAAAGAATGAAATGAGCTATAACCTCATTGACGAGCATTGTCTCGGTTATAAGAGATGAAGGCATAGTATCAATGACCTTGTAAGAGGTTATAATCTCTAATGAGATACAAATGAAAATGAAATGACATAGCAATGGATTTTATGACAGGTTTCGCCACAGTCATAAAGAAATAACACTACTATATGGGTAGTAGTGGATTGACTCACCAAATATGCTTATCTCTGCCTATTCAGATGACTCAGAGATCTGATAATTTATCTCAGTCGTACCCAAAGGAAATCGTATCTTTACAAGGGGTCCCAATACCTATCACTTGGATAGAGATTCCAAGTTTACCCTAGATTTTGAGCTAGCTACACCAAAAGGAGTTATGCGATATTGCACCTTATCGTAGATGTCCCTCACGTCTGGATGGGCGATAAAAGGATAATATGAATATTTAAAGATACGATGAGAACATTCATGTTAAATCGAGGTGCAAGTGGGAACATGTTTTACCACTTATTAAGTTTACGTACGACTATAAGTGCAAGCAACGATTGACATAGCCACACGTGGCATTATATGGAAAGAAATATCGACCACCACTTTATTGTAATAAAGTAGGTGAGAGAAAGTATAAGGTCTTGACAACGTAAATGAAATGATTAAGATATTTGCCAATAAGGCAAAGGCGAGAAAAGCTCAGTACAGACAAAAGTCTTACGCTAGTACGCGTAGATCAGAACCGCATTTTGAATGCGAAAATGAAGTTCCTTGAGATTTCTCCATAGAGGGAAATTATAAAGTTAAAGTGCAAGGAATGTCGAGATCACGTTTTATAGGACCTTACGAGGATCCTAGAAATAATAGGCCTTTAGCCTATAGATTGGTACTTCCACCAAAATTTGGGGAATGTACATAATGTTTTCCACGTGTCACAGCAAAAGATATATGAATATGACTCAAATCACGTAATTCATCATAATGACGTGATTTTTAACTCAAATATGAGTTTTGATGAAAATCTACGACTATTTTGATCATACGATTCAATGATTAAGAATTTAATTGGGTTTTGATGAAAGTCGATGGAGAAACCATGGATATAAGAAAATCACGTGGAAATTTAAGATGTTAGGGTGCTAAGATGCCCATACTTTTTGATGTATGTAAATTTGGGACGAAATTTCTTTAAAGGGTGGAATGTAATACCCGATTATTTAAACGCCTAATTACGATATTAATTTCGTAAATTAGAGTATTATTATGATAATTTGATTATTAAAATATCGAATAATGATTTCGATTATTGTTGGAATAATAAATTCCTATGATTTATTCACAAATGAATGTGAATTTAGAAATACGAATATGTGACGTATTTTAACAGTATAATTTCAACGTCGATTACGTATCGATAATTGAAATCTCGTAATCTTTTCTAAGTTTTAAGCTTAGAATTTAATTCCATTATTATTGGAATGATTTAATAAAGTGATTACGACTTTATTACGACAATTTTGAGATGAGTCGATATTTAACGTTTTGAAATGTTTCAAACGTTAACGTTTAGAGATGACTTGAGAATCAAGTCTAACGATCAAGGAATTATGATATTTAAATTCCTATGATTATTTTATATAATTAAAATATTATTTAGCATTGAATTAATGCTAGAAAATATTGGAATGATATTTGTGATTATTTAAGATTCTCGAAAACCCTAAATCGAGAATTAGGATTTTCTACCTATGGATTAATTCCAATAATTTTTCCTATGATATAAATTATCATCTAGGATATATATATTATGCTATATATCTACTTATAGCATGAAAATGAATTTTTGGGCATTAATTTATTGTAAATGCCGAGAACTTCCTATTGTTTTTAACATATGATTATTTTATTTTTGATCATCCAATTTGTGATATTTTCTTAAGTGTAGTATTAATACACTTACCTATTAAAATGTGTAGATGAAAATTACACTAGCTTTTGATTTTTGTAATAGCCGTCTATGTTGAATTAATACACAAAATTGGATTCTTGATTTTTATATATACTTGATTGCACAAATATTTGGGGAAGAGTGTATTAATACACTTGTATTACAACTTGTAAAATTTGAAAATTTCTCTCCTACTTACACTGGAAGTCGACGGCTATACTACACATGAGACAAAGTATTTGTTTTGTTATTATCAAGAAGCTTTATTAAAGCTTACAAAGAGTTAATAATGTGTAAGGGATATTTTGTTTGCATGACATAATCAACATTTGACTTTTCAATTTCATTCCTCTTGATTCATTTGATATGTGAGGGAGCCGAGAGATAGAGAGAGAGCACAAGTGTGTTTTCTTTTATTTTTATTTACTAAGTATATGTGTCTTGAAACACATAAACACAACACACTTCTCGCATAACTTCATTCCTCTCTTTTTCTTCCTCACTGCCGTGAGCCTTTCTTTAAGAAAACCAAACTTTCCTTCTTCAATTCTCTCCTTTTGTTTGAGTTTGATTTATCCTACAACCGATCGACTCCGATAACGAGGTTAGATATCGAACAAGCTTCGATAAAACCTATCTTTTTCAATAATCCTACGGTTTAAATTATTATTTTAGCATGTATTAATTATGCAATAAATCATGCTAGCATGTTATAAGCTTAGAAATTATGTTACATATGTTAATATGTGCATAGATTATTTATTTACTAAGCTTAGCAATATATTTAAATTATTCTAGTGATGCTCGATTTTTGCTAGGATGTTTTTAATGTTGAATTATTGATCTATAGTGTTGTAGGGTGCATGGTATTAAATTGAGAATTTTGGAATCCATTTGCTTAATTTTATAAAGCGCGAAATGAACCTAGGTTGGAACTATGGTGTATAATTTTTATATGCTTGATATAATAGCATATTATTGATCTAGGGTATAAATTAGGTGATGTAGGAATTTATTAGAATTTTTGGACCTATATAGCTAAATTATTTTTCAAAGTGGCCGAGAGCTAGAGGCATAGGTTTAGTGGTTTATTTTGTGTTATTATATGATATTATGATGTATTAGTGCTATATGATAGCATATAAGCATAGTGTAATTTTATTAGATTTTATAAAAATTGTTTGGTATATATATATACCTATAGTAGCCGTGAGCTACATTTGGTTATTTCTTGGTGTATGGTTTGATTTTATTAAACCATAGGTTATAATTATATTATATATTGATATTTGAGGCTTGTGTATAAATATTAGAATTTTTGGAAATTTATTGGTATTATTTTTATAAATACCGTGAGCCTATATAGTGGTATAGGTGAGTTCCAAATTTTTCTATAGTGTTATTAATACATATTAATGATCATAGTGTAAAATAATACACTATATGAATTTAGAGGAATTTTTGGAACAAGTTTGGAAAATATTGTGAGATAGCCGTGAGCTATAAGTGAAAATAAGGAATTTTAATTCCTTTTTAATCAAGAATAATAATTTATTATATGTCTAAAAATTATATTAGACATAATTGAATTTTGAGAATTATTAAACATAGAATATTATGTTTAAGGCGAAGCGTTATATTAAATAACGTTAAAAGCATAAAATAATGCTTAAAGTATTAAAAGATTAATATTGAAAGAAAATATTAATCGATTTACCGATTTGCGTGAAAATCGAGAATTGAAAAGAAATCGATTTATATTGAATTTATTCATTAAAATGTGATTTATTTAAGATTTATAAAGAAAAGTCAAAATGGTTGACTTTGAAATTGACATCTGAAATACGTTAGTTAAATACGCTAATACGTGAAAACGATTACTTTTATCGATTATCTCAATTGTGAGAAAGATTTGAATTGAAATCATTTTATTGAATAACGTTATTATCGTTAATTATTTAACCTAAAAGGTTAAAATGAGGCTATAGATCATATTACGCCTCTCTCGATATCACGAGAATTATTTTTATTGAAATACGCATAAAAGCGACGTATAAAGTATATTAAAACTTGAATTATTATATTATTTATCAAAGTTGAATGAACTTTGAAAATCTCAGCGTGCAACCGCTAAGCGTAAATTTTGCGTAAGGTAGGACGTGAAGGCTCACACGCAACCAGGAGGAGAACAGCGATCGAAATTCAAGTTCAAAAATAAAGGTGGGCTTTATTATTCGAAGTTCATGAACTACCTCATGGATCTAGGCGTGGTACTGGTTTGCCCAAGAGTATCATAGTTTCTTGTGATAACTTTCAGTGCGAGTGGCAAACTCGAAGGAACCACGGATCCAAGCGACCAAACACATAGAGAGAAAGTACCATGTCATACGAGAAATCGTTAGAGCGAGGGGCGTCTTGAATGCAAAGATTGATCTGACGGATAACCTAGCGGATCCATTCACTAAAACTGCCGCAAGAAGTACGTTGGGCACGTTAGAGGACTTGAATTGCGCTAGATGGCACCTCTAAAGTGCGCCGCAATAAGTCTCGTCGGGGCGTTAGAGGACTTAAATTGCGCTTGATGGCACCCACTTAGAAAGGAAACTTTTGTATAAGTGGGAGAAGCAAAGTGATGGTTTTGTTTGTAATAGCTAGTAGAGAGACATTGTATACTAAAAGTTTGCTTTAGTATAAGTGGGAGATTGTTGGATTTGTATCTTGAAAGCGGTTTTGGTTGAGCTTGTATACTGATGTTTCTGTTACCACTATTACAATCTCATATCTGAATTGAATACTTGATTGCATATATTTGTGTCCCTTATCTCATATATAAGTTAGATCATACAGTGTGTAGAAGATCACAGAAGTCTGTATGATTGGTCAAGCTTAATGAGATATAAAAAGTTTCACAGCTGAGACAACTTGAGGACGAGTTGTCGGTGTAGGCTGCAGTATAGATAAGAAGTGACTTGACTTAGTTGCTTGTCTATGCTGGTACGTCTTTGACGTATTGAAGGATCACAGTAAGATGAGTTCTTCTATCTGACCGTAGTGAAGAACACAGATCTCGGTGACTTACGATGATCTAAATCTCGATAAGGTATTAGATGAGTATGAGTTGCTGACCATCACTTTGACTTGTTATGGGTGAGGGTTATATGTTCTAACCCAATATTCTCCGCATCTTGGGTGGTGGCAGTGCTTGTATGTCATGCTAGTTATCGTGTCAGTCGCGTATCCGTTAAGGATGATGGCGCCCCTTAAGGAGCTCAAAATGTTTATTGTACTAAACCCTGCGGGTTGAGTTAGCTCAAGTACAATAATAAGGTTGAGTGGTACTACTTAAGGAATTAAAGATATTAATTATTTTAAGCGATCGAATCTATAAATAATTAATGGACGTTCGATATCTTAAATCGAGGATTCGTAATGTCTAAGTGCAAGCCCGACTCAACTTCGGTAATAAAGGGATAAGTCGGCATTTATTCTCTAGTGGCATGAATAAATGTTTATAAATTAATTTATGTTACGGGTGAACATAAGATAATTAATTTATTTGAGGCCCATCTTTATTCCTTGCGATCCACAGGCTAGCCCATCCAGGCCATGACTCGAAAATCGTCCACCATCATGCTCTTATGGAAAGGATTTGATTCTCTTTATCCTATAAGGATATTATTATATTTATGGGATATGCATAGATCCTTTCCATATAGGATTATGGTAATAATCCTTTCCATATAGGATTATGGTAATTTTCATATGGGATTATGGTAATTTCCATAAAGGATTATGGTAATTTCCATATGGGATTATGGTAATTTTCATATGGGATTATGGTAATTTCCTTATGGGATTAAGGTAGTGCATTATAAATATAAGGTAAGAGATAGATTCAAGGTGAATCCTCATAATTCATCATCAAATTTTCGTCCATCCCATAGTAATGTTGGGAGGATTTTTGAAATTTTAAGAGCATTGGGTGATTTTCGAAGCATTCTCCATAGATCGTCCTCACTCGGCGTTGGAGATTGGGTGGCGGGATCTGATCCGGAAGGTCAAAGCACGAGTCTCGATCCATTCCGCCTCGGCAGTTCAAAGGTAAACATGAGAAAACCCAACGTGTTGCAATTAATTATATAGGTGCATGCTAGGTATATAATCAATGTATGGTGAGTTAAACATCCAAGATAGATCCAATGGGAGAGGGTTAAAACCTAGTTTTCCCAACACTAGGAATATAATCAATGTATGGTGAATTAAATATCCAAGATAGATCCTCGGGGCGAGGGCTTGACATATGTCATCCTACAGAACCAAACAAGAACATAACTTCTTAGTCGTCGACACGACTATATCTTCTCGATATCAAGACGCATGGTCTATCAACACTTGGGTCATTGCATCCTGTAACATCTTATTAACAAACAAACTTTAACGAAATTTCGGCAGAGTAACGTTTATAAAACGCATCGCCGTTTCAATACCAAAACAACCAAACTTATCCCAAACTCCACCAAATCATCACCATATGTCTAAATGAGCATAGAAAACTCAACAACAAGCTTCAACTATTCAATCTTAGCCAAAATCTAAAGGCCCCTTAAGATATAGCTTATGTCCGACGCCAACAATCGCTTGAGACGTCATCTAACACCAACGAATCTCTATACATGCTCAAATATCATAAAAGATCACCAATTTACAACAACACCCAAAGATCAAAGCTTTAGCCTTGAAAACCCATTTTTGCCGACAAACTAAAATTTTACAATTTTTGAATACGTCGGCCGAAAAATCCGAATAAATCATTTTAAGCATTTTTCATATCATAGAATCCAAATATGAAGTTAAAATGATCAAATAAAATAAAAAATCCAACAATAAAAGGGCTAGGGTTTCGGCCATTTTGGGAAATTCAATATAGTTTCGATTTCAAACGTTTTTCTTGCTCCAAACATGTTTATATCAATCCAATAGCACATATATGAAGGAAATTCAATCATATCGACATCATATATTCAAGATCCATGTCCTCATAATTTTCAAAAATTTCATAAATTTCCAAACAATAACATATGCTTCACAAATTCAATATTAAACAATACGTGGACGTTGAATCTATCATAATATCATGAAATAATCAAACAAAACATACTCCTTCATAATTTCACCATATGACCAAAAATTTGAAATATGCATAGGTTCATGATTTAAATTTTTTGAAACCGTAGATGTGTTCTAGAGACGAAATTATACCTCAATTCGAAGACGGATCGAAAATTCAACGGTTGGATCTTCCTATTTTTCGAAAATGGTGTGTGTGTTAGTGTGTGTTGGACGTGAGTTTGGGTAGGAAAATGAAGGTGAATAGTATTCCAAAGTATAAAGTATGTATTATGTAATAATTAAATTTATTTTGATTTTCTTAAAGTGGTGATTATTCACCACTTCTAGAAACTTTTATTTTCCTTTCTTTTCTCATTTTATTTAATAGATAAATAATAGCTTTTCTTAGAAATTAAATATAATTATTGTAAAATAATGCATAGCATTTTATAACAAGAAATCGTAACTAATTATCGATAAAACAATCTACTTGAATCTCTACTTTTGAACTCAATAATAACTCATAATCATCAAAATATACTTATTAAAATATTTTGACCTCAAAACCATTTTAAATATTTTGCTCTTAATCGGACTTAATCGCAAGCGTCGATGTCACAAAACATAGATTTTAAAATTCTCAATTTTCAAATCAAGACTTCATTGAGCATGTATCTATCGTTTCAAGACTCTTGGAATCTAGGTCTTCTTATTCTAAATAAGATCTAAGAATCTTATCTCGGTTTCTATCTCAAATCTGTCTCAATTCTATCTTCTCAACGTGAAGCTTAACGTAAAAGCTTCTAACTTAAACAACTTTTTCTTAAGGATGCAATGCACATCTTATAAAGCTCTTAATCAGGAGCTAATCTCTGCTACAGGAAATGCGGGGTACTACATTCTCACCCCCTTACAAAAAAAATTTCGTCCTCGAAATTTTAGTACCTTTTGCTAAGGTACTTCTTTATCATCTGATCTTTAGCTTCCATGTCGCTTCTTCTAATCATCTTGCTTCCATGTTGATCTAAGATGCATACTGGCTTCTTTTCGTAGCTTAGATCTTGTTCGAGAATATTTGTTCTCTTGATGTATAATGTCTTTTGAATCGAACACATATCTTCGTATCAGCAACACGGATACATTATAAAAATTGCTGAAACTTGGAGGCAATACTAATTTCTAGATGACTGGCATGATCTTCTTTAGACTCTCATACGACCGATAAATCTTGGTTCAAACTTTTCTTTGATTCCAAAGCGATGTATATTGTCTTTGGAAAGATATACTTTCATGAATACTTTGTCTCTAATCTCGAAGCTTAGCTCCGTTCGTCTTGTATCTACATAAGACGTCTGACGATCTTGAACTTCTTAGATTCTTTTTCTTGACTTGTCGTACGATTACGACTACTTCTTTAATAGCTTCAGCTCCAGGCACTTTTCTTCCTTCGATCGCGTCTCAAATTTAGCGGTAATCTACACTTTCTGCCATAAGGGGCTTCAAAAGATGCCATATTAATCGTTACCCGATAACGGTCATATGTGAATTCAATCTTTTACGCGTCTCTTGTTAAAAACTCATCCAAAAACGAGATGTAAACCTAGAGTCTCTGCTTGAGGTGACTGAGATAAGCACTCCATGCAAACGTACTATCTCTCGACGTATCTTTGAGCTAACTTGTCAGCTCCATACGTAGAAAAGATCAGAATAACAGGAGTGTACTTCGTGAGTCGATTGATTGTCACTCACGCTTTGATTTGGGTAACCGTGCATGTCTTCTCATCTTTTCAACTTATAAAGAACATAACAGATTGGTCTGCAGAATTCACGATCCTATAATACGACAATCTTCTTTCTTTTGCTTCATGCTCGTAAACTAAATCTCTTTCTGTTTGATGAATTCCAAGATATATACTTTTCGTATAATTCTTCCTTGAATCGCTCCCACGTAAAATTCTCTAATTGCCCGAAAGAAAGAACTTTCTGATGTAATCTCTACAAGAAAACTGTCTACCCTTCAACATAAACGATATACATAGGAGATAATCTCGATCAGGGTTCTCCAAAAACTTGAAAACTCGCTCAATGAAGCGAACTCATTCTTTAACATCTGCTGGGTTATCAACTTATTAAGGATGAAGAATCTGGCACAAAAAAACTCTGAAATTCTACAATTGATTAAAGGGTGAGAAAGTATAAGTAAATCTTAAAAAGAATTGTACTTTCTTATTCTTTCTTTTCAGAATGAAGATTTCTTCTTCTGGTTAGCATACTGTATTGCAAACAATACCAAAATGCAGCACATCTTGCTTATCAAAAGCAGGAAAATGGTTTTCAATCAACAAACAGGTTTAGTTCTCAAAGATCTTCACAATTGCTTATCATAAGATTATGATGTGAAATAAAACAATTGGGTAGCTGATGATTACATGTATATCAAACTAAAGAAAATTGTCTCTCTAAGGACTTTTACAAAAGTAAGGAAAAACTTTGCCATCTGGGGTTTTGCATATGGATGTTTTTGATATCTCTGGCAAAACACATTCAATATGATTTACAACTATCAGCTTCCATTCCGTCCACGAAAGGTTGTCCCAAAAGGCAATCGGGCTGATATCTAGGGTTGTAGCTGTGTTGTGCTAACAACTGGTACAACTTGAGTCCGTACACAAAATCTCGAGACACCTGTGGTCTCGATAAACTAGCTTGAGTCTTTTCTCAAATCTCCAAAGGAAAAGTCTTGGAAATATAAGAAAATAGAACAAACTGAATCAATATAGGAATTTCAAGAGATGCGAAATACTGACTGCATTAATCTAGGTCAATAAGAAACATCTCCATATCGATTTAAGAATAATCAAATTGTATAAGATCTACATCAGATTCAGGCATAAATAGCTGAGCATTTGATAAAGAATACTCTATTTCTAGAGTATAAGTACTAGCATCATGCTCAGGAATAAAAGAATCAACATCTATGGGTTCAAGGTTTTCACCATCATCATCATCAAGTGAAGAAGAAAAATCATCAACCAATTGAAGCTGATGAACAACTGAGATAGATTTAGCAATAGAGAAAAATGAATCAAAAAGAAGGGGCTCGAGTGTAGATAATATTGAAATTTGATGGTAACTAGGAATCTGGAAAATCGATTTGCTCAAAAGCATCAAAACCAGGCTCAATATAATCAATGGCAACAGCAACAACCCAATCTTGCCACTCTTTAGGGAATAAAGAAATCAACTGGAATTTTCCATTTAATCTCGATACGCCTTATTTAAACGTCTCTTTCCACAAATGATGGAATCGAGCGAGAAATTTGTCCAAGGCAAGCTACTCGTCTAATGCATACAGATAGGAATTCTCTTTAATCTTTGCTGATGACAATAAATGTGATAACCACAACCAAAATGAAGGCAAACAAATCGTACTTTTCTGAGTTATACGAGATAATCTTCATCATTCTAATAAACAATACTCATGTGGCTCTGTCGTTTCATCTTTCCTCATGGTCTCTTCTTCACTTTAGCTCAATGAACAATATTCAT
Source organism: Salvia rosmarinus (assembly GCA_036937905.1). NCBI lineage: Eukaryota > Viridiplantae > Streptophyta > Magnoliopsida > Lamiales > Lamiaceae > Salvia > Salvia rosmarinus. The sequence continues at coordinate 44,254,186 of CM072817.1, forward strand.
TTCAAGCATACATTCACATATAGCAATTCATTCAAATAAGCACATATTCAACTATTAACTGTGATTTTCTTAATCATAACCATAAGCTCTTACCTGGTGAGCTAGAGATGATGGAATCGAATGTTGAGCTTCTCTCAAGAACAACTGTCTCTTTAACTTATTTTCTCAAAACAGAGTCAAACAACTGACTCTACGACTTAAATTCTCAAGATAGAATTAATTCAAAAGAATTTATATGCCCAATGTGCACAAACTGCACAATACTCACAAAGATTCACTGTTTCTGAATTCAAAACAGCACACAAGCTGCACAACATTCACAAGGATTCATAAGTTCAGAATTCAAGATTGTGCACACTGCACAAAATTTTCAAAGACTCACAGGTTCAGAAATTAAAACTGCTCTGATACCATTATGTCACAGCCCAACTACTTAATCAAGTAATTAGGCCGTGACTTGGGTTAAGAAGGAAATACTGATAATTAATAACGTCAACAATGATCAAAATATCTCAAGGAACAAATAGGATACCAATTTTTATCAAAAATGATTCAAATGTTTATGGACTAAAGTGGTAAAATGGAATTGAACAAAGGATGATTTTAGGTCCTCAAACCACAATGAAGAATCGAACGAGAAGGACAACGGCTGAGGATAATTAATCACAACGGGATAGCAATATCAAGAATATACATTTCGAGCATGCTTCGACAATTTTGAGAATTTATCAACGCCTTAAAACATGATTTAATAATGATCCAATAGCATAATAATGAATCCAACGAAAACAATTCTGAGCATTCGAGTAAATCCTTATTCACATAGCATTGAAAATGATCACTTCATCATAGGAGCACATAAGCAATTAAAGGCCAAAGTCCGGTAACGAAAAACGTGGCTGAGAATTATGTGTGAAGACATAACTCTTTGGGCAACAAAACGTGTTAACATCAGATAAACAACATTGACAATTAACATATTGTCATGAATCAAATCATCTAGAGAAGCTCCTTTGCGCAGCATTCGATTCCAGCATCATCCCGAGCCCAACCTGTATATTTAGAAATATATGCAGGGCGTGAGTACAAAAATGCACTCAGTGGGTATACGCCGAAAACATAAAACATTGCCCTTAGTGCAATATACTTGACTTGCCATAAAAATAAACTTATGCAGGGGTTTTATTGAAATTACCTACATAAGACATTTCAAACTTGCTCATACATGCTCATATCATCATATCGAATGCATATGCATGTTTCATGTCTGCATGCAACTATCTCTTTTCCTGCCCATATCAACGAATTCTTTCTGCGTGTTGAGAAGTAGGCCTCCTTCTCAAACACCTTAACATCACATACCCGAGTTGGTCCCTGATAAACGCGCATTTTACTCGTTTATTGTTCATATTTAAAGATGATTTTAGATCTATAAAGAGCGTTTATATCTTGGATTTCAATGCTTTTACATATTTTGGAAGATCTTGCTCTTGGGTTCCGTTTTGGTGTTTTGTAGGCTTATAAGTTGAAAACCGAAGCATGGAGCGAAGGGCGAAGCGAGCGAGGCGAAATGAGTGCCTAGCGACCTCGCCTGACCGCTAGCCGGCCGCGAGCTATCAACCCAGCGTGGCGCATGCGCTGTGAAGAGATACCTCGCGACCGGCTGCGATCGCCGGTCGGCCGCGAGGAAAAACGAAGCCGTGAGGCGAAGGCTATGACGCGAGCACTCCCGGTGAGGCGAGGCGTGTCCTCGGCGATTTATATGACGCAACCACACCTAGCGACCGCGAGGTGTGGCGAGGCCAACGAGGACGCGCCGCACTACCTAAAATTTCGTCGGCCACCGCCGCGACCGAGCTCGCGGTCGCGAGCTCGGTCGTGAGGCATCAGTCTCGTCTCGGCCGGGCGTTAAATTCTCGGCAGTGCGCGCGTCCTCGTTGGCCTCGCGGCCACACCTCGCGGTCGCTAGGTGTGGTCGCGTCGCTATAAAATCGCCGTGGACACGTCTCGCGCCCACCGGGAGTGCTCGCATAGCCTTCTCTCGCCGCCGCCTTTTCCTCGCGCCGACCGGCGATCGCTAGGCGGTCGTGAGGTATCTCTTCGCGCATGCGCCACGCCTTTGGGTTGATGGCTCATGGCTGGCTGGCTGCCGCGAGGGAGGTCGCTAGGCACTCATTTCGCCTCGCTCGCTGCTCTTCGCTCAATACCGGTTTTCAACTTATAAGCTACAAAACACCAAACGGAACCCAAGAGCAAGATCTTCCAAAAATATGTAAAAGCATTGAAATCCAAGATATAAACGCTCTTTATAGATCTAAAATCATCTTTAAATATCAACAATAAGCGTGTAAAATCGCTTATCAACCCCCAAACTTAAATCATTGTTTGTCCTCAAACAAAACAAGACCAAAAGAAAGAGAGACACAAGCGGGATCAGCGGCGTCAAGAAAGGTGATTAACCAATAAAGCCTCGAAATATCTCAAAGCTCAAAATCATTAGTGCACACGACAACATTAGTCAACTCGACAATGTACAACCATTGAAACAAAATCTCATTCAATTCAACCTCACAATGGCATGTGCGTAATATATAGAGTACACTCAACTCATAAAGAAATAAGGGACATGTATGCACTCAAAATCAATGCGATGCAAAATCTCACCATAGGCTTGCCATTTCTCTAATATCTCCACCACGTCAAATGCATTCAAATTAGGATCAAAAGGACTTTTCATAGGTTGTATTGTAGGCACATTGGTTAAGGTAGGATAATATATGGCTAAGTGACTCAAATATATTCCAAGTACTTCTATCTCTATAATCAGCTCATATGGACTTTGTCCATTTCCTTTTCCTTTCCAACATGTTATTTCAACATTTATGCAACCCAAGGTACCATATACAATAATGATTGACTTCATTTATGCTCATATTATTCACAAAATTTTTCTTTTCTTGGCTTTGTAATAGAGCTTATAGGGTCTATTCTTTTTCACACGGGTACCATACTTTATCTTTTATCCCCACTTTGCATATCAAAACAAATTTTTCTCCCATTTGATTCCCATATTCATCCTCACCTCCTATCATCCGGTTAACAAAAGAACAAGGTCTAATAAAGGCTCAAAGAAGCGACAAATGGTATATATCATTCTAGTGTTTGGGTAAATATGTGGTTTAACAAAGATGGTCTTTATCCTTTCCATATTCAAAACACATATTGCGGCCTCGACACGTAAAAAGCGGCAAGTTCTAGAAGATAATCACATGCACGATATCACACAAATAAAAAGCAGAATAAGATGTGTATACAGTGAAGCTCAAGTCTCACTGTTTTAGCAAAATGTTTAAAAACAACAAGCTAAGCAATCTCAAGTCATCCATGCGTCATTTTCTAACATATCATGTGCACTATCATTAAATATCCACAAAAAATTTCTATCATCATTGGCCACATGGATTAACAACTTCACTTAACTCGTTGATCGACAGACACAACAACGAAAACAAAAGACACGACAAAAGCCCCAACATATAATAACTTAACAAAACAACGCAAAACATAAAAAGGACTCTCAACCACATCACACTCGACCACTCCCCCTCAAACTTATTGTCGGCGGTGTGCAATGGAAGGCAATAATGTTTGCAGAAGAGAGTGATTGGGAGAGATCTTACCTCAAATGTCGCGCTACTCCGGCGGTGGATAGAATCCTCGCCATTGATGATATACCTTGGGACTAAAAACAAACAAACAAGACACGACAAAACAACGAAAACAAGAAAAACAAAGCGAAAAACATAAAGCATGTAAAATGTTGGGTTACCTCCCAACCAGTGCTGGATTTATCGTCGCTAGCTCGACGGTACCTCTCGTCAATCAGGCGATTTGACAACTGAGAGCTTTCCAAACTTCGATTTGTCGTACTTAGCATTTACAACTGCCCACCAATTGGCACAAGAATGGCTTCCACTGAACTTGAATGAATCACTCGGATTTTTATGCCGAGTCCACTTCTTCCTCGCAGATGCCCGTCGATGGTCGATTGCCTTTCAGCGCGAGACTTGACTAGCGAGCGATGGTGATCGAATAACAATTTTCGAGCTCGAACGAGCGTCGTGTTGCTTGATGGCGTCATATATTGAAATCTTGAGCTCTTCATCATTGACACGAAACGTGAGGTCACCTTCCTGCACATCAATCAAAGCACGACCAGTTGCTAGAAAAGGTCTACCAAGATTAGTGGTTGATGCTTGAATTGGGTATGTCTAATATAACAAAATCGGCGGGAAAGATAAAGTCCGAATTCTTACCAACACGTCTTCAACAATTCCCTTAGGATATGTGGTGACATTCGTCACCATCATCGATGATATCTTTGTTGGCTTCATCTTCCCTAGCTCCAGCGGTTGAATACATTTAACGGCATCAGTTGATGCTCGCTCACAAATCGCACAACACATTGGGGAATGTGTGCTCGGCAATCTCGCACTCGATGTGAAGCTCCCGGATCTTTACGCTAAGAGGCAACTTCCGTTGTAAGATGGTCGATTCTTCGAGATAGGTTAATTTTTCAAATTTACCCAATTTTTTGCTTGCTAATGCATCTTTCGAAACTTCACATATCCGGCATGTTTGTAGCGCTTCAAAGAGAGGTAAATTGATATTCACTTTTTGAAATATCTCTTTGAATCGGGCGAACTCCTCATCATATTTTGACTTGGCTAGCCGACTTGGGAACAGGATCGGAGGGGTATACGTCGGATACTTCATCATTGGGCGTCCCTCACGGCCGTCCTCGTGATCGCGAGTGCGGTCGCTAGGGACCTCCGCTGCTTCGGTCATCTTCTTAGCGGTGAGCACGCTGTCGTCGCGTCTGGCCGCGGCGCGTCCTCGTCTCCTGCTCTGCACTGGTTTCGCGGCGGGCTCGCGGTCGCGAGCTCGGTCGCGAGGTGCTTCTCTTTTGCGGCCGCGGACGGGTTCGTGAGCTCCTCGGGATAACTGACAGTGTGATGTCTCGCGGCCGGGCTCGCGGTCGCGAGCTCGGTCGCGAGGTGCTCATTCTTTCCGCCGTCTTCGTGCGGGTGGTTCTGATACGATGCTCCACTTCTCAACTGGATAGCGAAACACTGATTCTTTGGGTTCACTTCCGTGTTACTCGGAAATTGGCCCGTCTTTGGCTGTGCATTTTGTTGTGCAGCTATCTGACCGATTTGATTCTCCATCATCTTCATGTGCTTGCCCATGGCTGCCACGGTCGATTCCAACTGTGTTATCCTCGGCGGTGAGTCTCGATGAATGAAGTCTGTTGAGTCGCTAGTTGTTGGTTTCTCACAACCAACTGCTGCATCATATCCTCTAGACTTGGCTTCTTCGCCTCTTGAATCACTCCATTCGAGCAGCGACTCTTGCTGGAGGTTGTTGGAAGTTATTGGGGTTGGCATAGGACAAATTCGGATGATTCGTTGTTCGGATGGTATGCGATTTCCCCCATGGTTCCTCTGATTGATATGATTGACCTCTTACGTCTCGATCGGCTCTTTTAAAGAGTGAACTTTTCATAAGCTCGTCATATTTGAGTCCTCTCTACAAGATTTGCTGCCGCCACGCATTCTTTCCATTGGCCACTGGTAGCTGTTGGCAGCCATCTCTTCCAAAATTCGGCTAGCCTCGTCCACTCGACGATTCAATAAGCATCCCCTTTGAGCATCCACTATGCTTTCCTCAGATGCTGCGTCACCCACTGTAGAACTGCGTGATCTGCTGCTCTCTGGAGAATCCGTGTTGAGGGCACCTTCTCAATAGGGCCCTGAACCTCTCCCATGCCTCAAATAGTGACTCGTCTCCTTGTTGGCAAAAATGGGAGATCTCGGCTATGATCTTCTGCGCTTTTGCGGCGAGAAAATATTTCGAGAGAAACTTCTCACAAAGTTTCCCCCAACTGTCTATCCCGGTTCGGTCCAAGCTCTTGAACCAATCCTTCGCCTGGCTGCGCAGAGAGAATCCGAACATGCGCATCCGGATAGTGTCTTGTGGCACCCCATTCTGCTTGATGGTGTCACAAATGTCAAGATAAGTCTCGAGATGGGCATTCGGGTCTTCTGTAACTCCTCCCCCAAACTGCTCTCCTTGCACCATACTGATCAGGGCCGGCTTTAATTCAAAATTATTTGCGTCCACGTCCTTCTCCTTGGAACTTTTCAGTAGGAGGTCGGTACATAAAGTTCAGCGGTCGCGTCTCTGGAACAGGGACAAGGAGTCCCATATTCGCCATCTGGCGCTACATCTCTGCGAAATCGGCTAGCATGCGTGCAGCTTGCTCGGGAGGAATCCCCCGTTCTGTGGATTAGCTACCATTGCAGCCCTTCTTCTCTCTCGTCTTCTCCTCCTTTGGGAATTTTCGATCCCTGGGTCAAGATTTTGCTCAGGAGGTCCCCGGGACCTTGTGATCATAAACTACCTGGAGAAAAAGAGAGAGCTTAACTCTGGCAAGAATAAATAAATAATATAAATATATAACTTGAATTAATAACTCCAAATCATCAAATTATTCCTATGTGATCTTAACAATCCCCGGCAATGGCGCCAAAATTTGATCGACAGAATTTGATCGCACAAAATTTGATCGCTCACTTTTCTAACATGAAAAACGTGCAAGTATAAGGTAAGCAGAGTATCGTATCCACAGGGATTGCAATCCGAAAACACAGAAGCTAACTCTCTAATCCTTCATCATTATCCAAGCAACACAATATGGTTTGAAAGGTTTTAGGGCTTCGGATACTAAATCCAAAGCAAAGGTAACAACTTGAAAATAAACAAAGGCAATAAATACTCAAAGATGAAATATAAGAGATAAAGACTAACCCTAGGGATGCACTAATCATATCCACAACGATGTTTATCCTGCTTATTATTAACCGTTTTAATCCAGACAAGATGAAAGATCACATATGTAGCCAACAACTTCAGTTACGACAATTGTGACAGTTGATTACTAATTTTCCCTATTACTGTTACGTCTCTAGAGGAAAATAAGTAACTCCAAAAGGATCACAAAGAACATGCTTCCTACGAATGTTCATATCTCAGTTACGACTCAAGGCTTATCCGTATCATGCATTCAAGATCGATTGACAATTAAAAGCATTACGTAATTAGCGGCAACTATGATATGCATCAAGATTGATCGTAAATCAACACATATAATTAAGCACCAAGAATCATGAATCAATGCTTGGAAGGTAAATAACAATAGCGGGAATCACAACATATAGGATAGAATCAGCAAACCACAGGATTAGAGCGAAATTTAGCTAGACATAATTAACGGAATTAAATACGAGATAATCATAAAAATGTAAATTAAATTGATAAAACCCGTAGGGAAAATCGTTCGGACGAAAGCGTTCCGGAGCGTCAACAATGCGTAGAATGATGGAAAACTATTGCTAGAATGAATCTAAATCAAAGCTAATGTGAAAATAAATGAAAAACTATGAAAAACTGAGGAAAAATATGTAAAATCACGGCTGGGGAAAGTTGGAGGCGCCGGTAGAGCCTATTTATAGATTTAGGGTGAAACCTAAAATTTCGTCGACCGCCTCTCAGTGACCGAGCTCATGGTCATGACTCGGTCATGAGGCAACCGAAGGTTACCAACTACGGTCATACCCGATGTCAGTCATTTCTTTCTTTCTTTCTTTCTTTCTCGTGGATAGGTAGTGCATTATGCTTATGCTCATGCTCAAAACTTTGGTAAGTCAATCAACTTTTTAAATAAATGCATATCATATCATCTCATATCATCTTCTATGCAAAAGCATATCATATCATTTGAAAATATATAAAAGCATAAGCATATCATTATAGAAAATATGTTTACCCACTGGCGACGATCACCACCGAGGATATGATCTTCTATCTTCACTTCGTTCTTCTTCCCACTTGGGTCATCAGTCAGCATAAAACGGCATATAAGCCTATCAAGAACCAAACAAGAACATAACTTCTTAGTCGTCGACACGACTATATCTTCTCGATATCAAGACGCATGGTCTATCAACACTTGGGTCATTGCATCCTGTAACATCTTATTAACAAACAAACTCTAACGAAATTTCGCAGAGTAAGCAGAACGACCGGCTTCGGATTGACGGTGACCCCACGAGACCAACACGAGTCTTTTCGGTGTGCTTTGTCCTCACTCACACACCCACGAGAAAATTTCAGGGGTCACCCATCTCACAATTGCTCCAAGCCAAGCACGCTTAACTTTAGAGTTTTTATGAGATGGACTCCCGAAAAGAAGATGCATCTTGTTGGTATGAGTAGCACATATCAAATCCTTTAAGCTCTCCTCAAATATGCAGTCCCATACCTGCATATTCTCGAAATCCCTCTCATTCCGGTGCGTTTCGGTTCATTCATGTACCCCTCCGCTTTGAAGCCTTAATCGGAGTCGTTCCTTGTCCATGCCTCTGCACCGACGATCACTCCGTACTTCTACCCCGGGCGTCACATGCCCACCAACTTCCGCTTGGTTCGTCCCCGAACCACACCGTACTGGGAGAGGTTCGGCTCTGATACCATATGTAACGACCCGACTTCGGATTGACGGCTGACCCCACAGACCAACACGAGTCTTTTCAATGTGCTTTGTCCTCACTCACACACTCCCTGAGAAAACTTCCCAGGGGGTCACCCATCTCACAATTGCTCCAAGCCAAGAATGCTTAACTTTAGAGTTTTTATGAGATGGACTCCCGAAAAGAAGATGCATTTTGTTGGTATGAGTAGCACATATCATATCCTTTAAGATCTCCTCAAATATGCAGTCTCATACCTGCATATTCTCGAAATCCCTCTCATTCAGGTGCGTTTCGGTTCATTCATGTACCCCTCCGCTTTGAAGCCTTAATCGAGCCGCTCCTTGTCCATGCCTCTGCACCGACGATCACTCCGTACTTCTACCCCGGGCGTCACAGTAACGTTTATAAAACGCATCGCCATTTCAATACCAAAACAACCAAACTTATCCCCAACTCCACCAAATCATCACCATATGTCTAAATGAGCATAGAAAACTGAAAAACAAGCTTCAACTATTCAATCTTAGCCAAAATCTAACGCCCCCCTTAAGACATAGCTTATGTCCGACGCCAACAATCGCTAGAGACGTCATCTAACACCAACGAATCTCTATACATGCTCAAATATCATAAAAGATCACCAATTTATCAACAACACCCAAAGATCAAAGCTTTAGCCTTGAAAACCCATTTTTGCCGACAAACTAAAATTTTACAATTTTTGAATACGTCGGCCGAAAAATCCGAATAAATCATTTTAAGCATTTTTCATATCATAGAATCCAAATATGAAGTTAAAATGATCAAATAAAATAAAAAATCCAACAATAAAAGGGCTAAGGTTTCGCCGTTTGGGAAATTGATATAGTTTCGATTTCAAACGTTTTTCTTGCTCCAAACATGTTTATATCAATCCAATAACACATATATGAAGGAAATTCAATCATATCAACATCATATATTCAAGATCCATGCCTCATAATTTTCAAAATTTCATAAATTTCAAACAATAACATATGCTTCACAAATTCAATATTAAACAATACGTGGACGTTGAATCTATCATAATATCATGAAATAATCAAACAAAACATACTCCTTCATAATTTCACCATATGAAAATTTGAAATATGCATAGGTTCATGATTTAAATTTTTTGAAACCGTAGATGTGTTCTAGAGACGAAATTATACCTCAATTCGAAGACGGATCGAAAATTCAACGGTTGGATCTTCCTATTTTTTGAAAATGGTGTGTGTGTTAGTGTGTGTTGGACGTGAGTTTGGGTAGGAAAATGAAGGTGAATAGTATTCCAAAGTATAAAGTATGTATTATGTAATAATTAAATTTATTTTTGATTTTCTTAAAGTGGTGATTATTCACCACTTCTAGAAACTTTTTATTTTCCTTTCTTTTTCTCATTTTATTTAATAGATAAATAATAGCTTTTTCTTAGAAATTAAATATAATTATTGTAAAATAATGCATAGCATTTTTATAACAAGAAATCGTAACTAATTATCTGATAAAACAATCTCTACTTGAATCTCTACTTTTGAACTCAATAATAACTCATAATCATCAAAATATACTTATTAAAAATATTTTTGACCTCAAAAACCATTTTAAATATTTTGCTCTTAATCGGAGCTTAATCGGCAAACGTCGATGTCACAAAAACATAGATTTTAAAATTCTCAATTTTCTGAAATCAAGACTTCATTGAGCATGTATCTATCATTTCAAGACTCTTGGAATCTAGGTCTTCTTATTCTAAATAAGATCTAAGAATCTTATCTCGGTTTCTATCTCAAATCTGTCTCAATTCTATCTTCTCAACGTGAAGCTTAACGTAAAAGCTTCTAACTTAAACAATTTTTCTTAAGGATGCAATGCCCATCTTATAAAGCTCTTAATCAGGAGCTAATCTCTGCTACATGAAATGCGGGGTATTACAAAATTATATACTACATACTATCTGAAGATCAAATAATATATATATATATATATGATAGATCATATAGTACCCAAGCCCCAGATAGTATGTAATACTCAATCTCATCCATTCATCTCATAAATCCTATGGTTGAGATTTTTTCGGACTTTTTAAGCTTAATTTCGCTGATTTTCGCTTCATTAGGGGTAGATTAGTAATTTGATTTGTTATGTGATTGCGAAAACAAACAATGCATTTAGTTGAACTGAATAATGCATTCAAATGAACAAAAATGCATGCGATTGAACACAATAGTGCATGCGATTGGAAGCTCGCGTCAGCGGGCGTGCTAGCGTGGCGCCACCGTGCTGGCGCATGCGCTCGTGCTGCACCAGCATGCGCTTCGTGCTTCGCTCCGGCGCCGGCGTTGGCTGCATTTTACGTTTTGTTCAATGCATTGACATGTTTTGATCAATGCATGGACGTGCTTTGTTCAATGCATGAACGTGTTTTGTTCAATGCATGTTTGTGTTTTGATGCAACATGCAGTTTTATGTTTTATTCAATGCATTGTCATGTTTTGTTCAATGCAGTTTCATGTTTTGTTCAATGCATTTTTATGGTTTCGACAGAAAATCTCTCATTCACCCTTCTATGTAAATTCCGTCGTCTCCTTCGCTGATTATCGGAGAATTCGCCGTGAACTACCGCCATAGCCATCATATTTCTCGATTCTTCAATCATCTATCAAATTTATCTTCTATTTTTTCTCAAAATCCATCAATTTTGTTTTCAAATTTTTTTTCTTCTTTTTCTTTCTTTCAAAATCTATTGTTTGTTGTTGTTTGTTTATATTGTTGATGTTCGTCGGTGCTGCCGCCATCGTCGCTGCCGTTGCCGCCGCCGTCGTCTCCGGCGTCGCCCGTTGCCACCAAGGAGGAGGATAAGAAGGTTGATTTGATTTCTTCCCATTTTACCCCTTGCGAAAATTAAAAGAAAAGAAAAGAAGTTCGCACCTTCGCTTGCTTTCAATGAACAACATGGCCTTGCCGCCCGCGCCAGCGAAGCTAAGTGCTTGAAAAGCTTAAGAAACCTCGCTCGCCGGCCTTTCGTGCTGTGATCCACCAAGAGCGGAAGAGGGTTATACATACAAGAGTATTCCGCCTACTAAGCTCTTTCTTAAGGATGCCATGTGTCGACTGTGGTGCGACCACGTGTTCAAAATGTGGTCTAGATTGAGTACTACATACTATCACGGGATCGGTACTACGGAACCCAACCCTATATATATATATATATATATATATATATATATATATATATATATATATAGGGGTTGGATCCGGTGAGAACTCATCTTTTGAGAACTCTGCGAACCATGCATAAGGCGTTGAAGATAATGCACAAAGCAAGTATAAAGTTGTACATAACTAAAACTTTCTAAAATTGTTGCACAACAAAATAATTTTAGAAAGTTTTCGTTATGCACAACTTTATATTTTTTGTGCATTATCTTCCACGTCTTATGCATGGTTCGTAGAGTTCGCAAAAAAGATGTGGTTCTCATTTGATCCACTCCATATATATATATATATATAGAGGATGGATCAAATAGTACCCGGGTCTGAGATAGTATGTAGTACTCAATCTTATCCACTCATCTTATAGATCCTATGGTTCAGAATTTTCGGATTTTTTAAGCTTAATTTCGTTGATTTTCGCTACATTAAGGGTAGATTAGTAATTTGATTTGTTATGTGATTGCGAAAAACAAATAATGTATTTAGTTGAACTGGATAATGCATTCAATTGAACAAAAAATACATGCAGTTGAAAAGAATAATGCATGTGATTGGAAGCTCGCGCCTAGCGCGCGGGCGCGCCCAGCGTGTGCTCGTGCTCATGCGTCGCTCTGGCGCTCGTTCGCGGGCCGTTGGCCTGCATTTTTACGTTTTGTTAAATGCATGAACATGCTTTGTTAAATGCATGGATATGTTTTGATCAATGCATGAACGTGCTAAGTTAAATGCATGTTTCTGTTTCGTGGGAACATATATTTTTATGTTTTGTTCAATGCATTTTTATGGTTTTCGACACCAAATCTCTCATCCATCATTCTCTAACAATTCCGTCGTCTCTTTCACTGATTATCGGTGAATTGGCCGTGAACCACCGTCATAACCACCATCTTTCTCGATTCTTCAATCATCTATCAAATTCATCTTTTATTTTTTCTCAAAATCCATCAATTTTGTTCCTCAATTTTTTTTTTTCTTTCAAAATCTGTTGTTTGTAGTTGTTTGTGTATCTTGTTGTTGCTGTTCGTCGGTGTTGCCGCTGGCGCCGTCCGCTACCGTCAAGGAAGAGAAGAAGAAGGCTGATTTGTTTCTTTCTATTTTACTCATTGCGAAAAAAAAATGAGCTGCCACGTGTCAGCTTGTGGTGTGGCCACATGTTCAAAATGTGTGGTCTAGATTGGGTACTACATACTATCTAGGGACTGTGTACTACGGGAATCCAACCCTATATATATATATATATATTGACAAGTAAAACTCTACATGATTCTAGATAACAAGTATTCTACATAATGATTTCGACACAAATATCGAGTAATTAAAGTTATATTTAACAGCTCTACCATCATGTGTATTTGCACTAGGCTTGTTCTATCTCTTTAGTTTGACAAGATCTCCCAAGGATCAAGGACCAAATCAAGAACTATACGCTATTTATTTGCATCCATATGATTCCATGTGTATAGCGTTGCACGTCCAATACATTAATTCAAAATCAAAAATCAAAACATTTTTTAAAATTTTGGGTGCGGCTATAGTCCATGTAGGACAGTTCATCTTCCAAACAAACTTTATAATATTAGTCTTTCCTTCATGTATTATAATAACGCAAAGACAATTTCCTTTTTATATTATCTATTCAATTATTGAAGCACACCACCAGAAACCCACGAAACAATATTTTATTTTTCATCTTATGCTATCAATAATAATAATAATAATAATAATAATATTATTATTATTATTATTATTATTGTTATTATTATTATTATTATTAGCCTACTAAATTTCATATGACTTGTCATAACGTCCCCGACAAGGGATTTTGCAATATCTATTATCGATTGGCATTATTAATTGTTTTAAAATAAGAAAATTATATAATTCATACCATGCCGGGGAAAGACAGTTTCCATTAGCATTCGTTTTCTTGAAACAGTAACTGCTCAATCATAATCCCGTTATTGAAAAGTTAGTTCATATTTTTATCAATTTTTTTCTAAATCAAAATATTGTATGATTATTGATTGGAGCATGAAGCCTGAATGGACTATATGCAAAAGCTCGATCTCGGTGATCCAAATATTTGAGCCCATGATTTTTGGACCGGACATAATCCTAATGGGCTTAGGGTTATGATTTAATTATTCCTTTATTAATGACAGTTTCTCCCTCTAATCTATGTCCAAAATATTATAATGAGATCTCTGGCTTGATATCGTCCCCAGACATAGTTGCAAAACGAACTGAATAAATAATTCTCGTATTTTTTTATTTTCTGTCGTGATGTGTGTATTTTTCGCAACAATTGGTATCAGAGCTCCAAGTTCAGAGGGAGCAATCATGACAATGGACGAGAAGATTTCATTCGAGGAGTTTGATGGATCAAATTTTGGATTCTGGAAGATGCAGATTGAGGATTACATCTGCGGTGAAGATTTGTATTTGCCCCTGAAGGAGAAACCCGAAAATATGGATTCGAAGGAGAGGGCTATTGGATAGAAAGGCGATGAGTATGATACATTTATCGTTGTCCAGGAACGTAGCTTATCACATGACTGAAGCTAAGCCGGCAAGAGAGATGCTGGCGATTCTGGAGCAGATGTAACAGAAGCCATCAACTGCCAACAAAGTTCATTTGATGAGGTGGTTATTCAACCTAAAGATGTCAGAGGGTAGGGTACATCGGTACAACAACATCTAAACGAGTTCAACATGATTACTTCACAGTTAGGCTTCGTTAAAATTGGCTTCGATGATGAAGTACGTGCCCTAATTGTGCTATCTGCTCTACCAGAAAGTTAGGCTGGAATGGTGACAGTTGTAAGCGCTTCATCGGCAAAGATAGAGTTGTGTTTTGACGAGGTACGAGATCTGATGATCAGAGAAGAGGCTCATAGGAAGGAATTAGATCTACCTCAAGGTCAGCGCTGAACACGGAAGACAAGTGCAGATCGAAGGGATGGCAGAACATGGGTAGATCGAAGTCTAGAGGCAAGAGTCCATCCAGGAATGATGAAGACTCGATCAAGTACTGAAATTGTGATAAGTTCGATCATTACAAAAAGTCAGTATACAACATCGAAAACGAACAAAAAGGATCAGAATGATAAGAAGACAACAAACGCAACCAAAAAAAATATTGGAGATGTGTTGATCTTGAGCGTCAACAGTCCGTTGGAATCATGGGTGTTAGATTTTGGAGCCTCGTTCCATTCGTACAGTGATGCTAAGATAATGGAGCAATATATCTCTGGTGAATTTGGACAAGTCTATCTTGTAGATGACGAGTCCTTGAAGATCTTGGAAAATGGAGATGTCCAGATCACCACACCAAATGAATCGATGTTGAAGTTGAATGGTGTGAGACTATTCCACGATTGAATAGAAACTTACTTTCAATCGGGCAACGATATTGAAGGATATTCAGTAATGTTTGGTTGCGGCACTAGATGAGCCATGATAGTAGCTCGAGGTAAGAAGGAGGGTACATTGTATACAACAACTAACTCAAAAGAATGTATTAATCTTGCAGGAGATGTTGTCGATGCGGATTTGTGGTACTGTTGGCTAGGCCACATGAGCGAAAAAAGAGATGAAGGAAATGAGTTTGAAGGGTAGGCTGTCAGGCCTAAAAACTGTTGAAGTTGGCCTGTGCAAGGACTATGTTTTCGAGAAACAAAGGAGGGTGGGTTTCTTGAAAGATGGTCGAGCTTTGAAAAAAAAAATTGAAGTTGATCTATAGTGATCTATGGGGACTAGCCCCTGTAAAGTCCCTTGGTGGTCGGAGTACTACATGACCTTCATCGATGATTTTACTCGAAATGTATAGATTTATTTTTTGAAGAATAAATCTGACGCTTTTGATGCTTTTAGGAAGTGGAAAGCCCTTGTAGAAAATGAAATAGGGCTGAAAGTGAAGTATCTTCGATCCAATAATGGATGAGAGTATGAACTCCGTGAGTTCAAAGAGTAGTGTGCTGAGAATATGATTCACATGGAGAAGACCGTAAGAGGAACTCTCCAGTAGAATGGGAGTGGCAGAGCGCATGAACAGAACGTTGAATAAACAAGCAAGGTGCATGAGGATAAATAGTGGGTTGCCTAAGATGTTTTGGGCAGATGCAGTCAACACAACTGCATTCCCGATCATAGAGATCCATCAGTTCTGTTAGAAAATCTAATACCCGAGGAAGAATAAACGGGAAAAGAGGTAAATCTATCTTACCTACAGATCTTTGGTTTTATTGCTTATGCTCATGTTCATTCCGCTGAAAGAAATAAGTTGGATGGGAGTTCAGTTATAGGCTCTAGGATTAGCATAACCGAAAAATCATTCATAGTAGAGATGTGATTTTCAATGAACATGTTATGCACAACGACAAACTGTAGGCGTCGAATTCTAGCAATTTTGAATGCCAAGAGGTCGAGTTATACATCTCAAACTCGAGTAAAAGTAAGGAGAGTTGGAATGAAGAAGAGGTTATCGATGAAGAACCAAGAACTTCACCACCGGACGATCCACTGCAAAGACCAGTTAGAGAGTGACGTGCACCCGATATGTCATCGTTCTCTAACTATTATTTGTTACTTACTGATGGTGGTGAAACTAAGTGCTATGCAGAGGCAGATCAGGGTGATGATAGACGAAATTGGAGAGTTGCTATGAATGATGAGTTGACATCTCTTATGTTAAATGGTACTTGGGAACTCGTTGAGCTCCCAAAGGGCAAGAAGGCTCTGCATTGCAAGTGGGCGTATGATCGCTCACTTTTCTAACACGAAAACGCGCAAGTATAAGGTAAGCAGAGTATCGTATCCACAGGGATTGTAATGCGAAAACACAGAATCTAACTCAACAATAATTCATTATTATCCAAGCACAGATTTGGTTTATAAGGTTTATGGCTTCAGATAATTAAATCCAAAGCAAAGGTGACAACAAGAAAATAAACTAAAGCAATAAAAACTCAAAGGGATAACTATGAAGAAAGACTAACCCTAGGGATGCACTAATCATATCCACTACGATGTTTATCCTGCTTATTATTAACCGTTTTAATCCAGACAAGATGAAAGATCACATATGTAGCCAACAACTTGATTCGATAATTGTGACAGTTGATTACTAATTTTCCCTATTCATCATACGTCTCTAGAGGAAAATAAGCAACTCAAAAGGATCACAAAGAATATGCTTCCTACGAATGTTCCTATCTCACTACGACTCGAAGGCTTATTCGTATCATGCATTCAAGATCGATTGACAATTAAAGCATTACGTAATTAAGCGGCAACTATGATATGCATCAAGATTGATCGAAATCAACATATATAATTAAGCACAAAGAATCATGAATCAATGCCTAGAAGATAAATAACAATAGCAGGAATCACAACATATAGGATAGAATCATGCAAACCCTAGGATTAGAATAGAAATTTAGCTAGACATAAATAATGAAATAAAATACGAAATAATCATAAAAATATGAATTAAATAGATAAAACCCGTAGGGTGACGTCTGAAGAACAATCGTTGGGTTCAAATCCCAACCTCGACGGAAAACGGGAAAAGAATGTAATTCGTTCGGACGAAACCGTTCCAAAACGTTAACAATGCGAAGAACTAAAGCTAGAACGATGGAAAACTATTGCTAGAATTAATCTAAATCAAAACTAATGTGAAAATAAATGGAAAATAGAGAAAAACTGAGGAAAACGTGTAAAATCGCGCTGGGTAAGGTTGGGGGCGCGAGTGGGTAATGCCCTATTTATAGATTTAGGGCTGAAACCTTAATTTTTGCATCAGCCGCCATGCCTCACGGCCAGGCTCGCGGTCGCGAGCTCGATCGCGAGGGATCCTCCTCGTCTCGGCCATCCTTCGTTTCTCGGCAGGGCGCTCGCGTACGGACTCTCCTCACGGCCACACCACGCGGTCGCTAGGTGTGGTCGCGTCGCACATAAAATCATCGCGGGCACGTCTCACGCCCGCTGGGAGTGCTCGTGTGCCATGGCCTTTCCTCGCTTGTGCTGATGTTTCCTCGCGGCCGACCTAGCGGTCTCTAGGCCGATCGCGAGCCTTCGTCTGTGCGCAGCATGCACGCTCGTGCTCATGCTTGATGGCTCATGTCCGGCTAGCAACCGCGAGGCGATCGCTAGGCCCTCATTTACGCCTCGTCGCTCGTTCTTCGTTCCATGCTTGGTTTTCAACTTATAAGCTACAAAACACCAAAGCGGAACCCAAGCGCATGATCTTCCAAAAATATGTAAAAGCATTGAGATCCAAGACATAAACGCACATTATCGATCTAAAATCATCTTTAGAAATCAACAATAAACGTGTAAAATGCGTGTTTATCAGTGTACCAGATCAAAACTGAAGCTGATGGTAGTAGATGCTATAAGGTCCGGTTGGTTGTCAACGGATTTGAGCAACGACATGGTATTGATTATACTGATGTTTTTATTCTTGTTGTGAAATTGATCACTATTCGAATGATGTTAAGTATGGTTGCTTCATAAAACTTGTTGCTACATTAGATGGATGTGAAACAACATTCCTTTATGGTGACTTGAAGGAGAAATTATACATGACACAACCTAAGGGGTTCGTAGTAAAAGGAAAGGAATAACTTGTGTACAAGTTTAAGAAGAGCTTGTATGGCTTGAAACAAGCTCCAAAGCAGTGGTACATTAAGTTCGATAGTTTCATGATGGAGATTGATTACCAAAGATGCCATGATGAACATTGTTGCTATTATAAGAGGTTCGACAAGAGCTATATTATCCTTCTATTATATGTTGATGATATGCTGATCGTATGAGCTAACACAAATGAGGTGGATAAGTTGAAGAAGCAATTGTCCGAACGGTTCTCTATGAAAGATCTTGGAGAGGCAAAACAGATTTTGGGTATGAGAATCGAACGCGACAAGATTGCAGGAAATGTGTATATTTCACAGGTGAGTTATATTCAGAAGATTCAACATGATTGAATCGAAGCTTGTAAGTGTTTCGTTGGATAGTCACTTCAAGCTTGCGAGAAAGGAGTCACCGAAGAGCAAAGATGAACGTGTCCAAATGAAGAAAGTCCCATATACTTCTGCAATTGGTAGCATCATATATGTCATGGTGTGTACAAGGCCAGATATTATTCATGCAATGAGAGTAGTGATCCAGTTCATGGGTTATTCGTGCAAACAACATTGGAAAACAGTCAAGTGGATTCTATGATACTTGAGAGGTACCATGGACAAAAACTTATGCTTCAACGGTAAAAGTATCGTGCTGACAGATTATGTTGATACGGATTGACATCAAATAATCTCGATTGGAGGAGAAGTACAACCGGATATGTCTTTACTTGTGGTGGTACTATAATTTCTTAAGCGTCTAAGTTACAGAAAGTCGTTGCTTTGTCCAAAACAGAAGCTGAGTATGTGGCTGTAACAGAGGTGAGTAAGGAGATAGTGTGGTTGTAGAGTTTATTGAGTGATCTTGGGAAGGAGCATAAGAGTAACACTTTCTACAACAATAGTCAAAGTGATATATTCTTGGCAAAAAATTCACATTTCATTCGAGGACAAAACATGTTGAATTGAAGTATCACTACATCCGTCACCTGTTGGAGAAGAAAATCTTACAGCTAATAAAGACATTGGAAGTGAAAATCCAGCAAACATGTTTACTAAGGTGGTAACTTTAAAGAAGTTGAAGTTATGCATAGCTTCAATTGGCCTTGGAACTTGAAGATGAGGATAGAAGATGCTAAGCGGATACGGGAGAGGTTGCAAGAATGTATGGTTACTTGGGAATTCAATCTCCAAGTGGGAGATTGTTGGAGTATGGAGTCTGAATGGACTGTATGTAAAAGCTCGATCTCGGTGATCCATGCGAAATCCTAATGGGCTTAGGGTTTTATTATTGTTCTACTTAATGACAATTTCTCCTTATAATTTATATATGAAATATCATAGTGAAATTTCTGGCTTGACATCAACCCTCAGACGTAGTTGTAAGACGAATTGGATAAATAATTTTCATGTTCTTTATTTTCTGTCATAATTGTGGTGTGTATTTTTCACAATAATATTCACATGTAACGGTTGTGAATATTGGAATTTTGTGGCTTACCATAGAAAATCTAACTTTAGGTTATGAACAGTGTGTAAACACATTCAGAATCAAGTCTTTTAAAAACAGGAAATAAAGATCAACCTTTTCAAATCGTGTACATGAAAAAAGATCGGAATTTTGTCAAATTAATTTGTCGTTTTGTTTTTGTACTTCATGAGACTTAAACAGAGTAAGTCTGAAATGAATATATCTCTTGACTCCACGAATTTTACTTTCTTGTCTTAATATAAACAATAAATCGACGACGGTTAAGATATTAAAATAATAGATTGGAAAGTCCATTTTTTTGTAGTTTTTGGCATTCCATTGCTGACTTAGAAAACTGTGTCGATATTATGGTGGTTGAGCAAACTACAGTTTGAGAGAAACCTCTTTCTGACTTAAAATACTTCTAAATTGCTCAACTTTGTTTGCATCTTTTCCAACGTTGAAAATGAGGGGCTCTACATAATTTATTGTATCTTATAATTGTATTTCGTTTTATGTGGTCTAAATGCATTAATGATGTTCCTACTTGGCATATGTAGTACACTTAAAAGGACTTGTATATCTATCCGACTTTAATATCTAATATTTTGGGAATCTTGTTTTCCATAATTTAACGGAACAAAAGTCATTAGACGAATTCATATCAGGACCTACCAATAAAAATATAAACATACAGGATACAAGTATTATTTGATCTGCTTGGAATTATTAGTGATCATAATAATTCAATAACAAATCCATCGAAGACATGGAAGTTCTGAATTTTCGTTGTTGAAACCACTATGCGGTTTTTCTTAGATAAAAACTCATCTACGCGAGTGCATACCATGCGCGCACTATTTAATTCTAAAATTCATAACGGCTGAATTGCACGCGCACAAAAAATTGGTTGTTTTCTTATTAGACAAAACTCTAGATAAACCTAAAGCTGGGGCATCCTAAAATAAAGAATGAAATAGACAGAAAATTAAATAACTCAAAGTGGGAAAAGGAGGAATTAATATGCATCACCGTGCAGATTAATGAATGGCAAAAGTCAACTGGTCTGATTAAATTACCCTTATCAACTTATTCAAATATATACGCATGTATTATTCATCGAAACACCCAATGATCCTAATCACAGTTCACAAAAACTCATGTACATTTGTCCGTACTGTACGAACGGATAAAAATATCATTTGTTGTTAAGAAAAATATCATTTATATTAAGGAAAAATATTATTTGTTTTTTACCCTATAATTTAAAAAGTATCATTTATATTGAAGAAAAATATCATTTATACTAAAGAAAAGTATCAAAGCCCCCCATGTACGGACGAATATACAAGAGACCACCTCATGCCAATTTGTGAATACAAATAATTGTAGCAAATTAGCAATTATGTATTTATAAATCTAGAATAGCTCGACTTGAAAAGATATTAATCCAAATATCTGTTGGATAATTTAAGCGACACTCTTAGGATATAGATATTTATATATTTTGAATTGCTCGACTTCAAAATTATGATAAAGTAATGAAATCACTGCCTTTTAACTGCAACTAGTCTCAAAATAAGGAAGACTAACTGCTCCACATCACTCATAAGATCCGCATAAATCATTAAATACAATAAACGTGTTTTACACATGCAATTTGAGATCAGATAATAAAAGAATACGTGAAACTTGCCACTATTTCAATTTTCAAAAGTGGCATTAGTAATTTCGCAACCACCGTTCATAGTAATGAACTAATTGCTGCTCAATCAGTCAATCGTGGACCAATTTATTTTTCCTTAAAATATACTTTAAAATCTGTGAGTGCACTCAAAGATTGGAATAATATATTATTGTAAACATTGTTAAAGTGGTTACGTAGAAATGTAATGAAAATGACAAGAATCAAGGCAAAAGTTAGATTATTTCTTTGCAAGACAAATTTGTTTCGTTATAATACACGCGGTTCTATAGCATTTGTTTCAAGATACAACGACTTAACTGAATAAGAGTAATTGCACTATTAGTAGTATTCCGACGAACTGCAAGATACTCGGGACTGAAAGACTTTCGAAAGATATATGAAGTAGTGTTTTTATCTTCGAATTGATGTGTTTAAATCGTCTTCTGCAAGGTCCTTTTATAACCCAAGATGTCTGTTCGCGAAATTATGCAAAGGCCCAACTACCGACCTGAACCGGTCCGTCGGTCCATTAAGGCTGACTTGAACCGACGCGATGGTTCGACCATTCATGAGTCAGCCGAATCCAACCACTCCGTCACGTGGTCGAGCCCTACGTGTCGCCCGAGCCACCTCCAGATGCCATGTTTGGCAAAACTTTTGGCTCCTAGCGATGCTACGCACGTGCAAAGTGCAAAATGTGCCTCTAAAGCGCCCAATGCAATGTGCACATGCTCGGACTCTCAGATTTGGATGGTGCTTCGCACCGTACTCTTAGGCAATTAAAAGTCCACTATGATGTATCATAATTGGAGTACATTTGATTATTCCTTATTGCTGTGAACTCATTTATATATAGCTTAAAACTTCGATATTTTTCTAATGTCCGGATACATTTAAACTCTCAACCATTAAGAAACTAACTTTATGCATTAATTATTCATTCATCCCACATCGAATTTAAGCACATAAATATACTAAATTAATATACACTAAATGTAAATTCCAAATCTAAGCTCCCATACAATTTTTTCGACAACATAAATACATTTGCTCTTAGTTCTTGGGCATTGACTAAATAAAAGCTTAAGAGTTTTGTTAGAGTTATCTTTAACTCTATTAAACTTTCTTAATTGTTATTTGTTTTGTTTTGTTCTTTCTTCACGCTTTTTGTTGTAGGTTGGAAAGGAGTTATGCAAGCTCCTATTTTAGTGGGATAAGTTCATGGAGATGAAGTGATATGAAGCTGAAGATAAGCTCCTAAATTCGTGGGAATAGTTGAAGTGGAGCTGAACAAGAAAGAGAGAAAATAGCTGCTGAAAGGGATGTTGTTGCAGTAGTTGGATTAGTTCCTATTTTCAAGGAACTACCTCTACCACTTCCACATGATTGTAGCAGCCCACTCCAAGTCATGGGCCACGTCCTAGATGAGCTTGGAGATCAAGAAATGCTTCTCCTATAAATACTTGAAGGGCTGACACGAAAAGCTGTGGAGAAATAGCTATCTGTAAGCGAGTGTTAGTTTATGTGTTGCGATAACATTGTCTGTAACACTTGTTGTTTCGTCTGATTCTTAAGTCATTCTTGGTATTTGTTTTTAGTGAGAGATAGTTGTTAGTGTGAGAGTTTCTTTTATTATCATCTTGGTCTTGTCAAGGTGATATTGTGTTTTTGTAGAATACTCTCATTTTAGTGATTTTCGCCATACGGTATCTATAGGTTGATTTAACAACCTGTAGAAAAATTACATTGTGTCTTCCAGTTTATTTTCGCTGTGTATTTTTAGTCTTGTGCTTGTGTGCGTTACAGTAACACTGAGCACAACATAGAGATCCAGACGAGCCAACATTTTCAATTGGTATCAGAGCTCTCTCTCGATACACTGAGTGTGATCCTGACAGTTTGCGCAACAGTTGACTCAGTATGGATCCCAACAACATTGGCCAGTATTGACCTCCAATTTTGGATGGGTCGAACTACTCATATTTGAAGATGAGAATCCGTTCGATGATCAAGTCCATAGACTGAAGAGCGTGGCAGTCCGTGGAAAATGGGTGGTCCGTTCCAAAAGTCACCGATGATCACGGTGATGTTACGCCGGTACCATCAAACCTATGGACAAGAGAACAAGTGGAAGCAGCCACTCTCGATGATAGAGCCCTAAATGCCATCTATGCCTCGGTGGATATGAATATATTCAAGCTGGTGAAGAACAACGCTTGTGCTAAAGATGCGTGGGACATCCTTCAAAGCTATTGTGAAGGAGACACGAGCATCAAAGAGTCCCGACTTCGCATACTCACCACCAGATTCGAGAACATGAAGATGGAGGAAAGCGAGGACATCGATAGTTACACGAAGAAGATCATGGACATTGCTAATGAATGTTAAGATCTCGGTGACGCCATTAGCAACAAAGTGATAGTATCCAAAGCCCTACGAACGCTGCCTACAAGGTTTGATATGAAGGTCACTGCTATCGAAACATCGATGACAGTAGCTGCAATCGATTTTATGGATCTTATGAATACACTCAAAACACATGAGATGAATTTTAAGGAAAAAGGCACGTTCAGCAAGAAGAAGGTGATGGCGTTCACTGCTGGAGCGTCATCAAGCAGCAGGATAATGGAAATAAAGAAAGTTGATGATGATGATGAGCTCCAAGAAATGAATGTTGGAGATGATGTTGCTCTAATCACAAGAAAGTTCAACACCATGGTGAGAAAGATGAAAGGGGCTAAAGAAAAACAAGCAGATCCACCAAGAATTGAATATCAACCACCAAGGAGGAATGAGTACACACCTCCAAAGCCCATCCGGAAGGTGTTTTCGTCAAATGAAGCATTCAGGTATGACTCATCCAATATTGATAAGGTTCAATGTCGTGAATGTAAGGGATTTGGTCACTATGCAAATCAGTGTGCAAATACGCTCCGAAAAAGAGGAAAATCCTACTGGGTTTCCTGGAGTGATGATGAGGCTAGATTTTCTGAAAGCATGGACAAATCTGATGGAGAAAAAGAAGATGTTGCCTCCGATGTTGGCACAGCATTGTATGCAACAGTCGAGAAAACCCTGTCCGACGATGAGCTTGATGATGTGGAGATGTTTGATCCAATCTCAAACAGGTATGGACTTGATTACAATTCAAATATGTTTTGCCTTTTTGGTCTCATCGATGATGCAGAAGAAGAAATTGCTTGCAATGAGGACACTGCTCTTATCATTCAAGAGCTCTCAAAGCTCTACAATGAACTCCTTGGAAAGTACAAAGAACGAGGAAATGATCTTGAGATGACAAGGGATGAAAATACAAGACTTAAATCATCTCTTGCAAAGCTTGAAGGCATTGTCACTCAAAAGGAGATAGAGCTCAACAAAGTGTCAACCCAACTTGAAAAGGAGCAAGCTACGATCAAAAGGTGGATGGCAACTGGACATAGGTATGATAGTTATATGCCTATAGGTTTAACTACTGCTGGTCTAGGTTTTACTGGTGATGGAACTGCTACACCAGCTGTGAAGACAACACACCAGAAAACACCCAAGAAATTTATACCACCAAGTGGAAAACCATTTGTGAAAGAAGGTATGAAGTCCAAAAAGAAGAGAAGACAAAGGAGGTATGTGTGTCAAGATATCTTGTGAAACTCCTGGTCATATTAGACTATTTTGCTTTCAAAGAAGAAATGATGAAAGAATCTCTTCAACAAGTGAGAAACGACAGGTAGTCGAGCATAAGTACGTGTGGGTAAGAAAAGATGAACTGAAATGTAATGTTGTGTATACTGCATTAAAGACTAATGTTTCGTGTTCATGGTACTTTGATAGTGGATGTTCCCGTCACATGATGAGCAATAAGGGTTTCTGTCGTAATATCACCATACGACGATTGGGAATGTAAGTTTTGTTGGAGGTTCCAAAGGTAAAATCGTTGGTAAAGGTCGTTTGAGTGTATCAGGTTTGCCCACTCTCAAGAATGTTTTTCATGTTCAAGGTTTAATGACAAATTTAATTAGCATAAGTCAATTATGTGATAAGAATTTGCAAGTCAAGTTTGATAAAAGTTCTTGTGAAGTGTTTGATGATCATAATCTGTGCATAATGAAGGGCCAAAGTTCAGCTGATAATTGTTACATGACAAATGAACCTAAATGCAATAAAGCACAGATTGATGATGGCGTGTTATGGCACCAAAGGCTAGGACATATTAACTTTAGAAATCTTGACAGGTTAACTAAGTTGGAAGCTGTCAGGGGATTACCAAAGATCACACAAGAGAGCAAGGTTGTGTGTGAGGATTGTCAAAAGGGGAAACAAATCCATGCTACCCACAGTGTCGTGAAACATCCTAAACAACACTTCGGTACGACCAGGTGTTTTGAGTTAGTTCACATAGATTTGGTTGGTCTTGTCGAAGTTGAGAGCATTGGAAGAAAGAGGTATGTTTATGTTATGGTAGATGATTACTCAAGGTATACTTGGACCTTCTTTTTTCGTGAAAAATCTGATGCATTTGATGTGTTCAAAACCATGTTTGCAAGAATTTCTAATCTAACATGTTTGGTGTCAAAGTGTCAAGAATCAGGTTGGACCATGGACGTGAATTTGAGAACTCATCGTTTACAAATTTTGGTTTTTCAAGAGTTCTCGGCACCAAAAATACCACAACAAAACGGAGTGGTTGAACGCAAGAATAGAACGTTAGTGGAGATGGCAAGGGTCATGATGAGCTCGAAAAATCTGTCTAAACGCTTCTAGGCAGAAGCTGTGAACACACCATGTCACATCAACAATCGAGTCAACATCAGACCAGGTTCTTTTAAAACTCCATATGAAATTCAAAAAGGTAAAAAACCAAATTTCAAATACTTTCGTGTTTTTGGCTGTGTATGCTACATACTAAATGACAGAGAATACCTCACAAAATTTGATGAGAAAAGCGACAAAGGTATTTTTGTAGGGTATTCTCTCAATAGTCAAGCGTATCGTGTATTTAACCTAAGATTACAAACGATACAAGAATATGTGAATGTGGTATTTGATGACTATGGAAGTCCTTTAGGTACACAAGAAGAAGGCACTGAAGAAGTTGCGGCAGAAACTGGAGAAATGAAAGAGCAACAGTCGTCCACAACTGTGCAAGAGAATGTTGAGCCAACAGCTCCCACAACACCACCTCGAGTTCTAGAAAATCAAGACGTATCCAACGAGGATCTGGAGTCAGAAGTTCAACGAGGTAGTGAGAGACGAGAACCACCTAGAAGAATTCGAAAGAATCATCTAACAACTCAAGTTATAGGTGATGTTCATGATGGTGTTCGAACAAGAGGTAAGGCTCCTCTCGATTATAGAAAAATGATTTGCTTATCATCTATATGCACATCTATACCATGATTTATATGTTTTATCTCCAAGATTGAGCCTAAAAATATCAAAGAAGCATTAGGAGATGAATTATGGGTTATAGCCTTGCATGATGAGCTAAATCAATTTGTTCGAAATGATGTGTGGTACTTGGTCCCTAGGCCTATTGACGGGAATGTTACAGGAACAAAGTGGATATTCAAGAACAAATCCGATGAAATTGGAACCATTGTTCGCAACAAAGCAAGGTTGGTGATACAAGGCTACACTCAAGTGGAAGGAGTGGACTTCGATGATACATTTTTCCCCGTAGCACGACTTGAATCCATACGACTTCTCCTCGCTATTGCATGTCACCTTAACATCAAGCTGTTTCAAATGGATGTCAAGGGAACATTCTTAAATGGTGTTCTCAAAGAAGAAGTCTACGTCGAGCAGCCAAAAGGTTTCGAAGATCCACACAAACCTAATCATGTCTACATGTTGAAAAAGGCTTTGTATGGCCTAAAACAAGTTCCGAAAGCATGGTATAGTCATTTGACAAATTTCTTGCTTGAATATGGCTTTGTAAGAGGTAATGTTGACAGAACACTATTTATCAAAAGGGAAGGTCGTCACATTCTCATCACTCAGATCTATGTTGATGATATGATTGTAGGTTCCACCTCACAAAAGATGCTTGATGATTTTGCAGGTGCTATGTCGATAAAGTTTGAAATGAGTATGGTGGGAGAGTTGACATATTTCTTAGGTCTTCAAGTCAAGCAAGGAAGAGAAGGTATTTTCATATCCCAAAGCAAGTATGCAAAGGACATGGTGAAAAGATTCCAGCTAGAAGGAGCCAAACATATGAGGACACCATGGGCTCCTCGGATAAGCTAACAAAAGATGATGTTGGAGAGGAAGTTGACCTAACACTCTACAGATCAATGATAGGAAGCTCATCAGATCTAATGTACCACATGACCGCACCTCATGTTCGATTGTCGTGTATGTGCTGTATCGCTAAGCCAAAATGTCTCATCTCGCGTCATAAGCGTGTTATCAGGTATGTTGCTGGCACATCTAAACTTGGTATTTTATTTTCTAAAGATACGAACACTAGTTTGGTTGGGTATATTGATTCGGATTGGGCTGGAGATGTTGATGATAGGAAAAGCACGAGTGGAGGGTGTTTTTATCTTGGAAATAACCTCATTTCATGGCATAGTCGTAAGCAAAATTGTGTGTCTCTTTCAACTGCTGAATCTGAATATGTGGCGGCTGATGTTTGTTGCACACAACTCTTATGGCTTAAACAAATGTTGTACGATTATAGAATGGAGGGTAGTGATTTAACTGTATATTGTGATAACATAAGTGCAATAAATATCTCAAAAAATCCTGTCCAACACTTTCGAACCAAACATATTGATATAAGACATCATTTTATTAGAGATTTGGTAGAACAAGAGGTAATTAAAATGGATTATGTGAAAACTGATAGTCAAATTGCTGATATTTTCACAAAACCTTTGGATTTCGAGAGATTCACGTGTTTAAGGAGGTCACTTGGCCTCTGCCTTCATGAGTAAAAATAAGGCGTATTTGTTGCATCAAGTTGTTCATATTTTATTCTAAAAAGATGCAACTATTTTTGCCTATGTTGTACTAACAGTTTCCGTGACATGTTCTCCAGCACAGACTCAACATTGTGTGTATGTTTATATATTTAAGGGTACAACAACACCAAAATAGTTTGGGGGGCACGGCGTTCGCTGCGACGATGCTACCTTACAAAATGATAAAACCATGATTGCTTTCGAGAAACCTAGACTATGGGCACGGCGTTCACTGCGACGATGCACTCTACGTCATAAAGGAAATCGAATTTTACGTGGTTCTGTACCTGCTGCATGTTTTAATGATAAGCTGAGTCAATGTGTTTGGAGATGTTAAGGTAACATGTTGGTCAACAATAGGCTGTTCAGAAAATTTCGGAAGTCAGTTTGTTTACCCCTATTTTTAGGGAATTTTATCTCTCTTTGACTATATCAGCTCTTTGATCTGTTGGAATTCACATATATCCATATCTTTCCTCAAGATCTCCAGATTTTTTAAAAATGGTTAAAATCTATTTTTATTAATTTAATTAAGGTGTGTTGGATAGATATTTGCTTTGATATATGTATATATATATATATATATATATATATATATATATATATATATATTGCATTTGTAATTTTTTTATCCTCACCCCTCTTATTTTGCTCATCTCTCTCGACTAACCTAGGGTTCTTATCTCTTAAATTTCACAATGTCTTCACCCCCTTCATTTTTCGTTGAGCAACTCAGGCAGATTCTCTCAAATCCAGAGGAATTAGCCAAGCTCCAAGTTGTTCTATCTCATCCATGGAAGCTTCACCTGTGGTCGCCGCCGTCGCTCCTGAACTTGTTGCCACCGTCGCTGAACCCATTGTCGCCACAACAGTATCTACAGCAACTTCTGCTATTGAATCCCCAAAGAAAGTGTCAGACTCGGAGGATGATGTTCCTGTAGAAGATGTACTCCGACAACTTAAAAAGGGAAAATTCATCGAATGGAAGAAGAAGATTGTTGAGGAAACTACTGCTCAAACAAAGCTTGAAGCAGCTGACACAGCAGAGGCAGAAACACCCGAAAAGGAATCGAAAGAGGAGTCAATGTTTGCCGACTCCGAAATAGAGGTTGAGAAATCTTTCTCAAAATTCTTACACAGCCATATGTGCCGATAACTGGGAACATTTCAAGAAAATCACGAGTTACAGTGAAAGGCGCATTAAGGAGACATCCTTTTCGGAGCATAATCTGGTAAACTTCTTGATTTCCAGAAACTTATTTGCGTCTATTACTGATGTTGAGACATACGTTAAGAAAACAATACAGATGGTATACGCAAATTTAAGCCCCTCTTTTGGTGATTCCTTGTTGAACAAATACGATAATGTGTACTATAAGGGAAGGGTGTTCTTCATCAATCCATTTTGATCAATAAGTTACTTGAACGTGATGATGTTGATGATGATGAGATCAAGAATTATGATGAACCTGCAATGATGAAAACAGTGCCCATAACACTGTTGCAATCACTTGTTCGTAGAGTCGAAGACATGGAACGTACATCATTGAAAATTCACTCTGAAAATTTGCAGGAACTTGGCTTGATTCAGGGGGAGCTTACATCTCTTCTTTCTTCTCAAAAAGGGGGAGTAAATGCTGAGATGCTGCCGAAGCTGCTGCTGACAAGGATGATACAGAAACACCTGCTACAACAAGCACAATGTGATGTGCTTGGTGCATTCTGCTGGACAACTCTTCTTTTTTATTCCTTCATTGCTGGATATTTTTGAACACTTTGATATACATTGTCTGATGGAGTTAATTCTGTCTTGATATATTTTGATGTGTTGTGTTATCGAATGTGTTCTGGTAACATAATTAGCAATATATGTTCTGCTTTGTTGGTATTGTACTTTTGTCTACAGGTATAAACTAAGGGGAGTGTTGAAGCTCAGGGGGAGTTCTTGGTTTTGTGAAGAAAGACAAAAAGGGGGAGTTTGTTAGAGTTATCTTTAACTCTATTAAACTTTCTTAATTGTTATTTGTTTTGTTTTGTTCTTTCTTCACGTTTTTTGTTGTAGGTTGGAAAGGAGTTATGCAAGCTCCTATTTTAGTGGGATAAGTTCATGGAGATGAAGTGATATGAAGCTGAAGATAAGCTCCTAAATTCGTAGGAATAGTTGAAGTGAGTGAACAAGAAAAGAGAAAATAGGCTGCTGAAATGGATGTTGTTGCAGCAGTTGGGTTAGTTCCTATTTTCAAGGAACTACCTCTACCACTTCCACATGATTGTAGCAGCCCACTCCAAGTCATGGGCCACGTCCTAGATGAGCTTGGAGATCAAGAAATGCTTCTCCTATAAATACTTGAAGGGCTGACACGAAAAGACGTGGAGAAATAGCTATCTGTAAGCGAGTGTTAGTTTATGTGTTGCGATAACATTGTCTGTAACACTTGTTGTTTTCGTACAGTTCTTAAGTCTGTTCTTGAGCGCTGTTTTTTAGTGAGAGATAGTTTTTAGTGTGAGAGTTTCTTTTATTATCATCTTGGTCTTGTAAATGTGATATTGTGTTTTTGTAGAATACTCTCATTTTAGTGATTTTCGCCATACGGCATCTATAGGTTGATTTAACAACCTGTAGAAAAATTACATTCTTCCAGTTTATTTCCGCTGTGTATTTTTATTTTTAGTCTTGTGCTTGTGTGCGTTACAGTAACACTGAGTACAACATAGAGATCCAGACGAGCCAACACTTTCAAGTTTGTCTAAGACTAGATATATCTTAAAAATTTGTGAAATTTACTTTAATGTCTTATGCGCTTCGCTGCTTTGCATGAGGGGCAAATAATGGAATATATTCGATAAATATAGACATATTACACACACGTACATACATATATGTGGTGAATTTTAATTTTTTTATCGATATATGGATGCTTTTTGTATCCAAAATTACGATAAATTATGATAAAACAATTTATCTATTATATACAAACATATTTTATATAAATTCATATGTTAAAATAAAAGACGTTTGGGGAAGAATTTGCAATATAGATTTAACAAGAAAGAATTCCTACCAACATTAATTTCGAGCACTGAACTCGTTTACTCCCACCAAACCTTATTATTCTCCTAGTTATGTGTTACAGTACTTATTTCAATGTAATATTAAACTGCATTAAAATAATTATATTCCATTAAAACTCATTATTAATTACCATTTAAAAACATTCATGGATACTGTACTGTGCACGTTAGCAAAGCAGAGGTTGTTGTGCACCCATATGCTGTTGTTTGATTGTGTAGGGAAATCTGATTATAACACTCTATCGATGATCTATCTTGGATATTTAATTCACTATACATTGATTATATTCCCAACATGCACTTATATAATTAATTGCAACACTGTGGTGTTTTCTCGTGTTTACCTGCGAATTTATCGGACAAAAGTGGATCAAGACTTGTGCTTTGATCTTCTAGATTGTATCCCGTTTGCCAAAACATCAATGCTGGGTGAGAGCAATATATGGAGAATACTGCAAATTTCGCCTTCTTCCGCACCTTGAAATTTTCGAGAATCTCAACTATGGGAATAATATTATTTTCGAAAATCTCTTCACTTAGGATTAGTCTTTTTTTCTCACATTGTATTTATAATGCAACCCTAGAAACCTATTAAGATATGATCTCTGCATATCTAATAAATACAATCATATCTTTTTAGATATTGGAGAATCAGAACAGAGTTCCAGTGGGACTCTATCATGGTGGACGAAATTCTATGCAGCCCATGCCTTGATGGGCCAGCCCATGGATCAAATGCAATGAATAAAGATGAGCCTCAAATGAATTAATTATCTTATGTTCAGCCCATAACATAAATTAATTCATAAATATTTACTCATGTCATTAGAGAATAAATGTCGACTTACCCATTTATTTCCGAAGTTGAGTCGGACTTGCACTTAGACTTCACGAATCTCTGTATTTAAAATATCGCACGTCCATTAATTATTTATAGCATTCTGACTGCTTAAAATAATTAATCTCTTTAATTCCTTAAATAGTACCACTCAACCTTATTATTGTACTTGAGATAATTCAACCTATAGGGTTTAGTACAATAAACCTTTTGAGCTCCTTAAGGGGACGTCATCATCCTAAACGGATACGGTGACTCGATACAGGTAACTAGTTTGACATACAAGCACTGCCACCACCCAAGATGCGGAAAATATTAGGTTATCTCATGTATCACTCACCCATAATAAGTCAAAGTGATGGTCAACAACTCATATTCACCTAAAACCTTATCGAAGTTTAGATCAACGTAAAGTCACCGAGATCTAGGTTCTTCACGGCGGTCAGATAGAAGAATTCATCTCATTGTGATCCATCAATACGTCAGAGACGTACCAGTATAGACAAGCAACAAAGTCAAGTCACTTCTTATCTATACTGCAGCCTATACCGACAATTCGTCATCAAGTTGTCTCAGCTATGACCATTTTTATATCTCATTAAGCTTAACCAACCATACAGACTTATGTGATATTCTATACACTGTATGATCTAATATATATATGAGATAAATGGACATACATATGCAATCAAGTAAACAATTCAGATAGGAAATTGTAATAGTGATAACAAGAATAATTGTATACAAGCTCAACCAAAACTGCTTCTAGTATACAAATCCAACAGATTGCATGTTTTAGCTTAAAATTTGGAAATAATTTTTGACTTAGCTTTGTTTTATTGTTTTACTTTATGTTTCTAAGCAAATCTTTGTTGAATAAATTTGTCTTTCACCAGGATAGAATGCCGGCTAAATCCATATTTTACATAGACTTAGTTCGAGATCCAAGATTGTAGCCCATCATTAGAGGCCCAATATGATTTTCCCTATTAGAGCTAAAAGTAACAAATCTAGAAAAAGTCAGAGGTGATACTGATGCCAGATCAGAGGCTGAATTCACCTCTAGGTCAGACCCCTATGGTCTCATAAGCTCTGATCCCATTATTAACTGAAAGTGTCCACTTACTCGACGAATGCGCGAACCCACTACCAATGTTGCGCATTTTTAGGAACACGACTTAATACGACTAACCCCAATACTAGGAGTGTGCGCATACTTCACAAGTACCACTACTCCGTATTCTTTTATAATACCCCCTCCTAAGGGTGTGCAACAGTCGATTTCGGTCAAAAATCGAACTAAATCGATTGCACTAATAATCCAATTATATTGAAACTTTTATTGAACCGAACCGATCTTGTGCCTTTGACTGAATCAAAACCGATCGAAATACAAGTAGTCCAAACCGTCGACTGATCGAAATATATATAGCATTAATCATGTACCTATTTCGATAGGTTTTAACCGAAATGAATCCCACTTTGACCAAACCGCCGATCGAACGAAATAGGTTTCGGTTTTTGATTTTGTAATCGAACTGAAATCGAATCACATCTTAAAACGACCGAAACCGATCGAAACTCATCGATTCGGTTCAATTTTTCGATTTTATTTCGGTTATGCACACCCCTATGCAACATAACCAGGCTTGAAATTTTACACATACAAACTCTCAAGCATACACACTACTAGCAAATACTTGCTCTCACGTGACTCTCGCATCCTAACACTACAATAGCTACATGAAAAACCCTAAAGTAACACCGTTAACTTTATTTGCAACACATAAAGAGCTAGCAAAAAAATCTTGTAACATAAAGTTTTGAATCTGAAATAGTCACGTGCTCCTGCTCCGTTCATAAATTTGTTACTATGCTGAGCAAGCCACAATGGCACTCCAAATAGGTAAACTAAGATGAGCTGGAACATTGTTTTGACAGCTGGGAGTTTGGCTCTCTTTCTTTGACTCAGGAGCAGGAACAACATAATCGATTTTCCCGAGATCAAGTCTTGAGACTCATGCACACATTCACTAGCCAAAGTATGAATGCTAACACTACTATAACATTCAGACCTTACGATGACAGATCTCTCCCGTGATCTCCCAATAATGTTCTCGTCATCACATCAGACATTGAACATTATGCCATCCAGAGGATGTTCATAGATACTGAGAGTATGGTAAACATCATTTACCTATCATGTTATAGTCAGATAACGGTGCGAGCGCCACTACAATCCGTCGCCACATCCCTATATGGACTCGTATGGGACATGGTGATGCCGTTGGGGCCAGTGGAGCTTATTATTACTTAAAGAGCTCACTTAATCAAAATTGGTCGGCCAATACAGTTTTTAGTAGTAGATGCCCCGTCGGCCTACAATGTGCTGCTAGTAAAGCCATCTCTCAATTCTTTCCAGACAGTGGTGTCAACTTACTAAATGAAGATGAAGTTTCGAGTGAGGAGTCTGATAGGTGAAGTCAGTGGAGACCAGACCTTAGCGTGAAAATGCTACATGCAAACAGTCAAAGATGGGGAATCCATGAAGAAAGTACTTCTTCAGAATGAGCACTCTAAGCGAAACGCACAGCCTGAAGCAAAAAGAGCTAAGGAAGAGAAGGATGAGTAGATCCCATCTCATTAGATGCAGCGAATGGAGGACGTTGAGCTCTTTGCGGGATGGATTGTGTTCATCACTATAGTTGGAACTTAGATGAGAGATGCAAAGGCAAAGGAAGTGATAGCATGCCTTGAAAAAATGTTGATATTTTCACTTTCAAAACATACGGGGTCGATCCTAACGTGGCTTTTAATTGTTTGATTAATGTGGATACCAAAGTAAGATATGTGGCCTTATATACTTTTTTAATTTTGAATCATATTTGTGGATCATTGTAGATTAATGGTGCACGATTTGAATTGTGAATTATAGTTATAAACTTATATTATAGTTATACATTTTGAGTTATAATAAAAATCTATTATTTTGTAAAAATCTAAAATTCAATGTATTTTATGTATAAAGATACTCTAGAATTTTACTAAAAAACAACTATGTTTATCAATATTTCGTAGAGCATTAAATTTATACATAAAGTGCATTAACTTTGTATATAAAATATATTGATTTATAGTTTAAAAAAAAATAGGATTCTAATGGTTCTCTTCCTATAGTTATAAGTCTAAGTCATACATCTACAAAGTTACTTTCTTCCATTATGTTTAGCTCAAAAAATCTTAAACTATAGTTTTTAAATTACTGAATACCTACATTTTTAAAAAAAAAAAGGGAAAAACCGGAATCACGGAAAAGTTCTTTACTATTTTTCCCCTTTGTTATAGTATGTTTAATTATTTTATGTCTAGAACTATAAATAATTGTTTCTAATTTCTGGGTCATCACTTGTACTCAGTATCAACTATTCGATCTTAAATATTTATAAGATATTTTTAATCTTTAATAATAATTTCATTAGGTGGGTGAGGGAGACATGCGGAATACCACTTGTATACTTTTATTAAAAAGGATAAATATCTACTCCTTTTATTAAAAATATCTCGAATTATTAGACTTATTTATTCAAACAACCAATTGTCAATATTGTATAAAAAATATCCCAAATCCACTTTTTGGCCCCCGAAATCTTTACGTGACTCATCAAATATCACGTAATTCTATACATCTATGTTAATTCTTAATTAAATGATAAAAATGTCACATAACTCCATGCAATATTCGACAAACAACACATCAAGATTCTATGGATTGAAAAATGGATGCAAAATATTTTTAATACAATATTGATAAATGAATATTTCTGATAATTCGAGATATTTTTTATAAAATGGATATAGGTTTAAAGTGATATTTACCATTTAAAAATATCAATAAGATTTTTCTAAAAGAAACAAAACAAAACGACGCAGTTTGGGAAATAAAACAGCTTCCGTCACATATGCCGCCGTGCACGGTGGATCAGGTCCTAAAAGGAAATGCTGACACTGCTAATGGCTGTTCAATTTTGACCAGCGCGTTGCGTTGAATAATTTTGTCAATTAATTAGTCCTCCCAAAACACTCACTAATCTCTACTCTAAAACTCATATATAAACAAACAACTCTTCCCCTTCACACAATTCCAAACCAATCCATCCATCTCATTTCTCTAAATATCCCCAGTTTTTTAGAGATAGAAACAAGACGAAGAGAGAGAATCTTCACTTCGAGCTATGGAGCTCCTAACAGTAGCTGTTTCCATACTCCTCATCGCCCTCACATTCTTCCTCCTCCGCCGCAGCTCCGGCGGCGTCGATGCCCTCCCCCCGGGCAGCTTCGGGTGGCCGTTGCTGGGAGAGAGCGTCGAGTTCCTGTTCGGCAAGCCGGAGAAATTCGTCGGCGACCGGATGAAGAAATACTCGCTGGACATCTTCAAAACTAAAATCCTCGGTGAGAAAACCGCCGTGATCTGCGGCCCCGCCGGCCACAAATTCCTCTTCTCCAACGAGCAGAAGTACTTCACCGCATTCCGCCCCCACCCCATGCAGCACCTCTTCCGCTCCTACAAACCTAAATCCGCCGCCGCCGAGCAGCCGCCGGCAGCCGCCGCCGAGCTACAGCAGTCCAAAGCCACAGACGAGACCAAGGCCATCCGACAGCCAGGATTCCTCAAGCCCGAAGCCCTAATGCGATTTTTGGCGGGGATGGATTTAATCACTCAAAAGCAGCTGCAAATTCACTGTGCCGGTAAAAACGTGGTCGAGTTTTACCCGCTGTCAAAAACAATCACCCTAACCATCGCGTGCCAGTTTTTCATGGGTATTAATAACCCTGAGCGCATCGCTCGTTTAGTAAAAAATTTCGACGATGTTACCGTTGGGATGCACTGTATCATGCTGAATTTACCGGGCACCATTTTTTACCGTGGTAACAAGGCGGCGGCAGCGCTCCGGAAGGAGCTGATCGCCGTTATCAAGGAGAAGAAGCAGGCGATTGCTGGCGGGGCGCCGCTGCACGACATCTTGTCGCACATGATCGTCGCCTCTGACCCGGCAGGGAGATCCATGCCCGAACCTGAGATCGCAGATAAGATTATGGGGATTTTGACCGCCGGGTATAGTACGGTGGCGACCACGATGACCTTCTTGATGAAGTATCTAGGGTTGAATCCGGAGATCTACGAAAGAGTTCGTGCAGGTGATTCTTTTACCAAATACTTTTGAGCACGATTCATTATTTTGAATTTTGAAAACAATCACTGATCTTATATTATTTTTATATTTTCTAGAGCAATTGGCTATTACAGCAGAGAAGAAGGAGGGGGAGCCCTTGAATTGGGAAGATACGGGGAAGATGAAGTATTCATGGAATGTGATATGCGAGACAATGAGAATGGTTCCTCCTTTGCAAGGGACATTTAGGGAAGTGCTCGAGGAATTTACATATGCCGGCTACAATATTCCCAAGGGCTGGAAGGTTTGTCAGCTCAATTAGTTAAAAGTTAGTAAAATTGTGGTAAATTTATAATGACATTTCCGATTTGTAGGTATATTGGACGGTGAGCACAACCAACATGAACCCACAGTATTTCAAGGATCCAGAGAGATTCAATCCATCGAGATATGAGGAGGGAGAAGCGCCTCCGCCGTACACCTACGTTCCATTCGGGGGAGGGCCGAGAATGTGCCCCGGAAAAGAGTACGCTAGAATATCAATATTGGCTTTCGTTCACAATGTTGTGAAGAATTACCGGTGGGAAGTTGTCGATCCAAATGAGAAGGTGGAAGGAGATATGATGCCGGAGCCGCAGAAAGGTCTGCCGGTCCGCCTTTACAAACAGTGATCGCCGGAAATATAGTGTTAGTTGTTGTACAACCAAATTCGAATAAAGGACTTGAATCCTTTTTTTTTTTTTCCGGAAACGTGTTATTGGATGTCTGTTTTTAGTATTGATTTTAATGATGTTCGAAAAAATTTAAGTGTTGTCACTAAATTTTTGTTTGAATTATACCTAACATTTCTAAGTAGTTTGGTCCACTGCCCTCTCTTAAAAGACCAGCTTCGGCTACTTACTTCTGCGGTTTTAGTTTACTTTTATTTGCGATGGGTCAAACAAATTTGTCATTTCACAGTATGTGTCGCTTTTGCAGAATTGTCGGCAGTTTAAAATTTTCTACCTTAGTTCCAAAACGGGAACGTCTCCCCACGAGTCCCAACATCTTAGTCCCATAAAAATACGATAGCATAAATCGCATTGATTCGGTAATTAAGAAGTTAGGAGGATTAGACATAATATCCATATGAAATACATTAAAGAGTGAAACTCTCACATCGAATCGCATGACAGATCTTTCGATCCTTATTCCAAATCATAACTCTTAACCAACCTGAAATTTATATCCCGCTAATTTTCTATCTTTGTCACTTAATAATGGGTAGCATGCATACAAGTAGATTCAATGGTAACACCCACTTGCAATAATTCACCCCATCAAGATATTGACATGTGACAAATTGATCATATTGATTTTCTAAGACGACACCCACATATCAATTTTATGTAGAGGTGAAGCATCAAACTTTCCATACACCATGTATACATCTTGAAAAGAAAATGTAGTGCTTATTTGTCATTTTTTTTTTAAAAGGTGCTTATTTGTAGGATCCAACGAGCTACTTATAACATTTCATATAATTTTTATGGTTAAAATTTTGTGTATGGAATGTGTTGGGCTTAGCTTGGATTGGGGCCTAGTGATATATTAGGCCTGAGTTACTACCTTGGCCCGAGTCTCATATGCACCTTTCAACATTATTAAAGTCGGCGAATATCTCAAGTTTCTAATGTAAAAGTCACGTTATTCCCAATTAACTCTACTTTTATTTTCCTTTAAAAACACATCTAATTTTTTTTTCTACAAAAATAATTTATCAAAGAGATACACTCTCATAGGGCCGTCTCTGATCCTATTCGACTTGAACCCACTTATCCAAGAGTGGTCTCCTGTACCGACGTCCGTATTTATAGATATCGATATTTTTCTTCAATACAAATGATCATTTTTTTAATATAAATAACATTTTCTTATTATAGTGTAAAAAAAAATTATATTTTTCTTCAATATAAATGATACTTTTGTTAATAACAAATGATATTTTTATTCATCCACAAGGAGCACACCCAACACCATTCTTTTTCTCATTCTTCCTTTCTGCAACTGAGCCACGCTGGAAGTGCCGCGTGGAACGCCAATTGCCTACATAATACATTGCCACTAGGGCTGTTAAACGGTTCGGTTTCAGTTAATCGAACCGAATTTTTCGGTTAACCGAACCGAATTTCTCCAAAAAAGTGGAACCGAAATCGAACCGTTTTAAATTTTTGTTAACCAAAACCGATCGGTTCGACGGTTCGGTTTTGATTAACGAAAACCGAATTAAAATTAATAATAATAAAAATAAATAAAATAATAAAATAAATAAATAAAATAATAATTAAAAAACTGAAACTTATTATAAATAAATAAAATATTTAACAAATAATTAAAATAATTAATAAAGTAATAATTATAAATTGATTTTAAGAAATTTTAATTAATTAATTAATAATTAAAAATAAAAAATGGTTTTTCGGTTCCGAACCGTTCGGTTATCGGTTAACCAATAACCGAAATTTTTTCAACTCTAGAACCGAAACCGAACCGATAACCGAATTTATCGGTTTTCGGTTAACCGAATTATCAATTTCGGTTCGATTTCGGTTCTAACCGAAAACCGTTAGACACCCCTAATTGCCACCGCCAATATCTCCATTCCGGCATTACCCCATATCCAATGCAATGTTGTGAAAAAACTAAAACTCAACGCAATCTTAACATCTTTAGATTAAATAATAATTAATAATAATAATAATAATAATAATAATAATAATAATAATAATAATAATAATAATAATAATAATAATAATAATAATAATAATAAATATAAAATATGAACTTGATAAAAGACTACTTATATGCTTAATTATATATGTAAATGTGTAAATATGACTTAGTTCATAATTAAAGGCGTGACTTAATGATAAAGATACAATCGTACAAAAATAAATAAATAAAATTCTAAGAAAGAGTAGCAAAAAAATCTAATTGCTACATTCTCCTTAAAAAAAATTCATCTTCGAAATTACTTAAGTCTTTTTAGGATCTCTAAACTTAATGTCATCTATCTCCCAAGTAGCCTCGTCCATCTCGTGCATGTTACATAAAATTTTAATTGATTAGACGTTTTCATTGTTCAGATCAAAGTGATATGTTTATTGAGAGCAATTGATATATTTATTTATACCAAGTGATACATGTATTCAGATTAACTAATACGTTTGTTTTCAGAAAAGGTGATACCATTGTTTAGATTAAATTATTCTTTTCCTAAAAGGGATCAAAACATTTATTGAGAGCAAGCGATATATTTGTTCATAACATGTGATAAATTTGTTCAAATTGACTTATACATTTATTCACTTTAAATGATACATTTGTCTAAACATTAATACATTTATTCAAATTAAGTGATACATTTGTTCAGAACAAACGACACATTTATTGAGAGCAAGCGATATATTTATTCAGAATAAGTGAGACATTTAATTATATTAATTGATACATTTATTCATATTAAATGATACATTTATTCAGAATATGTTTATTCAGAACAAATGATACATTTGCTAAGAACAAGTGATACATTTATCGTCTTGTTAGATGATAATGTATTAAGATTGTTAAATGATATTTTTCCTAAAAGAGATTAATATATTTATTAATAATAAATTATACAAATTTTCATATTAAGTGATATATTTATTTAGATTAAATGATTATTTTCCTAAAAGAGATCAAAATATTTGTTGAGAGTAAGTGGTATATTTATTCAGAACAAGTGATATAATTGTTTAGAATAACGGATACATTTATTAAGAATAAGTGATGCATTTGTTTTAGCAAGTAATGCACTTATTCAGATTAAGTGATACATTTGTGTAGAACAAATAATACAATTGTTTAGAGCAATTGATAAATTTATCATCTTGTTAAATGATAATGTATTAACATTGTTAAATGATAATTTTCCTAAAATATATTAATACATTTAGTAATGGTGAGTGATACAAATTTTCACATTAAGTGATACATTTGTTTAGAATAAATGATATATTTATTTATAATAATTGATACATTTATTATTATGTAGTTGATAATGTATTAAGATTGTTAAATAATATTTTTTCTCTAAAAGTGATTAATACTGTAATATCCAGTTTTTTTAAGACGAGGGCAGGGGAGGCTGGAGAGGGGTCGAACGAGGAGGGGTAGAGAGAAAGACGAGAAGGAGGGAGGATTGGTTGCCGGTGCGGGGTCGCCGGAGTCGGCACGGCGGCGGCGTGAGGGGAAGAAGAAAAGATGGAGAGAAGGGTCTCTAGTGAGAAGGGGAATGGGGAGGAAGTGTGTGTGTGTGTGTTCTCTGATTAGTGTGTGTGTGTGTGCGTGTGTTCAGAAATAGAAATAGAGAAGAGAGATAGAAGAGTTGAGAGAGAAAAATGGGTCTTTATGAGTTCTGTAGAGAGAGAAAGTGCCGAAATGATGGGGGAGAAGAAGAATGGAGATGTGTGCTGTGATTTGTGTGTGTGTGCGTGAGTTTAGATGTAGTAACCCGAAAATTTTATAGTAATTAATAAAGTTTGATTAAGTATTATTAAAGACTTAAAAGCTATTTAAGCCTTAAGAATTCGAAAAAAATTCAATAGAGTGAAAATATTAATCGGTATGAATCTGATTAATTTAAGATTTGAACATATGAGATTGAAAAATGTAGAGATTTATTAGAATTGAGTTTAATTGTGATAAAATGCGAATTATGTGTTTATTAAAGTATGTTTGTATGAAAAATGCTATTTATCCGAAAATAAGTTATAAAATGCCTTAATTATTTTTATATGGATATTTTATTATAAAATGAAAGAAATTATTATTCAAGGTATTAAATTATGTGAATAAATTTATTTTAGCAATAATTAGTGATTAATGAATTTATTTATGCTATTTTCGAAAAATTGAAGAAGCTTAATTGGAATGAATTGATTTTTATTAAATAAAGGGATTTAAATTATACAATATGTATCTAAATTAAATTATGAATCTAAGTTGCATTACATCTTATAAATTGTTATAGATAAAATTTTATTTAATTAAATAAGTTAGAATATATGTATTAGCAAAAATTGAGGTGCAATTATAATTTTATAGAAATAAGTGCATAATTACTATGGAATTTGTTCTAAATTCAAATTAAATGTAAATAAAGTATCTAGAAACCTAGCATAAGAAATAAATCATCTTCTTCCCTATTTTCCTCCAAAATACACGACCCACACACACTAAAAATTTCATCTACACTTTTACCACACAATTAGACTTGGAATTAAAGGGGAATTAATCCTAGCAAGGTAAATACCTCATTTGATCAATAATTTTATTGTTTAAATTTCAAAATAGCATGTTCTATCCCTATGGAATTTTCAAAATTTTAAAGTTTTAGCTATGGATGATTTGTTTAATTTTTGTTACATGTATTGATTTAATTATGATTATGGAGCATGAATAACATATGCTATGGATTCAAATTCCTTAAATTCATGAAATCTCAAAATTAAAGTTTGATCTTGAAACCCTAAATTTTGGAATATGATTTATATGTTAGGATATGATTGAATTAAGCTTAGATATATGTTTAAGTATGTTTATAAACATCATATGAATGAAGGAATTAAAAGTTAAACCATAGGTATGAAAAGTGTGAAATTTTCAAAATTATAAGATACATGAACTTGATGATCTTGATTTTGTTGATGAATTTGACTTGATATTCATGCTTAGGGATATGAATAAGGTGTAAATGAAATTATAGAATTTAATTCAAACATATACTAATTATTCAAAATTTCAAAATGAAGGCAAGCTTTGAACTTTGATTTCTTGATTTTATTTGATGGATTTGAATTGATATTTGTGATCTATGATAAAAATAAGGCTTAAATAGAATTTATGGGAATTTTTGAACATAGATATCAAAAGTTAGAAAAATTAAAGTTTAGTAAAGGTTATGATTTTATGTGAGAAATTTTAATCAAGACTTGAATGGATGATGGACTTATGATTATTGATGATAAATGAGTATGATTATATGATATTTGATAATTAATAGATTGTGGATATTAAAATATTGAAATCTTATAAATACGTGGTTCAAGGACATTAGCCGATTAAAG
Source organism: Salvia rosmarinus (assembly GCA_036937905.1). NCBI lineage: Eukaryota > Viridiplantae > Streptophyta > Magnoliopsida > Lamiales > Lamiaceae > Salvia > Salvia rosmarinus. Next base: position 44,298,008 of record CM072817.1, read on the forward strand.
TATAAATGAATGAGTTTAAACTTATTTTAAATCCCTAAATGTATATTTAAGCATATATTGATGATATTGGGGAGTTTGGGATGATATTGGTGTAGTTTGGTGTACTTGGGCTATACATATTACGGATGTCACTCACTAGAAATTTCGATAGTATTTGATATGAATAAGATGTTTTAGATTTTAATTGATTACTAATAGTATAAATAAGTAAGAAATATTACTAAAGTCAATAATAATCTTATGTTACAAGGATCAGCAGAGAAGCGGGAAGTAAAGAACGAAGAACCGAACTTGTTGGATTGAACGTCACAAGGTGGGTAATGCATTACGAACTTTATTTCAAGTAAAACCATGATATGTTATGAGCTTGATTTCTTGTGAAAGCATTTGATCACCACATGATAATTATGCTAAATGTTTTACCACATTGTGGGTATGACGGCAATTACCTATCTGCGGTAGGAAGATGTTAATTATTGTGCATGTAGATGGTCGTGAGCTTGCAAATGTAGCCGCCATGGTATTGTGGGAGGCCTACTTCCTTTACCGTATGACGTAGATAGGGTATGACCGTAGTTGCTATCCTTCGGACCGACTCGGGTATGTTATGCCGGTATGTTTCAAAATAAAGTGTGGTGATATGTTATTATGTGAAAGTTTTTCTTATGAATCACTGATTAAATTGTCATATGAACTGTTATCTGAAAGAAAGGTTTTTCTTGAATAAAATATTTAAACTTTGAATATTATATCGGCATTATCCATCGAGTACTTTCTCGTACTCATGCCTCCAAATGTTTTTATTATGCAGTTGAGTATGAAGAAGATGTGGGTGGAAACCGAAATGAAATATCGTTTTGATCTTTACACTTTGTTTGGTTATGTCTGAATATCATGTCTTCATACATGATATTCATTGATCTTCCGCTGCTGGAACCTTGAAACCGTACTTTTGATAAACCGTGTAAATATTTTGAAACTTTAATGTATATAATTTGAGGTTGTGCCCTCATTTGTGATTATATTGTTGTTGGATATTTTCTGAGTGCAGGTTGTCTTATTCCATTTTCAAACGTTATATTGTCCGTTTGTTTCCAATACTAATTCTCTTAATCACTCATTTTGGAAAGATTATCATTAATTAAACCAGTCACAGCTTGATTATTTAGTTAAATAAGTAATTAAATAGTCGGGTCATGACAGAGTGGTATCAGAGCATTTGTTCACTTTTGTCCTGTAAACTTTTCTTTCTTAGAGCCAACCTTTCTTGAAAATTTTGATTCATTGGTAAAGGCTCAGTGTTCCGGTCCATCTCTTCAGCTCAACCAGGTAAGGTAAAATGAGAATGTTGTGCTTATGTGAACAAAATGTGATTATGTTGAATTTTATGATGTAGTACGTATGAATATGAATGATATATGATGTGTTATTCTAATTAGTATAGAAATGATATCTGATTATAGGATGCCAAGGATAAAATCCACTGTTCGAAAGAATACCGGGTATAGACCGCCAGGCTTAGGAGATATCAATAAGTTTTATGCGCTGCGAATGAGACCAGAACAGGGCATGCAGTTCTTCCTTCATCATTTCAAAGTTATGTGGCGATCGGTTTTGAAGTGTGGAACGACCGAGCTTGACGGGGTACTTCAACTGGTGCAAGCTTTGCCTCCTGATTGGAGGGGATGGGCATCCGAGATAGCTCTTGATTATGTGCATCCTGATATGGAGTGTAGAATTACTGGTAATCTTAAGAAGTTTATAAGAATTATTAAAGACCAATATAGGACGGGGGAAAATCCTCCACTCATTCCCTACCGTCCCTTTGATTATTTTATCCCTACAGTTCATCAAATCTTAGATGATATCCTTGATCCAAAAAGTAAAAGAATTAAACCTATATCTCATGAGCTTGTTAGAGCCAGTCCTAAATATGAGTATTGTGATGATGATGATACTACTCTGTTTCCTCTCGGACCTCAGTGGACCTTGGATGACCTAGATTTATTTGATCAACCATTTGCACTGAAAACTCCTTCACCACCCTTATCTCCTCTTCCTGAAATTCCACTTATAATGTCTTCCACTGAGGTAGAGAATGAGTTTAATCAGCAATCGGTTGTTGGCACTTCTAGCTTACAACCTTTGTCTTCTAATGACATGCCTTCGTTGTCGGATCCATCCCTTCTCTTGCCAGGAGAGCCCGCTAATTCGTCTGTTGATCACACTTCCGCTCCTGAAGAAGAAGAAGACCCTGAAGAAGAAGATCCAGAAGAGAACTATGAAGAGAATGTAGATGATTAATGAAAAATTAGGTTAGCTAACTAAGATGGTAGGTGGAACTACCAGCCTGTACATATGAAACTAATCTGTGTGTAAAAGTCTTCGATGAGGCAACTTTCTTGTAAATTATAAACTGTTTTGTTATCTTTAATGTGATAAATAGTTATGCCTCTATCTTTTGTTGATAATTATATCTTGTTGCTGTTGTATGTTAAAATCCCTATCTTTTGTTGATATTTTATTTACTGTTGTGAAAATAATAAATTTCTTTTGAAGCAAAATGCCTCCTCGAAGAAGAAACCAGAACATGGAAGAAAGAGCAAGTCAAATCACTCCTCAAAACCTTCCTGAACAAAACCTTTATGACCGTGAACCCTCTCCTCCGAACAGAAAAATAGCTGAACTTTTTCTTCGTCAGAACCCACCTAACTTCACACCGGCCGGTAGTCCCACCAAGGTAAGAATGGGTAAGGACGGTGGAGAGAATTTTTAAGTTTTTGGAATATAGCGATCAGGAATGCTTGCTATGTATAAACTTTCTCATGAAGGGACCCGCAGATTTCTGGTGGGAGGCCAGACAGAAAACTCTCACTCCAGAACAAATGACGAACTTTACTTGGGAACAGTTCAAGGATGAACTGTACGCTAAGTTTATTCCTCGAAGCTATAGGAAGCAGAAAGAAATTGAATTCATGAATTTGAAACAAGGGAATAGGAGCGTGGCTGAGTATGATCGGGAATTTCGCACATTATCCCGATATGCACCTTACAAGGTGGAAACAGATGAAAAGATGGCTGAGATGTTCCGCTCCGGATTGAGACCTGAAATCCGGATTATTTTAGCTGCTCAACCACCCATGTCTTATGCAGAGACTCTTAACCGTGCGTTAGACATGGAAATGAAAATACAAGCAGAGAAGAATGCTACCGAATCAAATACTAGTGTACCACAAGGAACTACACCATCAAAATCCTCTCAAATGGAACAAAGATATAAAGGAAAAAGAAAGTGGGAGACGCGAGGAAATCCAAACAAAAGGCTGTTTCAGAGGCAGGGACCCACGGCGTCGAGATCATTCCGACCGCCGACCACTGGACAACCATTCTTTTCTCCGAATCAGATAAGACCACCTATGTGCCCTCAATGCAACCGTACACATTTCGGTTTATGTAGAAGTGGGAGCAACACTTGTTATTCGTGTGGACAGTATGGTCACTTTGCTTCACTCGTCCATACGCATGAGAATGTGGCGAAAAAGGAAAGAGGAAATCTTCTCGACCGCTCGATTGTAAAAGCAATGACTGGATACCCACAACCACCTCGTTATCAACTTCCTCCACCGCAAATGACTGCAATCGCAGAGGCTTCAGCTCAGCAGACGCCATCTCAATCTCTACAAGTTCAACCTCAACATCAACAGGCGATGCTTTAAAAGCGAAGCAACCGAGAAGAGTACGGAAATCTAATGTATGGCCCGGTTAAAGGTGTACTGTTATAGTTTTGTTTGACACGGAGCATCGTATTCTTTCATTTCTACCGCATGTGTAGATAATCTTGAACTTCCCGTAGAATCATCTGAAGTAGGTTTCAAAGTGCTTACTCCAATAGGTGGGGCGACAGTAGTTGATAAAGTATGTCCTAACTTAGAAATTGAGTTAGAATCACTTCAGTTAAAAGCTGAATCATTACGACTCTTATGCATGTGGGACGTAGATATTATATTAGGTATGGATTGGTTAACAGATAATTTCGTAACGATTCGTTGTGAACAACGAGAAATTTCATTTCAACCACCAGGAAAAGAACCCACGTGCTTTTATGGGATTGATGAGCGAAGAAGAAGGGTGCCTGTGATATCAGCTCTGCAGGCAGAAAGATTGATAAGATGTAACGAAAATCGTGCCTATCTTGTATGCTTAAGCAAGGAAAATAAGAAGGATAGGAAGATTGATGATGTGCCAGTTGTTCGAGAATATCCAGATGTATTTCCAGAGAAGTTACCCGGTGTACCACCGGATCGACAATTGGATTTTGCGATCGATCTCGAGCCAGGATCTGCGCCAATTTCCAAGGCACCGTATCGGATGGCTCCGAAGGAATTACAAGAATTGAAAGTCCAATTACAAGAACTTTTGGACTTAGGATTCATTTGACCAAGCGCATCACCTTGGGGAGCACCGGTGTTATTCGTCAAAAAGAAGGATGGCACCTTAAGAATGTGCATTGATTACCGAGACTTGAACAAGGTGACGTTGAAGAACAAATACCCTCTTCCTAGAATTGATGATTTATTTGACCAATTGAAAGGAGCTAGGGTATTTTCGAAGATTGATCTGAGATCGGGTTATCATCAAGTGAAAATCAAACCCGAGGACATACCTAAAACCGCTTTTAGGACCCGATACGGACACTACGAATTTGTAGTGATGCCGTTTGGACTAACCAATGCTCCAGCTGTGTTCATGGATCTCATGAACCGAGTATTCCATGAATATCTTGATAAATTCGTGTTAGTGTTCATCGATGATATTCTGATCTATTCGAAGAGTGAACAGGAACACGAAGCACATTTGAGAACCGTATTGGAAAAACTAAGGATGCAACGATTATATGCCAAGTTCAGCAAATGCGACTTCTGGCTAAAAGAAGTCAATTTCCTAGGGCATATAATATCTGCTGAAGGAATCAAAGTGGATCCTGCTAAGGTCCAAGCGGTACAAGAATGGAAGTCACCTACGACTCCTAATGAGATTCGTAGTTTTCTAGGCTTAGCCGGATATTATAGAAGATTTATCGAAGGGTTTTCTAAAATTGCTAAGCCAATGACACAACTGTTGAAGAAAGGGATAAAATTTCAATGGACCCCGGAATGCGAAGACAGTTTCCAAGAACTCAAAGAAAGATTGACCAACGCTTCTATCCTAACTATACCTGATCCAGAGAAAGATTATACCATATACATGGATGCGTCGAGAAATGGAATAGGATGCGTTTTAATGCAAGAAGGAAAGGTTGTAGGATACACTTCACGACAGTTGAAGATTCACGAACACAACTATCCCACTCACGATTTGGAACTCGCAGCGGTGGTTCATGCTTTAAAAATCTGGAGACATTATTTATACGGGTCAAGATGCGAGATCTTCACGGATCACAAAAGTTTGAAGTATTTCTTTGAACAAAAAGATCTGAATATGCGGAAACGAAGATGGCTCGAGTTGGTCAAGGATTATGACTGTGAAATTAAGTACCATCCAGGAAAAGCCAACGTCGTCGCAGACGCTCTGAGTAGGAAAATTCAGGAAAGATTAGGAACTCTTTTAACGGACCAAGGAGAATTATTAAAAGAGTTCGAGAGAATGAAGCTGGAAACCGTGTTACCTCCCCGAAACATTCAAGGAATTGTAGAGTCGTTGGTGGTACTTCCGGATTTGAGAGCTCGTATTATCGAAGCACAAAGAAAAGATAAACAACTCGAAATTCTGCGTGCAAAGATTCGAATGGGAAATTTACCGGAATATTATGAAGCTGGGGATAATGCGATTATGCTTGGTAATCGCATATATGTACCTAACGATGCAGAATTGAAGAATGAAATTATGAATGAAGCTCATAAAGTTCCATATGCGGCACATCCCGGAAGTACGAAAATGTACCAGGATCTCAAACAAAAGTTCGTGTGGACGGGAATGAAACAAGACATTGCCTCCTATGTCGAACGGTGTTTAGCATGCCAACAAGTAAAAGCTTTGCATCAAAGACCATACGGAAAGTTACAACCTTTCGAAATTCCAGAATGGAAATGGGATCACATTGCGATGGATTTTGTTATTGGATTACCCAAATCTAGACGTGGGAATACTGCCATATGGGTAATCATTGATCGATTAACCAAGAGCGCTCATTTCATTCCAATTCCGATAACGTATGGAGCAGATAAGTTGGCACAGATTTATGTTCGGGAAATTGTTCGTCTACATGGAGTGCCGATCTCAATCACCTCAGGTCGTGATGCCAAATTCACCTCTCGGTTCTGGACTACTTTTCAAAAAGAATTGGGTACTTGATTAAATTTCGCACGCTTTTCATCCCCGCATGCACGGTCAAACCGAGAGAACAATTCAGATCCCGGAGGATATGCTCCGAACCGTGGTGCTTGATCGGGAGACCAATGGGAACAAGTTCTACCATTGATCGAATTTGCTTACAACAATGTTATCAAACTACAATCGGCATGGCCTCACGAAGCACTTTATGGCAAGAAATGTAGATCACCTTTATATTGGGATGAAGTGGGAGAATGAAAGATTCTCGCCCGTAAGCGATCGAAGAAATGGTTCGATTATGCGACGAGATAAGACAAAGAATGAAAGAAGCTCAAGATGATAAAAGTCTTACACCGATAATCGCCGTATGTAATTGAGGTTTGAAATAGGGACAAAGTTTTCTCAAAGTTTCCCCAACTAAAGGAGTTCACCGTTTTGGAATAAAAGGGAAACTCAAACCAAGATTTCTTGGACCTTATGAGATATTGGAACAAATCGGGCCTGTAGCCTATAGGTTAGCGTTGCCTCCAAACTTCACTAACGTACATGATGTTTTCCACGTATCTCAGCTTATAAAGTATGTGTACGACACACAACACATTCTTCATCATGATGAAATAGTTCCCGATGCTGACTTAAGCTATGAAGAAGAACCTGAATGCATTCTGGACCGAAAAGAACAGAAGTTAAGGAATAAAATTATTCCTTTGGTGAAAGTTCAATGGAAACATCATGGTTCAGAAGAAGTGACATGGGAACTAGAGGATCGAATGAGAGAGAAGTACCCTGACGTGTTTGATAAGGTACAAAAAAATTTCGGGGACGAAATTTCTTTAAGGGGGAGGGAATGTAGTAGCCCGAAAATTTTATAGTAATTAATAAAGTTTGATTAAGTATTATTAAAGACTTAAAAGCTATTTAAGCCTTAAGAATTCGAAAAAAATTCAATATAGTGAAAATATTAATCGGTATGAATCTGATAAATTTAAGATTTGAACATATGAGATTGAAAAATGTAGAGATTTATTAGAATTGAGTTTAATTGTGATAAAATGCGAATTATGTGTTTATTAAAGTATGTTTGTATGAAAAATGCTATTTATCCGAAAATAAGTTATAAAATGCCTTAATTATTTTTATATGGATATTTTATTATAAAATGAAAGAAATTATTATTCAAGGTATTAAATTATGTGAATAAATTTATTTTAGCAATAATGAGTGATTAATGAATTTATTTATGCTATTTTCGAAAAATTGAAGAAGCTTAATTGGAATGAATTGTTTTTATTAAATAAAGGGATTTAAATTATACAATATGTATCTAAATTAAATTATGAATCTAAGTTGCATTACATCTTATAAATTGTTATAGATAAAATTTTATTTAATTAAATAAGTTAGAATATATGTATTAGCAAAAATTGAGGTGCAATTATAATTTTATAGAAATAAGTGCATAATTACTATGGAATTTGTTCTAAATTCAAATTAAATGTAAATAAAGTATCTAGAAACCTAGCATAAGAAATAAATCATCTTCTTCCCTATTTTCCTCCAAAATACACGACCCACACACACTAAAAATTTCATCTACACTTTTACCACACAATTAGACTTGGAATTAAAGGGGAATTAATCCTAGCAAGGTAAATACCTCATTTGATCAATAATTTTATTGTTTAAATTTCAAAATAGCATGTTCTATCCCTATGGAATTTTCGAAAATTTTAAAGTTTTAGCTATGGATGATTTGTTTAATTTTTGTTACATGTATTGATTTAATTATGATTATGGAGCATGAATAACATATGCTATGGATTCAAATTCCTTAAATTCATGAAATCTCAAAATTAAAGTTTGATCTTGAAACCCTAAATTTTGGAATATGATTTATATGTTAGGATATGATTGAATTAAGCTTAGATATATGTTTAAGTATGTTTATAAACATCATATGAATGAAGGAATTAAAAGTTAAACCATAGGTATGAAAAGTGTGAAATTTTCGAAAATTATAAGATACATGAACTTGATGATCTTGATTTTTGTTGATGAATTTGACTTGATATTCATGCTTAGGGATATGAATAAGGTGTAAAATGAAATTATAGGAATTTAATTCAAACATATACTAATTATTCAAAAATTTCAAAAATGAAGGGCAAGCTTTGAACTTTGATTTCTTGATTTTATTTGATGGATTTGAATTGATATTTGTGATCTATGATAAAAATAAGGCTTAAATAGAATTTATGGGAATTTTTGAACATAGATATCAAAAGTTAGAAAAATTAAAGTTTAGTAAAGGTTATGATTTTATGTGAGAAATTTTAATCAAGACTTGAATGGATGATGGACTTATGATTATTGATGATAAATGAGTATGATTATATGATATTTGATAATTAATAGATTGTGGATATTAAAAATATTGAAATCTTATAAATACGTGGTTGAAGGACATTAGCCGATTAAAGTATAAATGAATGAGTTTAAACTTATTTTAAATCCCTAAATGTATATTTAAGCATATATTGATGATATTGGGGAGTTTGGGATGATATTGGTGTAGTTTGGTGTACTTGGGCTATACATATTACAGATGTCACTCTGCCGAAATTTCGATAGTATTTGATATGAATAAGATGTTTTAGATTTTAATTGATTACTAATAGTATAAATAAGTAAGAAATATTACTAAAGTCAATAATAATCTTATGTTACAAGGATCAAGCAGAGGAAACTGGGAAGTAAAGAACGAAGAACCGAACTTGTTGGATTGAACGTCACGAGGTGGGTAATGCATTACGAACTTTATTTTGAAGTAAAACCATGATATGTTATGAGCTTGATTTCTTGTGAAAGCATTTGATCACCACATGATAATTATGCTAAATGTTTTACCACATTGTGGGTATGACGGCAATTACCTATCTGCGGTAGGAAGATGTTAATTACTGTGCACAGGTAGATGGCTGTGAGCTTGCAAATGTAGGCCGGCCATGGTATTGGGGAGGAGGCCTACTTCCCTTTACCGTATGACGTAGATAGGGTATGACCGTAGTTGTTATCCTTCGGGACCAACTCGGGTATGTTATGCCGGTATGTTTCAAAATAAAGTGTGGTGATATGTTATTATGTGAAAGTTTTTCTTATGAATCACTGATTAAATTGTCATATGAACTGTTATCCGAAAGAAAGGTTTTTCTTGAATAAAATATTTAAACTTTGAATATTATATCGGCATTATCCATCGAGTACTTTCTCGTACTCATGCCTCCAAATGTTTTTATTATGCAGTTGAGTATGAAGAAGATGTGGTGGAAACCGAGTGAAATATCGTTTTGATCTTTACACTTTGTTTGTTATGTCTCGAATATCATGTCTTCATACATGATATTCATTGATCTTCCGCTGCTGGAACCTTGAAACCGTACTTTTGATAAACCGTGTAAATATTATGAAACTTTAATGTATATAATTTGAGGCTGTGCCCTCATTTGTGATTATATTGTTGTTGGATATTTTCTGAGTGCAGGTTGGCTTATTCCATTTTCAAACGTTATATTGTCCGTTTGTTTCCAATACTAATTCTCTTAATCACTCATTTTGGAAAGATTATCATTAATTAAACCAGTCACGGCTTGATTATTTAGTTAAATAAGTAATTAAATAGTCGGGTCATGACAGAAGAGAGTGAGAATAATGAAGTTTGTGTGCTCTAATGTGTGTATGCGTGAGTTTTTGAGAGAGAGAAAGAATGAGTTTGTGGGTTGTGGTGTGTATGCATGTACAGAGAAAGAATATGAGAGAAAAGGGAATGGGGTTCCTATTAAGTTGAGAGAGAAAGAGAATTTGTTTGTTTATTTATTTATTTACTTATTTTGTTAGTTTGGGCTCTTAATATGTTTGGGCCTTTGTAGTTATTTAATCCTTGCATATGGTTTGTTGGGCCAAGTTTATTGATTTCTTAAATTAAATAGTGGGCCATGATTTTGGGCTAATAAATCAAATGAGTTTTATCTTAAGCTTTGATTTAGATATTTAATTGAGCTTAATTTATATTTGATTTAAACTAATATGATTTTTAAATTGTATCAGTAAATGTTATAACTTGAATATTTTTATAAAGTTATGTCTTGATTATGAGTTCATTAAATTGGGCTATAGTAATTAATTTGTTTTTAGATAGCATAATTAATTTAATTATGCTTGCTAATATTTTTCAGAAAGATATCAAGGTAGAATGAGATTTTATGGAAAGATCACAAGTGATTTTAAATTTTGTTTGAGTTTATTATCTATGAATAAAAATTTCTCGACATATAATTCTGTTGACTTGTGAAAATATTGTTTTGTGCATATTTTTGAGTTTAAACTACTTGAATATATGTTTAAAGCATTTCAAATAGTTTACCTGAAATAAGTTAAAGTTTTATATACTTTAGCAATAAAAGTATTTTTGATAATTTGATTTTCAGAATCAAATTAAGTTTCAAAGTAAAAGTCGAGCGAGGGTATTGTTGGTGCCCTTAGCCGAAAATTTGGGTTTCAAGGTTATTTTAGAATTTTGAAAACTCAGGTACTGCGAATCTAGTTAAGAAAATGATAACATATTATGGAAGTGGTTAAGATTTATTTTAAGACTATTACTTAAGTCATAACTTATCTTGTAGGCCCTACAGTGGAGGATACTTAGGTTCCTGACGAAACCAGTTCAATTGTTTAGATTTTCTGCAATAAAGGTGGGCTTTATTTTCGAAATGTATTTTGAGCTAATAAGCTCGGTTTACAAAGGTAAAGGTAATTATTCATGTTTAAAATGTTTTGTTCACTATTGGATAAATGCTTGTACTATTGTTGGCTTTGCCAACCAGGAACGATCGGATATTGTGCTATCTAGCCAAGGTTGTGTACACTAGAGCCAGTGATAGGAGAACCCTATCTTTGACAAATAGAACAGGTCGTCTCGGGAAACTTCTCAACGAACAGATACGGTTAAGCACCAATAGTTGAACCAGGAAAATGGAGATCTCAAAGTATTTTTAGTATACATAGAATGGGTTTTCATTTTAAAACTTTCTATGTTATACTGTTCAAGCATGAATAATTGTTTTCAGAAATGTTTTAAAAATATTTTAAAAACTACGTAGCCCACTGAGTACATTAGTACTCAACCTAAATGTTTTCAAATATTTTTCAGGTTGAATGGTTGGTGGTGAAGCACGAGGTTGAGGAATGGTTGTTAATGTCTTCCAAATAACGTTATGATTTGTTTCCGCTGCCATATTTCCACTTGGTGAAAATTTTATTATAATTACATTAATGTTTCCTAGTTCATTTAAAATGAACTATTATTGCCCTAATCTTCTTGACGGTTGTTTTCCTCATCTATCATGTGCTTAGTATGTAAATTATTCCTGGTCGCAGACCCTCGAACTTGATCATGTTTGGGAGAATATAAATATTATTTGGCCATACTAGTTACTTCTCGAATATGACATATCTTTTTACCCTGGGGGTGTTGCTCGACTTTAAGGGCACATCACCAATCTATTCAAGAAAGCATATGAAACCCGTCACTTAGCCCGTTTCTTCTTCTCCCGAGAAACTGGGGTGTGACATAATGGTATTAGAGCAATAGTTCTTAGCTCTGAGACTACAAGTTAATTGATGATGAGCCTAGATTTGTATCTCTAGACTCCTAAGTTAATCAACAACCTTTAGCTCGCCTTCACACCACCTTCAATAATGAAAGGTACACATTTTTTTTACAGCGCGTACACGTGTTTAAAGTGTTTCCAAATGTCAAAATGTTTTGAAAGGAAAAGAAAAGAAAGGAAATGAAAGAAAAGATAAAGATAAAAAGAGAAATATGATTTCAGTTATTTGTATTGTTTTACAAATCAGTTTTCATTAAAATGTTATTTCGAGTTTTAACTTGTATAACCAGGAAGATCTTGTCATATTATTATATGACCAGAAAGATTTCGTCATATTTTTTTTATATGACCAGTATGATTTTGTCATAATCTTATATGACCAGAAAGTTTTGTCATAAATTATATGACCAGCAACTCGATTTATTTTGAGGTTTTGACTCTGTTTTCAGTTAAAAGTTATTATTTGAGTTTATAACTCTTTAGCCATGAAAGGTTACAGGCAGAACAGTCACTAAGTTGTCATCTTTATGACCAAGCTATCAGTAGGCACATTAATTGTCACCTCAGTTATCAGTTCAGAAATGTGTAGTTTCTTACAGTTATAGGGACAATAGTATTAGAAGTTATGAGATAGACTCTTAACATAGAATGCTCTAGAAGAACATAGAATGCTCAAGGACAAGAACACATAACTTAGAATGCTTGAATAGAAAGACAGAACATAGCGAGACTTGAACATAGTGAGACGAAGTATAGAACTGTAGAACGCAGAAGAACAAAAACTTAGGAGGATAGACAGAAGATGGACATAACATAGATTGCACAAAGGGTTCGAACACCTGCTACAAGTAACGATGATTCAGACGCTTTACTAGAACTTATACTAGTTACGAAAGAAATGTGGAAGAAGGCTAACACAACTTCGCCGCAAGCCAACAAAAATTAAAGGCTATACGAGGAAGAAGACTCTACTATAGAAGGGTGAAATAATAAATCGTAAAAGAAAATAATCTGTCATAGGGCTTTATCCATTTTCTTTAAAAAGCCCTGATATTTTAGATATATATATATATATATATATATATATATATATATATATATGATTATCCTCTTGGAAATATTTTTTTTGAAATATCAAAAAGTCATCTTTTGAGATATTTAATGTATGAGTGCCTAACTCATACCTTGATGCGCGTTGTCTTTCACACAACACGCCTAGTTATTAATGTTGATATTCACAAAATATCATTAATCCTTCACTAAGCCAAATATTTTACTACAGAATGGCTAGGGAAGGAGAAAGAATACCTAACCCTGAAGAACCTGAACTACGAGCCGCAACAGAACGCAGAGCGGATGAGAAATTTCGCAAACACAATCCACCTACTTTCAATGGAATGGGAGATCCGATGGATGCAGAAAAATGGATACTATCCTTAGAAAGAATCTTTGACTTCATGGGTCTTACTGACAAAGAACGTTTGTCGTGCGCCATCTTTCAACTTACCGATGAGGCCGATTACTGGTGGGAGTCAATGCAGAGAACTTTATCGCCTCAACAATGGGAAGAGTACAACTGGGAGAAATTCAAGGAAGATTTATACGAGAAGTATGTTCCTCATAGTTATCGAATTAAGAAAGAATCAGAGTTTTGGAATCTTCGACAAGAAAAGAAATCCGTCACTGAGTACGATAGGCTGTTCGTCCAATTATCGTGCTACGCTCCACATCTCGTGGATACTGAGGAGAAGAGATCTGAGAAGTTCAGAAGAGGTCTACGACATGAGATAGGAATGCCCCTAGCTAGTCAAGGAACACTAACCTACGCCCAATCTTTGAGCAGAGCACGCGATATAGAAGCTATGATGCCGGAGGAAACAAAAGCACCTACTCAAGCCCCCACTAATAAGCGCAAATGGAAAGATAAAAATGAGTACAACAATAATAAAGGGAAGAAAATATGGCATGGAATTGATCAGCAAAAGCAGCAAGGCCAGCAAGGCGGACGAAATATCCAATATCAAGTACCGCTTTGCAAGAACTGCCACAAGAATCACTTTGGAATATGCAAAGCAGGAAGTGACGCATGCTGCAAGTGTGGAGAAAAAGGCCAATTTGCTCGAGAATGTCCAGGAGCTCCACAAGGAGGCCCTCAAAGGCAAAATCAGAATCATGGAAGAAACCTAGGCCAGAGGCCACGTCAAATGGCTAGAGCCTACGCTCTTAACCAACAATAGGCAGCACATGCACCTGAGGACTTAGAAGGTATGATCATATTAAATTGACATAGAGTATTTTAGAAATAAGTTATCCTGAAAGATGACTCCAAAAGTTCACGAAATCAAGCGTGATGAGGTAGTCCTAAGTCAAGATTTATTTTAGTGAAGACTCGGAAGTAAGATTAGAAAGAAACGAGCATATTGTTAAAGTTCGTAAAATCACTACAAATAACGAAAAGTATACAAGAACTAGAAGTTGAGTTTGATAGCCAAGGTATCTGAAATTTCGAGGACGAAATTTTTATAAGGTGGAATGGATGTAATATCTAGTTTTTTTTAGACGAGGGCAGAGGAGGCTAGAGAGGGGTCGAACGAGGAGGGGTAGAGAGAGACGAGAAGAAGGGAGGATTGGTTGCCGGCGCGGGGTCGCCGGAGTCGGCACGGCGGCGGCGTGAGGGAAAGAAGAAAAGGTGGAGAGAAGGGTCTCTAGTGAGAAGGGGAATGGGGAGGAAGTGTGTGTGTGTGTGTGTGTGTATGTTCTCTGATTAGTGTGTAGGCGCGTGTGTTCAGAAAAAGAAATAGAGAAGAGAGAGATATAGAAGAGTTGGGAGAGAAAAATGGGTCTTTATGAGTTCTGTAGAGAGAGAAAGTGCCGAGAGGATGGGGGAGAAGAAGAATGGAGATGTGTGCTGTGATTTGTGTGTGTGTGCGTGAGTTTAGAGAGAGAGAATAATGAAGTTTGTGTGCTCTAATGTGTGTATGCGTGAGTTTTTGAGAGAGAGAAAGAATGAGTTTGTGGGTTGTGGTGTGTGTGCGTGTGCAGAGAAAGAATATGAGAGAAAAGGGAATGGGGTTCCTATTAAGTTGAGAGAGAAAGAGAATTTGTTTGTTTATTTATTTATTTACTTATTTTGTTAGTTTGAGCTTTTAATATGTTTGGGCCTTTGTAGTTATTTAATCTTTGCATATGGTTTGTTGGGCCAAGTTTATTGATTTCTTAAATTAAATAGTGGGCCATGATTTTGGGCTAATAAATCAAATGAGTTTTATCTTAAGCTTTGATTTAGATATTTAATTGAGCTTAATTTATATATGATTTAAACTAATATGATTTTTAAATTGTATTAGTAAATTTTATAACTTGAATATTTTTATCAAGTTATGTCTTGATTATGAGTTCATTAAATTGGGCTATAGTAATTAATTTGTTTTTAGATAGCATAATTAATTTAATTATGCTTGCTAATATTTTTCAGAAAGATATCAAGGTAGAATGAGATTTTATGGAAAGATCACAAGTGATTTTAAATTTTGTTTGAGTTTATTATCTATGAATAAAAATTTCTAGACATATAATTCTGTTCACTTGTGAAAATATTATTGTGTGCATATTTTTGAGTTTAAACTACTTGAATATATGTTTAAAGCATTTCAAATAGTTTACCTGAAATAAGTTAAAGTTTTATATACTTTTGCAATAAAAGTATTTTTGATAATTTGATTTTCAAAATCAAATTAAGTTTCAAAGTAAAAGTCGAGCGACGGTATTGTTGGTGCCCTTAGCCGAAAATTTGGGTTTCAAGGTTATTTTAGTATTTTGAAAACTCGGGTACTGCAAATCTAGTTAGGAAAATGATAACATATTATGGAAGTGGTTAAGATTTATTTTAGGGCTATTACTTAAGTCAAGAACTTATCTTGTAGGCCCTAAAGAGGAGGATACTTAGGTTCCTGACGAAACCAGTTCAGTTGTTTGGGTTTTCTGCAATAAAGGTGGGCTTTATTTTCGAAATGTATTTTGAGCTAATAAGCTCGGTTTAGTAAAGGTAATTATTCATGTTTAAAATGTTTTGTTCACTATTGGATAAATGCTTGTACTATTGTTGGCTTTGCCAACCAGGAACGATCGAATCTTGTGCTATCTAGCCAAGGTTGTGTACACCAGGGCCAGTGATAGGAGAACCCTATCTTTGACAAACAGAACAGGTCGTCTTGGGAAACTTCTCAACGACAAACAGATATGGTTAAGCACCAATAGTTGAACCAGGAAAATGGAGATCTCAAAGTATTTTTAGTATACATAGAATGGGTTTTCGTTTTAAAACTTTCTATGTTATACTGTTCAAGCATGAATAATTGTTTTCAGAAATGTTTTAAAAATATTTTAAAAACTGCATAGCCCACTGAGTACATTAGTACTCAACCCAAATGTTTTCAAATATTTTTCAGGTTGAATGGTTGGTGGTGAAGCACGAGGCTGAGGAATGGTTGTTAATGTCTTCCAAATAACGTCATGATTTGTTTCCGCAGCCATATTTCCACTTGGTGAAAATTTTATTATAATTACATTAATGTTTCCTAGTTCATTTAAAATGAACTATTATTGCCCTCATCTTCTTGACGGCTTTTTTCCTCATCTATCATGTGCTTAGTATGTAAATTATTCCTGGTCGCAGACCCTCGAACTTGATCCTGTTTGGGAGAATATAAATATTATTTGACCATATTAGTTACTTCTCGAATATGACATATCTTTTTACCCTAGGGGTGTTGCTCAACTTTAAGGGTACATCACCAATCTATTCAAGAAAGCATAGCAGACCCGTCACTTAGCCCGTTTCTTCTTCTCCCGAGAAACTGGGGTGTGACAAATACATTTATTAATAGTAAGTGTTACATATTTTCACATTAAGTGATACATTTGTATAGAACAAAGATACATTTATTCATATGAATTGAAACTTTTATTTAGATTAAGTTTATGGAACAAGTGATACATTTGTTCACAACAAGTAATATAATTATTCATAACAAATAATACAGTTACTAAGAATAGCTAATGCATTTTTTAGAGCAAGTGATATGTTTAATCAGATTAAGTTATGTGTTTTTCCAAAACAAGTAATACATTTATTCAAATTAAATGATTCTTTTTCCTAAAGAGGTCAAAACATTTATTGAAAGCAAGTGATATATTTGTTCAAATAAGTGATATATTTATTGATATTAAGTGATACATTTGTTCAAAATAAGTTATATATGTGCTCAGAGCATTGATACAATTATTTAGAACTAGTGATACATTTACTAAAAATATGTGATACATTTATTTATAGCAAATGATACATTTATTTAGATTAAGTGATATATTTGTGTAGAATAAGTGATACAATTATTTAGAGCAATTTAAGATTGTTAAATGATATTTTTCTAATATATTTAATAATGGTAAGTCATCTAAATTTTCACATTAAGTGATACATTTGTCTAGAAAAAATGATACATTTATTCATAATAAGTGATACATTTATCATTCTGTTAGATGATAATATACTAAGATTGTTAAATAATACATTTACTAGAAGAGATTAATATATTTATTAATAGTAAGTGATACAAATTTTTATATTAAGTGATATATTTGTTTAGAACAAGTGATATATTTATCCATATGAATTGATACACGTGATACATTTATTTAAATTGATGTCTTTATTTAGATTAAGTGATACGTTTATTTAAAAAAATGATACGTTTATTCAGACCAAATGATACAATTATTCGGGACTAATAATACATTTCTTAAGAACAACTGATACATTTTTATAGTAAGTGATACATCTTTTTAGAACAAAAAATATATTTATTCAGATTAAATGATCTTTCTCCTAAAAAAATCAACATATTTATTGAAAGCAAGTGATATATTTGTTCATAACAAATGATACATTTATTCATATAAAGTGATATATCTATTTAGAAAAAGTAATAATTGTTCAAAACAAGGAATACATTTATTAATAGCAAGTGATACATTTATCATTTTGTTAGATGATAATGTATTAAGATTGTTAAGTTGTAGAAATGGAATCATAAGATTATTCAAAGACAAAGATCACAGATTCTGAGATTGATCATTCAAAATATCTGCTGCTTTGGACAAGAATAATTGGTAGAATTCAACAAATCCTAAGAAATACTATCTAATCGAACCCACTGTAAACATGTTTCTAACCTACATCTACCAGATTACATTTGTGTATACCTTCCAACCAATATGAACTAAGAAGAAGTGGATAGTCGCAACCATTTTGATGGTAAAGGCAGAGACAAAGAGAAGCATCACTACGGTAACTGGCACTCTGCACACTGCTATGAAAAAAATCCTTATTGTGAATATTGCATCGACGGTAAAGACTATCATAGTGTAGGCAATGAACTAATACCCATTAATCCTTGCATTGTCCGGCGAAATTGAAATTATAAACAATGTTGCAAAAAACGTTCGAGGTGCGTGCCTTGAGGCGAGGCGCTACCAAATAACCTCGAAACCTACACCTTATTTATTGTTCGTTAGGCTTAAGCCTCAGTGGGCTGAGGCGCCTGCCTCAGTACTGCATGCTTCAAAGGAGCAGAGAGGCGTAAGATTAATTCTAGGGTTTTTCTCTTTTTTCTTAATGGGTTTAGGGTGTTTTGGGTTGTTTTTTAAGACCCATATACAATTAAATAAAAAGCCCATGCATTTATTACTGAAAATTAAAAGCCCATTACTAATTTAAATTATCAACCCTAATTTTATAAGAAGCACCAGCCTTTCCCTCTCCAGCCCTCACTCCTCTCAACTCCTCCCGACTGTCGACCAGCCTACCGCCGTCGTCGGCCGCCGCCACCCATCTCCATCAGGGGTAATAGCTCGCAACATGATATTTTAGTTTTTTTCTTTGTTCATTTTTCAGTTTTCTTGGACATTTTCATTTTTTTCTGTGTTCCTTTTTCAGTTTTCTTTCTAGGAATTGATGTTTATAAATAGTTTGTCTTTAATTTGATTTTTTAATAGTTATAAATTATTAAATTTGATGGCTATTTATTGTTTTCTATGATTTTCTTTTTTAAGTCCGAGGTTTGGGCCTCGGACTGCCTCGAGGCTACGCCTCGCCGAGACAAAACGCCTCGTTACGCCTTAAGTTTTGTACAACATTGATTATAACGGAACAAACTGATAAGTGATTTGAACTCAAAAAAGGATTACTTCAACTCAATAGGAGTAGCAATAAAGTTAATCAGCATTACAGCATGACAATGGGATCCAAGTACAATAGCTAGCCCACATGAAAACACAGTAACACCTAATATCATATATTTATCATAATTCATATGCGATATAACAGCAAAGAGGGGGACATGAGATATTAACTAGTTGTACTTTCAAGAACTGAAAATTGGTAAATGCCTTATATTTATTGTATAAAGACAGCAACAACAACTAAACCTTTTTTCTCAGGGACTGAAATCTAATACGCCATATCAAAGCATAAACTAAAATAATACATTGGTTTTTAAAGATAATCATATTTCACTACCGTAGATCCTTTAGTAACAAGGCAGTCTTAGACAAGATTTAGGAACACAGAGAAAAAGGAAAGGATGCAAACATGAAATTGTTGCAAATTGCATTGGCGTAAGATGAACTCTAAAATGTGGAGGAAGGAAAAATATTCTATTGAGTTCTACCGAAAAACTCGAATACATCATACGCTTATATAGGCCATAAAATTAAATGGATGAACCTAGAAACTCTAGAGACTTTGCACTCATTTAATACACTAACATGAACCTATCAATACAATGTATCTAGCGAAGCAATGTATCGACAAAGACATAAATGAAGATGAATCAAGTTTAATCTTCTAACATCCTCCCTTAAACTTGAATTACGCATATTCCAAGCATTGCTCTAAGTCTTGCAAAACTTCATACTTTAGTTGCTTCGTAAATATATCAACAACTTGATCTTGATTTGACATACTTGACTCTACCTCCTTCTCGCCAATATTTTCTCTAATAAAATGAAACCTTGTGTCGATGTGCTTACTCCTATCATGAAAATAGGATTCTTGCCCAAAGCAATGGCTGATTTGTTGTCAACAAAAATCTCGGTAGCTTTCTTTTGAGGAAGTTGCAAGATCTCCAATAAATTTCTAAGCCAAAGAGCATGACAAACACAAGTTGCGGTAGCAACATACTCGCTTCACAAGTCGAAAGAGTGACAATCGGTACGTTTTTTTTCGAGCACCAAGTAAACGCAGCATTGCCGAAACCGAATAAGTACCCGTAGTGCTTTTTACGTCATCTATATCTCCTCCCAATCACTATCGCTATATCCAATCAAATTGAAGCTCTCGGAGGAAGAATAGAGTAATCCATAATCAAGAGTACCTTTCACATATCGCAAAATTCGTTTCGCTGCTTTCATATGTGATGAAGTTGGAGACTCCATAAAGCGACTTATTATTCCAACACCGTAGAGAATATCAGGCCTCGAACAAGTAAGATACCTCAAGTTCCCAACTAATTTTTGGAATAGCGTTGGATCCACCTTTTCCGCATCATCGAATCTTGATAGCTTGGTGCCATACTCGACAGGAGTAGAGACAGAATGACAATTCTCCATGTTAAACTCCTTCAAAACTTTAACTTTATAATTCTTTTGGGACATAAAAATCCCTTCATCAGATTGTCTCACTTCCATTCCAAGATAATAAGACATAAGTCCAACATCCGTCATCTCAAATTCAGCTGCCATCTCCCTTTTGAACTCATCAACCATGGCTAAATTGTTGCTTGTGATTATTAAATCATCAACATACAAGCAAACAATAATAATGTCGTCATTCTCCGTCTTCTTCACATATAGGCCATATTCATGAGGACATTTTTCAAACCTTTTCAACTTGAAATACTAAATCGATGCGGTTGTTCCAAACTCATGATTACTGTTTTAAGCCATACACGGCTTTTTCAACTTCAAGACCTTATCTTCTTCTCCTTGAATCACATAACCCGGTGGTTGTTGGATATAGACTTCCTTTTCTAAGTATCCATTCAAGAATGCCGATTTGACATCCATTTGGAAAATTCTCCATTTATTCTGAGCAGCCAAGGAGATGATCAATCTAATAGTTTCCAATCGAGCAACCGGAGCAAAGACTTCTTCGTAGTCAACTCCATATTGTTGGGTGAAGCCTTTGGCGACGAGCCTTGCTTTATACTTCTCGACTTCGCCTTTTTCATTATTCTTTATCTTAAAAATCCATTTGACACCAATTGCTTTTTTATCTTTAGGAAGTGTAGATAGCTCCCATGTGTCATTTTTGTGAATCGATTTTATTTCCTCTTACATCGCTGCTTTCCATTGCTCATCTTGAACCGCCTCTTCAAAATTTATTGGTTCAAAATCTACAAAAAGACAATAGAACAAGGTATTGTTTGTATCAGCAAAATCAACATATATATCTGATAAACTTCTCATTTTCCTTGGTCTTTCGGGTGAGCTTGAAGATGAGCTTGCAGGACTCATATCACCATGAGTTGAAGTGGGCTCCCGGTGAGTATCTTCTTGAATTTGCTGATCGTTCTCCATATAAGGATTAGAGTTTTCTTCATAGACCGGAAGAAAACTATAATCCTCCTCTTGTTCAGTTCCCGCCCAAAGAAACATCTTCATCGAACTTGATATCGCGGCTAACAATGATCTTCTTGCTTGTTGGATTATAAAGCTCAGTAACCTTTAGACTTTTCATCATAGCCAATAAACACGAGCTTTTCACTCTTGTCATCGAGTTTGATTCTCGTTTCATCGACAATATGGTTGTAGGCCACACAACCAAAAACTCTTAGGTGTGAAAGAGTAGGCTTTCTTCCACTCGTGCTCGATCGGTGTCATCTTTTCCACCTCTTGGTGGGACACTGTTCGACAAGTATACCGAGCATGCTACGACACGCCCAAAATTCTCTAGGCATATTTTTACTCTTCAACAAGCATCTAGTCATGTTCAAGATGCTTCTATTCTTCCGCTCCACAACTCCGCTCTGCCGAGATCTTGGAATAGTGAGGAATCTCACGATGCCGTTAGACTCACGAAATCATCAAATTGTTTGGAAGTGAACTCTCCACCTCTATCCATCGGCAATGATTTAATAGAGTAGCCGCTTTCATTCTCTACCAACACTTTAAATTTTTTAAACACTTCAAATGCTTGAGATTTTTCTTTGAGAAAATATACCTAAGTTTTATGACTGAAATCATCAATGCAAAGTAAGAAATATTTATTCTTACCAAGCGAGAGAGGATTAAGCAGGCCACATATATCAGCATATACGAGTTGGAGCGGCTTTGTCGATCGTGAAAGAGACTCATTTGGAAAGTCGGTTCGACTATGTTTATCAGTATACACATCCTTCACACATTCTGTTCGGGATGATCTATAGTAGGCAAGCCATGAACCGCTTTTCCTTTTCCAAGCTACTGCAGACTTCCAAAATTCAAGTGACCCATGCGTAGATGCCATAACCAAGTAGAGTCGATGTAGAAATCTTCAAGCATCTAGCATTGTCACCCCCGCAACAAAAGAGAGAACATCGATTCTTTGACATTTTATGGTCGCCATCACAGCCTTGGAATCTCTAATTGTCATGCCGCCATCTTTTAGCCGAATGTCGATCCTTTCTCCGTAAGTTGGCCTAAACTCAAAATATTTGCTTTGAGTGAGGCACAAAATAGACTTCGAAATGAATCGATGTGATCCATTTTGTCTAGAATTAGAATATCTCCAATTCCTCCACAAATACCTTGCTTCCGTCTCCAAAAGAAATGCTCATTTGAAGTTCTCGTTCAAAGAAACGTATAAAGATTTCTTCCCGTCATATGATTCTTGGTCTTTGTATCTAAGAACCATACTTCTTGGTCTTTTCTTCATGTCTCGTCAAAGGAAGGCGATTCCTCCTCGTCATCATCTTGTGCGAATAAGCCTTTTCATCTTTAGCATTATCTTTTCTGCATTTTGATGCGTAGTGGCCATATTTTTCACAATTATAGCATTGCACATCAGCCCTTCGACCACTATTTTTCCTCCAATTTCCTCTCCCACGTCCTCTTGGATTTTGCCTTTGATTGGTTGAAGGTTGCCCCGGAGTTGCCGCATCATTGGAGTTGTTGAAGTGTGCAGTATCTATTCTTCCTCGTCCTCTGCCGTAAGCTCCACCACCTCTTCAGCTCCTCTCCCTCTTCCTCTAGAAGAGAAAGAATTTTCTTTGCTCTCCGCTTTTCCTTTTCCTTTGTGTGATGCCTTTGGGAAAAGAGCTTGTTCTTGTGACTCTTTCTCAATCATTCGTTCTTCACGAGCTTGTAGAGAGCCCATGAGTTCATCGATCGACAACTTTTGACATCTTTCGATTCTTCGATAGCCACAACAATATAATTAAACTTGGAGTCAAGAGAGCGCAAGATCTTTTCAATTACGGACATCTTCTAGCTTTTCACCATATCTGCGCATTTGATTAGCAACGCCAAAACTACCGAGAAAGCGATGCGAAATTGATTGAACTCTTCATCTTGAGTGCTTCAATTCTACCCTCAAGGTTTGTAGGCGGACTTTCACCACTTTGTCAACTCCTTTGAAGGAATTCGACAATATCTCCCGAGCTTGCTTGGCGGTTGTTCTGTTGGACACCTTCTCAAACATTGATTCATCGAGACACATATGAATCGATGTTAAAGCTCTTGATCTTGCTACGGACTTCGCAATGCACTTTTTGAGCTTGAGACATGATCTCTGACTTCTTCATTTGGTGGCTGTTCATATCCTTTCTCTACAATCTCCCATACATCTTGCGATCCAGCCAAGGCTTTCATCCGAATACACCAATTGTCGTAATTTTCTTTGGTGAGTTTGGGAAATTGGAAAGGAACATTCCTCCACTCATCATTTTTTCTCTCTCGAAACCTCGCTCGATACCACTTTGTTGGCGTAAGATGAACTCTAAAATGTGGAGGAAGGAAAAATATTCTATTGAGTTCTACCGAAAAACTGAATACATCATCTGCTTATATAGGCCTTAAAAATTAAATGGATGAACCTAGAAACTCTAGAGACACTGCACTCATTTAATACACTAACATGAACCTATCAATACAATGTATCTAGCGAAGCAATGTATCGACATCACATAAATGAAGATGAATCAAGTTTAATCTTCTAACAAATTCATCATCACTCCAATAGGAACAAGGAAACCCTTAAAACATATCAATTTCAGCTCAAAGCTGCTTGGATTAGATACAATACGAATAAAAATAGTCATAAGCTGAATCAGTGAGAGCACTAGTTGAAGAATGAACTTACCACATATGCAAAAGAGTCCTAAGGTGATTCCCATCGCAGCGGAGAATGCCAGCTGCTTGGGCTCGGGTCCCCGAATTTCAGTAAACATAACTGCCAAAATAACGAGAGGAAATGTAAAAGTAAATGGTTAAACTGCCAAGGATTTGATGAAGAGGGTCCACAAATTTTTTGATTGACCCCTCTCGGGAAAAATGCACCCCGCCACCATAATTCTGCTATCAACCAAAGCTTAATAAAGGCATAGAATGCCTTGCTTTTCAGTTTTTTCTTGACCTCTGACGAGAGATAAAAAACATGATAAAGGGGGAGAGAGAGAGAGAGAGTTACTGAGTTCAGGAGACCCCAAAATTTTCAAGCCAGAGAAGGTTATTGGCTTTCTTCAATTGAAATTAGTCGATGAAAAAACGAAGAAATGGATACTGGATTGACGTCAGAGAGGATTTCATTGTGTACTAATATCCTCTTCCTAAACCAGTCAGAGAAATCACTGCATTCTAAACTCATATATAAACAAAAGAAAAGATGCAAACCTACCTACATGTCATTTATTTTCACAAACATAGATTACTACGAGACATTCTCGTGTGTATTAATTCAGATGTATGAATTTTTTTTTTGGTAAATAAAATTCTCGTGGATTCCTGTGCTGAGAGGTCACAGATTCGAACCCCCCAAACGCCTCTATGGGTTTGAGCCTGTCACACCTGGTTTTTCAAGTGTGGTTTACCTATCCTGTGTGGTTTACAGGCTATTGCACAAGAACGTGAGGTTTACCCAATGTGCACCTAAGGTAGCGACTGCAGATTCCCCATGATATCAAAAAAAATAAAAAAAATAAAAAAAATTCTCTATTACATTTGAGGAGTGCAACCCATAATTAAACAAGATACAAAGTTCATAAAAGAAAACAAAGCCAATAAGAAAATGGTGAACTCAGTGATGGGGGCAAGGAAATTTTTTTGGGAGGAGGCAACTCATTATAATTTTAAAAGGTAATAAGTTTAAGTTAAAAGATAAAATTACAAAATAATAATAGCTTTAAAAATAATACAATATTATTTAAATTACATGAAAATATTACATATTAAAAAATATGATCAGCTAATAACAGATGAAACTCTCTACAACACGAGATATTTTCTTTTATATATGAAAGGTAATGGAAATAATAACGAATCATGTCTAATTCAAAGCTTTAAGCTAAAAACTATGTAAGAACCACGAATATTTTACAACCAACTCTTAAAATCATCTTAATAGCTTTCGTATGAATAGAGGTAATTGATAGGATACGGCCCAACTACTAGGCCCAGGCATCAAGCCCAATATAAATGGGCCCCGACATTAAGCTCGGCCCATGTGAGTTCGGCCCAAGAAGACTCCTCGATCAACTACAACTCTAATCGCAATTGGAGCGTAGAAGATTCGGATGCATATCTAAAGAATCCTTATGAGAAGACTTGGAATCAGAGTCAGAGTCGAACTCAACTTGGTATCAGAGTCAGAGTCGAACTCAACTTGGAATCAGAGTCAAAGTCGAACTCAACTTGGTATCAGAGTCAGAGTCGAACTCAACTTCATGAATATGTATAAATAGAGGCTAGATTAGAGAAGAGAGGGACATCTACAATCATCTACTCTTAGATCGATCACTTGATCTACACTTCTTGTAATCATTCCTCTTATATTCAATACACGAATACTATCTCTCCCCGTGGACGTAGATCTTATTCATAGATCGAACCACGTAAATCTCTGGTGTTCTTGCGTGCATTTATTTCCCTTACGAAATTAAGATCGATCACTGGCGCCGTCTGTGGGAACCGAAATTTTGTGTTTTCGATCAACCATTGTTTACAGGGAATCAATCACGACGATGTATACCAGAAGTCATGCATCCAGAATCACCGCCGGCGACAACAGCAACAACGGCGGCAGGACGCGCCGAGCTCGGCTTGGAAAAAGCCCGGTCCTAGAATCGACCCCCGAAGGGCATGTCCAAAGCCTCGACGAGCAAGGTAATCCCATCCTGCATGAAGAAGCAGAATACCAAAGCGAAGGAGATCGCAACAGCAACCAAGGAGAACCTCCAGCTCCGCAGACGAACCTTGACGACGCCGTCAAGGGGTTTCTTGAGAAAAACAAGGAGAGCTTCCTCCAATACCTCAGCCAAGCACAAGGTCGGCCGCATCCCGAAGAAAGGAACGCCGAAGCCTCGTCTAAACACGAGGCACCACTACGAGGTGGATCCCCCAGCATCCAAGTCATGGGCGCTCATACCTCTGCACGAGTTGGGGCCCAAACCAACCGCGCAAGGGACGAACATCGCGGGAAAGGACGTCGTGACCGCCGCGAGGTCGGTCCTGGTCATCAAAACGAGTTCGGAAGATCCAGACAAATATCGGGTGCCGAGCATCGCCCCCTATGACGGACTAAGGGACCCGCAAAACATCCTCTCTCAGTTCCAGTACAACATGATCAATCCACGTCTCAACACCATCCACATGTGCAAGCTGTTCCCGGAGCTACTGATCGACAACGCCCGCCGGTGGTTCGACAGTCTACCTCCCGGCAGTATTGGATCTTACTGAGATCTAATGGAAGCCTTTCATCGAAGGTTCTTCTAAAAAGCCGAGTCCAAGACCACATCGGCTCATCTCCTCACTGTAAGGCAAGACCGAGGTGAGTCCATCAGCGACTTCATGGCGAGGTTCAATAAGGAGAGCCTAAAAGTCGAGGATGTAGACGACCTCCTCATTATCTCGGCTTTCCAAAACGGCATCTTACCGGGGCCCTATATCTGAGGAGATCGTGGCACGAGCCTCTTGATCTGCGTCGAGCTATGACGATAGCGATCGGTTCGCCAAAGCGCACGGGCGGACAAGAGAAAGCGAAGCTGACAAGGTGGAACCCTCTGACAGAAAGAAGAAAGAGGATGATCGAGGAAACCGAGGCAGTAATCCCGGTAGAAATCGAAGAGAAGGGAGACCTCGCCTATATTAGAGAAGCTCGGTACAAAGTAGCTCGGTATTATAACCTTGACATGCCAAACCCCGACAATTCCAAGTAGGCGACCTCGTGCTTGAGTTGAGGTACTTTTGTTACGTCGTTTTCATGAATAAAATCTTTTATTTATGTACTTGAGTCGAGTCTTGCATATTTCATTTGTCACTTATGCATCTGCGTCCCCAATATACTATACCCTCTACGGAGGATGAACTATACCCTCTACAGAGGACGAACTATACCTTCTTCGGAGGATGAACTATACCCTCTACGGAGGATGAACTATACCCTCTACGGAGGACGAACTATACCCTCTAAGGAGGAGAACCCTCTACGGAGGAGAACCCTACCCTCTAAGGAGGAGAACCCTCTACGGAGGAGAACCATACCCTCTAAGGAGGATAACCCTCTACGGAGGAGAACCCTACCCTCTAAGGAGGAGAACTAAACGCGCGTAAGGGGACCACCCCTCCCGATGACCTCGGCAAAAAACAGGAACCATTCCTACATACGAGATCAGATTACCTTCGTTTATTTCGAAGTGTAGGGAGAACGTATGTTAACCCTCGCCCCGAGGATCCATCTTGGGTGTTTAATTCACCATACATTGATTATAATCCTAGCATGCGTCTATATAATTAATAGCAACACGTTGGGGTTTTCGTGTTTACCTTTGGATCCGTCGAGGTGGATCGAACGGATGAACGGATTGAACGGTCGAGACTGGTGCTTTGACCTTACGGACTGTATCCGGATACCCAAACTCCAACGTCGAGTGAGGACGAGCTATGGAGAATGCACCGAAAATCACCCTTTTCTCACCCAAACTCTCGAAAATTTTCTCTCAATTAATTGAGATGGCGAAAATCTTGCTTGTAATATGTGAGCATTAGCTCAGACATTATCTCATACCTTATATTTATAATGCACTACCTTAATCCTATATGGAATATTACCATAATCCTATATGGAATATTACCATAATCCTATATGGAATATTACCATACTCTTAGGATTATTTCCATACTCTTAGGATTATTTCCATACTCTCAAGATTATTACCATAATCTTATATGGAAAGGATCTATGCATATACCATAAATATAATTATATCCATGTGGATAAAGAGAATAAAATCTTGCCAATTGAGCAATAGGGAACCGATTTTCCTCGATTACTACGGGCTGGATGGGCAAAATTGAGGATCAAATGCAAGGAATAAAGATGGGCCTCAAATAAATTAATTATCTTATGTTCACCTGAACATAAATTAATTTATAAACATTCGATCATGCCACTAGAGAAAGAATGTTGACTTACCCTTTATTACCGAAGTTGAGTCGGGCTTGCACTTAGACATTACTGAATCCCGTATTTAAGATATCGAACGTCCATTAATCATTTATAGCAATCGACGCTTAAAACGATTAATAACTTTATTTCCTTAAGTAGTACCACTCAACCTTATTATTGTACTTGAGTTAACTCAACTGCGGGGTTTAGTACAATAAACCTTTGAGCTCCTTAAGGGACGCCATCATCCTAAACGGATACGGTGACTCGACATGAGATAACTAGCGTGACATACAAGATCGCCACCACCCAAGATGCGGAGAATCTTGGGTTAGAACATATAACCTCACTCATAACAAGTCAAAGTGATGGTCAAGAACTCATACTCACCTAATACCTTATCGAGGTTTAGATCATCGTAAGTCACCGAGATCTTGGTTCTTCACGACGGTCGGAAAGAAGAACTCATCTCACTCGTGATCCTTCAATACGTCGAGACGCATCAAAGCATAGACAAGCAACTAAGTCAAGTCACTTATCTATCTGCAGCCTAAACCGACAACTCGTCCTTAAGTCGTCTCGGTGTGAAACTTTTATATCTCATTAAGCTTGACCAATCATACGGACTTACTTCGTGATCTTCTACACATCGTATGATCTAACTTATATATGAGATAAGGGGACACGGATATATGCAATCAAGTATTCAAATCGATAGGAGATTGTAATAGTGGTAACAGAAACATTGTATACAAGCTCAACCAAAGCGCTTTCAAGATACAAATCCAACAAGAAGGTGACTCTATGTAGGCAGTAAGGGGACCACCCCTCCCGATGACCTCGGCAAAAAACAGGAACCATTCCTACATACGAGATCAGATTACCTTCGTTTATTTCGAAGACGGTACTCTCTATGTAGACGAAGTAAGGGGACCACCCCTCCCGATGACCTCAAAGAAAAGCAGAACCATTCCTACATACGAGATCGATTACCTTCATTTATTTTGAAGACGGTACTCTATGTAGACAAA
This sequence comes from Salvia rosmarinus, assembly GCA_036937905.1. Taxonomy (NCBI): domain Eukaryota; kingdom Viridiplantae; phylum Streptophyta; class Magnoliopsida; order Lamiales; family Lamiaceae; genus Salvia; species Salvia rosmarinus. The sequence continues at coordinate 44,327,734 of CM072817.1, forward strand.
ATAAGGGACCACCCTCCCGATGACCTCGGCAAAAAACAGAACCCATACCTTCGTGACGAGAACGGATACCTTCGTTTATTTGAAGATGGATACTCACGAGGACTAACTACCTTAAATGAGAACGGATACCTTCGCTTATTTCAAGACGGATACTCTCACGAGGACGAACTACCTTCATACGAGAACGGATACCTTCGTTTATATCGAAGACGGATACTCTCACGAGGATGAACTACCTTCGTGACGAGCGGATACCTTCGTTTATATCAAGACGGATACTCTACGAGGACTAACTACCTTCGACGAGAACGGATACCTTCGTTTATATCGAAGACGGATACTCTCACGAGGACGAACTACCTTCAGACAAGAACGGATACCTTCGTTTATATCGAAGACGGATACTCTACGAGGACGAACTACCTTCGATGAGAACGGATACCTTCGCTTAGTTCAAGACGGATACTCTACGAGGATGAATTACCTTCGTTTATCACGAGGACGAGCTACCTTCGCCTCGGCCTTCGCAGCCGACCGCCTCGCCGGCCCTTCGTCTTCTCGGCCCGATACATGACCGTCTTCACCGCCCTCCGCAGCCGACCTGGCCTTCGCCTTCACCTCGGCCCTCCGCAGCCGACCTTCGCCTCCACTCGGTCCTCCAACGGCCGACCACGGCCGTCGCCGCCTCCGCCTCCGCCTTCCGCAGTCAACCTCGCCTTAACCGACCTTGGCCTTCGGCCGTCGCCGAGCCCGGCCTCCTTCTTCGCGCATCCGAGCCTTCACTCGGCCTCGACCTCGACACGAAATTGCATATTCGACTTGGCGGGTGAAGCAAGCGACGTACAACTTTGGCACAACGCCGGAAAGGTGAAGCGGCGACGTACAACCGGCTGCGCCTCGGCAAGGTGGCGCTCGTCGGTGAAGCGATGAAGACCTCGCTTAACGCCCGTCGGTGAAGCCGGTCCAAGACCTCGACTTAACGCCTCGCCGGTGAAGTCGATGCTCAAGACTTCGCATAACACCTCGTCGGTGAAGCCCGTCGAAGACCTCTACTTAACGCCCGGCGGGTGAAGCGGTAAAGAAGACCTCGACTTAACGCCGCCGTCGGTGAAGCCGGTCATAAGACCTCGACTTAACGCCTCGGTAGGTGAAGTCAGTCTGAAGACCTCGGCATAACGCCTCATCGGTGAAGCGGTCGGAAGACCTCGCTTAACGCCGCGGTGAAGCGGTCGGAAGACCTCGACAACGCTTAACGTCGGTGAAGCGGTCGAAGAGACCTCGACTTAACGCCCGCCAGTGAAGTCGATCAAGACTTCGCATAACACCGTCGGTGAAGCCCGTCAGAAGACCTCTACTTAACGCCTCGACAGGTGAAGCCAGTGAAGACCTCGGCTTAACGCCTCGTCAGGTGAAGCCAGTCATAAGACCTCGACTTAACGCCTCGGTAGGTGAAGTCAGTCAGAAGACCTCGGCATAACGCCTCATCAGGTGAAGCGGTCGGAAGACCCTGCTTAACGCCCGTCGGTGAAGTCGATCGAAGACCTCGACTTAACGCCCGTCGGTGAAGCCGGTCATAAGACCTCGACTTAACGCCCCGGTAGGTGAAGTCGGTCGAAGACCTCGGCATAATGCCTCGTCGGTGAAGCGGTCGAAGACCTCGACTTAGCGCCTCGTCGGTGAAGTCGATCGAAGACCTCGGCATAACGCCTCGTCGGTGAAGCGGTCCAAGACCTCGGCATAACGCCTCATCAGGTGAAGCCAGCAAGAAGACCTCGGCTTAACGCTTCGTCAGGTGAAGCCAACCCAAAGACTTCAGCAAAACGCCTCGGCAAGATATACAAACAGCAAGACACGACCTCGGCCTTCGCCACCTCCGCCCTCGGCCTTCGCCACCTCTGCCTCGGCCTTCTGCAGCCACCCCGCAGCGCCGCCGCCTCGGCGCCGCTGCCTCTGCCTCGTCCCTCCGCCAGCCGACCTCGGCCTTTACCACCTCGGCCGTCGCCAGAGGTGCGGCCTCCTTCTTCGCCCGCGTCCGAGCCTTCGCCTCGGCCTCGACCTCGCACGGTTACATATTCGCCATCGGCATAACGCCTCGACGGTGAAGCAAGCGACATACGACTTGCATAACGCCTCGGCAGGTGAAGCAGCGACATACGACTTGGCGAGCGCCGGCAAGCCAAGCGACATAAGCGACATACGACTTGGCATAATGCCTCGGCGGTGAAGCAGCGACATATGATTTCGCGAGAACGCTCGGCGAAGTTAAGCGACATATGACTTGCATAACGCCTTGGCGGTGAAGCAGCGACGTATGACTTGACGGGATGACGCACTTCACTCGTCGGATCACAAGTTTCGGTGAAGCAATGACGAACCACTATCCCCATCCATCAAGACCTCATCTTCTACGTCTTTTGGGAGGGATATGATAGGATCTGACCCAACTACTAGGCTGGGCATCAAGCCCAATATAAATGGGCCCCGACATTAAGCTCGGCCCATGTGAGTTCGCCCGAAGACTCGCCGATCAACTACAACTCTAATCGCAATTGGAGACGTAGAAGATTCGGATGCATATCTAAAAGAATCCTTATGAGAGAAGACTTGGAATCAGAGTCAGAGTCGAACTCAACTTGGTATCAGAGTCAGAGTCGAACTCAACTTGGAATCAGAGTCAGAGTCGAACTCAACTTGGAATCAGAGTCAGAGTCGAACTCAACTTGGTATCAGAGTCAAAGTCGAACTCAACTTCATGAATATGTATAAATAGAGGCTAGATTAGAGAAGAGAGGGACATCTACAATCATCTACTCTCAGATCGATCACTTGATCTACACTTCTTGTAATCATTCCTCTTATATTCAATACACGAATACTATCTCTCCCCGTGGACGTAGATCTTATTCATAGATCGAACCACGTAAATCTCTGGTGTTCTTGCGTGCATTTATTTCCCTTACGAAATTAAGATCGATCAGTAATTGTTTGTACCAAATTTCTTTTTCTTATATTTATATCTTGTAAAAATAAAATAATAAGATTTGTTATCAAATAATTACAAAATCAATCAATAATAGCTACAAAATAAAATAATAAAAAAATTATAAGTGTCAATATTGTAAATGATATTATCTTACAAAACTCAAATCATGATTTTCTTGTACCCATCACAAATCTATAATTAATTATAAATCTAAATTTGATCATAAGATGAAAAAGATATATATAAACTTAAAATATAGAAAAATAATAATACAATAAAACTATATGGCCACATTATGGCTGGCCACACGAGGATATTTTAGTAATTATTAATATAATTAATTAATAAAATAATAATATTAAATTAATATGTTAATCATTTTTATATAAATACCATTTTCCACCTATTTTGAAAAGTATTAAATTTAAATTTAATTTTTCATTCAATAGGGGCAAAATTATAATTTCATAAGATGATTTTAATGTAAAAATAATTTTTTAATAGATCAAATATTAAATAAACGGTTTTTTCATTCAATAAAACTGATTATGGCTGGCCACATTATGGCCGAATAGCATCACTCAAAATAATATATTTGGTGTTTAGAATTTCTAAATTCTAACAATTATGATAGAAAGAATAAGAAAAAAGAATAATCATTTTAAGTTAAGAGTCATCTATTATAGCTCGTTATTTTGTTATGAGATTCACGTTCTTCTTTAAATATAATAAAAAATGTTTATTTCCAAAATTTATAATTATTAAATAGAATATTACCTATATAATAATAATAAATAAATAAAACCCCCCGGGACATAGTGACCATATTCACAATTGTATCATTGCATATCTGCCCTCTACTATTCCTTCCACGCCAATTTCCTCTCCCACATCCTCTTCCTCTTGAAGTATATATGTTTTTTATTTGCTGAAGGTTGTCTCGGAGTTGCATCATCTGAGCTGTTGAAGTTTCTACCAGATCGTCCACTGACTCTTCCGGTTGCTCTCTCTCTTCCTCTGGAAGAGAAAGAATCTTCTTTGGTGTCAACTTTTTTTTTTTCATCTGTGAGACGCCTTTGAGAAAAGAGCTTGAGATTGAGGCTCTTTCTCGTTCATCCTTTCTCCAGAGAGCCCAGGAGTTAAGGGGTGTTTGGCTAAGCTTATTTTAGAGAGTTTATAAGCTCCAAGAGCTTATAAGATGTTTCAAGAGCTTATAAGAGATAATGTATCAAGTGCTTATAAGTTGTTAAAATATTTGGATAATTGATCTTATAAGCTAGAGAAAGAATCGTGAGTTAGAGAGATAAAATTGACGAGAGATGAAGTTGATAGCGTGTGTGTAGCAAATAACGAACTATAATAAGGTTATTTTGGTAAATTCATGGTTGTTTATAAGTTTATGAAAAAATAAGTTAAGGTTGACCAACTTATTTTTAGGGGAGCTTATAATCTGTTGGAGCTTATTTTCACAGCTTATAAGCTGTTTAGGAACTTATTTTGCCAAATATTTTACAACAGCTTATAAGCTCCTAAACAGCTTATAAACTGTTTTAAACTGTTTTAAAGAGCTTTATATGCACTACCAATCTTTTCTATATCTTTCGATTCTACAATAGCCACAACAATGTAATTGAATTTAGAATCAAGAGAACGCAAGATTTATTCAATTGCATTAACATCTTCTAGCTTTTCGCCATATTTGGGCGTTTGATTAGCAACAACCAAGACCCTAGAAAAATAGTCTTAAATTGATTCAGAGTTCTTCATCTTGAGAGCTTCGAATTCACTTGTCAACTCTTTTGAAGGAATTTGAGTATATCTCCTAGGTATGCTTGGCATTTGTTTCGTAGGACACATTTCAAACATTGATTCATCTTGACACATATGAATCAATGTCAAAGCTTCTTGATCTTGCTTTCTAGCCTTCTGCAACGCAATCCTTTGAGCTTGAGGCATGGCCTATATCTTCTTCATTTAGTGCCTATTCATATCCTTTCTCTACAATCTCCCATGCGTCTTACGATCCTCGTAAAACTTTCACTCGAATACACCAATTATCATAGTTTTCTTTCATGAGTTTGGGAAATTGGAAAGGAAACATTCTTCTACTCATCATGTTTTTTCGTACTCGAATCTCGCTTTGATACCACTTTGTTAGCTAAAGATTCTGAACTTTTAATGCGGAGGAAGAAAAATATCTTGTATTTGTTAACTTGAGGCTGTAAATATTTTATTGTATTTATTGTGAATTACAAGAACCCTTTTATAGGGTTGGAGAAAGATGTACAAGGAAAGAAATAACAAAGGGAAAAAATAAATCAAGGATCTTTGATTGAAATATAGATCCTTAAATCTTGCTAATTGATCATTTTCTTTCAACACTCCCCCTCAAGTTGAGTGACGGGATTTTCGATGCTCAGCTTGTCGAGAACTTCTACAAAACTCTTGGATTTCACAGCTTTGGTTAGGATATCAGCGAGTTAGTCTTCAGATCGCACAAAGGGTAATGCCACAATATCACTTTCGATCTTTTCTTTGATAAAGTGCCTATCAACTTCGACATGTTTCGTTATGTCGTGTTGTACAGGGTTTTCTGATATACTGATGGCAGCTTTGTTGTCACAGAACATCTGACATGTATTTGTTAGATGAAGATCCAATTCCATTAATAGTCTTCTTAACCAAAGGACTTCAGTTAGACCACTCTTGATTCCTCTAAACTCTGCTTCTGCACTTGAGAGAGCCACTACCTTTTATTTTTTAATTCTGCATGAGACAATATTACCTCCAATAAAAGCAAAGTATCCGGCTGTAGATTTTCAGTCAACTGGATTTCCAATCAAGATCAACAGATGCTTGTATCTCTAGATGTCCAAACTTTTGAGCAAAGAACCCATAGTCAAAAGTTTTTCAAATATCTCACAATTCTGAGTGCAGCTTCTAAGTGGTCAGCTTGTGGTTGGTGCATAAATTGACTCACAACACCAACGGCATAAGTAATATCAGGTCGAGTATGAGAAAGTTTTCCTACTAGACGCTGATACTGCTCTCGATCTGCTAACTCGGCCCCCTCCACAATTTGTAGCCCATGATTCGCGTGATGGGTGTTTACACGGCTTGCAATCCAAAGATTCCGTCTCGGCAAGAAGATCTAGAGTATATTTCTTCTGGTTGATGAAGATTCCCTTCTTTGATCTGAGTACTTCAATTCCGAGGAAGTACTTTAGTTTTCCCAAATCCTTCATTTCAAATTCTTTGAATAGATTTTCTTTCAACTTCTGAATTTCTTCTGAGTCATCTCCTATTATGATCATGTCATCCACATAAATAACCAAACATGAAATCAGATTTTCTCGTTTATTTAGAAATAAGGCGTGATCCGAATTGCTCTGCTGGTATCCGAACTTCTTCATAGCTGTGGTAAATCTTCCAAACCAAGCCCTAAGAGAATGTTTAAGCCCATATAGTGTTTTCTTCAACCGGCAAACCTTACCATCTTCAAACTCATCTGAGAATCCCTCAGATGCTTCCATGTAGACCTCTCTTTCTTTCTCTAATTCCCCATGAAGAAAAGCATTAGTAACATCAAACTGATGAAGATCCCAATCCTTGTTGGCAGCAATAGAGAGAAGAGCTCCGACGGAGCTCATTTTTGCCACTGGTGAGAGGTCTCTGCATAATCTATCCCGTATGTTTGTGTGTATCCTTTTGCAACAAGCCGAGCTTTGTACCGTTCAATAGACCCGTCTGGTTTCCATTTGATTATGAAAACCCATCTGCATCCTAGCATCCTACAGGCTTCTTCCCCTTTGGCAACCAGCACTTCTCCCATGTATGATTTCGATCTAATGCACTTATCTCTTTCTTCATGGAATTTCTCCAATGTTCGATCTTGAGAGCATGTTCTGTTGTTTGTGGGATCTCTTCTTCATATAAGGCTGCTTCATAGGCTGTAGCACTTTTGGATAAATTTCCCTTAGCTAAATTCCCACCGGAGTATCGAGTATTTCGTACAATCTTCTCAGGGGTATATCATTTAGGAGGAACACCCTGATTACTCCTAGGTGGTAGCATATATCTCCCAATATCACTGATGGGATATGGCCTAACCGCTAAAGCCCAACAACAGGCCCACGTGAACTGGGCCTGGCCTAGCTACTTCCGCTACACGGTTTGGCCCAGAAGCCCAACACCTAAACCCTATTCAAGATCAACCATATCTTATCAGATATGGAAGGAGATATTGGAGGAGATATTCAAGGAGATCGGATCACATAGTAATCTGTAGTGATCCACAACATGTATAAATAGAGGCTAGGATAAAGGTAGAAGGGGAAACTATTGAGTACTAGAGCTTTTTAATACATTCATTGTAATCGCATATAGTGAAAGTATTGAGGAATCACTCCTCCGTGGACGTAGATCTTTTTCTTGATCGAACCACGTAAAAGCCTCTTGTGTTCTTTACTGTTTTCATAAATCTCGCACACACAAGATTTATCATTGGCGCCGTCTGTGGGAAACTTCTACAAAAAGCTTCGTTTCTCTACACAAAATCAATGGCAAGGACTCGTGAAAATGTTAGCGCCGCCAGTGGTGCTAGCAACGGGCAACCTGAAGACCCCGAACAAGCTGTTACACAGCGCTGAGGAAAAGAGATCGTGGCTGCCGATAGCAACAACACGCTTGAGGGTTACATAGAGGATCTACCTATACACCCTCAGGACCGCCGCCCTACTGAAGAGGGAGATGCCGACCTCAACACCGGTGAACAAGCAGTTCACCAATCTCACGAGGTCCTCGGCATAGCCGTATCTGAATTCCTCAACGCTAACATCGGCTAATTCCAAAACTTTCTGAGCCAGAGGACGAACGGAGCGGGAACCTCAAGAACGCCCGGACTGGCACTCACGGGCGCCCGGGGTCGCTCACCTCTTCGAAATAACCGAGGACATTCACCTCATCGCGAGAGCCGAGAACGATCACCTCGGTACGATATCCGAGAACGATCACCTCGGTATGATGCTCGAGAACGGTCACCTCAGCACGATGTCCGAAGTCGATCACCTCAGCGGGCCGCCCATAATCATTCACCCCGATGACATCCACGAAGTTGGTCACCTCGGTACAATTACCGAAGTCATTCGCCAAGACACGCCCCCGAGGCCGAACGGGGCTGAAGAGAGGAAAGGCGGAGTTGATCCCCTCATCAAAGAGACGATAGACGTCGCTATCGGTGTTCCACCCCCCCTGAGAGGGATGGCAACGAACTCCCAGGATTCGACCGGTACGGACGGATCATCTCTCCATTCTCGAGGGAAATCCTGGATACACCCCTGCCGCAACGATATCGGGCACCCAACATCGCCGCCTACGATGGCCTCGGAGATCCCTCTGATTTCCTTTTTGCCTATACTACAAACATGGCAAATCAGGGGATGGAAGATTTCCACATGTGCAAAATCTTCCCCGAGGTGCTGGTCTCCAACGCTCGTCGTTGGTTCACCTCACTTCGCCAGAACAACATACACAGCTTTAGAGATCTCATGGATCAGTTCAAGTGGCGTTTCTACCAAAAGATGCCACCTCAGCAACCATCATCCGACCTACTCACCATCCGCCAAGGACGAGATGAGACGATGTCAAATTTCGTCTCACGATTTATCAAGGAATCCCTCAAGATCGATGATAGTAATTATCTCTACATCATCAATGCGTTCAAAAATGGGATCCGACCTGGTGCACTGAACAAAGAAATCACCAGGGAGAAGCCGAAGACGGCGAGTAGCCTTTGGACCCTGGTGGATAACTATGTCAAAGAGGACGAGTCGGATCGTAAAAAAAGGGAGATATGGGACGAGCAGAAAGCCGAGAAGAAGAGGCCGGATGATCGAGAAAGGGGCACCGATCGTCGAAGTGCCTTTGATAGAATCAAAAAAGGCCCAATGGAGTCCAGATTGGGACCTCGGCCAAATCCTGGCAATAATCTGCTCAAGTCAAGGGCGGAGATATTCGAGCTCCACACTGAGCTCTTCCCAAAACCACCTCCTATGAAATGAGGATCCAAGAAAAGGTCGAAGGACATGTATTGCGACTACCACCAGGGGTATGGTCACAACACCGACGACTGCAGAAGTCTGGGCTCGGAAACAAGATGAGCTCGTTAAAAAAGGTGCGCTCAAGAAATACCTCGACCGCACCACGAGCGAGTCGGGAAACAAGAAGCGGAGAGGAAAGAACGGAGGTGGCAACAATTGTGGGCTGACCTCGAAGACCGCACACCCCGACGATGATGAGGAGGACGGGACCAACGCAATGGAGCAAGTATACGCTATCACCAGACTCCCCATAGGTACGACGAGGTCGTCATTGAAAACCGAAGCTCGGAGACCGATCCCCGAGGAGCCAAAAAACAAGCGACTGCGGGACGGTGAGAGCATCGTGTTTTCCAACGACGACCCAGTACCCAAGGTCATGCCCCATCAAGATGCTATTACCATACAAGCAGTGGTGGGCAATAAGAACATCCATAGGGTCTACATCGACATCGGTGCCTCTGTCAAGATCGTTTTCAAAGTCGCTTAGACAAACTCGAGGTCGGAGGGATCCAAATTCATCCAACACCGTCTAAGCTACAGAGCTTCACTCAGGAGGTGACACAACCAGAAGGCATTATCACCCTTTGGGTCACCGTAGGACGTGCTCCCGGATCGGTCACCAAAGCCGTTCAATTCTTCACGGTCGAGGCCCTCCGTATAACATCATCCTAAGAGATTGGCTCTATGCCACCAAGGCCGTCTGCTCGGTCTACCACTCACCATCAAAATACCCACCCCCGGTGGAGTATTGAGTATCCGGGGTGATCAGCGTGGCGAAAGAATTCCGAGATTTCGGCTCAAGATGAGGCCTTACCTCGGGCCTAGCAATTCTGTAACCCTCCTCGGAAGTTGTCACCGGGATGATCTAGCGGCGACCTCCAATTATATGACGACGATCCTCCAAGGTTGTCGAGGTCGGCACCTGTGGTCCCCCGACATTCGACAACATGTTATGCAACCACGAGGGAATACAGGGCGTGTTCGCATGGTCCTCACTCGACATGATCGGAGTTTCACCCGAGCTCATCACTCATCGACTCAACATCGACCCGCCACCAAACCGGTTCGACAAAAGAAAAGGGCATTTCGTGAGAGCGCTGACAAGGTGATAAGGGACGAGTGACCCAACTCGAGCCAAGATCTATTCGAGGTCAGTACCCAACCTGGATGGCTAACCCCATCGTGGTTCGAAAGCGAGGAGGGTGGCGCGTGTCGTCGACTATACCGACTGAATAAGCCTTGCCAGAAGGATCGCTACCCCTCCGATATTGATAAAAAGGTGGAGGCATTGGTGGGCCATGAGATCTTCAGTTTCCTGGATCATTATAAGGGATACCACCAAGTCTTGATGAGCAAGTAAGATGCTCCAAAAACGGCATTCACTACTGACTTCGGTGTCTTCGCTTACCGAAAAATACCTTTTGGATTGAAAAACGCCAGAGCTACCTACCAAAGAATGGTGGATGCAATATTCAAAGATCACATAGGGAAGATCGTCGAGGTCTAGGTGTAATACCCCGTCTTTTCTAAGCACCAGGTTTGCATGGCACGTTTTTCGAGAAAGGTCAAAGATTGACTTTTGTTTGGTGATCGACCATCATGAAACCTCGGGCGTTGTGAAGAGTGTCTTATGGCGAATTCATAGACACTAAGTATCTGTTTCGACCACCCACGAAGGTTTGGCACTCAGGGAAGTTATCGAAAACAGGACTTTTCATGGGTCTTATAAAAGCATATCTTGTTTATAGTCGTTATGTCCGGTATTTTATTTGAGTCCATGGGTACTAAGTTTGCTAAATTTGAGTCCGTTTGCAAAAGTTGCGTCATTTTTGCATTTTAGAAAAAAGACATTTGTGGCACTGCGTAGCCCTCTTTTTCCTATAAATAGGAGGCTAGGGCCTTCATTTTCAACGTTCATTTCCTTCGTCTCTCTGTGTTTACTTGGACGAGCCGAGCAGCTCGTGTACATTGTGGGCACGGAGGAGTGGGGATCGAGCGGGAGGCTCGGCGACAGCGCCATTCTTGCCGCTTGCGGCCACCACCGATCAACCCTCCCGGCAGCCCCGTTTTTTTTTTTGTCCTTTTCTTGTTTTGATTCCGCCTTTTAGTAGATAGCATAGCATAGAACTCGGGATTATAAAGGGACGAGGCGGGAAAACGGTCGGAGGCCGGCCAATTTGGCCGGCGAATTGCCGCAGAATCACCGCCGCCACCGTGGCTGTTGGCCACCGATTTGGTGGTCAACGGGCCACCTTTTGGCTACGGGTCCTTTAGGTTTTGAGTTCCGGGTTATGCATTCCACTAAAGTACCGATTCCGTTTTTCTATTTTTCGCGTTTCTGCATGTCGGGATGTTTTCCGTTGCTTCGAGTTTTCTAAAGGAAGTACATGCCTGGGTTATCCATTTTCAACGTAGTTTGTCATTCCATGTTAGTCGTTATGCATATTGCTTATGTTTCCATTTTCATGCATCGATTTTGGATGGTTTATCCTAGATCCGAGGATATGCATCGATTTTTGAAGCTTTTATTTGCTAAGATTTGAGTCGACTTGCATGCATGCATATTTTGAAAGTACCCTATTATAGGTCTTGATGCCACGAATATATTTCCCTCGCATCGAGTTGATTTGAAAACCGGAGAGTGCGAATATGGGTTCGTAAAGTCGAAAACCCTAGTTTTCTCGATCTTCGTTTGGATCACGATGTTGCTTTGCTTTGTGGGATGTGACCCCCAAAAGTTGTTCCGTCTTGTTACGGTACCTACCAAGGCGATCGGTGAAGTCATCGGATCCGTAGATATCTCGGTTGACGTTTAAATCATTCAGTTGGGTTATATATCTTATTTTGAGTTTTTACTCGATATTTCAAAATAAAACATGTGCACCGTAAAATGTTTGGGTGAAGTTATTCTTGTTCTACGATCCGAGATGTGGTTCTATTGTGATTGCTTGCACGGATCTCTATTCGTGGGTTGATCACCATCTTGAGTATTGATCGTGAAGGATAGACCCAGAACACGTGGTTATGGTTACGAAGGGATAGACCCCTAAGTCCACACGAAAATGGTAATGAGGTGGTTATGGTTACGACGGGATTCGACCAAGTCCACACCGAGTTAGCCGTTGGATACGTTAGGGCATGGGTCGATTGGATATGTTCCGGGCCGAGATATTGTGGTTGGCTGGATATGTTCCGGGCCGAATGAATGAGATGTGATGGGCTGGCGGGATACGTTCCGAGCCGTGGTTCTATGATGAGAACAACAGTAATAACGGATCAGGTATCGAAAAACGAAAAATCTATTTTGCTTACTTAGAAGTGGATTTACGTTTTAAAACCTTCTAAGGTAAGTGCTCTGAACACGGCATCATGATTCTTTTGATTTATGATAAAACCCCAACTGAGTGCGCTAGTACTCACCCCAAACTCTTTTTCAAATCTTTTCACAGATGGAAGAGAATTTTGGATCAGGCGGCGGCGAGGGTGGAGCTGGGGTTCTTCATGCTATGCTTCCGCCGATGTTGTGTTATATCGTGCATACGATGTTGATGTATTCTTGTCCCTTATTTTGCTTTCTGATTGGGAACAAGATTTGCTATTATGTTATTATGCTGTGAGTCTCGATATGAGCATGCTATGTGGTTGACCGGTCTAGTCAACAGGGTGTAATGCTATTTTGCTTTCTTGCATTACTTATTATAAACCAAGATCATGTTTCATTGAGGTTATGGTATCGATATTATTACATTGGTGGATTGTTTGCATGCCCTCCCCTTCGTGATATGTCCTAGTTATAGAGGAGATCTTGCCGATTTCATGGTCACATCTTCTTATCGTGTATGTTATATGTATTCCCCTTCTTCCCCGCTTAACCCCACCCTAATCACACCCCGATATCCGTGCCTTCCCTCGGGAATTAGGGCGTGACAATGTGGTATCAGAGCGATGTTCTTGGCCCCTAGTTTTCGTAGTTGTTTATATCAAAGCGTTCGTTTGCTTTATATCTGACGTTCTTGATATTGAGTGTTTAGAACTTGTTCTTCTAAAGCTTTTATCTGCATACTGACTACCTCACTCACCGTCAGCCGTCTCCTTTAAAAGGGGATGAGGTATGTGTTTATTCTTGATGCTTTATGTGGTTACGTGATGCTTGATGTGATCTTGGTTTCATGTGTTTTGGTTCGTAAGAGTTTACGTGATGTAAGCGTGATGTGGATGAGATATGGTTGGATGGTGATGTGGATGTGGAAGTGATTGTTGATGAGACGAAAAGGGCCTGTGTGGCTGTGATATGGGAACCATTGATGTGGTATGATGTGATTGATATGATAATGAATGGATGATATGAATCTATGTGTTTACATAGAAATATGTTGTTGATTGAAAATCTTGTTTATATTGATAAACGAGTGCTTGTAAGTGAATCATGTAATTGTTTACGTGATTATTGTTATGAATATCCATATCGATGTTGATATGTGTTGGAAGTGAATATGTGTCTCAAGACATGATTACCCAGATGACTGGGGCAGGAAAGGAAACGTGAATATTTGTTGTTATTTTGATGAACTAACATGTAGGTTTATGGATATTCAGTGGCCCAGACAACGTTGGTTAAGATCCCACAGGATGGATGAGCAGATCCGTAAGTTCAGGGAATGTACCAGGAATGTCCATGAACCGTTGGGAGTATTTCTGGGGAGATTTGTTGGATTGTGGAGAAAGATTCGAGATAGTGGAAAGGTATCTGAGTACGAGGCTTACTATCGGATGACCGAAAGGCTACCGACAGGTTGGCAACCATGGGCAAGAAGGCAAGGGTACGTGATGTTCCGTCGGGATCCTATAACCAGACACCTTACCTTGGATTTCACGAGTTATTTGCTCGAGTGTGGAGCGGTGGACCGATCATCGCGCATACCATCGAGGCGGATGTGATAGCGAGGCATGTTCGAGGCGATCCAGATTGATGACGAGATGGCGTTCGAAGAGCCTTTGGGAGAGCAACCATCGCTCGAGGCGATCACCGATTCATCGAGGATACACGGTCACTACACCTCCGTCTCGATCCTCGCCAGACGGACCGGGAATGATTTTGAGGGCGACCTCCCGGATAAGAGATTGTCTATCCGGCGGTGGCGGGGAAGAGGCCGGGATCGGAATCTTCATGCCACCGAACGATGTCGAGTTGGCCTCCGGGAAGGAGATTACGAGGAGGAGGAAGACCGGAGGAAGGCGAGGAGGGCGGTGAGGACTCGGAGGACCGGTGATCGGATAACGAGATGACTCGAGATGAGGTTGAGCACGTTGAGGAAGGGCAAGCGCCGAGTGGAACCGGGAACAACATTCACCCGAGACTCGAGCGATCGAGCGCGGCTTGGATGGGATCATACCCACGAGACTTGCTTCTATGCGGGATCGCTTTACGAAGCGGCCCAATTGAGCTCGATAAGAAGAGAGAGAGGATGAGGAAAGGCGAATGGAACCATTGAAACAAGCTGGAGAGTAGTGGGCGGATATAGATACGAGAGATGCGGGTAGTCGGTGTGTCTGATGTGATCGTCTCGCTTTAAGCATGGACGAGCGGATCTTTTGCGATGACGGTCGATTCTTTTGCTCATATCGACCTTTTGGTGACATACCTTGATCTTGTATTTTGTGATCCTTCATGGACAATCGATACTAACATCTATGATGGGATGTTTATGCTTGGTGCTTATATGTGATATGAGCTATGCCATGATAATATATGATCTATGTGATGTGTGATGATAATGTTATGTGAAATGCATAACGATGATGTGTTGACAGGTTGCATGTTTATATGTGATCGTGATATGTGGCATATGTGATGATATGTGGTTATGGGTGATGATATATGTTATGCGATGATACCCGGTTATCTATGCGAAAGTGTTTCTAATGTTTCAAACGTCGGTACAGAATGCCGAGAACAAGGAACCAGAGAAACAATAACGTGGAAGAAGCCCAAGAACCACCTTTGGTTCAGCGGCATGCGATCAAGAGTTTTCACAGGCATAATCCCCCTACGTTCGACGGTCTCGGTGAACCGATCGGCCGAGGCTGGATCGATCCACCGAAAGGATCTTGAATACATCGGTGTGAAGAAGCGGAAAAGCTGAATGCCACGATCTTTCGACTAACCGATGAGGCTGATTTGGTGGGAATCGTGAGGAGGACCCAACACCGAGACGATGGGGAAGGTATCGTGGGAAGATTTGAGGAAGAACTCATGGAAAAGTATGTGCTGGCGTTTATAGGCGGAGAAGGCAAAACTAATTCTGGAATCTTCGTTAAGGGAGAAGGACGATCACCGAGTACGATCGCTCGTTCAATCGTCTGTCGTGTTATGCTACGCACAGTCGGCACCGAGGCTGCCGAGGCGGGCGAGTTCGAGAGAGGACTCGATCGAAATCGAATTTTGCTCGTCGATCGGGAGATCGGCGTATGCTCGATCCTTGAACGGGCTTTAAACATTGAGTCAATGTTGCCCGGAGAGAATGATGCCACCGGACAACCGGTGGCGGAGGAAGAGTAAGAGGAAATGGGAAGATCGAGGAAAAGGCGATCGGTGTTCGAGGAACCGAAGAGGTCGATGATTAGAGGAACTGGGTATTCGAGGAAAGAAAGGCAACCTTGGGGAAGGAATTTCCAACCCATGCGGTAGGGTGTGGAAAAACCTTGGTGCCAGAAATGCCAGAGGAATCATTTAGGCAAGTGCAGGCAAGGTAACGTCGAGTGTTCTCGTTGTAGGAAGTTTGGACATTACGCTCGAGATTGTCCATTAGGAGGTCCGGCAGTGCAGCCACCAGTGAGCGACATCCAGCTCGCAGAGCAAAACCAAGCTCGCCGAGGACAAACAAGAAGCGGAGGTCACCTAGGCCGACAAACCAAAGGCCACCGCAAGCAAGCGGTGTGCGCGCGAATCGATGTGAGCAGCTCGAGCTCCGAAATCTGCGGTATAATCTATATGAGTGATATACCCATTTTAACTTTGTTTGATCTGAGAGCCTCACATTCTTTTGTTTGAAAATCGCGTGTGAGAGGTTGGGTTTGGTACCCAAGAAATCACAGAGTACCACAAATTAGCATCCCGTGGAAGTGCTAAAGGCAAAAGAGATATGCCGAACCGGGAGGTAGAAATCTGTGACGAGCGAAGGTCTTTGTCAATTTGCATGTCATCGAATGGAAGATTTGATGTCATCTTTGGCATGGATTGGTTGGAAAAGCAGTGGCAACTATCGTTGTCTCGAGAGAAGTTGCTTTTGAGCAGCGAAGGAGTGGAAGTTTGTTTCCACGGCATAAGGATGGGTGTTTGCGTGCCTATGATCTCGACAAAGAAAGGCGGTGAGGATGATCGGGAAGGAAGCATCAAACTTTCTTGGTGAGTTTGACGAGGCACGATGAACAGTATAGCGATTCAAGAAGAGCGATGGTGTGTGAATATCCGGACGTGTTTCGGGAGGACTTGCCGAGTTTACCGCTGATAGACAAGTGGAATTCACTATTGATGCGGAACCGGGAGCGGCGCGATATCAAAGGCACCATACGAATGGCACCTAAAGAATTGCAAGGCGAAAGTGCGGTTGCGGGGCTGTTGGATCTAGTTTTATCCGACCTAGCGTGTCGCCGTGGGGCGCCCGATTACATTCGTCGTCAAGAAGGATGGGTCGATGCGGATGTGCATTGACTACGAGAGAGTTGAATAAGCTAACGATCGAGACGGATATCCTCTTCCAAGGATCGACGATCTGTTTGACCGGCTCGAGGGCGAGTGTCTTCTCTAAGATCGATTTGGTCGCTACCATCGGTGAAGATCGGGAAGGAGGGCGTTGCGAAGACCGCATTTAGAACAAGGTATGGGCACTATGAGTTCATCGTGATGCCGTTTGGTTTGACCAGCAGCGTGATTTTCATGGATCGATGAATCGAGTTTTCCATCGATTACTGGATAGTTTCGTCTTGGTTTTTATCGATGATATACTCATCTATTCTAAGAATCTGAGTTGCATAGAGAATACCTCCGTCACCATTATGGAAGCGTTACTGACGAGAGAGGTTATGCGTGATAAGCCTCGTTTTACATGATTTATAAAAATTTATATTCGTTTCGTTTCTAAGTGATAAGTGATCTTTTGAGTTGTCTTTTGATATATTTATGTTTACCTTGGAAGATATTATGCCGTGTGTATTTCATGTCATTTTAGCATAGGTTTTAATGTCAAAAGGTGGATCACGATAAAGAGGAATCAATAGCCCGATCGCGAGCTCATGCGAAGAAGAAGCTGTTTGAAAACGACGTTGAATATGATGAAATGGATTTGACAAGGATGGATGTAAAAGTTAACTATGTTAAAGAGCATCTCAATAGGAGTCCGTAGGCACAAATGGATTATAATTGGTCCGGACGAGAAGAGCGGAGGCGAAGCAGTGAGTCGCGTGCAGCCGAGAAAAGACGATTCGCGAGTTTGCTCGCGACCTAAAATCGCAAGGGCAAAACTCGCGAGAAATCATAATTTTCAGCAATTTGAGACACCTAGTCCATGTATACTTCTAATCCGAGTCGAGAATAGGATTGAATCAGTCGAGAATAGGATTGAATCAGAGTCAGAATAGGATTGGGGAATTTATGAAAAATGAGAGCTTATGTTTTATTATAAATAGGCAGATAGAGAAGTAGCTTATAGACACCATTCAACACCATTCAACACCATTCCAGAGCAGAACACAAATTTTTCTTTATTTTCTTTTGCAAGTTCTTTTCCCGTTTAATTTAGTTTAGCTTTTTCTTTAAGTATTTTCATTCCAATTTCATAGTTTAGTATTAGAATTCAGAATTTCTTCCGGATTCAAGTCGCTACAATTGTTCTTCGTGGATTTTTACGGTTTTATCTATCTATCTTAATTTATGTTTTATTTAATTATTTATTGCTTTGGTAATTTAATTATCGTAGCTAAAATTCCGTCTTGATCTAGGGTTTGCATGATTCGATCCTATATGTTGTGATTTATTATCGCTATTTACCTTCCGGGCATTGATTCATGATTCATGGTGCTTATTTATATGTGTTGATTTCGATCAATCTTGATGCATATCTAGTTGTCGGTTAATTACGTAATTGTATTAATTGTCAATCGATCTTGAATGCATGATCTGAATAAGCCTTGAGTCGTAGCTGAGATAGGATATTCGTAGGAAGCATATTCTTAGTGATCCTTTTGAAGTTACTTGTTTTCACCTAGAATGGTAGGGAAAACTCGTAATCTACTGCCGCAATTATCGTAATTGAAGTTGTTGGTTATATTTGTGATCTTCCATCTTATGCGGATTAAAATTGGCTAATAGGAGCAGGATAAACATATGTTGTGGATATGATTAATGCATCCCTAGGGTTAGTCTCTCTTATCATTTTATCTTCGTGTGTTTATTGCTTTGTTTTATTTTACGCATGGTTACTTTGCTTTGGATTAAATTACGAAGCCATAAAACCTTTCCCCAATTTTACGTGCTTGAATAATGATGAATTATTGTTGAATTAGCTTACGTGTTTTAGCATTACAATCCACATGGATACGATACTGCTTACCTTCTATATCGCCTTTACGTGTGAAAAGGGAGCGTCGACGCCATGAGCATAGTAAGTGCGAGTTTTGGCTCAAAGAAGTGATGTTCCTTGGACATATCGTGTGCGAGAAGGAATAAAGTCGACCCGGTGAAGGTTGAAGCGGTAAAGTAGCGGAAGGTTCCGACTAATGCCAATGAGGTTGAAGCTTTCTAGGCTTGGCAGGATATTATAGACGTTTCATCGAAGGGTTTTCGAAGTTGGCAAGGCCGATGACGCAACAGCTCAGGAAAGGGATCAAGTTTTCATGGTCCGAAGCTTGTGAAGCAAGTTTCCAAGAGTTGAAGAAGAAGCTAACAACCGCTCAGTGTTAGCCGTAGCGGAAGGGAACGATGGGTTTGTGGTCTACACCGATGCATCAAGCTTGGTTTAGGTTGTGTTCTTATGCGAGCAGGAAGGTTATAGCTTACAGCGTCTCGTCGGTTGAAACCGCACGAGTTGAGCTACCCAACTCATGACACAGGTTAGCGGTGATCGTTCATGCGTTGAAGATTTGGAGGCACTATCTCTATGGAGTTAAGTGTGAGATCTTCACAGATCACAAGAGCCTTAAGTACTTCTTTGAACAAAAGGAGCTGAACATGAGGCAAAGGAGATGGCTAGAGTTGGTAAAGGATTATGATTGCTCTATCGGCTATCCTGGAAAGCGATGTCATAGCGGATGCCCTTAGTCGCAAATCGAGGCGAAGTTGGGATATCTTCTTACGCGAGAGAATGAGCTTATTCGAGATTTTGAGAAGCTCAGCCTGGAAGTGATTCACCCGTCGGAATCGGTGCAAGGATTCGTCGCAACTGACGGTGAACGGACACGAGAGAAGCCATCGTGAGCGCTGGCGTGGAGGCGAGTTCTTGGAAGGTTGCATCGAAAGCAAGGCTAGAAGATAGCAAGGGTTCGCAGGCGAAAGACACGCAGCTATTATTCGAGGAAGGTTATGTGCCACTCAATAGGGAATTGAGAGATAAGATCATGAGTTAAGCTCATGAGGCACCATATCTGACTCAATCTGGAAGCACCAAAATGTCTGAGAGACCTTAAGAGGAACTTTTGGTGGGAAGGGATGAAAAAAGGATGTAACGCGTTTGTGGAGCGTTGTTTGGCTTGTCGCAAGTGAAAAGTGTGCACCAACGTCCGTCGGGTTTGTTGCAACCGCTACCAATCCCCAGTGGAAATGGGATCATATCGGTATGGATTTTGTGGTGAGTTTTCCAAGGTTAGCGCGGAAACACCGCTATATGGGTTTTCGTCGATGGTGGCGAAATCACTCATTTCTTCTGGATTCGGATGGCGTCACGGGTTAGATAAGCTTGCTCGACTTTACGTTAGAGATCGTGCGGTTACATGGTGTCTTGCGGTATCGATTTCGTCGAGATCGTGACCGAGTTCACATCAAGGTTTTGGAGAAGTGCGAGGAAGTATGGGACAGGTGAATCTCGGTATAGTTTTCCATCCTCGGCCCGGCGGTCGATCGGAAAGGACGATTCAGTCTTGGAGGATATCTTTGCGGCGATCGTGGCCGATAGAGGAGAAAGTGGGAAGAGATACTACCTTTGGTGGAGTTGCCTATAACAACAGATTATCGAGCCACCATAGGAATAGCTCCCTATGAAGTGTTGTACGGAAGGAAGTGTCGATCGTCACTTTATTGGGCGAAGTGGGCGAAGAAAGATGTTAGGACCGAGATGGTTCAGCGGGCGGTCGAGTTATCGATCGAGATCAGCGAAGGATCGAGAAGCTCGGGGCGAGCGAGAAGTCCTCACGCGGACAAGCGTCGTCGGATCTTGAGTTCATGATCGGAGATCGCGTTTTCCATAAGGTTTCCCGACAAGAGAGTCGTTCGTTTTGGGAAGCGAGGTAAGTTGCGACCGAGGTTCGTTGGACCTTCGAAGTTCTTGAGAGAATAGGCCCGTTGCCTATAGGTTAGCTTTGCCGCCTAGCATCGGAGATGAGCACGGCGTGTTTCCGTTTCTCGATTGAGAAAATCGTGTTCGACCAAAACACGTGATCAAGCATGACCAGTGGTTCTTGCTCGGGATGCGAGTTACGAGGAGAGACGGTGGCTGTTTTGGAGCGAAGTCGAGGAGTTGAGGAACAAGCGATTCCTTTGGTGAAAGTGTTGTGGAATCACCATGGCGAAGAGGAAGCTACGTGGGAGTTGGAAGACAAGTTCGGGGCTCGATACCACGAGTTGTTTTCTCCCGTGTTTGAAATTCGGGGATGAAATTTTTCTAAGGAGGGAGGATGTAATACCCGTCTTTTCTAAGCACCAGTTTGCATGACCGTTTTTGAGAAAGGTTAAAGGTTAACTTTTGTTTCGGTGATGCGACCGTCACGAAACCTCAGCGTTCGAAGGTGTCTTATATGAATTCATAGACACTAAGTATCGAGGTTTCGACCACCCACGAAGGTTTGGCACTCGGGAAGTTATCGAAACCGGACTTTTCATGGGTCTTTAAAAGCATATCTTGTTTATAGTCGTTGTGTCCGGTATTTTATTTGAGTCCATGGGTACTAAGTTTGCTAAATTTGGAGTCCGTTTGTAAAGTTGCGTCATTTTTGCATTTTCGAAAAAGGGCGCTTGCATGGCATTTCTGTGACCCACCTTTCCTATAAATAGGAGGCTCTGGCCTTCGTTTTCAACGTTCATTTCCTTCGTCTCTCTGTGTTACGGATGAGCCGAGCAGCTCAGTCAGTGCTGCTTGGCCATTGGAGGAGTGGCGCTGCTTTTCTACCACCGCCGTCGACCCTCCACAACTGACCCGTTTTGCTTTTTATCCTTTTCTTGTTTTGATTCCGCCTTTTAGTAGATAGCATAGCATAGAACTCGGGATTATAAAGGACGAGGCGGAAAATGGTGGGCCGGCCAATTTGGCGGTAATTGCCGCCGAATCGCCGCCGCCACCGTGGCTGTTGGCCGCCGATTTGGTGGTCGATGGGCCTGCACAGCTCTGGTCCTTTGGGTTTTGAGTTAAGGCTATCATTCCACTAAAGTACCAATTAGTTTTACATTTTCGTGTTTACGCATGTCGGGATGTTTTAGTTGCTTGAGTTTTCTAAAGGAAGTACATGCCGGGTTATCCATTTTCAACGTAGTTTGTCATTCCATGTTCGTCGTTATGCATATTGCTTATGTTTCCATTTTCATGCATCGATTTTGAATGGTTTATCCTAGATCGAGGATAGCATCGATTTTTAAAGCTTCTTGTTTGCTAAGATTTGAGTCGACTTGCATGCATGCATATTTTGAAAGTACCTATTATAGGTTTGATGCCACGAATATATTTCCCTACTGCATCGAGTTGATTTGAAAACCCGGAGAGTGCCAAATATGGGTTCAGAAAGTTGAAAACCCTAGTTTTTCTACAATCTTCGTTTGGATCACGATGTTGCTTTGCTTTGTGGTATGTGACCCCAAAAGTTGTTCCGTCTTGTTACCAGGTACCTACTAGTATGATCGGTGAAGTCATCGGATCCGTAGATATCTCCGGTTGGCGTTTTAAATCATTCGAGGTTGGGTTATATATACTTATTTTGAGTTATTTACTACGATATTTCAAAATAAAACATGTGCGCCGTAAAATGTTTTGGTGAAGTTATTACTGTTCTCTGATCCGAGATGTGGTTCTATTGTGATTGTGCACGGATCTCTATTCGGTGGGTTGATCACCATCTTGAGTATTGATCGTAAGAGGATAGACCCGAACACGTGGTTATGGTTACGAAGGGGATGAACCGGAAGTCCACGGAAATAGTAATGAGGTGGTTATGGTTACGACGGATTCGACCCCTGAAGTCCCACCGAGTTAAGCGGTTGGATACGTTAGGGCATGGGGCTGATTGGATATGTTCGGGCCGAGATATTGTGAAATTTGGTGGATATGTTCGGGCGAATGAATGAGATGTGATGGGCTGGCGGGATCGTTCGAGCCGTGGTTCTATGATGAGAACAACGGTAATAACGGATCGGTATAGAAAAGCGAAAATCTATTTTGCTTACTTAGAAGTGGATTTCGTTTAAAACCTTCTAAGGTAAGTGCTACGAACACGGCATCATATTTCTTTTGATTTATGATAAAACCCCAATGAGTGCGCTAGTACTCACCCCAAACTCTTTCAAATCTTTTCACGGATGGAGGAGAGGGGACGGGGCGGCGAGGGGTGGAGCTGCGGGTTCTTCATGCTATGCTTCCATGATGTTGTGTTATATCGTACTACGATGTTGATGTATTCTTGTCCCTTATTTTGCTTACGATTGGGAACAAGATTTGCTATTATGTTATTATCTTTGTGAGTCTCGATATGAGCATGCTATGTGGTTGACGGTCTAGTCGGCGGTGTAATACTATTTTGCTTTCTTGCATTACTTATTATAAACCAAGATCATGTTTCATTGAGGTTATGATTTCGATATTATTACATTGGTGGATTGTTTGCTTGCACCTCCCAGCCGGGATATGTCCTAGTTATAGAGGAGATCTTGCCCGATTTCATGGTCACGTCTTCTTATCGTGTATGTTATATGTATTCCCTTCTTACCTGCTTCCCCACCTTTAATCACACCCGGCATCCGTGCCTTCTCTCGGGAATTGGGGGCGTGACACTAGCTCGGCGACATCGTGGTGAAAGCGCCAAAAGCGGCAAGTTGTGTCGAGGACCTCGATCTATCCTCCAGCCTCCTCGGGTCATTAACCTCAGCTCAACCCCAAAATGCACGTTCATGGTGAAAGCAGGGAAATTCACAGGATCTTTGGGTTTCTCGAAGGGTTGAAGGCTAATCCCACTAAAGTGAAGGCGATACTTGACATGCAGTGCAAAGACCGTTCTAGAGATCCACAAACTCACGGATGTTTGGCGCCTCGGCGAGTTCTATCCGGGGCTGCCGAGAAGCGACTACCTTTCTTCAAAATCTTGAGAGAGCCGGTTCGCTGGGAGGATGAACACCATGTCGCCTTCCGCCTGACTAAAGGAGTACCTCGTGACCTGCCCACCTTGTCCTCCCCAAAGAAGGCGAGCTCATTTCCTTATATCGGCCGCCTCGGATGAGGCAATCGATCTTGATCTTGGTGCGAGATGAGCTCGGACGATAATTCCCTATTTATTTCATCGATCGAGCTCTCAAGGACGGAGACTAGGTACACTGACTTTGAAAAAATAGCGTTGGCAGTAGTAAACGCATAGCGATGTCTCGACCTTATTTTCAAGCCCATTCCGTCCAGTCTTGGCGGTTACCTCGAGACAAGTCTTGTCAAAACACAGTCGTCGGACGTATCTCTAAGTGAGCCTTTGAGCTCGTGAGCATGATATCTTATACTCCTCGGTAGGCCATAAAGGGGCAAGCTCGGCTGATTTCTGGTAGAAGCCAAGTTTACAGGGTCGATCCTACCAGCGAGGTCACTCAGACCTCCGCCACCTATGAGAGGAACTGCCCTCAACCTACGGCGTTGTTGGTAAATGTATGTGGGCGGAGCCTCATGCAAAAGCGGTGGTGGGGCAGGCATCTTGTTTCTCGGTCCGGAAAAACAAGAAGTAACCTATGCAACGGTTCTCGCTTCCCACACCACAAACAACGAGGTGGAATATGAAGCACTAATCTCGGGACTTAGTCTACCAAAAGGTGAAAGTGGAAAAAATCCGGATCTTTGGAGATTCCCGGTGGTGGTAAACCGGTCTTGGAAATCTGAGGCGAAGAGGATAGGATAAAACAATACCTTGAAAGAAAAGAAATCTTTGGCTGTTTGGGTGTTTCTGATTCACGAATCCGCGGTGAGAATAGCCGGTGGCGTCCTTAGCAAATTAGTCTCGTCATCAACAAATCCACGGTGGAGGAAGTTCAATCCAGTATCGAAGAGCCCCAGCATCGGCGTCATCGCGAGACCGAACGAGCCGGATGACTCCTACTCTGACTTACACGGAAGGCGTGTTACCACAAGATCGGCTCGAAGCCAAAAGCGATGATCAAGTCCCAAAATATCTTGTTCATGAAGGTACTCTCTACGAAATCTACCTCAACCCTCACGAGATGCCTTGGGCGGAAGAGGCGGACTATGTACTAAGCGAGATTCACATGGGATCTTGTGGAAGGCACATCGGTCACGAGCTCTCTCGAAAAGCGGCGAGGTTAGGATATTGGCCCACCCTCATCCTGGACTCGGCGAGCTCGTCGAGAAGTGTCAGAAGTGCGACTCCATACCCACGATAAAGCTACCTCAAGCCGACCTCGGTAGCCTACAAAGTCCTTGGCCTTTTATGCGGTGGGGAATCGACATCGTTGGTCCCTTTGATCGAGCAAGGGCCGACTTGGTATTTGGTTGTAGCCATAGATTACTTCACCAAGTGGGTGGTGAGCCTCTTTCAAACCTCACAAGCAAAAGATTCGAGACATTTGTTTGGAAAATATAGTTTGCCCTTGGCATACCACATGTCTTGATCTCGGACAACGGCACCGGTTCGTCGACAAAAATTTTAGAGAATGGTGTGAAGAGCTCCGGATCGAACAACGATTCTCCTCGGTTGCACACCCACGGTGAGCGGTGGGACCAGTGACAAAGCGTCTGATCGTACAAGGATTGAAAAGAGGCTAGATCGAGCTAAAGGGGATTGGGTTGAAAATCTCCCTCAAGTCTATGGTCATCTGAAGGACACCTCGGACTTCGCGGTGAAACACCCTTGACAGTCTGCGGCGCAGGGGCATTACCGGTGAGATCGGTGCCCAGAGCCAAGAACTCTTTCGCCGCCCGGTGAGCGGCGAGGAGAACTTGAGGTCTCCTCGATGCTCTGAGAGGAAAAGCGAACTCGGCTTTCATCAATGAGCCAATCACAGAATGCCGGTCGTAAAGTACTACTGAAGAGGGTGAAAACCTCCACCTCCAAGTAGGCGATCTCGTCCTCTGAAACAATGAAGCCAGTAAAGCCGGCGCCTTAATAAATTGGACCCGACATGGGAAGGCCCATACTCGTCCACGAGGACCTTGGCAAAGGACCTATAAGCTTGCTCGCCTATCCGGTGCACTTATCCCGACACAGCATATCGCCCACGAGGAGGTATTTTACATAGCTTTCATTTCACGTCGGCATTATGTTAGCCCTCTTTTTTTTTTTCAATGGCACGATGTCGTTTACTTATCGATAAAACATCTTTTTATTATGGTGGATTACAAAATCTATCTTATATCTTTGTGAAAATCCGTTTTCACTTCCGGGTGGAACACACCTTACCTTCAAGGGGCGCCCTTGCGAAGATGACACACCTACAAAGTGGGTACTCAACTAAAAGCGCGTCGAGAGGACCACCCCTATCGATATTTCTCGACAAACAAGGAAGGCATACAGATTACTCATTAATTTGAACATGTACATACAAGCGGCGTCCAAATCGGATCTCGTACAAGCAAGGCATACATATTACTCATTAATTTGAACATCTACATGCAAGCGGCGTCCAAATCGGATCTCGTACAAGCAAGCACAGACTACTCATTAATTTGAAACATCTACGTGCAAGGCATCTGATTACTCATTAATTTGAACATCTACATGCAAACGACGTCCAAATCGGATCTCGTATAATTTATACCTCTTTATTGGGAAGATATACACTTGGTACAAAGTCTAAATACATTTCGACTAAAACAAAGTCTAAGCTATATTTGTACCTCTTTATGGGGAAATATATACTTGATACAAAGTCTAAATACATTTATGACTAAAACCAAGTCTAAGCTATATCTGAGATCACTCGGGTCTCCACTTTGCACCTCGCCAAGAATCATTTGAAGCTACACGATTCAAAACAAAATCTTGGTCGGCGATGAATATCGGGATGAACTCGGTGCCTTGACCTGGATCAATGAGGTCGGTATCGCCCACGACCTCTCGAAGGCAGCTCTTTGAGCAGAGCACAGGCGCCTGACACGAAGTGGATGGCCACAGGGCGAGGCCGAACTCCACGCTCTTGATCTCGCCATCCCACGAGGGCTACGACCCCCGACGACATCCTTCCTCGCCGACACTGATATCCTCGCTCGTCCAACTCTCGATGATGGGGCCCGACCACGAGATGACATTTCCGACATATCTGAACCCATTAGTCGGAGCACCTCGGTATGGTCCTTATAGCCGGCGCCCACCTCGACTTCTTCAACTCTCACCTCGACGGGAGCTTGACTGCGGGGCTCGGGCATACGTCGCTTGCGGACGATCTCGTAAAGTCTGAGGCACTGACCCGATTCATCAAGGCAATCTTTAAAGCTCTTGCCGTTGGGCCCTCTCCGTCCTTAGTACCATGCCTTCGACGAACAGGAGTTGAGCTCGGTCGTCTGCCTCGGATATGGTGATACCACCAGATCGGTGGATCACAGCCTCATATTTAGCGTGCTCTTACGAGACCCGCGCCAACTTCAAGGCCACTCAAATCGTTCTTCACATTGTATCGGCGCCCTTGAAGGCCGTCGGCGAGACATCCACCCTCGGACCTCGAGATGAATGATTCTCGCCTTTAAGGCTTGCTTCTGCGGAGGCGGGTCACCTCGCGCTTAGCAACTTTGAAGCCGCTTCTTGACCCGGTGGCGATGCCAGTGCTACCGACCCCAAGAATCGACTATCCATGCTATGCAAGGTCCGAGTCGACTAGGCGGCCCTCCGTCGGGCACCACCTCCTCATCATTCTCGGAAGGGCACCTCGAACCTCTTTCAACTTGGTGAAAGATCATGATCTAGCCCAATGTATTGAGAAGACGAGTGCTAAAGCAAAAGACAACACATTCATTTTAAAAAGATGTATTTATTATTCACAAATTGGGAGTTTGTACAAAGCTCGGGATCCTAATGACCCCGGCGATCAAACCTATTACAAAGGTCCACTGACTTGAGCCTCTTGGTGGGGCTCACTAGAGGGAAGACCCGAGCTCAGCCCAGCGCCGCCTGCCTCCATCCGCTTCAAAGAAGGAGTTCACGAGCTCCGCGTCTTTATCCTCCTCAGATCGGAGAGCGGCCCGGCCGTCGGGGAAAGTGGAGGCCGCCAAGGTCTCCAAAGAAAAGGAAGGACCCCACTGGGCAATCACGCGGCGTAGTCCTTCTGCTGCGCCACAGGATCGACCTCGACCCTACCATGCCTCGACCTTGTCAGTCGGGCATCTTGGCCGCCACCCCCAAGGTGGTCTGACACCACCTGCGTCCGAAGACGGCAGCTGTGTCCGAGACGAAGGCGGAGAAGGTCTCGATTCGATGAGCTCGCCGGCAAAGGCCTTCAACATCGGCCCTCGCCCCGCCAAAGAACGCCTCTTCTCTTCAACGAGCTTCTTCGCCTGCCCCCACGCACTGTAGGAAAACTAGGTTTAGCCTTTCGAGGATCTATCTTGGATGTTTAATTCACCATACATTGATTATATTCCTAGCATGCGTCTATATAATTAATTGCAACACGTGGGGTTTTCTCGTGTTTACCTTTGAATCTCGGGGATGAGCGGATCGAGACTCGCACTGACCTTTGATCGTATCCGGCCGCCCAATCTCCAGCGTCGGTGAGGACGATCTATGGAGAATGCTACAGAAAATCACCCTATTTTCTCTAGGTTTTCGAAAATTCCTCTCCCAAGAACTATGGGATTCTCGAAAATTAGGTTAGGATAATTGAGGATTAACCTCGATCTTATCTCTTACCTTATATTTATAATGCATTACCATAATCCCATAAGGAAAGGATCCATGCATATCCCATAAATATAATAATATCCTTATGGATAAAGAGGATCAAATCCTTACCATGGAGACGATAGGGCCGATTTACGTGTTCACGGGCTCGATGGGCCAGCCAGTGATCAAATGCAAGGAATAAAGATGGGCCTCAAATAAATTAATTATCTTATGGTTCAGCCCGAACATAAATTAATTTATAAACATTTATTCATGCCACTAGAGAATAAATCTTGACTTACCCTTTATTACGAAGATGAGTCGACTTGCACTTAGACATTCTGAATCCCGTATTTAAGATATCGTGCGTCCATTAATTATTTAGAGCATTACATTTGCTTAAAATAATTAATATCTTTAATTCCTCAAGTAGTACCACTCAATCTTATTATTGTACTTGAGCTAACTCAACCTACGTGGTTTAGTACAATAAACCTTTGAGCTCCTTATGGGACGCCATCATCCTAACGGATCGGTGACTCGTCTGAGATAACTAGCATGACATCTACAAACTGCAACCACCAAGATCGCGGAGAATATTGGGTTAGAACATATAACCCTCACCCATAACAAGTCAAGTGATGGTCAAGAACTCATACTCACCTAATACCTTATCGAGGGTTTAGATCATCGTAAGTCACCGAGATCTAGGTTCTTCACGACGGTCGATAGAAGAACTCATCTCATGTGATCCTTCAATACGTCGTAGACGCATCAAGATAGACAAGCAACCAAGTCAAGTCACTTCTTATCTATATAGCTATACCGGACAACTCGTCCTCAAGTTGTCTCAATTTGTGATTCTTTTATATCTCATTAAGTTTGACCAATCATACGTACTTACGTGATCTTCTACAACCGTATGATCTAACTTATATATGAGATAAGGGACACGGATATATGCAATCAAGTAATCAATTCGGATAGAAGATTGTAATAGTGGTAACAGAAACATTGTATACAAGCTCAACCAAAAGCGCCAAAGATACAAACCAACAATCTCCCACTTATACTAAAGCAAACTTTTAGTATACAATGTGTCTCTACTAGCTATTACAAACAAACCATCACTTTGCTTCTCCCACTTATACAAAGTTTCCTTTCTAAGTGGGTGCCATCAGCGCAATCCAAGTCCTCGAACGTGCGCTTGTAGACTTTTTGCGCGAGGCTCTTGTGAATGGATCCATTGGGTTATCCATCGTATCAATCTTTTCAATCAGCACGCCCCTCATCTCACGATTTCTCGTATGACGGTACTTTCTCTCTATGTGTTTGGTGCGTCTTGTGGGTCCGTGGTTCCTTGAGTTTGCCATCGCACTGAGTTATCACAAGAAACTATGATACTCTTGGGCAAACCAGTACCACACCTAGATCCATGGAGTTCTTGAACCATACAACCATCCTTAGCAGTCTCAGGCCTACGATTTGGCTTCCATGGTAGAGTCCGCAATGCATCATTTGCCAGACTCCGCCAGATACGGCTCCACCTCCCAAGGTAAACACATAGCTCGAGGTAGACTTTTCTCATCACGGTCAACCGAAACCGAAGTCCAGATAACCCAAAGGCATTAGACTATCTGCATGGTAAACCGCCTATAATCTCGAGTCCTTTCGGTACCGAGTATATGCTTTATCGCAGTCCAATGAGCTTGTCCGAGGTTGGGCGATATCTTACTACTATGCCTACCGCATAGCATATATCGGGCTCGACATAGCATTGCGCACATGAGACTTCCTACGGCGAGGCGTAAGGAACTTGTCTCATTCCTCTATCTCCTTGCGGGTCATAGGTGACCGCTCCTTGATAAAATGAACGCCACGCACGAAGGTAGCAATCCTTTCTTGGCGGTTCCCATACTAAAATGAGTAATCACATGATCAATGTAAGACGCCCGAGATAAGCTCAACATTTTCCTCCGGCGATCTCGATAAACCTTGATCCGAGAATGTACGCCGTGCATCTCCTAAGTCTTTCATTTGAAACCGATCGGATAACCAACTCTTTACGCCTCGATAACAACTTCACATTGTTGCCAACTAGAACAATGTCATCTACATAAAGTGCAAGAAATACCACATCACCGTTGACATCTAAACGATACATACAAGTCTCGCTAGTAACCGGGTAAATCCATAGACTTTACCACCTCGTCAAAGCCAGTAGTTCCAGATCGTGAGGCTTGCTTAAGCCCATAAATGGACTTCTTAAGCTTCCATACTAGATGCTCTTCACTCTTCACCACATAACCTTCGGGTTGCCGTGACATGTCTTTACCTCCTCAAGGTAACCGTTAGAAAAGCCGGTTTCATATCCATTTGCCAAACCTCAAGTTCAGTGGCTGCTATGGCAGAAAATTCGATGGACTTGAGCATTGCTAGGCTAAAAGGTCTCATCGAAATCGATGCCCTCAATGCGAGTGTATCCTTCGCCAAGCCTCGGCTTTAAAAGCGAAACCTCTCCATCCAATCTCTCTTCCTCTTGTATACCCACTTACTACCTATGGTTTCTTGCCATCCGGGTAGAGGTGTCTTTTGTATACATCCATAGTTATGGACTCAATTTCTAAGTCCATAGCGGTGTGCCATGATCTTCGCATCAATGTCCAGACGCCTCACCGTATGTCCACGGGTCGATTATTGCTCGCTTGTTTCACAGGGGCTAAATCCAAGATTCACCCATGAACATAAATCGCTCGGGTTGACGAACAACCCTCCCACCACGACGGGCTCTATCGGGCACAATGGCAACGGTGCAAGGGAACTTGTGGTTCTCTATCTTGCACAACTTGTTCGATAGGAGCCACATGACGTCGGTATTCCAGAACTCGACCCACTTCAATTTCTTGAAGATCTGGTGTCGATCCTCCCACTAGACACGATATCTCGTACCTTCGCTTAATCGGTGGTGGAATACGATCATCTTCTAATTCCTCGAAGAATGATTTCAACTTTGATTTATGGTTTGTCATATAATCCTCCTTAAGAATCGAGGCATTAAGGCTAATAATGACCTTCCGATCCTTAGACTATAGAATAAACCACCTTCGCCCTCTAGATAGCCAATAAACAAATGTTTCGCGGATCCAGCCTCCAACTTGTCGCCTTCTTGTTCAAAGACATGTGCCGGATCGTCCTCATCCTTATGTGGCTTAAACTAAAGTCATGCCCAAACCACAACTCGAAAGGGTCTTTTCGATCGACTTGGATGATACTAGATTTAGCAAGTATGCCGCCGCTTTCTAAGGCATACCCCGTATCGAAATAGCAATGCCGCATAACTCATCATCGATCTAACCATTTCCAAAAGAGTCATATTTCCGCCCGACACACCATTTTGCCGTGGTGTGCCTGAAGCGTTGGGAGGTAATCCCACACTTCACTAGATAGTCCATAAACTCTTTATCGAGGTATTCGCCTCGCGATCAGATCGCAGATGACTGATACTTTTACCAAGCTTCGTCTCCACTTCCTCCTAAACTCTTTCAATTTCTCAAAGCATTCAGACTTGCGGTGAAGCGGTATACGTATCCGCACTCGAGTAATCGCCAATGAAAGTGACAAAATACTCGTACCCTCCACGAGCTTGTGTGGACATCGGTCCACACAGTCGAATGGACTAGCTCCAACACTTCTTTGGCTCTATAACCCTTCGCTTGAAGGGTCTAGTCGACATCTACCTTCTATACGAGGATTCGGCAGACCGAACTGAGTAATGTTAGATTACCCACGCTCCATTCTTAGCCGCCTTTCGATCCTATTTAGATTGATGTGACCTAATCTAAGATGCGAGAGAAATGTGGTGTCATCTTGCAAAGAAAACTTTCTTTTACGGTTTGATGTGATGCAACATAGTTATAGGTATTATGTTTTGCGTAATAGTATAAAGTTAATTATATAATGTGCCAACATAGATAACTTCGTTATTTCTTATGATAGAAACACCACTATCAAAAATAACAGAATATCCATGAATAAATAATTTCAAACGTAAACAAGGTTCCATCGAAAACCGCACATATAAACGCCTTTAGAACTAAAACGCTGTCTCAAACATAAAGTAACATCTCCGACCGCACGGCCTCGACTTTCGCGCTGTTGCCCATGGAGATCGTTATCTCGCCATCATGCGCTCCCTTTCCGCAGAACCCCCGCAAGGTGTAACAAACATGATCTGGCCGCACCCGTGTCTACAATCCAAGAACGGGTAGAACAAGTCGCTAAACATGTTTCCGCTACTAAAGCTCCAAGCTCAAGTCTCAAGGTACGCCATTTTCTTTAGTAACGGAAACATGTTTAGTGACTTGTTCTACCCATTCTCGGGTAGTAGACACGGTGCGATCGATCATGTTTGTTACACTCATGTGGGTTCCCGCGACAAGGGAGTCGATGATGGCGAGATAACGATCTCCATGGGCAACGCGGTGAAAGTCGAGGACCGCTGCATCGGAGATGTTACTTTATGTTTTGAGACAACAATTTTAGTTTTAAAAGACGCTTATATGTGCCGGAGTTTTGCTGAACCTTGTTTTGCTTCAAAATTATTTATTCATGGATATTCTGTTATTTTTGATAGTGGTGTTTCTATCATAAGAAATGATGTAGTTATCTCTGTGGCACATTATATAATTCGCTTATACTATTTCAAAACATAATACCTATAACAATGTCGCATCATCTACAAACCTTAAAAAGAGAAAGTTTTTTCAGAAGACGACACCACATTTCTCTCAAGTATCTTAGATTAGGTCACATCAATCTAAATAGGATCCAAAGACTGCTAAGAATGGAGCGTTGGGTGATCTCACAGCTACGCCTGCTCCCGCCCGCGAACCTCGATAGAAGGAAAGATGCCGACCGCATCTTCAAAGCGAAGGGTTATAGAGCCAAAGAATTGTTGGAGCTAGTCCATTCGACTGTGTGGACCTATGTCAACACAAGCTCGTGGAGGGTACGAGTATTTTATCACTTTCACCGACTATTACTCAAGGTACGGATACATATACCGCTTCACCGCAGTCCGAATGCTTGAGAAATTCAAAGAGTTTAAGGCGGGAAGGGAGACGGCTTGGTAAAGTATCAAGTCATCAAGGTCTGATCGCGTGGCGAATACCTCAAGAACGCTGCTTATGGACTATCTAGTGAAGTGGGATTACCTCCCAACAAGACTACACAATCGGCACACCACAAAGAAATGGTGTGTCGAGCCAAGAACAGGACTCTTTGGAAATGGTTAGATCAATGACGAGTTATGCAAAGATTGCTTATTTCGCTCGGGGTATGCCTTAGAAACGACGCATACTTGCTAAATCTAGTACCATCCAAGTCACCGAAAAGACCCCTTCGAGTTGTGGTTTGGGCGAAGTTTCAGTTTAAGCCACATAAGGATATGGGCAGCCCAAAGACATGTGCCGAACAAGAAGGTCGACAAGTCGGGAGGCTAGATCCGACGCAGGTCGTTTATCGCTATCCTAGAGGGACGAAAGGTGGTTTATTCTATAGTCCTAAGGATCAAGGTCATTATTAAGACTAATGCCCGATTTTAGAAGAGGATTATACGACAAACCATAAATCCAAAGTTGAAATCATTCTTCAGAATTAGAAGATGATCGATTCCACCACCGATTAAGCCAAATGTACGAGATGTCGTGGTCAGTGGGAGGATCGACACCGATACTTCAAGAAATTGAAGTGGGTCGAGTTCCATCGAGATATCCGCATAAAGTGGCTCCTATCCAGAAGTTGTGCAAGATAGAGAACCACAAGTTACCGCACCCACCGCCGCCATTGTGCCGCAGCGCCGTCAGAGTGTGAGGGTTGTTCGTCAACCCGAGCGATTTATGTTTGTGGGTGAATCTTCGGATTTAGTCCCGGGAAACGAACAGGCAATAATCGACCCATGGACGTACAACGAGGCGATACAAGACATTGATGCAAGATCATGGTACACCGCTATGGACTTAGAAATTGAGTCCATAACAGCTATGGATGTATACGAAAAGACACCTCTACCAGATGGCAAGGAAGCCATAGGTAGTAAGTGGGTATACAAGAGGAAGAGAGATTCAGATGGAGAGGTTTCGCTTTAAAGCCGTGCTTGTAGGCGAAAGGGTACACTCAAATTGAGGGCATCGATTTCGATGAGACCTTTTCGTCAGAAGCAATGCTCAAGTCCATCGTAATTCTTCCGCCATAGCAGCCCACTCAACCTTGAGGTTTGACAATGGATATGAAACCGCTTAAACGGTTACCTTGAGGAAGGTAGACATCTATATGCAACAACCCGAATGTTATGTGGTGAAGGGTGAAGAGCATCTAGTATGAAAGCTAAGAAGTCCATTTATGGGCTTAGGCAAGCCTCACGATCCCGAACTTACGCTGACGAGGTGGTAAAGTCCTATGAATTTACCCGCTTCCTAGCAGAGTTGTGTGTATCGCTTAGATGTCAACGGTGATGTGGTATTTTCGCACTTTATGTAGATGACATTCTTCTAGTCGGGCAACAATGTGAAGTTGTTATCGCACGAAAGAGTTGGTTATCCGATAAGTTTCAAATGAAAGACTTAGGAGATGCAGCAGACATTCTTGGGATCAAGGTTTACCGAGATAGCAAGAGGAAAATGTCGAGCTTATCTCAGCGCCTTACATTGATACCGTGATTACTGCTTTAGTTTACTGCACCGCCAAGAAAGGATTGCTACCTTCGCATATGGCTCCTTTATTTAAGGAGCAGCCACCCATGACCGCAAAGGAGATAGAGGAAATGAGACAAGTTCCTTACGCTCCGCCAGGGAGTCTCATGTACGCAATGCTATGTACGAGGTCTGATATCCGCTATGCGTAGGCATGGTAGCTAGATATCGCCTAACCTCGACAAGCTCATTCGATCGCAAGAGCATATACTCAAGCACCGAAAAGGACTCGAGATTATAGGCTAGTTTACCATGCGATAGTCTAATGCCTTGGGTTACTGCACTGGATTTCCAAGTCGACCGTGATGAGAAAAAGTCTACCTCGGGCTATGTGTTTACCTTGGGAGGTGGAGCAAGATCTCAAGTGAGTGCAAAGCAACGATGCATTGCGGACTCGACCATGGAAGCTAAATATGTAGCCGCCTGAGGTCGCTAATGAGGTCAGATGGTTCAAGAACTACCTCATGGATCTAGATGTGGTACCGGTTTGCCCAAGAGTATCATAGTTTACTTGATAACTCGGTGCGCAATGGCAAACTCAAGGAACCACGGACCCACAAGACGCACCAAACACATAGAGAGAAAGTACCATGTCATACGAGAAATCGTGAGACGAGGGACGGCCGATTGAAAAGATTGATACGACGGATAACCCAGCGGATCCATTCATTAAAGAGCCCGCCGCAAAAGTCTACAAGTGCACGCTCGAGGACTCGATTGCGCTTGATGGCACCCACTTAGAAAGGAAACTTTGTATAAGTGGAGAAGAAAGTGATGGTTTTGTTTGTAATAGCTAGTAGAGACACATTGTATACTAAAAGTTTGCTTTAGTATAAGTGGGAGATTGTTGATTTGTATATCGAAAGCGCTTTGGTTGAGCTTGTATACAATGTTTCCTCGTTACCACTATTACAATATCCTATCCGAATTGATTACTTGATTGATATATCTGTGTCCCTTATCTCATATATAAGTTAGATCACAAGGTGTAGAAGATCACGTAAGTCCGTATGATTGGTCAAGCTTAATGAGATATAAAAGTTTCACAACCGAGACAACTTGAGGACGAGTTGTCGGCATACAGTCATGTATAGATAAGAAGTGACTGACTTGGTTGCTTATCTATGCCGACACGCCTCGACGTATCAAGGATCATAGTGAGATGAGTTCTTCTATCCGACCGCCGTGAAGAACCTAGATCTCGTGACTTACGATGATCTAAACCCCGATAAGGTATTAGTGAGTATGAGTTGTCGACCATCACTTTGACTTGTTATGAGTGAGGGTTATATGTTCTAACCCAATATTCTCCGTGATTGGGTGGTGGAAGTGCAGATGTCATGCTAGTTATCTCAGACGAGTCACCGATCCGCTTAGGATGATGACGCCCCTTAAGGAGCTCAAAAGGTTTATTGTACTAAACCCCGCAGTTGAGTTAGCTCAAGTACAATAATAAGGTCGAGTGGTACTACTTAAGAATTAAAGATATTAATTATTTTAAGCAAATGTAATGCTCTAAATAATTAATGGACGTATGATATCTTAAATACGGGATTCGAATGTCTAAGTGCAAGTCCGACTCACCTTCGGTAATAAAGGGTAAGTTAGCATTTATTCTCTAGTGGCATGAATAAATGTTTATAAATTAATTTATTTTCTGGGCTGAACATAAGATAATTAATTTATTTGAGGCCCATCTTTATTCCTTGCATTTGATCCCTAGGCTGACCCATCTAGGCCCGTAGCTTGGAAGGAAAATCGCGCCCCTCTCTCTCTCTATGGATATGATTTGATTCTCTTTATCCTATAAGGATATTATTATATTTATGGATATGCATGGATTTTTTCCTAATGGGATTATGGTAATGCATTATAAATATAAGGTAAGAGATAAAATCAAGGTGAATCCTCAATTATCCTTGCATAATTTTCGAGAATCCCATATTTCTTGGGAGAGGAATTTTCGAAAAACCTAGAGAGAAATAGGGTGATTTTCTGTAGCATTCTCCATAGATCGTCCTCACTCGACGTTGGAGATAGGGCAACCGGGATACAGTCCAGAAGATCAAAGCACGAGTCTCGATCCATTCATCCCGATCCACCTCGACAGATTCAAAGGTAAACACGAGAAAATCCCTACGTGTTGCAATGAATTATATAGGTGCATGCTAGGAGTATAATCAATGTATGGTGAATTAAACATCCAAGATAGATCCTCGGGAGAGGGCTAAACCTAGTTTTCCCTACAGATCCTCCGCCGCCGAGGTCGCATCCTGAAAATCACACAGTAAGAAACACATAGCAGAAGGAAATAACGACAGACACAATATAAACCTGTACCTTTGGGAAGGATATAGGAGAGCTTGGAACCGGCACCTCGTACGTAATCCTGGTACGGGTGTCTCCCGCCGAGGTCGGATCTGACCTCGACTGAGGTGCCGTCATCAATTAGCTGAGTTCGGCCACCACTTCGGGTGCCTTGTTCGGCTCAGTCAACCTTGCCTTCTTCTTTGGCCTTGGGCTCGGTGACCGTGCTGGAGGCGATGAAGCTGCCACCACTGCTTTCTTGCGTGCATCGAGCTTCATTGCACAATAAAAAAAGGAGTTGTTTAGCACAATGAAATTAGTAGTATGAGGATATAAGGAAAAAGGGGGGTGCCCTCACCCCGATCTGACCTCGATCCGGAATCTTCCGACCTATAAATGCTCAGCCCAGCATCATTCAGGTCGTCCTCGGTGAAACTACAAGATATTTCACCGAACGTGTTGAGCTCATCCTCTATGGCACCCAAGGCCTTACACTTCACATCCCTCATCTTGCCCAGGCCCCAATTGTAACTCGGGTGCCCATCAGCCCGCAAAAAGAAGAACTTACTTTGCCACCGGGCACCTTCGGCGGGCCACTACGAACGCCACGGTAGAGGTGACAAGTAGTACACACCTCCTGTACTTTTGACGCTAAAAAAACTCATCAAGACTTCAAAAGAAAGCTTCTCACTGAGGCCATAACAGGCAAAACCTAGCCCAACCACCGACTTAATGGAGTTCGGGGTCAACTGGCATATCGGAATTTGAAAATATTCTTGGATGCTCAAAAAAATGGGGGCCAATGGGAACCTAAGGCCGGCCTTCAAGGCGTCAACATACACGGTAATAAATCCCTCCGGAGGGGCCATAGCTCTATCCTCGGATCGCGGCAGGCACCACCATGCCTCCGCCGGAATATGGCATTCCTTTGCTATTCTGCACAAATCGGCGACGGTCAGAGACGACCTAGCGTCCCTGACCTTGTACTCATCCCAGACAGATGGTATTGCCGGAACCCTAGCACTAATACATCTAGACCTACCCATCAAGGTATGGCAGGTATAATCCCTAATCTCATACTGACTATCGGGGGAGGAAGATGATAGGCGAGATCCGTAGCGAGAAGAGGATGAGGAAGACATACTTACTTTTTTCAAATATGGCTTTTCTTCAACTTCGCAAGGTTCTGAAAGATGATCAAAAGCTTCTCCGATTCGGAAATTCTCTCTGAGGATAAAACATATGAAGATGAAGGAAGTGAACAGTTTCTTTATCTCTGGCCTATTTAAAGTACAAATAGGCGCCCAAAACCGCCTATTAAACTTTCCACGTGGCCAACCATGACTTGACGTGAGGCAGACGCGCGCATGGTTCGAGCGCCAACTAACCGCCTGACACACATGACGTATTCTAGGACGCGCAGACATGCTAGTCTAATCGTGCAATCATCACTCTGGCTTCAGCCCGGTCCTCGGCAAATTGTACAAATCAGTCCATAACAATCCATCTCAGTTCGGACCTAGGCAAACTGTTCGATTTAATCCGGAATAACAAATCACCATCTCAGTTCGGACCTCGGCAAACTGTTCGATTCAATCCGGAACAGCAAATCGCCAGCTCAGTTCGGACCTCAGTATTCTATCAACAAAAGGACAACACCATCCAAATTCGGATAGCTCAGTTCGGACCTCGGCATTCTGTTAACGAAAGACAACGCCGTCCAACTTCAACCCGGTTACCCACCTCGGCACGTCGTCCAAATCAATCTGGACTTCGACAAATCACCCCAGTCAGTTCGGACCTCGATATTCTCCTGACAAAAGGATATCGCCATCCACTTCGGACAACACAGTTCGGACTCAACAAATGGTCCAGCATAGTC
Organism: Salvia rosmarinus; assembly: GCA_036937905.1. Classification (NCBI taxonomy): domain Eukaryota; kingdom Viridiplantae; phylum Streptophyta; class Magnoliopsida; order Lamiales; family Lamiaceae; genus Salvia; species Salvia rosmarinus. The sequence goes on from CM072817.1 coordinate 44,367,025, forward strand.
CGGAACGGCGAAACATCCAACTCAGCGCGGACCTCGGCAATCATCAGATTCCAACCCCAACATCAAAAAGGCAGGAAAATCCTCGACGATGACCTCAGCCGAGCAACAACCAACCTCGGCAAAATACATCCTTCACCTCACCTCGGTGCAGTTGTTACTCGACTAATTGGGGGGGCTATGATGGGATATGGCCTAACCGCTAAAGCCCAACAACAGGCCCACGTGAACTGGGCCTGGCCTAGCTACTTCCGCTACACGGTTTGGCCCAGAAGCCCAACACCTAAACCCTATTCAAGATCAACCATATCTTATCAGATATGGAAGGAGATATTGGAGGAGATATTCAAGGAGATCGGATCACATAGTAATCTGTAGTGATCCACAACATGTATAAACAGAGGCTAGGATAAAGGTAGAAGGGGAAACTATTGAGTACTAGAGCTTTTTAATACATTCATTGTAATCGCATATAGTGAAAGTATTGAGGAATCACTCCTCTGTGGACGTAGATCTTTTCCTTGATCGAACCACGTAAAAGCCTCTTGTGTTCTTTACTGTTTTCATAAATCTCGCACACACAAGATTTATCAATCACCATCCATCGTGTTCTCTTCAATGACTTGAGAAATATGATCAGAAGATACTGAAGCAATAGCGGTAGGTTCAGAATCCCTTACCTCGGATATCAGTGGCGGAGGAGATATGAGCACTGGCAGTGGATTAGATTGTTCTGAGGTGGGTGAGATTGGTTCGGTGGCAAGGTTAAATTTTTCTGTTGGATCCGCTTCTGGACCTGGCATGGGTAACCAACTTAGCAAGTCGATCTCACTCTCTTTCGCACTCTCCCCTGACTGTTAAGGTGGTTATCATAAAAGTATTCCATTTCAAGAAAATTACATTTCATGGTGGTGAAGACTTGACGGGTTTTGGGATTGTAAAACCTATATCCTTTTTTATTCACACCATAACCAACAAACACACACTTAATAGCACAAGGAGAGAGTTTAGTTCGTTCATGTTTGGGAATATGAACAAATACAGAGAAAGCAAAGACCCGAGGTTGAAGAGTAAGGGCGATAGGTATAGCGGCAAGAGTGGATAATTTTTGTAAGGGGGTTAGAAGCTGGAAAGTTCTAGTAGGAAGGCGATTTATAAGATAAACGGAGGTGGCAACAGCTTCAGGCCAAAAATGGATGGGCACTCGAGACTCAATCATCATAGCACAGGTCATTTCAAGGAGAATTCGATTCTTTCGTTCTGCAACACCATTTTGTTCGAGAGTGTGGGAAAAAGTGGTTTGATAGATTATCCCTTTTTGTTGGAAAATGTTTTTCATGGAATTATTGACAAATTCCCCCTATTATTGGTTCTAAGGGTTTGAATATTTTTCTGAAATTGAGTTTGGACCATGGTATAAAAGTGAGTAAATTTTTCAAAAACCTGAGACTTGTGTTTGAGAAAATATATCCATGTCATCCTAGTGATCATCAATAAAAAGCAGAAAATATTTAAAACTCTAATCCCCCGCCATAGGTGAAGGTGCCCAAACATCAGAATGTACTAAAGAAAAAATCGAGTCAACTTGTGTATCATTTGTTTTAAAAGATTGTCTATGGCTTTTAGCCAAAACACAAGTTTCACAAGATAACGTCTCATTTTGCACTAATTTAGAAAATAGAATCTAAGATAACACGTAGAAGGATGCCCTAATCGTCGATGCCAGAGCCAGGCTTCCCGGTCTGTAGTTCCGTGAGCTAGCATCACGTTGCCTTGTTGAGCTATCTCATCCACATAGTACAATTTGTTCCGCTCGGTTGCGCCTAATAATCTTCCACATCACGATATCACGAAGGAAGCAGTGAGGTGCATTAGCATGGTCCAATTGAGTTCTTTTGTAACATGGCTAATTGACATTAGCTTATGGGAAAGAGACGGAACATATAGACAATTGGAAAGCCGTAAAGTAGGAGAAATTTCTATAGTTCCGGCTCCCTCAACCCGAGTCAAATCACCACTGGCAGTTTGAACATGTGTTCGAAAAGATTTTGATGAATCAATTATATCAGATTTATCAAAAGTCATTGTATTGGTGGCCCCACAATAAAAAATCCACCCATTATCCCTATCCATTGTATCACAAAAAGCTTGACACGCAGTGAAAATATTTAAGGAATGTTTACATAATCTAGGGGTGTTTTTGGTATTATGCAAAATATTGGGGTGTTTCTGCAAGAGATGGGGTGATTTTTGCAATTCTCCTAAACTTGGGGGTAGACCGCAATAGGTGGGCGTTAGTTTGTAAATAACAAGAAGAAGAGGGTTTAGTGGCAAACCACTAAACCCTATACCTGATGCGTCGCCCCCTTCTCCCTCTTCAGTTGTCCTACCCATTTCTTCTCCTTTACCTCTCGGAGTCGCCCGTCCGCCGCCCACAGCCATCATCGATCCGGCCACCTCCTGGCTATCAACGCCAATCGTCGTCTTTCCTTTTGCCAGTTGAGTCTTGTGGTTATCCTCCCATCAATCTGGGTAACCGACAAGTTGGAAGCACATCTCCTTGGTGGTGTTTGTTCATACCACAATGGGTGCAATAGAGCTTCGATTTATCATCTCTTTTCCGTGATGACGGTTTTCCGAAGTTGTTGGAAGGTCCTCTGGCGGCGATGTGCTGTGGGTGTGCGTTTGGCCGAGGTATAGGCTATCTGGCGGCGAGGCCGGCTCCTATTCCCGATGATGTGATGTTTGAATCGGCGGGGTTAGTAGCCGATTGCAGGATGTGTAGACGGGCGGCCTCCCTTCTTACCCGTGAGAAGGCCGATTCGGTTGAGGGAATTGGGGCTTCTTTAAGAATGTCCCGTCGAATACCATCGTATTTGGCATCTAACCCGGAGAGGAATTGATACAATCAGCGATTTGAGGTTAATTCTGATACTTATTAATCCATTCCTCACAGAAACCGAGAGGGTTCGGCTCTCTTCGATCAATGCTGAGCCATATGAATTGAAGTTCATTCCAGTAATCCTCTAGTGTAAGTTGCCCTTGACTAACTTTATTAGCCTTTACCTCCAAATGGTAGATTTGGAATGGATCCGCTCCACTCCCGTATGTGATTGCTAGGTTGTCCCACACTGCCTTGGTGGTCTGATGTTGGGTGAAGTTCGTCACTAATCTCCCCTCCATATTCTGTATGAGCCATGAGAAAACTGATAGGTCTGTTTCTTCCCATTGATAGTAGGTTGGATCGGATATATTTGGTGGTGGAGGTTGTCCAGTAATGTGGCTAGACTTTCCCCTGCTCCCTATGCCCACTCTCATGAGACGAGCCCATAGCGGATAATTGTTCCCATCTAGTTTGAATCCGAGCATAACATTGTCGGAGTTGCGCCACTAGATTCGCAATCTGTAGAGTTAATTCTGAGTTTGTGTTGGTAATTTCGTCTGACATTCTGTTTTGTTTCTGTTTCATGAGGCTTCTGCCTTGATCGAAAAAAAGATTGGGTAAGGCTTTTGCCTTGATCGAAAAAAGGTTGGGAAAGGTATGGAACGATGATGATCTAGTTCTGAGTTCCTAGAATCATTTCTGCTCTGATATCATGTTATTTTGTTGTATCTATTGTGAAAGATGTACAAGGAAAGAAATAAAAAAGGAAAAAAATAAATCAAGGATCTTTGATTGAAATATAGATCCTTAAATCTTGCCAATTGATCATTTCCTTTCAACAGTATTCGACTTATCAAAAATCTTGATTCATAAGTGCCTATTTCAAAAGCTATGAAAAAAAATATAATAGATGAATCTAGAAACACTAGATTCATCTTCATGGTTACAAACATTGATACAAGGAATCGGCCGGAAACTGTTAGTTATACAACCAAAGTCGAATAAAGGACTTGGATCCCCTTTTGATTTTTCTTTATTTGAAACATGTTATTGGATGTTTACTTTTAGTATTAATTTTACAGGTGGTCTTCTGTGTGGACGTCCGCATGTACGGACAATGATACTTTTATTCAGTAAAAATGATATTTTTGTTCAATATAAATGATACTCTCGATTACAGTGTAAAAAACAAATGATACTTTTCTTCAATATAAATGATACTTTTTTTTAAGAACATATAATATTTTTATCCATCTATACAGCAATTTTTGTGTTACTTGTTCGAAAAAAAATGAAAGCCAGCTTTGGCTACTCAAATACAGTGCTAGAGTTGACTTTTATTTGCTCTTTCTTGTTGCGTCAAACAAGTTTGTCATTTCATGGTACATGTTGTTTTTGTATAATCATGGGGAGTTCAAAAATTTCTGTCTCTCGGCCACTAAATAATGGATAGCATATATGGTCCCCTAGGGACAGCCCAATGGTTAAGGTGGGTTCCTGTGGTCGAGAGGTCACAGGATTGAACCTCACCAAACGCTTATATGGGTTTGGCGCATCACACGCTGGTTTTCAAGTGTGGTTTACATGTCTTGTGTGGTTTGCGGCTATTGCGAGAATGGGGTTTACCAGTCTGCACTAAAATGTAACGACTGCGGGTTCCCCATGATACCAAAAAAATAAAAAAAAAAAAAAATGGATGGCATATATGGATTTTGAAAAGAAAAATAGAGGTTTTAATTCAGAAATAACTCTTTTAGGGTAAAAACCCTCAAATTTAAAGATCAATAAAAAATGATGAGTTATTTAACAATAAATTTTAGTGCTTATTTCTCCTTCAAAAAATAAAAATAAAAAATTCTAGTGCCTATTTGTAGTATCTAACGAGATAGTATGATATTTTGTATTTATAGATAAAATTTTTGATCCGATCCTCTGTCTTCAAAATTGTGTCACACTCTTTGTCCCATAAATATAATTAAACGATAATTAAAGAAATTAAATTCAAATCTATATTATTTTAAACATGGTTACATGGGATAGAAAGTAAGACATGATTTTGAAGACTGGGATCCTATCTGGTAAAAGCTGTGTATGGAATGTTTTGGGCTTAGCTTGGACTAGAGCCCAATGTTATATTGGGCCCGAGCCTCATACGTATCTTTCGACATTATTTATGTGACGTAATATCTCAAGCTTCTAATCTAAAATTCAAGTTATTCCCAATTAACCCTATTTTCATTTCAATAAAAATATTTACTAAAATATATTTTATTACCATATAATTTTTTTACCTTATTGATTATTGTAATCGTTTATTGTTTAGTTCAAGTGTATTGTATGCGTCAGTGGCGGAGCCAGGAAAATTTTCCTGGGGGCCCAATTATTATAATTTTAAAATATAATAAAATATTATTTTAAAATTAATTTAAAAATAATAATAATTTAAATAATAACACAATATTATTTGAATAGAGGTAATTGTTTATATTAAATTTCTTTTTTATTATGTTCTAATATCTTGCAAAAATAAAATAATACGATTAACTTATAAATAACTAAACAACTAATTAATAATATCTTACAAAAATAAGCTACAAAAATTAAAATAATAAGAAAATTATAAATATTAATATTGTAAATGTTATTATCTTACAAAACTCAAATCTTGATTTTCTTGTACCCATTACAAATATACAATGAAATATCGAATTAACTCACATATAAAGCTTATTAAAATAAATTTAAATAAATATTACCTATAACTATTATAATAAATTCATCATAACATTTTTAGAAATTGAATTGATTTTATTAATTTATATATATAATTTTTATTTTATCAACATAAAACAAATTATAGAAAAAAGAAAAAAGAAAGAATGTGAACAAAGTGGAGGAAAAAGAAAAGAAAACAAAGAACAGACAATAGGAAAAAAAACGACAACAAATGAGAAGATGCACTTAGCAAGAAAAAAGAAAGAATGTGAACAAAGTGGAGGAAAATAAAAAAAGAAAACAAAGAACAGACAATAGGAAAAAAAACGACAACAAATGAGAAGATGCACTTAGCAAGAATCGAACCTGGGGTACCAGAATGGAAACCAGAGACCCAACCAACTGCACTACTATGATTTATCTGACGTTGTATGGATATATAATCTTAATAATTGAAAAAAGTTGGGGTAGCTTCTGAGCAGCCACGATGTGGCTCAAAATCCTTTGGTATGCGTCCTCACTCTTGATTAGGTTCTAAGATATTTTCAATAAAATTAAAATCTTATATTCTAGAAAACAATAAGTAATGTCTGTTTTCTTTTTCTTTTGTGAAATATACTAATATATTTCTTTTATGTTGAAATCTTGAGAGAGTTTGGTGGTCGTTAACGGAACCTTATTTTTAATTTTTTATCGTTAAAAATAATCAAGCGTGTTTACACCAAATAAAATGAGGAAGGATCCTTATCGATCATATCCTCCATACAAACGTTGATGAAGAGTTTTTTCACCTTACCAAAAAAACAAATATTTATTTATATCACATTGGCATTGGATGTGAACCATTTTTTATTTTTATTTTTCCAATGGAGCATGTGATGTGATCAATTTAAATCTCATGTAAGACAAAAATTTGGCTACACAATGTTGACTGGCGTGCTGAGTGGAAAATAGTTGTTTATCCACAATTTGTTAATATGTGTTTTTATTTCTGCATATAATAATATTCTCACTGAGCCTTCCTATGTGAGCAAGAGAAATCGTATTCTATATCACGAGACACTCTCGTATGCATCTGGATGCTCGAAGACACTCTCGTATAAATCCTGATTATAGTTAAAAAAAACTTTAATTAAATATGATTAGAGTAGCAAAAACACCTTTAAAATTTAAATAAAATTCAACTAACTTTTATCCTTAATTATTTGCAACTTAGCTCGTATTGTCCCAAAAAAGGACATATTCCTACGGCGCCCTTGCAGCGATGTGGAGAAACATTTTTTTTTTTTCCAAACATATGTATATGGGCTTCGGCTACTTGGACTTCGGCGGGGCGCCATCGCGTTTGGGGTGGCGCCCAACATCCTTGGCCATGTACGAAGTCCAATTCACCGCGTGCCCATGGCCGGTTGTGACTTGAACAACACCTGTCTCGATGCTCATACTATCTCCTTCACCATTGTGAATCAAACGCCTTCTTTATCGACTCCTGATCGATCTGGTTTTCGTAAGGTAATAAATGCAATAAGGAACACGAGGAGTTAACGTGGTTCGATCTTTAAAATAGATCTATGTCCACGGAGCAAGAGAGTGTATGTGTATTTGAGTGTGTAAGAAGCGATTACAAAGAGTGTCGATGATCCTTTTCCATCTAATCTAGCCTCTATTTATACACCATCATAATGAGTTCGACTCTAATACAAAGTCTTCTCTCATAAGGATTCTTTTAGATATGCATCCGAATCTTCTATATCTCTATTTGCGATTTGAGTTGTAGTTGGTTTAGGAGTCTTCTTGGGCCGAACTTGCATAGGCCGAGCTTAAGTCGGGGCCCATTTATATTGGGCCTGATGCTTGGGCCTAGTAGTTGGGTCGTATCCTATCACATCCCCCCCCAAAAAGACGTAGAAGTGAGGTCGTGACGAAGGGGGGGCAGTGGTTCTGGCGTTGCCTCGTCAAGGTCTGTGGTCTGGCGAAGTGGAGCACGTACAATCTCGCCGAAGTTGTATGTCGCTCAACCATAAATTGACCGAAGTCGTATATTCATTCTGTCGAGGTCGAATAATCATCGCCATGCCGAGATCGAATATTCGTCACTCTGCCGAGGTCAGATACGCATCGTCATGCCGAGATCGAATACTCGTCGCTCTGCCGAGGTCAGATACGCGTCGTCATGCTGAGGTCGAATACGTAATGTCGTGGCGGGGTTGAATGTGTAACGTCGTGCCGAGGTCGAACACGGGATGTCTTGCCGATGTCGAATACAGATCACGTCACATTCATTTAATGCGTACGGCGGTTGGAGTCTCGATAAAGTGCACGTTGGGGGGAATAACTTCCACAATATGCATTTTCCCATTTCACTTTATTCGTCTCCAATTTTCAAACTGAAAAAAGCTCTTTTGTCTCCTGAAAACACTGATTTTAAGGATTTTCCGCCATTGTTGTCCTGCAGAGCATCAGTGCCATCTTCTTCGAGATTCCATATAAAACAAGTAAGTTTTGATGGCTTCTTCTTCTTTTTCTTCCTCTGAGGATTCTCACGGCCATAAAGGTCATCTTGTGTCAGTGTCGCACCGGACTCCCTGGCGGTTTTAGAAGTTTTCACTCTTGATTCCCTCCTTCCTTCTATGCGTACAGTAGGTTTCCCGCCTTTGAGGGATTTTGGTAGGGTTTCTTCTTTTCCTTCATATCTAGAAGCCCCTGCAATAATAGAGCTTGCCTCTAAATTCTTTATTCCTAAATCGGTTGAGTTAGTTTCTCCCCGTCCGGAGGATCGGGCCTGTGCCCCTCCGGAGGGTTTTGTCACGATTTACGAGGATAACCTTCGGTGCGGTCTTCGTATTCCTTTTCCTTTTGTGTATGGCGAACTGCAACAATTGTTCGGCATACCTCTTGCCCAAATAATGCCAAATTCTTTTCGGCAGTTGATGGGCCTTGGTGTCTATGCTCATCGGTATAATTTTTCTCTTACCCTAAGGCTTGTCCTTAGGTTTTTCCAGTTTAAATCTAGCGCGGGGTGGTATTATTTATCACCTCGTCGTAGTTTTAAAATAAAAACGAAGTCAAAGATCCCGAACTGGCAGAAGAAGTTCTTCTTTTGTCGGTTCGATGAGTCCTCGGTTAAATGCGGAATCTGGGGAAGTGGCGGATATGGCCACCGATGAGAGCTTCGGTGGCCTAGAGGAGTCTTTGCAAAGGGCTGGCCTTGTTGATGAAATTTTTTCCGAGGCCAAGCTCGCCGTTGTGGGGCTGAGCCCTTATGATCCTGCTACCTCGGTAGAACCGGTGAAGGGTGAGGCCCCATTTTTCACTTCAGCTTTTTGATTGATTTTTTTAATGTTCTAATCGGCGTTCATTTTATCTTTGCAGTGGATTTCCTTAAAGGGAAGAAAAGGAAGAGGTCGAGTTCTGGTCTCGAGCCCTCCATCTTAGCGTTGAAGAATGTGGCCGAGGCCTCTTCTGAGAGGGCCGAAGTCCAAGTGAGGTCGCCTTCGCCCCCATCTATGCCACGCCCCTCCAAGGAAAGGCGCGCGGTTTCTCCTCCTGTCGGCGATGATGATTGCAAGATCGTCGGCACCCAGGTCGCACGTCGGTCCTTCCCCGAGGTAATGCATTTGTTTGCACGCCACCAAGTTATGTATTGATGTAGTTTGTTGACATGGGTGATTTCTGCACAGGGGACTGAGTACATGAAGACCGAGCTCGCCAGGGCATCCAGCCAGATGATGGATTATCTGGATGACGCCGTCACCCGGTTCGACGAGGTGGCTCGGTATTCAAGGGAGTTGGAGGAGGAGAAGACCCTCCTCGTCCTAGAGGTGGCCGAGGCCGAAGCGAAGGCTCGGGATACGGCCAAGAGGGAGATCGCGGCTGTGGCGGCTGTCGAGGTAGCGAAAGCGGAGAAGGCGGCCGAGGCGGTGAAGGCCGAGGCGGCGAATGCCGAAGTCGGCCTGTTGAAGGCCGAGTTGGAGGCAGCCCGACGTCGAGAGACCGAGGTGGCGGCACCGTAAGGAGAGCTTCTCCGTGCCTTTGTGGAGTGGTTGTTCTTGTCCAGGAGGTTCTCCGGGCTAGCCGGTGATTTGGCCGAGGTCCTGAATACGCGCGTGGCAGCGGCCACTCTCGATGAAGTTGCCGAGGATTACCCGCAGGTGGATAAGTCCAAGTACGGTGTTGTTGAACTATGAAACACAATATATATATATATATATATATATATATATTTATATTGCAATAATACGCAAGTGCACGTAATCAACAAGTAATATACGAAAATATTCCGAGATCGAATCCACAGGGATCGCACTTTTTAAACCACGTCGAATACAATTTGTTTGTGATTATGAGAGAGAATAATTAAAGAGAATGTTTAGTATGAATTTGTGCTGATTTTTGGTATTGTTTTATGTGTCATTTTCAGTGGTTTGTCCTATTTATGCCGTTGGTTTGATTAATATTTGTCGATTCGAACTTATTTCGTTTGTTTTGATATTTTGTAGAAAAACGGCATAAAATAGGATGAATTCAATCTTCCAAGGATCATGTATTATTGAAGAGCATCTCGACAGGAGTTCGTAGGCACAAACGGTTCGTAAATCGGAGTTCGATCGAGAAAGAACGGGCCAAAGCAACGAAGTCGCGCACGTGCGTGCACGCTAGCGCATCGCCCGCGCACACCGAGCGCCAGCGCAAAGGCGGCGCCCGCTTCAGCATCGCGCCGTCCGGCGCTGGGTCTCAGCGCCCGTTGCCCTACGTTCGGCGCTCTCCCAGCGCCCAACGCCCGCCGCCCCGCGCCGCCACGTCCGTCCGTGCTGCGAAGCCAGCGCCAGCGCCTCTCGCCCATGCACGCCGCTCCGTCCGGACGCTGGAAGCCGGCGCTCGCCATCGTCCAGCGCTCCGACGCGCTCCGTCCGGCAGCTGCGAAAGCGGCGCGATTGCTCTCGCCCACATCACTCACGCCGGCGCTGTTGTCTCACAACCAGTGGCGTGTTGTCAATAACCTCACGCGTCCTGCGCTGGCTCCGTCCGTATTTGGGGTCTTGAGGCCGATCGATCGAAACTCCTCGCGTCCGTGGGCGTGAAATTTCGTCGACTATAAATACTATTTTAACGCACGAAAACCCTAGTTCCTCATTTTTTATCTTTTATTTTCTTTAAATACGTGAGGCGCGTTTTTTCTCTCTTTTTCTCTTCCCTTCTTTTTTATCATTTTGTGCTTGGATTAGCAAGTGGATTGTAGATTCCGGATATTTGGAAGACGAATTTATCTATGAAATGGTTGTAAGTTTTTCTGGTTTTAATTATGTCTATGTAATCGGCATTAGAATCATTTCTACCATGAGATAAATTATGATTTGTAGAATAATACATGTTAGGGTGTTCTTATTTTGAATCGTGATTGTTGGGTTGATGATTTGCGATTTCTTCATCGGTATAATTTGTTTATTTTATGATCTTTATACATGGTGTTCGAAAGAATGGCGTAGGTTGATTGTATGCTTATGTTTGATGATAAAGATATGCAGAGCAGATTTATATTAAATATGAGTTTGACAATGAAAGTGATCGAGAGATTGGTTTGTTGTTGAATAAATGATATATGTGGTTAGGGTTTTTGCTATCGTATGCCTTGTAGTAAATTATCCTTCGTAGTTGATGGTTGGTTGATCGAGAGGTTCCCTATCATTAAGTTCGAGTCTAACGTTGACGTAATCGAGAGGTTAGTTAATGTTTACCGTTTGGTGAGAGGCGTGGATATTTTATGCATTGTGTACCGGTTATTGATTCATTAGTTGTGAGGATAGATTCGAACCCTAGAACACCGTCTCCAATTCCGTGTATCGTCAATTCCTATTGTTGTCCAAGTGCATCCGCTTTCCCTGCTTTATTTTATTTCCTACTTTCTTCCTTTCCGTGACAACCCCCTTATGTTAGGACGTTAGTATTTCTTTTCTGCTTCTGTGTTTGACATAAAACCGTAGCCCTGTTAAGCTTTCCTCGAGAGATTCGACTTGGGTCGACCTTACCATTCTATAAGGACCTCGTACTATTGCGAGCGACTGAAAAGAACAATTTGGTCGGAACAAATTTTGGCGCCGTTGCCGGGGAAGGCTTTAGGCTTTTGGTTTTGTGTCGTTTGTTTTCCGTGTTTCCTTTTGTTTTTCTGTTTCTTCCCCCGTGCTTCTTCTTTTTATTTCTTTCTTTTTCTTTTTCTTTGTTTCTATTTTCTCCAACTGGTGCGTGTGATCTTATTTTTGTAGTTGGTGTCTATTAATGCGGGGTTACCGCGATCTGAATATGGTCATACGGGCTGGAGGAGGAAAGCTCGTCGATTGGGCAAATTCTTCCTATGAAGAAGGAGCCCAATTCGACTATTTTGAGGATACCGTCATTTGTGAGCATCAAGCCTATGATCCCTCTTGGAGGCATCATCGAGTTCTTCATATAGTCAGGACCTCTTCTTCCAACAACAGCCGATGAAGCCGACATTGGAGGAGTCATTGCAAGCGTTCATTCAGGCGAGTCAGCCGATGAAGCAGCCGGTGAAGCCGACATTGGAGGAGTCATTGCGGCGTTCATTCAAGCGAGTCACCGGTGAAGCCACAAGGTTGAGATTTTGGAAACATCTATCGGCGTTTAGAGACTCAAGTCAGTCGGTTAGCCGGGATAGTGGGAGAATTGGTCCACAACCAAAGTGAGGAGGAGATGCCGAGACAATTGGAGCAAACTTCATCAATCATAGTCTATGAAGATGATGAAATTGAGGAAAGAATCAGTCAAGAGGAAGTTAAAGAGTCAAGGTTTCATCAAACCGCGACTAACCATGAACAACTTGATATGCTCCCGAACCGGTTAGAGGAGGAAGAGAGGACATGCATTGAGGTAGTATCTATAGTTTTCCAGCATCCTAATTCTCCAAAGTATTGTGCTTTTGGAGTTGAAGTTATCTATTCTGCTTTTAAGAATAGGATGTTTGATTTGAACTTAATTAATTCATTATTTGCTACCTTGACTGTCCTTTGTGCTTACCTTGTTACTACTGATGCTCTGGTTGAGATGGTATTCCTGCAGGTTAAGGATTATGGATAGTCCGTTTTTCATTGGTCGGGCTGACGACGTTAAAACTAGCGCTTCGTGGGAGGCAACCCACGTTTATTTCCGTTTTGTTCTTGTTTTATCTTGGTTTTTCTTGTGTTTGTGTTTTCGTCTTTGTTTTGGTTTTCTGTGGTGCAGGTTTCAGTGTTTATCATTCTTGAGTTCTGGGACTTTGAAATCCGTGTGGTGAAGCTTGATGCTCCAACTCTACAAGCGCGCACTCGTCTGTTATCAGGGAAGTATCATCCTCTATGGCCATTTTGTGTTGTTAATGTTTGGAGCACTGAGGACAGTGCTCGAATTAAGTGTGGGGGATGATTATTCAGTTTTGTGTGCGTACCTTATCTATTTGTATGCTTGGTGATGTGCATTTATGCTTATTTTGATTTCTTGGATTCAAGTGTTGTATATGCGAGTAAGTTAGGATGTTGATTTGTTCAACTAAGCTCTGTGGTATTGGTCAAACTGTTTTTAATTTCCGAAACTTTTGGTGGTATATGATTCAAGTTTAATGTGAATTGACGAGATTGTGATTGATAGAAAATGAATAGAGGAGAATTGATGTGATTTGTTCGGCTAATGTTAGGGGGATTGTTAACATTGTGGTTACCTATATACTTGTTTCGTCTATTGTTTAAAAAAAAAAATGTGTGAAAAGAGTAGAAAATGAGATTGTTGAAATGGAGGATGGGATTACATCCTCTTCTCGTAATTTGAGAAATGGACATGGGAAATCACGATAGGAAACTCGAGTTCATCGAGGTTCACCTTCGAACATTGTTCCAAAATCTGTTAAAACATTCTATGTGCTAAAAAAAAAAAGGAAACTTGTTGCTAAAGGTGACCACATTAGTTAGTTCACCCCTAACGGAGAGTTGGGTCTGAGCGGAGGTTACTCTTTTATTAATTGGAAATCAATTGCCGTCCTATATTTATTTCACATTAACTTTGAATGCGTAAACACCAAGTGTGGGGGAAAACAATAATAAGGTTTGATTGATTAGACTAAGAGTGAAGTTGTATGAATTATCCTTCCTATTCTTACTAGTATATACTTTGCTTGAGGACAAGCAAATGGATAAGTGTGGGGGAGTTGTTTAGTATGAATTTGTGCTGATTTTTGGTATTGTTTTGTGTGTCATTTTCAGTGGTTTGTCCTATTTATGCCGTTGGTTTGATTAATATTTGTCGATTCGAACTTATTTCGTTTGTTTTGATGTTTTGTAGAAAAACGGAATAAAATAGGATGAATTCAATCTGCCAAAGATCATGTATTATTGAAGAGCATCTCGACAGGAGTTCATAGGCGCAAACGGTTCGCAAATCGGAGTTCGATCGAGAAAGAACGGGCCAAAGCAACAAAGTCGCGCACGTGCGTGCACGCCAGCCCGTCGCCCGCGCCGTCCGCGCTGGGTCTCAGCGCCCGTTGCCCGTGTTTCAGCGCTTCGCAACGCCCGGCGCCCGCCGCCCCACGCCTTACGTCCGTCCGGCGCTGCGGAAGCCGGCGCCGCGCCTCTCGACCATGCAAGCCGCTCCGTCCGTGGCGGAAGCGGCGTTCGCCCGTCGTCCGGCGCTCGACGCTCCGTCCGCGCTGCGCGGCGGCGCCGTTGCGCTCTCGCCCACATCACTCGCGCGTCCGCGTTGTCTCCACAACCGCGTGGCGTGTCGTCGATAACCTCACGCGTCCGGTGCTTGGCTCCGTCCGTATTTGGGGTCTTGGTGATCGATCGAAACTCCTCGCGTCCGGCGTTGCGCTCCGTCCGGCTCTGGGCGTGAAATTTCGTTTGCTATAAATACTGTTTTAACGCCTGAATACCCTAGTTCCTCATTTTTTATCTTTTATTTTCTTTCGTCTGTGAGACGCGTTTCTTTTTCTCTCTTTTTCTCTTCCCTTCCTTTTTATCATTTTGTGCTTGGATTAGCAAGTGGATTGTACGATTCCGGATATTTTGAAGACGAATTTATCTATGAAATGGTTGTAAGTTTTTCTGGTTTTAATTATGTCTATATAATCGGGATTATAATCATTTCTACCATGAGATAAATTATGATTTGTAGAATAATACATGTTAGGGTGTTCTTATTTTGAATTGTGATTGTTGGGTTGATGATTTACGATTTCTTCATCCGTATAAATTGTTTATTTTATGATCTTTATACATGGTGTTCGAAAGAATAGTGTCGGTTGATTGTATGCTTATGTTTGATGATAAAGATATGCGAGTGCAGATTTATATTAAATATGAGTTTGACAATGAAAGTGATCGAGAGATTGGTTTGTTGTTGAATAAATGATATATGTGGTTAGGGTTTTTGCTATCGTATGCCTTGTAGTAAATTATCCTTCGTAGTTGATGGTTGGTTGATCGAGAGGTTCCCTATCATTAAGTTCGAGTCTAACGTTGACGTAATCGAGAGGTTAGTTAATGTTTACCGTTTGGTGAGAGGCGTGGGTATTTTATACATTGTGTACCGGTTATTGATTCATTAGTTGTGAGGATAGATTCGAACCCTAGAACACCGTCTCCAATTCCGTGTATCGTCAATTCCTATTGTTGTCCAAGTGCATCTGCTTTCCCTGCTTTATTTTATTTCGTGCTTTCGTCCTTTCCGTGACAACCCCCTTATGTTAGGACGTTAGTATTTCTTTTCTGCTTCTGTGTTTGACATAAAACCGTAGCCCTGTTAAGTCTTCCTCGAGAGATTCGACTTGGGTCGACCTTACCATTCTATAAGGACCTTGTACTATTGCGAGCGACTGAAAAGAACAATTTGGTCGTAACAGAGAACTTTTACACCGAGACGAGATGAGATTTTAGACAATAAATGATTAACAAACAGATATCAGGAGGGAAAAATAGACTTGATCACTTGATTCCACCCATGCTCCGTACTCGCCACGCTTCAACATTAGCTTGCCTCGTTATTATGACATGAAATCTTCCAATTCTTAGCATTTTCCAAATCTAAGATTATACCCTCTAAGCTCGTCAGTATATTCCTATACAAGCGCTTTAAGAGTATCTCTACCAATCCATTCATTTATGTCACAAAGGCAAACACATATTCCTATGCTATTCACACACATAATAATTAAATCATGTTCTTGCGTCACTTTCTTGTTTTCCACTCTATGAGAGTTTCCCAGAAATCATAGAGCTAAGATCTCACCCATGGTGATCAATCTTAAGCAAGATAAATAATCGCCAAGAAAACGATAATAACTTAACAAGATAAGCAGAAAACGGGGCTCGTCACACGAGCATGGGTTTCATCAAAAGATCAAGTCATACGAATTTAGCTCAAGCGAGCTGTGTAATAGAATTCAAAAACACAAATACCATAGCAAAGTAAAAAGGAATTCGAGATTCAAAGTTAACACTCGTCGCCGGAATCACGTGCTCTTCCTTGGATCATCGCCTCTTCCGATAGCTTCTTCTCCAAGGCGTTGCCCTCCGATTTTCCCTTCCAGATACTGAATAATAAAACCCCCTTCTCCTGATTGTCGCTTCCTTTTAAATAACCATCTCTGACACTTTTTAGGTTTACAGACTAGGCGCCTGCAAACCCTTCATCCACTGATCCTCTCTTTTTCCATTGGCTCTGGCAAAACGGGCGTCCTTTATGCTGTCGTGGCCAGCCGCCATGTGGCTGTGGTCCTGTAAGACCTTTCTTCGTTTCGTTCATAAGCGCGGCTTCATCTTCTTTTCTTTCCTTTCTTCCGAGCTCAACCCTTGCACGGGTCCTGACCTCGTTCATGAATCCGATCTCATTTTGCGGTCATCAGTCTCGAGCTCGGTCAAGAGTCCGACCTCGCTTGTGAGTTCGACCTCGCTTACGAGTCCGACCTCGCTTACGAGTATCAGTATCGAGGTCATCTTCATACTTGTGAACTTTTCAATCTTTGAGCTCGGCTCTATTATCTTCTTCCCGGAGTTCGGTTCCGCTCACGAGTTCGGTGGTCTTGAGCTCGGTAGTCATGATTTTTTTCTGAGCGTTGACTTCGTCTTTGTAGCTCGATTCTGCTCTCGCATTTCTCCAGCATTATTCGTTCAATCCCTCCTCGCACATCGAGGTCAAGATCGTTCACGAGTTCGGCCTTGCTTGCTGCGTTGACACTGGGCTTGACTTTGACTCGTGGACTTGACCTTGTCTTTTACGCGCTCTTCCCGCTACATGCCATAACTAATTAAATAACACATAAATGCAATTAAAACCCTTTGATTTCACGACTCAATCCTTCACACATACACACGCAAACATAACAAAACATCTGACATAACATCAAAATAAACAAAGCAGAACTGGTTCACTCAAGGATTTTATCATCAAAAGGTCATATAATAACTCTTTTATAAGAGTTATCACACCCCCAAACTTAGCTCATTACTCGTCCTCGAGTGATGCTCTGTTACACAACAAAAACACACCCACAAAAGCAAGAAGCGATGTTCAAAATGCTCCGACGATAACAAAGATGATGACTTAATCAGCTAGGGATGTCGCTTTCAGTCATGGTTCTTTGAAAGAAAAAGGAACATTCAGTTCTTCTCGTTGCAAATCTGATCAATCACCTCGTATTGCAAGGATGTCGCCCTTCACATATCAACAGGTATATAACACATTATCCATTACATGAATCTTCCCATAACTTAGTTCTTCTTAATATGACCATGCTTTGATTATCAAGTGCACCGATGTCTCCACATTTCAGTTCGGTCAACCCCCTCTCCACTAACATGAGTGTCATCAATACTGGATCAGTAGGTCTTTAACAACTTATAATGTTAGGCTTGGGTGACGGTAGGATTGTTTGGGATAATGTAGCTCAAAGCACCTGGGCACCTAACTCATTCTTGGTTCCAACTATCCTGACATTTTTCTTCTCTTTTTATAGAGACCCCGCATCTTCACCTTTTTCGTTGATCATCTCCGTTGTTGTTGTTTTTTTTTTTTTTTTAGCAGATGACCATATTTTATAACCACCTCACCCTTAACTTCCGAGGTTACTTTACCTCGCCCACCCCCAAACTGAGAACATAACATTGTCCCCAATGTTGAAACTTATACAAAATCGAGGGGTGAGACACTGTTATCTTGAGACATAGAGATTACTACGGGCACTATTATAGAAATGAGAGAGACTGAACCACAATTAGGTATGCCCGGAATGAAGGGTGAGGAATAATATATGTGGGTATACGGGGAGAATATTTGGTGGGTGCGAGAAGAAAAAGCTTGTAAGCTCGAAGGGGACCCTAGGAAAAATATCATATTAAGGAAGGCTAGAAAGGCACAATCGATCCAAAAGGGCCTACGTCCTATCCATGTTGACATACTCATGTATATTGTCTCAAGGGAGTACTAACCAAATATGAGAGAGTGCACTCATACTAAATTTTAAGCGATTAAGATTCACCGATGCGATGGTCGATCCCTATAGGGCTAATATGCTAATACCAAAATTAATAGAGTACATCCCACAAAATAAGGGTAAAGACCAGACGAGCAATAAGGCACTAAAGATCACGGTATAAACAAAGCAGTTAACATCATAAAGCTATCCTTGCCAATCAAGCATCATCCTTAGAAATCCTCGAAAGCGAATCACATGCTTTTATTGAACAAATCAAAACAACCCAACAAAACACCAACCAGATACACACAACAAAACACAAAACAAAACAAGGATTGAGTTGAAACGCCCTAGCCTACACTTCGGGAGAACCCGAAGGAGTAGGAGAAAACGCGTGTAGATGGGGTGGTAGCGGTAAAGCGACTTCGGTTCTGGGAGACACACCAGCTCGGCCTCGGTCGAGGTCGCGCTCGTCGAGATGGGGCACTTGGTACCGAGCCTCGCTTAGGCGGCGGTCGATCGGTTGGTGAGTCGACTTGGCAAGATTCTTTGTGAACCGAGCTCGGGTCGGCCTTGCGTTTTCTCTTCTCGGCTCGATGTGTAATCAAAATCCGAAGGTAGAGGCCAAGCTTGGAATATCCGATGTGGGAATTCCGGGAAGGCTGGCAGATTTACCGTAGATAGTGACCTGAGGCTATCCTCAACTATCCGATCTCGTTTACGACAGTACGCCCAAAAATGCTTAAGAGCGTCTTCTAGTGCAGCGGATCGAAGCATGAGGGCTTGGACTCCCAAGCAGAGGCACTTCTGCATGTCCAGAATAGTAGGCTCGGTTGAGGTCGGTATGGGCGGAGGTAGACCACTTTGTGCGGCGCGGGAGGTTGGGTCTTCGGACGTACCATGACGATGCGTCAAAATCTTGATATCTATGAAAGCTTTCTCAACGAGGCGATCCTCATCATCCTTGAAAGGCACCCCGGCCTTTATGCGCAATTGAGTAATCAGAGACGGGAAGAACAGTCGACCTTTCTTCCTTTTTAGGCATCCTCTACTTGGCGCGATTTGGGCGCCACGTTGACGGACCTTCCGGTGAAAATCTTGAAGCGACAACATCGTTCTTCCGACACCGTGGTATCATGGGTTGTTGGCAAAATCCGGCTTTTGATGAAATGTAGCCAGACATGAGCTTCCAGCCGTAATGAGGCAGCTTTTATTGAGCGACATCCTTATGTAAAGAACTCCCATTCTGTGCCTTTAATAGCAGATAGTCGTAGCGCCTCCTCGAGGTCTTCACTGGAAGAGGCCCTCTTCATGGTGGAGAAAGCATCCTCCACCTCATTGTCTAACTCATAAAAAGCATTAATGGTTTCCGGAGAGAAAACCACTAATTTACCTCTAACCACAGCAGACAACCCTTTCTTATTTGGCAAAGGCGTGATATTTGCATAGAACTCCTTAACAAGGGGTGTAATGGGGGAAGGTGGTATCGCCGCGAATGTAGCCCAACCATTCAATAAAATTAATTCCACCACAAACACTGGGGTTTCCTTTGACTTCTGGAACCCCTTTTCCATCCAGAGCTGCCTAGGCTTTAAGCGCTTAAATCTTTCGAACCCACCGTGAGCTCGAAATTTAGGGATGGCATCGATTGAAATTCTTGCCTTTTGTGACAAGGGTTTGTCCACTCGCGCCTTCTTGCTTTGAACATCTTCAGATTCCTCGGCCTCCACTATCTTGGCCTTCCCCTTTTTACTGGGACTATTCTTCCTTTTGGAGGAAGGAGGCGTAACAGCCTGTGGAGGAGCTGGTGAAGTTTCCTGTGATACCTCTTCGTCTGAAATTACGAGGGGTGTGGCAGCATCATTGCTTGGAATGGATGATGGCCGCACCTGCCCCCTGATCCTGCTGCTGAATCTCCTCATAATAACTGATTCTGTAGATGGAAGAGATGGAGACTACAAATTTGCACAATCAGAGCACAGGAGAAAATGATCGTGAAAGGCGAGAGCAAAGATGCAGCAAAATTGGGGAAATAAAAGATTTAAAAGACTGAAAGGTGGAGAAGGAAAAGGCGCGGTCTTTTCAAATCCCAAAAGTCAACCAAATTTTTCCCGCTCTTTTTGTTTTTACCAAATTGGCAACTTCTATTTCACTTTCTCTTAATCCTCTGCAAATCCATTACTGGGGCAAGAATTAGCATCATGCTCAGAATTTTCCCCCAGAGGTACGCACGTACCTGCAATCAAAAATCCCAAAATAATCCCTCATCCTTTTAGCAAGGCTAAAGAAATTTATTATCATACGAAAAACACCGAGACAAAACTTAAAATAAAACAAATATGTACAAACGGAATAAATGGGCTGCCCAGCGCCTGCTCGCCATGGCAGCCCAAGATACCTCCTGTCAGGCGTCCTTCAGGGATGTTGAGGTCTTCTCACGAACGACCTCGCCACCACAATAGTGCTTGACCCGCTGTCCATTCACCATGAATTCCCGACCTGATGTCCCTTCTTGTAATGTGATAGCACCGTGGGGTGCTACCCTAAGAATTTTGAAGGGACCCGACCATCGTGATTTCAGCTTTCCAGGGAATAGCTTCAACCTTGAATTGAACAGTAGCACTTGCTGACCCGGCAAGAACTCACGGTGCAAGATGTTGTTGTCATGCCATCTCTTTGTCCTCTCCTTGTATAATTTCGCATTTTCATAGGCAAACCAACGGAATTCATCCATCTCACTTAGTTGCAACAAGCGAGCTTCTCCAAGAGACCTTATGCTCAAAATTCGGTTTCTTTATCGCCCAATAGGCTCGATGCTCGAGTTCCAGTGGAAGGTGACAAGCTTTCCCATAGACCAACCGATAGGGGACATCCCTAACAGAGTTTTGAAAGCTGTTCTGTAGGCCCATACTGCATCATCCAATCGTATGGACCAATCCTTCCGACCAGGTTTACCACCTTTTCAATATGCCTTTTATCTCTCTATTAGAGTTCGACATCCATTGGTTTGGGGGTGGTATGCCGTGGCAATCTTGTGGCGAACATTGTACTTGGCTAGGACAACACTCACTGTCTTGTTGACAAAATGAGTTCCTTCGTCACTAATGATAGCACGAGGTGCCAAACCGTGTAAAGATGTTCTTTGCGAGAACTTGATTACAACCTTTGCATCATTAGTCGAACTAGCTACGGCCTCCACCCATTTAGAGACATAATCAACCGCCACCAATATGTAGAGGTTGCCAAATGAGGGTGGAAAAGGACCCATAAAGTCTAGGCCCCAAACATCAAAGAGTTCTATTTCTAGGATAAAATTTGTTGGCATCTCATTTCGAGAAGAAATGTTCCCAACTCTTTGACATCGGTCACATTTTCGTACAAAGGCATGAGCGTCCTTAAACAAGGTTGGCCAGAAATAACCTGATTGTAGAACTTTAGCCGTTCTCTGGCCTGCGAAGTGACCACCATATGGGGTAGCATGACATCCCTCTAGAATCGATTCCATTTCCTCATGTGGGACACAACGTCTCATCATCCGTCGGACGGTGTTTATACAAGAATGGTTCATCCCAAAGTAATGGTTCACCTCGGAAAGAACATTTTCCTTTGTTGAAAGAGAAGTCGAGGTAGTACCCCTTGACCAAGAAATTTCTGAAGTCTGCATACCAAGGTGTACTACCGTGGTGCATGCTCATTAGTTGCTCATCCGGAAATGCATCCTGAATCTGGACACGGGTGTCTTTGCCTTCAGCAGTTGGCAATCGAGATAAATGGTCGGCCACTTGATTCTCAGTACCCTTCCTATCTCTAATTTCCAGATCGAATTCTTGTAGAAGCAAGATCCATCGGATTAACCATGGCTTGGCATCTTTCTTGGCGACGAGATATCTTATGGCCGCGTGATCTGTGTAAACAATCACCTTTGAACCGACGAGGTAGGCTCGAAACTTTTCACATGCGAACACCACTGCTAGCAACTCCTTCTCCGTAGTGGTGTAGTTTACTTGAGCTTCCACCAACGTTTTACTAGCATAATAGATGGAGTGGAATAACTTCTCCTTCGTTGACCCAGTACGGCCCCCACGGCGAAGTCACTAGCGTCGCACATCACCTCGAAAGGTAATGCCCAGTTCGGTCCAATGATTACTGGAGCTGTCACTAGAGCTCGCTTTAAAATGTCAAACGCTTTCAGACATTTCGGGGAGAACTCGAAGTGGTTATTCTTCTCCAGCAAGGCACACAGTGGCTTAGAAATTTTTGAAAAATCTTTTATGAACCTTCTGTAAAACCCTGCGTGTCCCAAGAAACTACGCACCCCCTTTATGGTAGTAGGAGGTGGAAGTTTATCTATCACTTCGATCTTGGCTCTGTCCACTTCGATCCCCTTCTTGGATATGTGGTGTCCTAGCACTATGCCCTCTTGTACCATGAAATGACATTTTCCCAATTCAGACTAAATCGTCGCCGCAACGCTCCAAGACCTTCCCAAGTTACAGGGCATACCTCAAAGTATCCCCAAATACGGAGAAGTCATCCATGAAGATTTCGACTGACTTCTCCACCATATCCGAAAAGATGGCCATCATGCAACGTTGGAACGTCGTTGGGGTATTACAGAGTCCAAAAGGCATCCTTCTAAAGGCAAAAGTGCCATAGGGACAAGTGAAGGTGGTTTTGTGTTGATCATCGGGTGCAATGGCGATCTGATGATAACCAGAATACCCATCTAGGAAACAGAAGAACTCCTTTCCAGCTAGTTTATCAAGCATTTGATCCATGAATGGCAGAGGAAAATGATCTTTCCTAGTAGCCGTGTTCAATTTCCTGTAATCCACACAAACACGCCATCCCGTTATCACCCGAGTTGGAATTAACTCCTGCCGATCATTAGAAATCACAGTAATTCCTCCTTTTTTAGGAACACACTGCACCGGGCTCACCCGAGAACTGTCCGAGATCGGATAAATGATTCCAGCATCCAGCCATTTAATAACTTTCTTTTTCAATACCTCTTTCATGGCTGGATTAAGACGGCGCTGGTGTTCTATGGAAGTGCTGTGGCAATCTTCCAACAATATCTTGTGCATGCACAGAGCCGGGCTGATCCCCTTGATGTCGGCAATTGACCATCCAATAGCTCTCTTGTATTTGCGCAAAGACCGTAATGTAGATTCTTCTTTGTCGAGCTCGAGCGCCGCTGAAATGATTACTGGCAGAGTTTGTCCCTCGCCCAGATAAGCATATTTCAGGTGGTTGGGCAATGTTTTCAGACTAAGTATTGGAGGTTCGTCTATCAAAGGTTTGGATACCTGGACAGGCCGATCTGCGAGCCCGAGTGACTCCGGAGCTCGGCTGATACGAGGTGGGACTTCGTCCGATCTCTTGTTAGAGAATTGCTGAGGTTGCTCCCTTTTCGGTTCTAACTCCCTGAGGTCGGCAACTTCATTATCACTGTCTTCAAACTGAGACGAGTGCTCCAGGATCTTGTCCATGACGACCTGCTCTAATACATGAATTACCGAGCATTCCTCCACTTCGTCAGGATACTTCATTGCGTTGAAAACATTAAAGGTGACCTTCTGATCATTCACCCTCATTGTGAGTTCGCCTTTTTGGACATCAATCAAAGTCCTTCCAGTTGCAAGGAAAGGACGTCCCAAAATTATAGGCACCTCGTGATCTGCTTCGTAATCCAATATGATGAAGTCCGCGGGAAAAATGAATGTATCAACCATTACTAGCACATCTTCAATTTTTCCTTAGGGATGAGCCATAGACCGATCCGCCAATTCGAGGTCACTTTTGTGGGCGAGCTTCTCTATCCCGAGCTTCACGAATATTGAGAGCGGCATTAAGTTTATACTCGCTCCTAGATCACATAGAGCACGACCAACGTCGCGACCTCCAATTGAACATGGAATTGTGAAACTCCCTGGATCTTTCAACTTGGGTGGAATCTTGCTTTTTAACATGGTACTACTGCTCTCAGTCAGTGCCACTGTTTCGAACTCCCCCAGGCGTCTCTTCTTTGTTAGGATATCCTTCAAGAACTTCACATAATTTGGCATTTGTTCTAGTGCTTCCACCAATGGAATATTAATGTGCAGCTGTTTCAAGACATCTAGAAATCTCCGAAACTGAGTGTCTTGCTGTTTCTTTTTCAATCTTTCGGGGAAAGGTGGTGGTGGTCGATAAACCACCTCGTCCATTGACTTCGGCAGTGGTTTCACCTCGGAAGTCTTCTCAGCATTAAGGGGTTTCTTTGGAGATTCCACTTCTACTTCTTTGCCTTTAGTGTTTGAGGACTCCGCCTTCTCTTCTTGGTTCAGCAGTTCGGTTTCGTGCATTTTCTTTCCACTTCGTAAGGTAACGG
The DNA here is from genome assembly GCA_036937905.1 of Salvia rosmarinus. Taxonomy (NCBI): domain Eukaryota; kingdom Viridiplantae; phylum Streptophyta; class Magnoliopsida; order Lamiales; family Lamiaceae; genus Salvia; species Salvia rosmarinus. The sequence continues at coordinate 44,391,445 of CM072817.1, forward strand.
CCAAAATTTGTTCAACCAAAAGTATACTTTCAATTGACTCGCAATCGTACGAGGTGTTATAGTAGGGAAAGCTAACCCTAGTCGTCTCTCAAGGAAAACTTAACATGGCCTAATGTTCGTGTTGCTCACAGAAAACGATTAAATCCTAAACACTCTAATACCAATAAGGGTTTTTGAAACATACGAGGAATCAAACACGAGAATTAAACAAGAAACTAAGCGTGGTTGTCAATCCCGAGCTAAATTACGAAAGCAATAGATCTAAACTAGAGGCTGTCAAACCCTAGATGATTAACTACCAAACACAGGAACAGGAAACAAATCAAAAGCAATTAAATTAGATCTTCAAACAAGGATCAATGAAATTCAACAAAGAACGATTAAACATGAATTTAAAGTTCAACACCACTTGCATAGAATTCAGATTATTAAACCCGAAAACAAGAACTAATCAAGAACCTAATCAAGATAGGGATTAATCGAAAGCAGAACGAATCAATATGTAAACGAATGATCAAGAACAATTGGAACAAAAATCTGATCAATTACTTTCAATCCAAATCCAAAATTACCCACTGTATTGCAAGAATCCGTAAATAAAACCAAAGGAACGAGTACCGATTACGTGGGCGTTAAACAATGTCTCGAATTGAAGAAATTGGAAAAACAGATGAACTAGAGCTCCAGGCGCGTTCGAGAGAAAACGAGAAAAATCGTAATATCGGACTCCGAAAATAACCTAAAATAGCCTATATATAACAAGGCAACCGAGCGCCGGTTGAAATGAACGCGCGAGAGGCGGCGTGCAAGCGGGCGGCGGGCGGCGCGCGGGACGGGCAGCGGGCGGCGCGCGATGAGCCGGCGTTCAATCCGGCGCGAGGAAATTGGGAACGCGCTCGGAGTGAACCGGCGTTCGCCAGGCGTGGCGTGGCGCTGTAGCGGCGGCTTGCGCGGATGGCGGGCGCCGAGCGCCGGGGCGCGCAAGGCGTCTGGTGGCGCGCGCGAGGTAAATTCGAGCGGCGCTCGAGTGAGTCTTGGCTGGGATGCCGGGCGTGCGGAGTCGCGGACGCGGTGATGGTGCGCGCGGGCGTCCGGTGCGTGCGACGGGAAGTCGTGCGTAACTTTGTCATTTCGCTCTGTTCTTCCTCGTTTGAACTCTGATTTGCAATCCGCTTTCGCCTATGAACTTCTGTCAAAAATCTCTTCAATTATACATTATTCTTGGCAGATTCAAGTCATCCTATTTAATGCCGATTTTCTGCAAAACATTGAAACGAACCAAGTAAGTCCGAAAGGATAAATAATAATCGAACTAACGGCAATAAAGGGATAAACTAATGAAGACAACATGCAAAACAATACCAAGATTCAGCACAAATTCAAACCAAACAACGGCCTTGACATGTTCTTTGTCTTTCAGAGGGTTTTCCGTGTCACTTGGCAGATTGCCAATTGGCCTATTCCTCATCTCGGTGGCTAATTGTCCGATCTGAACTTCCAAATTCCGTAGCGATGTGGACTGCCCTTGGATTACTGCATCTGTCTTAGCCATATACTCCTTCATCAAAGTTTCAATAGACTTGGGCTGTGGAGCGGCTTGTTGCTGCTTCGGTTGGAAATTTTGTGGATATGTGTTTTTCTCAAAATTTCCACCACCACTTGTTCCAGATCCTTGTCCTCCCCATGAAAAATTAGGGTGTTGTCTCCACCCCGGATTGTATGTTTGCGAGTAGGGATTATTCCTTTGGCCGTTCTGATTTCCCATATAACACATCGAGGCTGGGTTCGATGGGCAACTATCAAAAGTATGTCCTTCCCCACAATAAACACATGATACCTCGTTTACTTGCATTGTGGGTGCTACCATTGGAACACTTGTTTGTTGAGCAACTGGATTGGTTACTTGCAAGCTTTTCAACATGTTGCTCATGGATGCCACTTGAGCAGTTAGCGCCGTCAAGGCATCAACTTCCAAAACACCGGCAACAGATTTCTTTCCCATTGGAGCTCGCAAATTGGACCATTGGCAATTATTATTAGCGATCCTTTCCAGTATCTCATATGCCTCATTGTAAGATTTAGAGAGAATGGCTCCATTTGCGGAGGCATCGAGAACCAATCGTGTGGACGAGTTTAACCCATTATAGAATGTCTCCAATTGAATGCAGTGCGGGATGCCATGGTGAGGGCATTTTCGTAGCATTTCCTTGTAACGTTCCCAAGCTTCGCACACTGATTCATCATCATTCTGCTGGAACGACATGATGTCATTTCGGAACCTTGCATTCTTTGTAGGCGGGAAATATTTCATCAAGAATTTTTCACCGAGCTTATTCCACGAAGTGATAGAATCTGATGGAAGACCATTCAACCATGCTTTTGCACGATCTCGTAGCGAAAAGGAACAGTAGAAGTCACAAGTGCTTCGCCGAGGCGCCTGGCAATTTGAATGAGTCGCTGACCTCCAGGAACGACCGAAGGTGGAGATGTGGATCCTCTGTGGCTTGCCCTTTGAAGCGCCCCTTGTTTGGAGCATCGAAACATAACCGCTTGATTCAATCGGTTCGCTTGCACCTCGGCCCTGGTTATTCCGGATTCACTCATTAAATCGGGGTTAAGCGTGATCACGTATACCCTTTTCCCGGTCATCAGCGATGACTATGGCATTTCCTCCATTATTCCCATTACCTCCTGGTGTGGCCATTTTGGCTTGCGCTCTACGGACGTTTTGACGTCGTCTTCCTCGACGGAAGGTGCGTTCAATCTCTGGATCTAGCGGGTACAATACTTGCGCCTTGGTTTTGCGCATATACCACAGTCCAGAAACCTGATTCACGCAAGAAAAAAAAATAACAGAGTTAACCACTAATACGAAATAAACACAAAAATTGAAATATCAACGTAATTTATAATTAGCGCTCCCCGGCAACGGTGCCAAAAACTTGTTGTTGAACTATGCAACACATATATATATATATATATTTATATTGCAATAATACGCAAGTGCACGTAATCAACAAGTAATATACGGAAATATTCCGAGATCGAATCCACAGGGAACACACTTTTTAAACCACGTCGAATACAATTTGTTTGTGATTATGAGAGAGAATAATTAAAGAGAACTTTTACACCGAGATGAGATGAGATTTTAGACAATAAATGATTAACAAACAGATATCAGGAGGGAAAAATAGACTTGATCACTTGATTCCACCCATGCTCCGTACTCGCCACGCTTCAACATTAGCTTGCCTCGTTATTATGACATGAAATCTTCCAATTCTTAGCATTTTTCCAAATCTAAGATTATACCCTCTAAGCTCGTCAGTATATTCCTATACCGAAGCGCTTTAAGAGTATCTCTACCAATCCATTCATTTATGTCACGCAAGGTAAACACATATTCCTATGCTATTCACACACATAATAATTAAATCATGTTCTTGCGTCACTTTCTTGTTTTCCACTCTATGAGAGCTTCCCAGAAATCATAGAGCTAAGATCTCACCCATGGTGATCAATCACAAGCAAGATAAATAATCGCCAAGAAAAGGATAATAACTTAACAAGATAAGCGGAACGGGGCTCGTCACACGAGCATGGGTTTCATCAAAAGATCAAGTCATACGAATTTAGTTCATAGCGAGTCAGGCAAATGTAATTCGAAACACAAATGCCATAGCAAAGTAAAAAGGAATTCGAGATTCAAAGTTAACACTCATCGCCGGAATCACGTGCTCTTCCTTGGATCATCGCCTCTTCCGATAGCTTCTTCTCCAAGGCGTTGCCCTCCGATTTTCCCTTCCAGATACTGAATAATAAAACCCCCTTCTCCTGATTGTCGCCTCCTTTTAAATAACCAACTCTGACACTTTTTAGGTTTACAGACTAGGCGCCTGCAAACCCTTCATCCACTGATCCTCTCTTTTTCCGTTGGCTCTGGCAAAACGCGCGTCCTTTTTGCTGTCGTGGCCAGCCGCCACATGGCTGCGGTCCTGCAAGACCTTTCTTCGTTTCGTTCATAAGCGCGGCTTCATCTGCTTTTCTTTCCTTTCTTCCGAGCTCAACCCTTGAACGGGTCTTGACCTCGTTCATGAATCCGATCTCATTTTGCGGTCATCAGTCTCGAGCTCGGTTAAGAGTCCGACCTCGAGTTGCTTACGAGTATCAGTATCGAGGTCGTCTTCATACTTGTAAACTTTTCAATCTTTGAGCTCGGCTCTATTCTCTATCTTCCCGGAGTTCGGTTCCGCTCACGAGTTCGGTGGTCTTGAGCTCGGTAGTCTTGATTTTTTCTGAGCGTTGACTTCGTCTTTGTAGCTCGATTCTGCTCTCGTATTTCTCCAGCATTATTCGTTCAATCCCTCCTCTTATTACATCGAGGTCAAGATCGTTCACGAGTTCGGCCTTGCTTGTGCGTTCAACCTAGGGCTTGACTTTGACTCGGTGGACTTCAGCCTTGTCTTTTCTGCCGCTCTTCCTGCTACATGCCATAACTAATTAAATAACGCATAAATGCAATTAAAAACCCTTTGATTCCACCTGACTCAATCCTTCACACATACACACGCAAACATAACAAAACATACAACATAACATCGAAATAAACAAACAGAACCCGGTTCACTCAAGGATTTTATCATCAAAAAGGTCATATAATAACTCTTTTGTAAGAGTTATCATACGGGTATGAGGTGATGGAGAACGAGGTCCTGCTGCGGGTGTATGCCGAGGTCCTTGCCGGTGGCCTGAAGAGCTTGCCCGTGTTGGAGAGCCTGGCCTCCTCGTCGACCTTGCTGACTGCGGAGTCAGTCCGTGTATGCTCGGTGGACCGGGATGCCCTGATCGAAGCTATAATGGCTGATTTGGCTAAGTAGCCGAGGACGGCGGTGACTGTCGAGGTTGGGGAGGTTAGGGAGGAGGTGCAGGCTGATGCGGGCAAGATTCGAGGAGAAGCAGGTGTTGACCACGAGGGAGAAGGCATCGGAGGGTCGAGTTGATCCGCTTTTTTGAATGTATATGTACTCATGACATTATCCGACCTTAAAGGCTTGAATAAAATTCCTCAATTTTATTCAAGTATCTTCTCTTTGCTTTTGTCTCAAACTTCTTGAACACGCTGACATGTCTTCTTGGCTGGACCAAATAAAAATTTTGAACCGAGCTCTCGAAGCGAAGGAAGTCGAGGTCCTTCACTTGGAGGGCAAGCTTGGGCATGTGCAGGAGGAGGCCGATGTTAAATTCCGGGCTTCTCAAGAGAAATTTGACGAGCTTCAAGCTTGGTTTTTGGAGTTGGAGGAGAAGCTCGAGATTGCGAAGGATGATGCCCGCAAGGTCGCCGAGGAGCATGCCGAATAAGAGGCTGTTATTCGCCGAGGTGGTGGATTGACTATCTCCGAGGGCGAAGCTAAAGTATTAGAGATCGCAGTCCATTCTTCGAGCTACAGACGTGAGTACGGTCGGGACTCCTGGTAATTTCAGGAGCAGCTTGCTGACCTGAGAAAAATAGGAGGTCTGTACAAGACCGTTGTAGCTCGTCAACCACAACTCGAGCAGGTGCTTCGATCGACTGCCGAGGTTTCTTCTTCCCCGACGGTGCGTTTTGTCGATAAACATTAAGAATCGATACATAAACGCGCATTTTACACGTTTATAGTTGATATTTGAAGATGAGTTTAGCTTGTTTAATGTGTGTTTATGTATCGATTCTTAATGTTTTATCTATTTCTAGAAGATCTGCTCTTGGGTGTTCCTTTGACGCTTTGTAGGTTTATATGTTGATAATCGAAGCGAGGAGCAGCGCACAAGAAAGTATTACAATCGCCATGTTTCTAGCGACCGACTGGCGGTCGCTAGGCGCCGCTAGGAAACACGCGAGAACCAAGCGAGCCGCGACCGCAACCTCGTGCCCGCTAGCGAAGCCTAGCGCGAGAACTCACCGGACGATTTCGCGACCGGTTCATAATTGCTAGCGACCGCTGGCGAGGTCGCATGCGAGCATGCGGCGCAAGCGAAGCGGCGGCGAGGCGCAGCGAGACTTACCTCGCGACCGCACTTAGCGGTCGCGAGGAGTGCTTTCGCGAGACCGAGAGCGAAAGCAAAGTAGGGTTTGGGGTGTGCCTATATATACGGCAGCGCCCTTCGCCCCCAGACCCCAGATGCCCCGGACACGTTTTAGAGAGTTTTTCTCGGTTTATCTTTGTTCTAGCTTCCGCTTAGTTCTAGCTTTAATTCTTGCTTTGTTCTAGTTTAGTTTATCGTTTCGTTATCGATCGGAGCGTTTTGTCCGATCGTTTTCCGTTGTTTTCCGTTCGTTCGCTGGATTGGATTCAAGACCAACCATTGTTCATCAACGCTTCCCTACGGGTTTTATATATTTAATTTCCGTTTTATGGTTAAATCGTATTTTATTAGTTTATTATGTCGGCTAGTTTTCTATTCTAATCCTAGGGTTTGCATGATTCGATCCTATATGTTGTGAGTTACGCTATTGTTATTTACCTTCCGGGCATTGATTCATGATTCATGGTGCTTATTTATATGTGTTGATTTCGATCAATATTGATGCATATCTAGTTGCCGATTAATAGCGTAAGCGTATTAATTGTCAATCAATCTTGAATGCATGATCTGAATAAAGCTTGAGTCGTGGCGAGATAGGACATTCGTAGGAAGCATATTCTTAGTGATCCATTTGGGTTGCTTATTTTCCTCTAGAGGCGTAAGCGTGATAGGAAAATTAGTAATCAATCGCCGCAATTGTCGAATGGCTGAAGTTGTTGGTTATATTTGTGATCTTCCGTCTTGTCTCGATTAAAGCGGTTAATAATAAGCGGGATAAACATCGTTGTGGATAGGATTGGTGCATCCTAGGTTAGTCTTTCTTCATAGTTATCTTTCGTGATTTTATTGCTTTATTTATATTTCTGCTTGGTTACCTCTGCTTTGGATTAATTTTCGAAGCCTTAAAACCTTTCACCCAAATTCTGTGCTTGGATAATGATGAATTATCGTTGAGCTAGCTTCTATGTTTCGTGATACAATTTCGTGGATCGATGCTTCGCTTACCCTATACTTACACTTTTACGTGTGAAAAGGGCGATCAAATTTTAGGCGCCGTTCCGGGATTGTTAAGATCACATAGGAATAATTTGTGATTTGGATTTATTAATTCAAGTTATATATATTATATTATTATTATTTTTTTTTTGTTAGTTCTAAATTCTCTCTTTTCTCGAATGGTTTATGCGTACAAGATCTCGGGGACCTCACAAGTATTATTAGATCCCGAGATCGAAAGCTCTCAAAGGAGAAGAGGACGAGAGAGAGGCGGGCTGCAATGGCGGCCAATCCATGAAGCAGGGCATTCCTCCCGAGCAAGTAGCACGCATGCTAGGCGACTTTGCGAGAGATCTGACGTCGGATGGCGAATATGGAATCATTGTCCACGCTCGGAGGAAAGACCTCTGAATCACATGTACCGACATCCCACCGAACAGTTCCAAGGAGGCGGTTGGGGCCCGCACGTAGATGCAAACAATTTTGAGCTCAAACCGGCCCTGATCAGTATGGTCCAAGGAGAGCAGTTTGGGGGAGGAGTCACGGAAGACCCGAATGCGCATCTCGAAACTTTTCTCGATATTTGTGACACCATCAAACAGAATGGGGTGCCACAAGACACGATCCGGATGCGCATGTTGAACTTCTCGCCGCTGACCGAGCAAAAGATTGGTTCAAGAGTTTGGACCGAGCTGGCATCGACACTTGGGGAAACTTTGCAGAAGTTTCTTCGAAATACTTTCCGCCGCGAAAGCGCTAGAAGATCATCGCCTAAATCTCTCATTTTGCCAAAACCACGACGAATCATTATTCGAGGCATGGGAGAGATTCGAGGTCTATTGAGGCGATGTCCACAACATGGGTTCTCCAAGGAGCAACAAATCACACGAGTTCTACGGTGGACCGGCGTGGCGCACAAGGAGCATGGTAGATGCGTCGTGCGGGGCTGTTTATTGAACCGACAAGTAGGCGAGGCGAGTCGTATTTTAGAAGAGATGGTCGCCAATGACTATCAATGGCCAACGGAGAGAATGCCATCGCTCAAAGCAACTGTTGAGAGTGATTCAAAATATGACGATCTCATGAAGAAGTTCACTATTTTGAAGAGTCAGATTGAGACAGAGAACGTCAGCCACATCAATCAGAGGAATCATCCGAATTTCCAACAACCTCCAGCAGGCTTCAATGTTCAGAATTCGTTTCAAGAGCCGAAGAAGCCAAGTCTCGAAGACATGATGCAGCAGTTGGTTGTAAGCAACCAACAATTGGCAACGAATCATAATTCGTTCATAAGTAACACCGGGCAAAAGATAAATCATTTGGAGTCCACTGTCACGGCTATGGGGAAGCACATGAAGATGTTGGAGAATCAAATTGGTCAAATAGCCGTACAAGTGAATGCACTACAAAAGATGGGCCAATTTCCGAGTAATCGGAGGTGAACCGAAGAGTCGATGCTTCGCCATCCACGACGAGTGGACAAGCTTACCCGAGCCCTACCGAGGAAGAAGAGCATGAAAGCACTTTGGAGCGGCTTCGCGACCGAGCTCGCGATCATGAGCCCGATCGCGAGGAGTCTAGAAATTTTGCCACGAAGCTCGCGACCGAGCAGCGTCCGCGCGCACCCGACCGCGAGCAATCGAGTGAGTGTGCGCCAATTTGTTAGCGGCGACCACCGCAAACCCGACCGCGAGCAATCGAGGAGGAGGCGGCCGAGAAATCAGCCACGAGCTCACGCCCGCAAGCCCGCAGCGCGAGGAAGGAGTCAGCGCAATGAGATACCTCGCGACCTTCCCAGCGGTCGCGAGGTCGACCGCGAGGCAACCCCAGAAGCAAATCCTCGCACGTACACTCCTCCGGCCCGTTCCGAGTCGACTTGTCAAGTCGAAATATGACGAGGAGTTTGCTCGTTCAAAGAGGTTTTCAAAAGTTGAGATAAATTTGCCTCTCTTTGAAGTATTGTGAAACATGCGGGCTACATGAAATTCTTAAAAGGCGCTTGCAAGCAAGAAGAAACTTGGGAAATTTGAGAAAATTTCCTATCCAAGAATCTGATGCCGTCTTGCAAAGGAAGCTCCCTCGAAGCGAAGGATCGGCGGTTTCACGTTAGAGTGCGAGATCGCCGAGCGACTTTTCAAATGTTTTGTGCGACTTGAGGCGAGCATCAATCGATGCCATTGAGCGTTTTCAACCGGTTACACCTAGGAAAGATGAAGCCGCGAAGATTTCGCGATGATGGTGACCGGTCGATCACATATCCAAAAGGTATCGTCGAAGGCGTGTTGGTAAGAATTCGGGTTTTGTTTTCCCGCCGACTTTGTTATTTTAGATATTCCCGAATTGAACAACAACCGCTAATCCTAGGTAGACCTTTTCTAGCAACCGGTCGTGCGTTGATTGATGTGCGGGAAGGCAATCTCACGTTTCATGTTAGCGATGAGGAGCTCAAGATTTCCATATCTGACGCCATCAAGCAACACGGCGGTGGAAAGTTCGGAAGATTGCTGCTCGATCATGGCTGCGCCTTTGCGCATCGCCTCGCGTTTAGGGTACTCGACCGATCGAGGAAGTCTGCGAGAAGGAAGAAGTGGACTCGGCATGGAACTCCGAGTGTATCATTCAAGTTTGGGGGGGGGGGGCACCTCCATAATCAGTGGTGGAGATCTGTGAATGCTAAGTTTAGGAGAATCCACGAGTTGAGAAGGATTTCTGTTGCCACAAAAACGCCGGATTAAAAAAGGTTAGTAATGGTCTAGCTAAAGACGTTAAATTAAGCACTTGTTGGGAGATAACCCAACGGTTTCTTGTTTTGTTTTTATGTTTTGTTTTGTTTTTCGTTTGTGTTGCTTTTTATCGTCTTTTGTTTTTCTTTTCGTTGTTGTGTCGGTCGATCAACGAGTTGAAGTGAAGTGTGTTAATCCATGTGGCCAATGACGATAGAAAATTTTTGTAAAATTTAATGATAGTGCGCATGATATGTTAGAAAATGACGCATGAATGACGTGAGATGGCTTAGGCTTGTTGTTTTTCACCATTTGCTTATCTTGTGAGACTTGAGCTTCACTGTATAAACATCTTGATACAGTTTATTTTAATTGTGTGATATCATGCATGTGATTATCTTCTAGAACTTGCCATTTTTCTGTGTCGAGACTGCAATATGTGTTTCGAATTTGGAAAGGATAAAAGGCCATCTTTGTTAACCACATATTCACCCAAACACTAACCCGATGATATATACCATTTGTCGCCTTCTTTGAGCCTTTATTAGACTTTTTCTTTCGATTAACCGGATGATAGGAGGTGAGGATGGATATGGGAATCAAAAGGGGTGAAATTTTGATGTAGTTATGACGAGAAAAGTTTCTTTTAGAAAAATACATCTGTGGTAAAGAATAGTACCTTTGTTGTGAAAGTTAAACCCTATAAGCTCTAGAAAAGAAAAGAAAAAGAAAAATGTTAAGTTCACTATGAGCGTTGAGCATAAAGGGTCTTTAATCAAAGTATAGGTACCTTATGAGGCATAAAACGTCAATTTAGCACGTTGGGAAAGAAGAGGAAAATGGACAAAGTCCATATGTGTCGAAATATATAAATGGTGGTGCTTGGAGTTTTACTTGAGTCACTTAGCCATATATTATCCTACCTTAACCAATGTGCCTACATTATAACCTATCAAAAGACCTCTTTGATCCTTATTTGAACACATTTGACGCGGTGGAGATGTTAGAGAAACGGCAAGCCTATGGTAAGATGTTGCATTGCATTGATCTGTGAGTGTATACACGTCCTTAATTTCTTTATGAGTTTGAGTGTGTCCTATATATTTTACACACATGCCTTTGTGAGGGTTGAAATAAATGAGTTTTTGCCCTCGATGGTTGTTTGTGTTGAGTTGGCTAACGTCGTCATGTGCGCTAATGTTTTTGAGCGTTGATATGTTTCTGAGGCCTAGAATGGGTATCATCTTTGCTACGCTCGTTGATCTTTTTGTTGTGTCTTTCTGTTTTGGTTTTGTTTGAGGACAAACAATGCTTTAAGTTTGGGGGGTTTGATAAACGCGCATTTTACACGTTTATAGTTGATATTTTAAGATAAGTTTAGCTTGTTTAATGTGCGTTTATGTATCGATTCTTAATGTTTTATCTATTTCTAGAAGATACTGCTCTTGGGTGTTCCTTCGGCGTTTTGTAGGTTTATATGTTGATAATCGAAAGGAAGGAGCGCCGAGAAAGTATTACAATCTGCCATGTTTCTAGCGACCAGCCTAGCGGTCGCTAGGCCGGCCGCTAGGAAACACGCGCAAGAACCCAGCGAGCCGCGACCGCAACCTCGTGCCCGCTAGCGAAGCCTAGCGCCGAGAACTCACTGGACGATTTCTCGCGACCAGTTCATAATTGCTAGCGACCGCTAGCCGGGTCAGCGAGGTACCATGCGGCGCAAGCGAAGCGGCGGCGAGGCGAGGCAGCGATACTTACCTCGCGACCGCACCTAGCGGCCGCGAGGAGTGCTCGCGAGACCGAGCGGCAGAAGGCAAAATTAGGGTTTGGGGTGTGCCTATATATATGGCAAAACCCTTTTCGCCAATGAGACCCCTGCACGCCCTGACACGTTTTAGAGAGTTTTTTCTCAGTTTTATCTTTGTTCTAGCTTCCGTTTAGTTCTAGCTTTAATTCTTGCTTTGTTCTAGTTTAGTTTATCGTTTCGTTATCGATCGGAATGTTTTTGTCCGATCGTTTTCCGTTGTTTTCCGTTCGTTCGCTTGGGATTGGATTCAAGACCAACCATTGTTCATCCAACGCTTCCCTACGGGTTTTATATATTTAATTTCCGTTTTTATGGTTAAATCGTATTTTATTCCGTTTATTATGTCTGGCTAGTTTTCTATTCTAATCCTAGGGTTTGCATGATTCGATCCTATATGTTGTGAGTTCTGCTATTGTTATTTACCTTCCAGGCATTGATTCATGATTCATGGTGCTTATTTATATGTGTTGATTTCTGATCAATATTGATGCATATCTAGTTGCCAGTTAATGACGTAACTGTATTAATTGTCAATCGATCTTGAATGCATGATACGAATAAGCCTTGAGTCGTAACTGAGATAGGACATTCGTAGGAAGCATATTCTTAGTGATCCATTTGGAGTTGCTTATTTTCCTCTAGAGACGTAACTGTGATAGGGAAAATTAGTAATCAACTGCCGCAATTGTCGTAACTGAAGTTGTTGGTTATATTTGTGATCTTCCGTCTTATGCGGATTAAAGCGGTTAATAATAAGCGGGATAAACATCGTTGTGGATAGGATTGGTGCATCCCTAGGGTTAGTCTTTCGTCATAGTTATCTTTCGTGATTTTATTGCTTTATTTATATTTCTGCTTGGTTACCTCTACTTTGGATTAATTTCCGAAGCCTTAAAACCTTTCACCCAAATTCTGTGCTTGGATAATGATGAATTATTGTTGAGCTAGCTTCTATGTTTTCGTGATACAATCTCTGTGGATACGATACTTCGCTTACCCTATACTTACACTTTTTACGTGTGAAAAAGGAGCGATCATGTTGGTTTTTCCCTTTTATCAAAACGATATACACACTTCGTCCTCGTAATCAAACGAAGGTAGGTCATCCTCGTATCAAACGAAGGTAATTCATCCTCGAAATAAACGATGGTAGTTCGTCCTCGTATTAAACGAAGGTATTCATCCTCGAAACAAGCGAAGGTATAGGTTCCTTATTTATCGAGAAGTGTCGATAGAGGTGGTCCCCTTACGCGCGTTTAGATATCATCCTCCTAGAGGGTATTCATCATCCTCCTTAGAGGGTATTTGTCGTCCTCCTTAGAGGGTATTGTTCATCCTCCTTAGAGGGTATTTGTCCATCCTCCTTAGAGGGTATTGTATATTGGGGGAAAGGTAGTATGCATAAGTGAAAAATGAATTATGCAAGCATATGATGTAAATAAAGAAAAATATTTTATTAATGAACACCGACGTTACAAAAGAAAAAGGACCTAAAGACGCAACAAGACTAAATGAAAAATTTGACACTTATGCAAAATATCTCTTGAGATGAATGATGTGCCATGTATGAGGTATTTGCTCACCGGATAAGTGGGCGAGCTTATATGACCATTTTCCGAGGACTTCTTCAACTCGGTATGGCCCTTCCCATGTGGTTTCTAGCTTGCCGAGTTTTGCAGCTTTACTGACTTCGTTATTTCGAAGTACGAGGTCATCTACTTAGAATTGTCAGGATTTGATACGCTGGTTATAATACCGAGCTACTTGTTGCTTGTACCTAGCTTCTCTAATGTAGGCGAGGTCTCTCTTTTCTTCTAGCAGATCCAGGTCAGTTCGTAGATTATCTCCGTTTGCTTCAGCCGAGAAATGGATGGTCCGGGGGCTCGGTGTTTGGTATGAATTTTTGCTTATTCTTGGTATAGTTTTGCATGTTATTTTCTTTGGTTTGTCCTATTTATGCCGTTGGTTCGATTATTATTTATCGATTAAGACTTACTTCGTTTGTTTCGATATTTTACAGAACATTGGCATTAAATAGGATAAAATGAATCTGCCAAGGATTAAAGATATTGAAGAGCATCTCGACAGGAGTTCGTAGGCGAAAACCGTGCTCAAATCGGAGTCCAGACGAAGGAGAACGGGCCCAAACAACGAAGTCGCGCACGTGCATGCGCGCAGGCCCCGTCGCCCGCGCGTTTCCACGCTGCCCCAGCGCCCGCGCGCTCCTCACATCCAGCCAAGCGCCCGCGCCCGCGGCCACGCCGGCGCCTGCACGCCACCTCGCCCATGCCGCCACCAACACGCTGCAACGCCTCACACGTCTGGCGCTGGGTCGATTCCGCCCGCGCCCGCTGCACTCCATCCGCGCTGGCCGCCTAACGCCACCAGCTGGCGCTTCGCCCTTGCAGCGCGCTTCATCCCCAACCGGCGGCAGCCCAAGACGCCGGCGCCTTGCCCGCCGGCGCTTGCCTGTGCAGCGCTCGCTTCCACCCTGTTGTCACCCAATCGCGTTGCCTAATCTCCGAGCAGGCGTTGCGCGCCAAAGACAACGTCCGTGTCCGCCTTTCGCCCAGTGCGCGACGCCGCCCTTCCTCGCGTGCTTCGTCCACCCAGCGTCCGAGTGGCCCAGTGCTCGCCTGATCCCGTCCGCCGTTGGGTATGGATTTTTTGCCTTTTCCAGCAGCTCCTCGCGTCCGACGTTTCGTCGCGTCCGGCGCTGGGGCTGATTTCACTGTCATTCCAGGAGCTCCTCGCGTCCGGCGCTGCGTGCGAATTTTCTGCTGCTATAAATACCGAAATACACGCGTGAAACCCCAGCCTCCTTCATATTTTTCTTCAGTTTTTCTCTCCTTATTTCATTTCTTTTGTCATTTTGGATTCAAAAACATTGATTCAAGAAGCTTGTTTCCATCAATTGCATTTGTAAGGATTTCTATGGTTTGATTTCTTCTCCATTTCAATTTCATTGCTTGTTCTTGTTTATATGCTTCTTCATTGTTGATTTATATGCTTTGATTTATATGCTGTGATGTTGATTAATATTGCTATGGATTTATTTATGCTTGTTGTTGGATTTAGATATCAACTAATGATTGACAACCCTTAGTTTAGATTTATCGCTTTCTTAGTTCAACTAGGGATTGACAACCCCTGGTTTAGGTTTATTGTTTTAATAGTTTAGCTCGGGATTGACAAACCCTAGCTTAGGATTGCTATTTATTTTCCGTATTTCAATTCCCGTATGTTTCAAACCCTCGTTGGCATTAGAATGTTTAGGATTTAATCACTTTATGTGTATGACACGAACAATAGCCCTGTTAAGTTTTCCTTGAGAGACGACTTGGGTTAACTTATCACGCTACGATTACATCGTACGATTGCGAGTGAATTTGAGTGTGTTTTTAGCTCGATCACTCGACATACCGATTTCCACCGGGATTACTGGCTCGGTTCCATACACCAAACTGTAGGGTGTTTCTCCATTCGATGTCCGAGGTGTTGTACGATATGACCATAAGACTTGTGGCAAATTTTCCACCCAGTTACCCTTCACTCGGTCGAGGTGAGTTTTGAGTCCCTTTACAATTGTCCTGTTGGTGACTTCGGTCTGACCATTTGCTTGAGGATGAGCCACCGAGGTGAATTTTTGTTGAACCCGAAGCTCTTGACACCACTCCTTGAAGACCTTATCTGTGAACAACGTCCCATTATCTGAAACGAGGATATGAGGGATGCCGAAGCGACACACAATATTTTTCAGACAAAGTTGAGGCGTTTTTGCTTGTGATTTTCACCAAGGGTTGACTTCCACACACTTTGTGAAGTAGTCGATAGCGACAATCGAGGCCGAAGCGCCTCGGAGCTTTGCAGAAGGGCCCACGATATTGATCCCCATTGCATGAATGGCCAAGGGCTTTGCATCTCGACGAGGTCGGTTTGAGGTAGCCTCGGCACATTTCCATGAATTGACACTTGAGACAACTTTTCACGAGGTCGATTGAGTCTTGGAACATTGTTGGCCAATAGTATCCCCATCGCATGACTTTCTTTGATAGCAGCGGGTCCGATGTGGCTTCCACATGATCCCTCATGTACTTCTCGTAGTACGTACTCAGCTCGGTTCGGACCCAAACACCTTAGGAGAGGCTGGAGATACGACTTTCTGTAGAGAATTCCTTGCTCAAGTATGTATCGAAAAGATTTGCTCAAGATTTTCCTAGCCTCGAGCCTGTCATGAGGTAATTCGCCCTTCTCCAAATATGCTTGAATGAGAGTCATCCAATTAGGATCCTCGTCAGAGACTATGTTGACTTCGACCTCGGCATCGTCTATGCTTCTGTTTTGGACTTCCTCTACTGGCGGGCTCGTTGATGATGAAGCCAGTTTGCTTAAGGTGTCAGCTCGGCTATTCTGCTCCCTTGGGATACGAACTAATTGGAAGTATGAGAAAGACTATTGTAGGCTTTTGGCTTTTTCAAGGTATTTCTTCATCCTGTTGCCTTTTGTCTCGTACTTTCCCAACATGTGACTTACTATGACCTGAGAATCACTGTGAACTTGCATAGCTCGTATCTGAAGACTTTGAGCTAGGCGAAGTCCGGCAATTAATGCCTCGTATTCCACTTCGTTATTCGTATTTTTGAATGTAAACCGAAGCGTGGGTGATCTCTTGGCCATCCGGTCCCTGTAGTAAGATGCCCGCTTGCTACCGTTTTCCCGAGCTCCGTCCACATAGATTTGCCAAGCAATTCTCGGATGCTTCCATGATAGGTTCGGCTTTGGCATTGCCACGAGGTAGGCTCGGTGGGTTTCGGTTTCTCCGTGAAGTTAGCCTCACAAGGAAGTCGCTGGGCCCGACCTTGATGGCTCGACGAGGGCAAAAGAGATATCGTGTTCGCCCAACTCAATTGCCCACCTCGCAATTCTCCCCGAAGCTTCTGGCTTTGTCAATACTTGCCGAAGTGGATGATCGGTGAGAACTTGTATAGGATGTGCATGGAAATAGGGACGTAGTCTCCTTGCAGCATTTACTAACGTTAGAGCGAGCTTCTCTAGAGGTTGATATCTTGTTTCTGGCCCTTTGGGTGCTCGACTGATGAAATACACAGGGAGTTGACGACGTCCATCTTCTCGTACCAATACTACACTTATGGTTTCATCCGAAGTCGCGAGGTATAGGGAAATGACTTCTCCTTTCTTCGGGACAGATAAAGTAGGAAGTTTGGCAAGGTAGTTTTTGAGATCTTCAAATGCCAGCTTATGTTTATCATCCCACTGGAACTCCGGGGCCTTTTTGAGAATTTTGAAAAATGGGAGTTGCTTATCCACGGCTTTCGAAAGAAAACGGCTCAACGCAGCTATGCAGCCCGTCAACTTATGCACGTCGTGGATTGTCTTCGGCACCTTCATCTCCAAAACGGTTTGAACCTTGGACGGATTGACTTTTAATCCTTCTTGTGAAACCCAGCACCCCAGAAATTTTCCTGACGGAACTGCGAATGTACACTTTTAGGGGTTTAGCTTTAGGTTCACTTTACGAAGTAAACCGAGGACGATCCGGAGGTCGGCAACACATGTGACTTTCTCCTTACTTTTGACGACGATGTCATCTACATACACCTTCACATTTTAACCGATGTAGGGCTGAAATATCTTATCCACCATTCTTTGATAGGTGGCCCCTGCATTCTTGAGTCCGAAGGGCATCTTCTTATATGCAAAGACGTCGAAGTCCGTGATAAAGGCTGTTTTGGATGCGTCCTCGTCACTCATCAAGACTTGGTGATATCCTCAGACGATCCAAGAAGTCAAGACTTCAGATCAAACCAAAGGCCAACTTTTTATCGATATTGGGAAGGGGGTAGCAGTCCTTCGGGCAATGTTTATTGAGATCGGTGTAATCGATGCACATTCGCCATCCCCCTCCTCCTTTCTTGGCCATCACCGGGTTGGCTATCCAAGTCGGATACTTGACTTCGAACAATATGCCTGCTTTCAAGAGTTGGTTCACTTCGTCATGCATGACCTGGTTCCGTTCTGCCGCAAAGATCCGCTGCTTTTACCGAACCGGTTTGACACTTGGGTCAATGTTGAGCCGGTGGGTAATAATGCCCGGTGAGACCCCGGTCATGTCGAGGGGTGACCAAGCGAAGACGTCTCTGAACTCCCTTAGGAGTTGGATGATCTGCTTTCTCAGTTGAAGTACTTCGGTAGAACCTACTTTGACGACCTTGAGGGGATCATCCTCATACAGCGTGACCTCCTCTACCGAGCTGTCGAGAGAGGAGAGGTCCTTCCCAGCTCCAACTCCTTGGGCTTCCTTAATTGCTATGCCTGTGGGTACTGGGCCGAAGTCTTAGCACCTCTTAAGGCGACCTGCATGCATTCTTTAGCTTGTTTCTGATCTCCTCATATCACGGCCACTCCTCCTCTCGTGGGGATCTTCATTGTTAGGTGGTACGTGGAGCATTCCGCCCTCACTGCATTTAACCAGTCTCGTCACAGTATAATGTTATATGGTGAGTGGGCGTTTACCACGAAGAATTGTGTCACTTTGGTGGAGCTCGTCGGTGCTTTCCCCACCGTTACAGGTAGTTCAATGATCCCCTCCGGGCGTGTCTCTTCTTGTACAAAGCTCCGAAGTGGTAGTGGTGCTGGTTTAAGGCGGGCCTCCTCAATCCCTAATTTGTCGAAGCACCCCTTGAAGAGGATGCTCACCGACGCACCGCTATCGACGTATACGCGTCGGAGTAACTTGTTGGCGACCACTGCTTGGATTATCAGTGCGT
Organism: Salvia rosmarinus; assembly: GCA_036937905.1. Lineage (NCBI taxonomy): Eukaryota > Viridiplantae > Streptophyta > Magnoliopsida > Lamiales > Lamiaceae > Salvia > Salvia rosmarinus. Next base: position 44,409,822 of record CM072817.1, read on the forward strand.
CCTGGTGAGGTACTACGGCTGGTATGGGATCATCCTTGGAAAAGATGATTGTCTCGTCCCTTTTGAACCTCTTGTTTACAGGTTCGCTTGTTCGAGGACCTCGGGCCTCGGCTTTTAGGGAGGACCTTGTAGTACCACGGGGGAGCCCCGTGATGGTGGATATAACCCCATCGTACTGAGGCTCGTCATCACCTTCTTCGTCGGTGTCGTGCCTTGCTTTCTTGTGAGGGGCGTAGTTTCCCCTGTTCTTCTCTTGCTTCCGCTTTTTCTGACCTCGGTGGGGAGCCTCGTACTAACCAGTTCGTCGGCCATGACCTTGGTACCTCTTAAGAACCCCGTCATGCTCCAACTTCTCTATGTCTGCCATGAGGTCCCTGCATTCCTCCGTATCGTGTCCATGATCTTCATGGAAGGAGCAATACTTGTCTTTGGATCGACGTTTCGATCCCCTTAGCATGGGCGAGGTTTCTCGAACATGTCCGTATGGAGCACGTAAATCTCTGTTCTTATTTTTGTCAGGGGTGTATATTGAGGTCGTTCGGGGTTATGACGTGGCCCGAGCCTAGACTCTATAGGGGCACGTTGTATCCGTTCCAAGGTACTTCGTTGACCTTGGCCTCGGTCCCCTCGACCATCTTCTTTCCTCTTTTTGTCAGAGGGCTCTGCCTTGTCAGCTTCTCGCTTTCTCATGTCCGCTTCGTCCGCTTTGGCGAACCGATCTGCTATGTGCCACAGCTCCGACGCAGTACGGGGCTCGTACTTGACAATATCCTTGTATAGGGCTCTAGGCAAGATGCCGTTTTGGAAAGCCGAGATAATGAGGAGGTCGTTTACGTCCTCGACTTTCAGGCATTCCTTGTTGAACCTGGTCATGAAGTCGCTGATGGACTCACCTCGGCCTTGTCTCACGGTGAGGAGATGAGCCGATGTGGTCTTGGACTCGACTTTTTGGAAGAACCTTCGATGAAAGGCTTCCATTAGATCTTGGTAAGATCCAATACTACCGGTAGGTAAACTGTCGAACCACCAACGGGCGTTGTCGATCAGTAACTCCGGGAACAGCTTGCACATGTGGATGATGTTGAGGCGCTGGTTGATCATGTTGTATTGGAATTGAGAAATGAAGTTTTGCGGATCCCTCAGTCCGTCATAGGGGGCAATACTCGGCACCCTGTACTTATCCGGGAGAGGAGTGTCGAGTATCTCGATGGAGAAAGGGGTAATGATCCTCCCGTATCCATCGAACCCGTCTCCCAGAGAACGATACTGAGGTCGTCGGCTGGACTCGTTGTAATTGTGGGGGTCGACCTCACGGAGATCGCGACGACCGTCCCACGCCTTTCTTCCTCGCACGGTCGGTTTGGAAACCAACTCGTAGGGCATTATCCGCGACACGAGCGCCTACCACTGAAGGTGGGGATCTTCGTTGTGCCGCCCATGCTTTGATGAGGCTTCGGCGTCCTTTTCTTCATGATGGTGCCGACCTTGTTCTCGGCTAAGATATTGGAGGAAGCTCTCCTTATTTTTTTCGAGGAACCATTTAACCGCCTCGTCAAGATTCAACTGCGGCACTTGGGGTCCTCCTCCGTTGCTGTTGCGACCTCCTTCGCTGCGATACTCTTCTTCTTCACGTAGGACAGGGTGGCCTCGCTCATCCAGGCTCTGAACGTGCCCTTCGGGGGTCGTATCTCTGATTGGGCTTTTCCCAGGCCGCGTTTGGCGCGTCCTGTCGCCGTTATTGTTGCCGGTAACGGCCCTGGATGTAGCGCTTCTTGTGTTCCTCATCGTTGTCATTGTTACCTGAGAAAAATAGGATCGAAAGCACATAATTTTTGTTCCCACAGACGGCGCCAGTGATCGATCTGGTTTTCGTAAGGTAATAAATACAATAAAGAACACGAGGAGTTAACGTGGTTCGATCTTTAAAATAGATCTACGTCCACGGAGCAAGAGAGTGTATGTGTATTTGAGTGTGTAAGAAGTGATTACAAAGAGTGTCGATGATCCTCTTCCGTCTAATCTAGTCTCTATTTATACACCATCATAATAAGTTCGACTCTAATACAAAGTCTTCTCTCATAAGGATTCTTTTAGATATGCATCCAAATCTTCTATGTCTCTATTTGCGATTTGAGTTGTAGTTGGTTTAGGAGTCTTCTTGGGCCAAACTTGCATAGGCCGAGCTTAAGTCGGGGCCCATTTATATTGGGCCTGATGCTTGGGCCTAGTAGTTGGGCCGTATTCTATCAACTCCCTCCTCCATTGTCGTCCTAGAATCCATCTCTTCTCTCATGCGACGATCTCCCCATCCAGAGCCGACCCTTATGCCTTAGTTAGAAGGACAAAGACCTAGAGCCCCTAAATTTGAGGGGTCCCAAATTTTAAAATAAGCTTATTATCTATAGTTTATTAATTTTAAATTTATTTGAAAATAATATAATTTTTTTTTCCAACACTCAATGCTCTATACTCTTCCAAATGTTTTTACCATCATAATAAATTCTATTTGTGAAGTTCTTGAATTTACTAAATCTTCAAACATTTTCTTAATGTTTCTATTGTATATAAAATATTATTAATTAAATTGGTTACTGTAGCTTTAGTAGATAGAAGTTTTTCAAAACTAAAATTATAATTGCGTTCTATGTTGCCTTAAGAAATATTAAATGGGTTATCAATTTTATGCATTGGAAATGAGGTACTACCTTGAAAAGTTATTGACGATTTTGATTATCAAAATGCTATAAGATCCAAATAATTTAAAATTACTTGTTTCAATTCATTGTAATTTATAATTAATTATAAAGTTATGCAGACAAATAAATATGGAAGACCATCCTATGTTATTCATAGCCAACAATAAGATTCTTGAAACTTCATTTCATGTCTTAAGGGGTTTATTTTTTTCCCATATTGGGCCTCTGAAATGTCAGAGTTGGCCCTATCCCCATCGACATTGACATTGCTGCCGCCAACAACGATCAAATGGGTGACTCCGATGAACGAGTGGGATCCGATGACGCTGAGTTAAACTTCAGACACTACTTCTCCAAAAGGCATAGTTCACAATCATCGATCAATCTTTATAATCACATTCGATTCCTTGATTAATTCCCAAACAGCCCCATCTACGTTCCTTCGGACGCTGCCGATGTTCCATTCCAATCCAACGGGTGGAGCTACACCAGATGGTAGGGAGATATTGTGGTGAGAAGCGGCACCTTGATGCCCAGGGCGGCGACAACGAGGTGCACCAGGGAAGATGGGTGGCTCTTCATCTGCGACGTCAGCATGATGCACCCTCAAGGGGTCCCGCCGAATCCAAAGCCCAAGATCGTGTCCTCTCTCTCTATATGTATCTTTGCAAAAATATAGAAAAAAAAATCCATTTTTACATCGTTGTAAGGGCCGTCATTCATTTTTACGGAGATAGGAGCTAAGTTGCAAAAAACATAATGATAGAGTTAGGTTGAATTTCTCTAAAAATTTTGGGGGTGTTTTGATACTACTCATTAAATATTATTGGCACCATGCACCAAAAGTTTGTATTATTTTTAGTGATACGAGTTTTAATAAATAATATAAGGTATAAAGTTAGTGGAGAAATGGTCTCACATTATAAATAGTAAGTGGTGGGTTTTTTTTTTTTTTTTTTTGGTCAATTAAATACAGAAATTTTAAAGGTTGTGTCACGGTGGACTCGAACCCGAGACCTTTGGCCTCGGACATTAACCACTCTACCACTAGGCCAACACACACACACGGATTTTTTTTATAAATAAGTGGATTGAATGAATGTAAAGATTATGAGATTTATATTAAAAAAAATAAAAATACAAACTTCTGGTGGACGGACTGAAAAGAAATTAAAAATTTAATTAACTAATAGTAATAAATAATTATTATCCCTCAAAAAAAATAAAAAAATATATGTCGATGCCAAACATAACCCCTATCATTGACGAAGATTTTCATACATATTGTAAGTGGAGTTTATAGAAACTCTTACAAGTATCTATTACATTTGAATTATTTATAAGCATCTTTCGCTATAAATTTAAAAATTCTTTGGCCTCGCACAATTCAAAAATAAATAAATTCTTCACTCCAAATATCCTCGCTATCTCGGTGTGTGAGAGATTCTCATTTTCCGGCCATGGAGCTCCTAACGCTAGCTATATCCATACTCCTCATTGCCAGGGGTGGAGCTAGGCCCTCTAGGGTAAAGAAGTTAGAAAAAATTCGAGGGAATTAGTACAGGATAGATGTGGACTCAATGGAAAACAAAAGATTGAAGTTGATGAAAAGAGTCAGATCTACTGATAGCTTGCAAATAACATCTATCTAACTCACTAGGCGACTAAACACATGACGACTAGTCCAAATGTCGTATTTTCGTAAAAGAAAGATGACGTAACTCCAAATCTCCAACTCTGATGATATTTGGATATAATCTGAGCTATCCATGCTTAATGGTTTCACCACTTGTCTATGGTGGACCTACCAAGTCCAATCTCCCAAACCTCTAAGTTGCACTCACTACAAAATCTTTAATCGAGCTTAGACAAGTGAGGTTAGCCTTAGCATAATTTTTCAATGTAAAGACTCACTTGAATAGTTGGAAAGAATAGCCTGAACCAAACATCGACATGTGTTGTAAGGGTAGAAGCTAGGGTGAAGCTGCAAGTAAGTAGCAAGGTCTAAGTGTCGAGGCCGTGAGTAACCCTAATGAAACTGGGTGAAAGCAAGGTGAGAGGTCCTGACTTAATAACCTATGAACGGAAGACCTCTAAGGATACTAAGATCATAAGTCACTTTTCTTGAAAGTATAAAATAAGGAATTCCTAAGGAAATTGGAATTCAACTGTTTAACAAGTTTGTGGATGTAGGAGAAGTTTCTCCAAACCACATTAAAATCATGGTGTTGTTTACTATTTTACTTGCTGAATATTTTACCTTCCTAAATTACAAACATCATATCTTTACTTGACTCAGACTCAATCTAATAGATTTGCATCAATATGATTTCTGCTTGCATCTAAATTATGTTCTGTCTTATCAGTGTTTCCAAGTATAAGGACAAGAAAGACTTTTGTTCCACTACATATGGAGCATACATTGAGTTTGAACTATAACTTGCTAACTAATAATTCTTGTCATCAAGGAGAGTATGATTTGACTAGTCAGACTCTTAATAAGGCTAATGAAAACTTGCAAGATTTTGAAGGAAAAAAAAATCAGTCAAGTGTATTCCATCTTATGCATCTGATATCCTCGTTTCCAGACCACCCATTATTTGGTATTGATGAATCTAGCTACGTGAGTGTGCGAGATTTATGTAAAGCAATAAAGAACACCCAGGCTTTTTACGTGGTTCGATCATTAATAAGATCTACGTCCACGGAGGAATGATTCCTCAATACTTTTACTAGAGTTTTTTTAGTACAGAGAGTATTGGTTACATGCCTTTTGTATTCAAGAATTGCTAACCCTTCTAACATCGCTTTTCCTTCTATTTATACAGCCCGACCGCCATTTGTGGCACGCCCGACCTCTCCATTGGTGGTGGTGTGACTCTTCCTCCGCATGCCTTCCATTGGCCGGAGCGGGACCTTCGCTTCACGTGCGCCACGTGGAGGTGGCGCCGACCTGGTTCCAGGCGCCCTCCATCGCCGAGGGTAGCGGCCTGGGGCTGGATTTTGGGCAATGATTAGGTCTCGCCTTGGGCTCGACCGTGGGCTCGCTACCAACGTTAGGCCCAGCTCGCTTGGGCTGTTAGTGGGCCCATCGGTTGGGCCATATCCCATCATAGCCCCGAATAGCCGAGGACAATGAGGCCGAGGTGGAGTGAAGACAGTGAGGTCACCGAGGGTGAGGTGTGGCTGGTGAAGTTGTTTCTTCGATGTGAGGGTCTTTCGGTGCCGATCTTACTTGAACAGAGGATGCTCTATAGGCAGATACCTCTGTATCCTTGATTTCTAAGGAGACAGAAACCAAGTCCGTGGATGAACCATGGTCGCCAAACCAGGCGTGATTAATGGCGCTGGGTTGGGTCTCCTCTAGCCTATGGTGCAGAGAGGATCGTTTTGGTCGGATTCGATCCACCGAGATGGCCGGGCAGCCGTCCCTGATCGTTGGGTTGTTTATTGTCCGTCGCTTGGAAAAGATGTGGTACCGAAGGAAGTCAAGTCCGACCGGGATAACGAGCCTCGCATCGTTATACCGAGGTGCGGTGCGAGTGGCGTTATTCCCGTGGTGGCCGCCGTGTCCGACCCGAGACCGTCTTTTTCGGGATGTCGTAGTGCGCCCGGCCGCACCGAACCGCGGCCTGGTTAAACGAGGTCCGATTCGGATGTAGGCTTTCCGTAGCGGCAAAGCTCGATGATGACGCCGGGTCCGACGTGGATTTCTTGGTATTTGTGGGAAGGGCGGTGCGATGAGGCGCAGCCATCCGGAGGATGCCGGGGTCCGTATGATGATTGCTAGGTCGATCGGCGGTCCATCTTATCTGGACGTCATACGCCACCAGCGGTAGTTGGTTACTCGAACCACGTGCGCGTAACGCACATCCAATCACGTGTTGGCGTGTGTTGAATTTAAACGGCAATTTGCGTGCGCCTTAGTCTTATAAATAGGCGCAAAAGAGGCAACTGTTCACTTTCTTCTTCGACGTTAAAAAATTCTGAGAGAGAATTTCTGAGAGATTCTCTGAGTTGATCCCGATCTTCGCTGAAGTAGCCATATACTCGCCTGAAAAGTAAGTATGTTTTCTTCATCTTCTTCTCGCTCTGAAAGTTCCCTTTCCGCCTCGGGTTCTGGGCGTGAGTTGCCCGACGTAAGAGATTATATGTGCTACAATGGTTTGGGTAGGTCTGTAGGGCTGAGCTCTAGTGTTCCGCCGGTATCCTCTGTATGGGATGGTATGAAGGTGGGCGCGGCGAGGTTGGGTTTGATCTTGCAGGAACTTTTTGAAGTTGTGAGGGAGTACCGGATTCCGGAGGAGGCGTGGTGGTGTCTCGCCGATCCGGACGATAGGGCGATGGCCCTCCAGGAGGGTTTGTTACCTGTCTATGTAGGCGGTTTGAGGCAGTCTTAGGTACCCTCATCCCCATTTATCTTAGCCTTCAAGAGTATTTCGGATCCCCATTTGTCAATTGACCCGAATTCGTTAAGTCGTTGGTGGGTGGGGCTCTCTTGTTATGGTATTGCCGGGAGTTGTCCTTCGAGGTGTTGATGCACTTTTTAGCGTGAAGACCATAGGAGGGTGTACTATCCGTCACCCGGCTGAAATTTAAGGTGGCCGTCCCTCCAAGGTGTCCCATGGCGTAATAAGTATTTCTTTCTCATGGCCGAGGCGCCGAGGTATGAGTGGGGTATCGGCACGATGGCGGACCCAAAATCAAGCCCTTGGGCCGTATGGAGGAGGTGTTGGGCAGCCTTGGTGAGATCTTGTCGATAAGTTACACCGGCGACTGACCCGGGCGGGTGAGTGTTTTCGGGTCGGAAGCGTCGGGACCGGGTTCGACGGGGTGAGGGCATCCCCTTTTTCTTAGTCCTTATTCGTTCGATTTCGCTGTGCTAATGTGTCTTTCTCTTGTGATGCAGTGAAGCTGAGGGATGAGTAGACTCCACCATCGCCGAGCAAGGCCGCGAAAAAAAGCAGGCTGGGTGGACCTAGTAGGGGCCCGAAGAAGGTGGACAGCATGGGCCAGCTGATGAGCGGGCCTCAGGCGGGGTCCAGCCCGGCATCGGAGTCTCGGCCTCAGGGCCGCCTTGAGTACGGGGTGCCGCCCCCAAGTTTGGCCGCATCCCTCCCCGAGGTACGTAGGTTTCTTCCTATTAGATGTGTTTGCTTGGCGATCTGTTATTGACTCTTGCCTCCCCTTTTTCAGGGTGGGAGCTCGATGATGGGGGCCTTGTTGTATTCTTGGGGGCTGCAGTCACCGCCGGTCTTGCGACCGAGCTCGGCCGCAAGAGGCGCTGGAACGGGATCTTACCACCGCGAGGGCGGAAGCTGAGACCGCCGCGTCCGCTGCGAGGGCGGAAGCTGAGGCCGCCAGGGCTTCTGAGGCCGGGAGGGTTGCTGCTGAGGCCGGGAGGGTTGTTGCTGAGGCCACCCTGAAGAAGAGACACTGGCACCGGAGGCCCCAGGGAGGTCGAGGAGCTCAAAGAGAGCTGGCCGGGCGAAGAAGGACCTCGCAGACGAGGAGTGCAAGGTGGCCGACCGGGGACCCTTGTTGAGGGCCTTTGCCGGTAGGCTCATCAGTCGGAGAGCTTCTCGGCTTTATTGCTGATCTCGCCGCGTCTTTGAAGCCGAAGGTGGTGTCGATCACAGGGAAGGTGGCGGCCGCCATGCCCGATTTTGATAAGGTGAAGCATGGGTGGACCGAGGTCGACCCAAGAGAGGTGGATAAAACTTCGCCGGGTGATCTCTGGCCGACTCTTCCCAAAGTCTTTGGAGGCTCGGCATCCACCTCTACCCTCCCGACTGCGAGGTTGTCGCCCGGTGTAAGGAGGGCGAGGATCATGAGCCTGGAGCTCCTTGTCGAGGTCCGGTGCCGGCGAGGGAGGAGGGAGGAGGAGGCGGAGGAGGGGAGGAGGAGGCGAGGTTGGAGCTCCGTGCGGAGGTGGGCAGCCGCAGGAGCATCGAGGTCGTCGAGACCGGCCATAGGCCGAGGTCGATGGACTGATGTAATAGCGTGAGCTCGCCGGGTCGATAGGACCACAGGTCTTTGTAATAATTTTCCCTTTTGAGTAATAAACGTAATATTTTGAAGATTTGTGTTGTCTTGTTTATTTTCGAGACTCCACTTTGAATGGATCGGACTTGACCATGAATTGTTGACAAAGTTAAAAGAGGTCCGAGGTGCCTTGGCCGAGAAGGACGAAGAGTGCTTTCTGGAGGGCGGTGTGCGAAGTGACCCAAGTTTTGGCCACTATGGAAGTCGGCTCGGCTTCGTCACTGATCTGAGAGAAAGTTGGACGAGGCTGATCGGAAGTGGCCCGCCTCTGGCCGAGAACGAGGCGAAGTTGAAGGTCGCGCAGGCGGAGTCCGTGGGCGGACATATCTGCCGACGCTATCCAAGGACGTTTGATGCGGCGAGGAACAACTGAATTGATGCGGAGGCTCGCTCGGTTGTCGGAGGAGCATCTGAGTCTGAGAGGCAGTCCTTGGTGGTGGGACTACCATATCCAAGTCGACGACCGAGTCCAGAGCTTGCTGGCGGAGGGCATGGTGCTGAGGGATGAGGAGGGGCCCAACAGCAAGAAGTTCAAAGCCTGCGTCAACTCCGTGGTGAAGTTTATGGAGATGTATGATATCGTCCATAAGCGTCGCATGCCCGTGGCGCGGCGAGGCCAGACGGGCTCCGCCGACCCGATCATAGAAGAACCAGGAGAGGAGGGCTACATCTCGATCATGCCAAGTGCTCGGGTTGATGGGTCCGACAGGGGGTGGATCATCCAGGGGGCGATCCTCTGGGAGCGATCGGCGACCGAGGACCTCAGGTCGGCAGGGGAGAGCGGCGGGTAGGGGGCGAGGTCGTACTCCCGGTCCGGTGTCCGGTCAGGGGGGTCGGGGTGTGACCCGAGGTCGTACTCCTGGTCCGGTGTCCGGTCGGGGGTCGGGTGTGACCTGGCACGCCCCCACCCCGGAATGCCCGTCTTGGCGCCTTCGCCACTTGAAGTGTCTGGGAGGCGGTGAAGATGACCCGAGTCGCCGCTGTTCGCTCGGCCTCAGAGCCCGCCGAGCGCCGGGAGCAGGCAGTGGTGATTCGGCCTTATCGACCGGGTTGAAGGCACTGAGTTCGTTCCTGCATACACCGTCGGACTGGAGATTTTGTAGAGAATTGGTGCGGCTTGACAAGTCTCGGCAAGCGGAGTCCGGAGGCCCGAATGAGGCCATGTATAGTGTAGAACTTTGTATGTAGATATAAATGTATTTAGACTCGTTCAAGTGTATATTTCCTCCTCGAGAGGTATAAACATAACTTAGGACTTCGCTTTGGTCGTAAACGATTTACTGTGATACGTATGTGTATTTTCCCAAATAAAGGGATATAAACGAGCTCGAAGGCCGGTTGATTTGTATATAGCTTGGTACTTGGGCGATAGTCGTTAATGCATTTAGACTTTGTGCGAGTGCATATCTTCCCAAATAAAGGGGTGTGAGATGGCGAGATCGGTCGGATGTCGCGTGCATGTAGACGCCCAACTTAATGGGTAATCAGATGCTTTGCGTGTAGCGCCCAACTTAATGGGTAATCATGCGCTTTGCGTGTAGGCGCCCAACTTAATGGGTAATCATGCGCTTTGCATGTAGGCGCCCAACTTAATGGGTAATCTGTGTCGCACCTACTTGGTGGGATTTTCATCTTCGTAAGGCGCCCCTCGTGAAGGTTTAAATGTGGTGTATCCAAACAGATGTTCACATATGTATGAAACAGTGAAATATTCATTATAAAAGCGGTGTTTTATTGAACATGTAATCAACATCGTGCTTTGGCAAAACAATTAAGGAACTAACATGATGCCGACTTTAAATCGGCTATGTAAAATACCTCCTTAAATGCATAATGTGCCAGTTCGGGGATAAGCGCCCGGACAAGTGAGCCGACTTGTAAGCCCTTTGCCGAGGTCCTCGTGAACAGTGCACGGCCTTCCCATGTCGGATCCGGCTTGTTAAGACGCGGCTCCCACGGCTTCATTATTTCTTAGACGAGGTCGCCCACATGGAGCGCCGGAGGCTTTGACCCGTTGTTGTGGTACCGCGCGACACGGGCCTTGTACTTGCCGTTTATGAAGGCGAGCTCGCGCTTCTCCTCGAGGGCGTCAAGGTTGGCCCGCAGGTCTTCCTCGTTCCCGGCCTGGTCGAAGTGAAGAGTGCGAGGGCTTGGCGCGCCGATCTCAGCCGGTATGACGGCCTCGGTGCCGTAGACCAGGCTAAAAGGGGTCTCCCCGTGCGCCGTCCGAGGTGTGGTCCTGTAGGACCAGAGGACTTGGGGGAGATTTTCAGCCCAGTCGCCTTTAGCTCGGTCCAGCCTTTTCTTCAATCCTTGTACGATCGTGCGGTTCGTCACCTCGGTCTGACCATTCGCCTGCGGGTGTGCGACCGAGGTGAAGCGTTGATCGATCTGAAGCTCTTCGCACCACTCCTTGAAGTTTTTGTCGACAAATTGGGTGCCGTTGTCCGAGACCAGGATGTGCGGTATGCCGAAGCGGCAGACTATATTTTTCCACACGAAGGTCTGAATCCTTCTGCTCGTGAGGCTCGAAAGTGGCTCGGCTTCGACCCATTTTGTGAAGTAGTCTATGGCTACGACTAAGTATCGAAGCTGACCTGGTGCTCGGTCGAACGGGCCAACGATGTCGATCCCCCACTGCATGAAAGGCCACGGACTCTGCAGGCTGCTCAAATCAGTCTGAGGCAGCTTTTTGACTGTGGAGTGAATCTGGCACTTTGGGCACTTCTTGACGAGCTCGGCCGAATCTTGTACGAGGGTGGGCCAGTAATATCCCGACCTCAGCGTCTTCTTTGAAAGGGCTCGCGACCCGATGTGGCTTCCACAAGACCCTTGGTGAATTTCGTTGAGCACGTAGTCGGCTTCTTCTGGCCCGAGGCATCTCAGGAGGGGTTGAAGGTAAGACTTCCGGTAGAGAGCGCCCTCATGCATGAGATACTTCTGGGATTTCGCCATCATCTTTTTGGCTTCGAGACGATCTTGAGGTAGTGCGCCGTGTTCCAGGTAGGCCTTCAGTATAATCCTCTTCTAAGAATCGGGCATTAGTGCTAATAATGACCTTCCGATCCTTAGACTATAGAATAAACCACCTTTCATCCATCTAGATATCCAATAAATGCCGAAGGCCGGATCTAGCCTCCAACTTGTCGCCTTCTTGTTCAAAGACATGTGCCGGATCGCCCCATATCCTTATGTGGCTTAAACTAGACTTCGCCCAAACCACAACTCGAAATGGGTCTTTTCGACCGACTTGATGGTACTAGATTTAGCAAGTATGCCTCCGCTTCTAAGGCATACCCCGTAGCGAAATAGATAATGTTGCATAACTCATCATTGATCTAACCATTTCTAAAAGAGTCCTATTTCTCCGCCTCGACACACCATTTTCTTTGTGGTGTGCTCGGTGTAGTGAGTTGGGAGGTAATCCCACACTTCACCAAATAGTCCATAAACTCGTTATCGAGGTATTCGCCAACGCAATCGATCACGCAGTGACTTGATACTCTTACCAAGCTTCGCCTCCACTTCCGCTTTAAACTCTTTGAATTTCTCAAAGCATTCGTGACTTGCGGTGAAGCGGTATACGTATCCGCACCTTGAGTAATCGTCAATGAAAGTGACAAAATACTTGTACCCTCCACGAGCTTGTGTGGACATAGGTCCACACAGGTCAGAATGGACTAGCTCCAACACTTCTTTGGCTCTATAAACCTTCGCTTTGAAGGGTTTGGTCGACATCTTTCCTTCTATACAGGATTCGCAGACTGGGAACGGAGTAACTGTGAGATCACCCAACGCTCCATTCTTGGCCAGTCTTTGGATCCTATTTAGATTGATGTGACCTAATCTAAGATTCCAGAGAAATGTGGTATCGTCTTGCGAAAAAAACTTTCTCTTTTTAAGGTTTGTAGATGATGCAACATAGTTATAGGTATTATGTTTGGTAGAGATAGTATAAAGCGAATTATATAATGTGCCAACACAGATAACTTCGTCATTTCTTATGATAGAAACACCACTATCAAAAATAACGTAATATCCATGAATAAATAATTTCAAGCAGAACAAGGTTCATGAAACTCCGCACATATAAAACGCCTTTTAAAACTAAACTGTTGTCTCAAAACATAAAGAAACATCTCCGACCGCAACGGCCTTGACTTTCACGCGCTGCCCATGGAGATCGTTATCTCGCCATCATGCAGCCCCTTGTCCGCAGGAACCCTCGCAAGGTGTAACAAACATGATCGATCAGACTCGTGTCTACTACCCAAGAATGGGTAGAACAAGTCGCTAAACATGTTTCACATTAAAGCAAATGGCGCACTGAGCCTTGAGCTTGGGGCACTTAGCCTTCCAATGCCGGGGCCTCACCGCACTTCAAGCACTTGCCCTTCTCCTTTCGCTTTTCAAACCTTTGGTAGAGCCCTTTGTATTACTTCCACTCTTTTCTTTAGCCTTAGCATCTCTTGAATTCCACTTTTCCTTTTCATCTTCGATAAAGCGGTGGTTTTCTTTGAGGTGCGTATTAAAGATCGTGCACCTTTGCCCATTTTATGTTCTTCCGTTACTAGATCCTCTTGCAATGAATCTAGAGTATAACTCTTATCATAAAGGATTGCTTTATAACGGAAGTCATCAAAAGACTTGGGCAAATTGTTGAGGATCATATCGATTCTGACTACGTCATCAATATATCCTCCAACCAACTCGAGCTCTCCGAAGAGATTGATCATTTGCTCTACATGGTCATGCACCGAATCGCTTTCCTTCATTGAACTTGACATTATTGATTTTGTCAAACTATGACAAGTGATTCTGTCCGACACCTTATACGATTTCATAAGACTTAGCCATATCATGGCTGCATCTTCCCTCTCTTGATGCTGGAGTTGCAGGGACTCGCACATGGTGACCAAAAGAAGGCACTTTGCCATTCTATTTGATTTGTCCCATTTCTCGTGCTCCTTGCGCTCCTCATCAGTAGATGAATCGTCCAGAGGCTTGGGACGGGGTGTAGTGAGTACAAATAGATTTTCTTCCGCAGTAAGAACATTTTCAATGTTCCGTTTCCACTCGATAAAATTCGGACCGGATAAGGGATTTTGTGCGAGCATATTGATAATCGGTGTAAGAGACATATCTGAAATGACAATGTAAACACATAAGCATACGATCGCACATAATTCGTAACAATAATATTGTAACCTTTTGATAAAACAATATTAATTGAAACCTCCAATCGCCCAAGGAATTCCACATGCAAGCCACGCGTGTGGGCGTTTACGAACCCCTCGATCGCACTAAAATATACCTTTTAGTCGCTTAATTTCAATCCATGTCAACTTATCCTTATGACAAATGAAATTAATGATTGGACCTTACTAGACCACATCACTATCGCAAGAATGGACTTCATGGAAGTTGTACTTGAGGTGATGTCTAAGCAATGACCACAATTTTAACAAGCAGAAAATGAATTCTTAGAATTGGCATACTCACTAGACCATACCGCCCAATCCAAATTCCTTTGTTATCTCATTTTATATCCATCTCTAGAGAACTTATGAAAATCGCACATGCAAGCCAGCGTGTGACGTTTACATGAAACTCCCACTTCTCAATAGATTTAAAATGTTTTATTTAGAAATCTCATCTAACAAACTTATGATAAACAGTGCAAGCAAGCGCGCGTGTGGGCGTTTACTCACACAGGCGTATCACTTTGTTTAGAGATCAAAAGTGGAGGTCTTGACATTTTAATTTAAAAATTAATATGTCGGGTTACTTGCTTAGTCATTTTGTTCAAAAGGTTTGTTCATGCAGATCACGTAATCCTTAGCATGCTTTTCTATAGAACTCAACATGTAAAACATGCTCGCAGTAATTCTAAAATATGCTTGAAAACGCGATAAACCTAGCATGCTTACTATGCGATCCAATCACGAAACATATAAAATGTTTGTCACGTAATTTAAACATACATAGCATGCTTCGCATAATTTAAACATCCACGACATGCTATGAACGATAAAATAAAATAAACGCTCATCGCGCCCACTCGTGGATCCCGCACTTTCCGCCTAATCTATTACATAGAATTTCAGCATGATCTTCATAAACTTGAAAACGGGCCTCGCGTGCACGGGCACGCACCGGATTCATCAAAACCGGATTCGGGCCGAAAAATGGGTCCGGGCCGGTTGGCCCAAAACGGGCTGGGCAGCGCAGGGCACGCCCCACCGCCGCCCGCCGCCCTACGCCACGCCGCCCGCTGGCTGCCTCACGGTCGTGAAGGCGACCGCGACCCGCCGAGCTCACGTGGCGCAACCATGATCGCGCGCGCGCGCCGCCGCTACCGCGCGCCGACGTTGCCTCGCGTCCGTCCTCGCGGTCGCGAGGCTGCTCGCGAGAGGCGACGGGATCTCACGCGACATCGCGCACCCGCCGCCGCACCGCGCGCCTCGCGGACGCGAGTGCGCCGCGACCGCGACGAGCGCCGCCGAGCGCGTACCCTCGGCGCCGAGCGATGCCGAGGCCTCCGCGCCAAGCGTGAGCCCCGCACCCGCACCCGGCTACCGAGTTGTGCCGCCGCGCCGCCTCGTTGAGGTTTCCGCGCCAGCCGCCGAAGCGGTGCCGAGGCTTGACGGCGCGCGCCCGCACCGCCTGGCTGCCGAGCCATGCGCCCTAGCCTCCTTCCCTGTCCGTCAATGCCGCCAAGAACGTGCGCATGGTGCCGAGCGCTGTGCTCGCGCCGTGCATCTAGTTTCTCCTGGCGAGTCTTCATCGTCTCGTTCTTCGTGCTTTCGTCTTCGTTCTTCTTTTATAGATAAGATTTATAGAAAAAAATCTAATCTAACCACGGATTTTCTCGTGGTGAAAAACAAAATCCGACAAAAATAAAAATGAGCCACGATGAACGACAGATTCACAATTAATTAATTGCGCACGTTATAATCAAACGTGAATCAATCCAACAGAGCCAAGATACTTATCCCAGGCTCTGATACCAATTGTAGGGAAAACTGGGTTTCACTCTCTCCCGAGGATCTATCTTGGATGTTTAATTCACCATACCTTGATTATATTCCTAGCATGCACCTATATAATTAATTGCAACACGTAGGGGTGTTCTCGTGTTTACCTTTGAATCTATCGGGGATGAACGGATCGAGACTCGTGCTTTGATCTTCTAGACCGTATCCCGGTTGCCCAATCTCCAATATCGAGTGAGGATAATCTATGGAGAATGCTACAAAAAATCACCCTAATCCTCTCTATGATTTTCGAAAATATCTCTCCCAAGCACTATGGGATTCTCAAAAATAATGCTAGGTTAATTGATGATTAGCTTTGATTTTATCTCTTACCTTATATTTATAATGCATTACCATAATCCCATAAGGAAAGGATCCATGCATATCCCATAAATATAATAATATCCTTATAGGATAAAGAGAATAAAATCCTCATCCTTAGAGAGAGAAGGGGGCGCCGATTTCAATAAGCTTCGGGCCTGGATGGGCCAGCCTAGAGATCAAATGCAAGGAATAAACATGGGCCTCAAATAAATTAATTATCTTATGTTCAGCCTAGAATATAAATTAATTTATAAACATTCATTCATGCCACTAGAGAATAAATGCCGACTTACCCTTTATTACCGAAGTTGAGTCGGCTTGCACTTAGACATTACGAATCCTCAGATTTAAGATATCGCACGTCCATTAATTATTTAGAGCATTTCGATCGCTTAAAATAATTAATATCTTTAATTCCTTAAGTAGTACCACTCAACCTTATTATTGTACTTGAGCTAACTCAACCTGCGGGGTTTAGTACAATAAACCTTTGAGCTCCTTAAGGGACGCCATCATCCTAAATGGATACGGTGATTCGACATGATAACTAGCATGACATACAAGCACCGCCACCACCCAAGATCACGGAGAATATTGGGTTAGAACATATAACCCTCACCCATAACAAGTCAAAGTGATGGTCAAGAACTCATACTCACCTAATACCTTATCGAGGTTTAGATCATCGTAAGTCACCGAGATCTAGGTTCTTCACGACGGTCGATAGAAGAACTCATCTCACCGTGATCCATCAATACGCCGTAGACGCATCGGCATAGACAAGTAACCAAGTCAAGTAACTTCTTATCTATACCGCAGATTTATACCGACAACTCGTCCTCAAGTTGTCTCACCGTGATTCTTTTTATATCTCTTTAGGCTTGACCAATCATACAGACTTCTGTGATCTTCTACACACTGTATGATCTAACTTATATATGAGATAAGGGGACACAGATGTATGCAATCAAGTAATCAATTCAGATAGGAGATTGTAATAGTGGTAACAGGAAACATTGTATACAAGCTCAACCAAAACTGCTTTCAGTATACAAATCCAACATATCTGCCAGTTTATGAGCCACAATATGATTCGGGGTGGAATAACCAACCCAACTCGGAGTTATGGACGCAACTCGATCCTGACTATTGGGATCCACAACCCGATTGGGTAGGTGGGATCCACAGAAGCAGCAACCATCTCCTCAGTCCGATTCGGAATGGTGGGAACCACAACCCGACCCGAAATATTGGGATCCACAACCTGATTATGGATGGTGTGATCCGCAGCAGCCACAGCCTCCACAGCAACAGTGGTACTACCCGCAGCAGGAGTATTATTCACCACCGTACCCACCACCACCTCTGAGACCAACTTTTGAGGATAGGTTCGTCCAAAAAATGGATGTTCTCAGTCAAAGATTTGATGCTACAGACGTCTCACTTCAGCGTTTTAAGACGCAAGTGGGACATGTTAATAGCATGCTTGATGAGCTGTTGCAGCAATGTGCAGCGAGGGAACTTCCGAGCCACCCCTGTGAGGCTCAGGCAGTTATTGTCCTTCAAGGTGATCGAGCAGATTACAGTATTGTAGAAGAGCCATCTGAAAATATTCTGTGACTACAAGAAAAGGAGGAAGAGGTGGTAGTCTCCGAGTTAGACTCCGATGAGTATGAGCCGTCCTTTGAGAATACTATCGAAGTAGTTCATGCGGTTTCAGTTGATGAAGAGGACTGGGAAAGGGAATTTGTCAGCATGCCCAGACCCACAATGGTATTGATAGAACTACCGATGAAATATGTGTTCTTGGAGGATGAGCAAAGGAAGCTGGTGATCATCTCAGCCGAACTTCTTATTGTTGAAGAAATGGAGTTGACCTCGGTGCTTATAGAGGTGGCGAAGACAGCTTTTCTGAACCTGCTGATAAAGGGATGTTTATGGCCTATCTGGAGCAGCAAATGGTTTAGTCCTCTGGGGCACCGGTGGAGCTCGTGGCATCCTGATTATGGCATCCCACCACATTGACCACCACCATTGCTCTAATAAACACGTCGAGCTAATGACGTTAAACAAGCGCTCCGTGGGAGGTAACCCACGTTTTGATTTTGTTCTCTTTCCCTTTTATCTTTTATTTTTGTGTCCTGTCTTTATTTGTGTTTCGTCTTTGTCTGTTTGCAGGCATTGTCTTCTGGGATTTGATGTGTTGAGAATGGGCAAGCCATTGGTTCACCAAACTTCAGGGAAGTTCTCGTCCTCTTATTATTTGTACTTTTATTGTTTAGAGCAATCGAGGATGCGTTCGAATTAAAATGTGGGGATGAGTTTGTTGTGTGATGATTGTTGGTGTGTTGTTATATCCATTTGCAGTATTGTGGGCTTTTTATGGTGATAAAATTTTTGTGATGATGATTTGGAGTCAAGTTTTATTCTGTGCTCGTAAGGTTGGGATTTTGATTGTTGCATCTGAACTCTGTGGTATTGGTCAAATTGATTGTGAATTTCCGAGACTTTTGGTGATATATGATTTGAGTGTAATGTGAATTGACGAGATTGTGATTGATAGAAAATGAATAAGGGAAAATTGATGTGATTTGTCCGACTAATGTTTGGGGTAGTGTTAACATTGTGGTCATCTATATACTTGTTTCCTTTTAAAAAAAGAAAAGAAAAAAGAAAGGTGTGAAAAAGATGAGAAAAGAAGGAGAATGAAACTCCAATATATTGTTGAGATTGTATAAATGGAGGATTGGATTATGCCCCTCTTTCTCGTAAATTGAGAAATGGGTATGGGAAGCCACGATAGGCGACTCGAGTTTATCGAGAATTCACCTTTCGAACATTGTTCCAAAATCTGTTAATACTTTCTATTTTATCAAAGAAACTTGTTGCAAAAGGTGACCACATTAGTTAATTCACCCCTAACGGAGAGTTGGGTCAAAGCAGAGTTTACCCTTTTATTTATTGGAAATCAATTGTCGTCCTAGATTTATTTCACATTATCTTTGAATTCGTAAACACCAAGTGTGGAGGAAAAACAATAAAGTTTGATTGATTAGACTAAGAGTGAAGTTGCATAAATTATCTTCCCTATTCTTATTGGTATAGAGTTTGCTTGAGGACAAGTGTTCCGACCAAATTGTTCTTTTCAGTCGCTCGCAATAGTACGAGGTCCTTATAGAGCGGTAAGGTCGACCCAAGTTGAATCTCTCGAGGAAGGCTTAACAGGGCTACGGTTCTATGTCAAACACGAAAACAGAAAAGAAATACTAACGTCCTAAAATAAGGGGATCTGTCACGGAACGGACGAAAGCATGAAATAAAATAAAGTGTAAAACAGGATATACTGGACAACAATAGGAATTGGAAGATACAGTAATTGGAGACGGTGTTCTAGGGTTCGAATCTATCCTCGCTATTAATGAATCAAGGACCGGTACACAATGCATAAAACACCCACGCCTCTCACCAAACGGTCAATACTAACTAATCTCTCGATTACGTCAATGTTAGACTCAAACTTAATGATAGGGGATCTCTCAATCAACCCACCATCAACTACGAAGGATATTTAACTACAAACGCACACGATAGCAAAAAATCTTATCCACATATATTAATTACTCAACAACAAACCAATCTCGATCACTTTCATTGTCAAACTTATATTTAATATAAATCGCCTCGATATCTTCATAATCAAACATAAGCACACAATCAACCTACACTATTCTTTTGAACACCATGCATGAAGATCATAAAATAAACAAGTTATATGGATAAGAAAATCGGAAATCATCAACCCAACAATCACGATTCAAGATAAGAACAACCTAACATGTATTACTCTATAAAACAATAATTCATCTCATAGCAGAAATCATCCTCATAGCAATTACATAGACATAAATGAATTAGAAAAACTTACAACCATTAATAGACAAATTCGTCTTCCAAAATCCGGAATCGTACAATCCCAATTGTTAATCCAAGTACAAAATAATTAAATGGAAAGGGAAATGAAAAGAAAGAGGAAAAGAATCGCGTGTAAGCGTCTGCGGATGTGAGAATGTGGGCGCTAATTCCTTTTTATATAACCCTCAGAAAAGCCCATGAAAACGCCGAATTTGGGCCTGAAATACATGTCCAGCGCCAGACGCGACGCAGCGCCGGATGCGAGGAGCTTCTGGAATGAACAGCCTCAGCTAGCCAGTGCTGGACTCGACGAGTTTTTAGAGGAGGCGCGAGCGCCGATTGACAAACCAGCGCCAGACGTGACGCGATTCTGGAAAGATCCGAACAGCGGTGGGAGCGCAGCCGGATGGGTGCTGCGCGTGGCAGAGCTGCAAGGCGAGGCAGGCGAGGCGTGTGGGTACAAGGCGGAAAGTGCAGCTGGCGCTAGCTTCAGCGTCGCCGGGCGTGGGTGCGCGCGCTTGTTGGCGGGAAAACGACGTTGGCGAGGTCGCGGGCGCCGGGCTCCAGCGCCGGAAGGAGCGGCATGCGAACGCGCCGCGGGGCCGCAGCAGCGCCGGGCGGCCGAGGCTGGGCGCGCGGTGCTGCGGGCATGGGCGTGTGGCGATGCGTGCGCGACTTTGACGTTTCGCTCCGTTCCCTCGCGTTCGATCTCCGTATCGTGATCCGTTTGCACCTATGAACTCCTATCGTGATGCTCTTCAATAAACTTGATTCTTGGTAGATCCAATTCATCCTATTTTATGCCATTTTTCTACAAAACATCAAAACGAACGAAGTAAGTCCGAATCGATAAATATTAATCAAACCAACGGCATAAATAGGATATACTACTGAAAATGACATGTAAAATAATACCAAGAATAAGCACAAATTCATACCAAACAACTCCTCCACACTTAAACCTTTGCTTGTCCTCAAGCAAACCTTATCACCACGACACGAGAAAAGAAATCGAGAAAACAAACATTCAAATGGATCATACCACGACATCACGTCTTTCTAGAATTTCTATACCAATACACTTCTCAACATGGTAATGAATTAACAATTGATTGAGCATGTGACTTAATCCAAGCAAATCACAATTCTGATCTATATGCATTTAATAATTGAATAGCTAACTCATATAGATCCTTGCACAACACATCTCATTTTCAACGTACACAACTTCCAATACAAGATGTGACGACTCAAGGAGGATTATAGGACAATATTCATTAAGTCAAACCTTCGAGTTGAAAACCCGAGTATCCTAATGTGGTTTTCCATACTCATCACTTTTGAGCTTCCATTCGAGAAGCAACATGGAGCGAGAGGAGTAGAGCCCCTTATTCCAACCTTAAGCTCACTTATTCAACCATCAACAAATTATTCCAACTTTTTTTTAATAACAATCTTTTTCATATTTTCATAATTTTTTTTTCCTAGATAAGACATGCAAGGGGACCATATAAATAGCAACGAAAATCAACCACACATATCACTTCATCATAATTTACTTCGACGTGCCCCACAGCTAGATCAATCATTAACAACTATCAAGCCAAGTCACGTATCGATAAGAATTACTAGAAATCAGTTCGGACGTGCATACCCAATCAAATCATGCTCACTCAACTCTACTTGTATTCTAGATGATAAAGCATTCCCAAATCCAAACAAAAGGTATAAAATGGAGGACGACACACCCAAACAAACACAAGTCACATGCAAACACATAAAGACGGCAAGCACGCCTCCACACTTTAAACAACACACTTCACTGAGTGCGCAAAAACCAAAAAGGTAAAATGTAGAAGTGAACTTCCCTGAAATTGAGAGAACATGTCAACGAGGTACGGCGGTGAGGACGTCCAGTGGCTTGAGTGTTCATGCTATGCAGCTCGCCATAATTCTCATCTCACTTATTAAAAACCTGAAATGAAAAAGAACGGAAACAAAACAGAAAAACAAGTAAACTCGTGGGTTGCCTCCCACGTAGTGCTCGTTTCAATGGCACAAGCTCCACCAGTGAAAAACGGACTATCCATAGTCCTTCACCTGCAGGAATACCATCTCAACCAGAGCATCAGTAGTAACAATATAAGCACAAATGACAGTTAAGGTAGCAAATAATGAATTAATTAAGCTCAAATCATACATCCTATTCTTCAAAGCAAAATAGATAACCTCAATTCCTGGAGCACAATACTTTGGTGAATTAGAATGTTGAAAAATTACAGATGCTACCTCAACGTTTGTCCTCTCCTCATCCTTCAACTGGTTCAGAAAAGGATCAGGTTGTCCATACTTAGTCTCACCTTGATGAAACCTTGACTCTTCACTTTCATTATATGTCATGATTCTCCCCTCAACTTCATCATCTTCAAGGAATATGAAAGAAGAAGTCTGCTCCAGTTGACTCGGTATCTCCTCCACACTTTGGTTGTGAACCAATTTTTCCACTGTCATAGCTAACTGACTGACATGGATCATTACACGTTTGATAGATGCTTCCAACATTTCGAACCTTTGTTGACTCGTCTGTATGAATGACATCAGTGTGTCTTCCAATGTCGGCTTCACCGGCTGACTCGCCTGAATGAAAGCCTGCAATGACTCCTCCAATGTCGGCTTCACCGGCTGACTCGTATGAATGAATGCCTGCAATGAATCCTCCAATGTCGGCTTCACCGGCTGACTAGCCTGAATGAAAGCATGCAACGACTCCTCCAATGTCGGCTTCACCGGCTGACTCACCTGAATAAATGCCTGCAATGAATTCTCCAATGTCGGCTTCACCGGCTGTTGTTGGAAGAAGAGGTCCAGACTATATGAAGAACTCTGAGGATGCCTCCAGTAGGGATCATAGGCTTGATGCTCACAGCCTGATCGGTATCCCTCAAAATAGTCGAATTGGGCTCCTTCTTTGTAAGGAGAATTTGCCCAATACGACGTGCTTTCCTCCTCCAGGCCAGTCTGACCATATTCATATCGTCGGAAACCCTGCATTAACAGAAACCAACTACAAAAACAAGATCACACGCACCTATTGGAGAAAATAGTAACAAAGAAAAAGAAAAAGAAAAAGAAAGAAATAAAAAGAAGAAGCACGGGGGAAGAAACAGAAAAACAAAATAAAACACGAAAAACAAAACGACACAAAACCAAAAGCCTAAAGCCTTCCCCGGCAACGACGCCAAAACTTGTTTCGACAAAATTGTTGTTTTCAATCGCTCGCATTAGTACGAGGTCCTTATAGAGCGGTAAGGTCGACCCAAGTCGAATCTCTCGAGGAAGGCTTAACAGGGCTACGGTTCTATGTCAAACACGAAAACAGAAAAGAAATACTAACGTCCTAAAATAAGGGGGTCTGTCACGGAACGGACGAAAGCATGAAATAAAATAAAGCTGGTAAAACGGGATATACTTGGACAACAATAGGAATTGGCAGATACACATAATTGGAGACCGTGTTCTAGGGTTCGAATCTATCCTCGTTATTAATGAATCAAGGATCGGTACACAATGCATAAAACACCCACGCCTCTCACCAAATGGTCAACACTAACTAATCTCTCGATTACGTCAATGTTAGACTCGAACTTAATGACAGGGGATCTCTCAATCAACCCACCATCAACTACGAAGGATATTTAACTACAAACACACACGATAGCAAAAAATCTTATGCACATATATTAATTACTCAACAACAAACCAATCTCTCGATCACTTTCATTGTCAAACTTTATTTAATATAAATATGCTCTCGCATATCTTCATAATCAAACATAAGCACACAATCAACCTACACTATTCTTTCGAACACCATGCGTGAAGATCATAAAATAAACAATTTATACGGATAAGAAAATCGCAAATCATCTACCCAACAATCACGATTCAAGATAAGAACAACCTAACATGTATTACTCTATAAAAAAATAATTCATCCCATAGCAGAAATCATCCTCATAGCAATTACATAGACATAAATGAATGAGAAAAACTTACAACCATTAATAGATAAATTCGTCTTCCAAAATCCGGAATCGTACAATCCCAATTGTTAATCCAAGTACAAAATAATTAAACGGAAAGGGAAATGAAAAGAAAGAGGAAAAGAATCGCGTGTAAGCATCTGCGGATGTGAGAATGTGGGCGCTAATTCCTTTTTATATAACCCTCAGAAAAGCCCATGAAAACGCCGAATTTGGGCCTGAAATACACGTCCAGCGTCGGACACGACGCAGCGCCAGACGTGAGGAGATTCTGGAATGAACAGCCTTAGCTAGCCAGCGCCGGACAGACCCAGCGCCAGACTCGACGAGTTTCTGGACGAGACGTGAGCGCCGATTGAGAAACTTATGTCGGACGCGATGCGATTCTGGAAAGACGCCGAACGCCGGCTGGGAGCGCAGCGCCGGATGGGTACACGTGCGCTGGGAAACGCGTGCGGCCAAGCGTGCACGACAAGACGAGGCGGGTGAGGCGTGTGGGTGCAAGGCGAAAGTGCGATGGGCTGGCTTCCATAGGCCTTGCGATGGGCGTGCGGCGTAAACGTTGGCGGAGGCGTGAGGGGCGAGTGTGGCGCTGGCGAAGCTCTACGGGCTCCTAGCGTCGGAAGGAGCGGTGTACGGAACGCGTGCTGGGGCTACAGCAGGCGCTGGGCGGCCGAGGCTGGGTGATAAACGCGTATTTTACACGTTTATTGTTGATATTTAAAGATGAGTTTAGATCATTTAATGTGCGTTTATGTATCGATTCTTAATGTTTTATCTATTTTTAGAAGATATTGCTCTTGGGTGTTCCTTTGATGTTTTGTAGGTTTTTATGTTGATAATCGAAGCAAGGAACGAAGACGAGCCAAAACCACGTTCTGCCCGGTTCCCAGCGACCAACCTAGCGGTCGCTAGGTTAGCCGCAAGGTATCCCCAGCGAGCAGCCCCCAAAGCCGAGATAGCTACTGTATGATTTCTCGCGGTCCTTGCTAGCGGTCGCTAGCAAGGCCGCGAGGCTACCCTACGAGCGAGAGCAGAGACCGCGAGCGAAGAAGAGCGCGTGCGGGAGATGCCTCGTGGTCAAGCTAGCGACCGCGAGAAGCGATCGCGAGACGGCGCGGCAGATGAGAAATTAGGGTTTCCACCCTTTTCTATGAATAGGGGATCAACCCCCTCGCGCCTCCAGAGCCCCAGACACGCCCCAGAACAGTTTATTTCAATTTTTCCTCAGTTTTTGCCTTTCTTTCGCTTCCTTTTAGTTCTAGATTAAATTCTTGCATTGTTCTAGTTTAGTTTATCGCTTTGCTATCGTTCGGAACGTTTTGTCCGATCGTTTTCTTTTGTTTTCCGTTCTTTCGCTTGGGATTGGATTCAAGACCAACCATTGTTCATCCAACGCTTCATCACGGGTTTTATATATTTAATTTCCGTTTTTATGGTTAAATCGTATTTTATTCCGCTTATTATGTCCTGCTAGATTTCGCTCGATCCTGGGTTTGCATGATTCGATCCTATATGTTGTGATTTCATTATCGCTATTTACCGTCCGTGCATTGATTCATGATTCTTGGTGCTTATTTATATGTGTTGATTTCGATCAATCTTGATGCATATCTAGTTGTCGGTTAATTACGTAATTGTATTAATTGTCAATCGATCTTGAATGCATGATACTAATAAGCCTCGAGTCGTAGTGAGATAGGATATTCGTAGGAAGCATATTCTTAGTGATCTTTTGGAGTTACTTGTTTTCACCTAGAATGGTAGGGAAAACTCGTAATCTCTCGCCGCAATTGTCGAATTGAAATTGTTGGTTATATTTGTGATCTTCCATCTTGTCTCGGATTAAAATTCGCTAATAGGAACAGGATAAACATACGTTGTGGATAAGATTAATGCATCCCTGTGGTTAGTCTCTTATCTGCTTTTATCTTCCGTGTGTTTATTGCTTTGTTTTATTTTCTCGCATGGTTACGCCCGCTTTGATTAAATTTCAAGCCCTTAAAACCTTTCACCTATTTTTCTCGTGTTTCAATAATGATGAATTATCGCTGAGCTAGCTTCGGTTTTCAGACATAATCCCGTGGATACGATACTCGACTTACCTTCTATATACGCCTTTTATGTGTGAAAAAGGGAGCGATCAAATTTTGGCGCCGTTGCCGGGGATTGTTAAGATTGCATAGGAATAATTAGACGATTTGGAATTATTAATTCAAGTTATTTATTATATTATTTATTTATTGTTACCAGAGCTGAATTCTCTCTTTTCTCAGGTAGTTTATGAGTATAAGATCTCAGGGACCTCCTGAAATATTACTAGATCCCGAAATCGAAAGCTCTCAAAGGAGAAGAGGACGAGAGAAGAGACGGGCTGCAATGGCAGCTAATCCACAGAACGGGGGCATTCCTCCCGAGCAAGCCGCACGCATGTGAGCCGATTTCAGAGATGCGCCAGATGGCGAATATGGGACTCCTAGTCCCCGCCCGAGACGAGACCTACGAATTATATGTACCGACCTCCCACCGAGCAATTCCAAGGAGGCGGATGGGGCCCTAAGTCAATGCAAACAACTTCGAAAGTTAAAGCCGCCCTAATCAAGATGGTACAAGGAGAGCAGTTTGTGGAGGAGTCACAGAGGACCCGAATGCGCATCTTGAGACATTCTCTACATTTGTGACACCATCAAACAGAATGGGGTGCCACAAGACACGATCCGGATGCGCATGTTCGGATTCTCTCTGCGCAGACAGCGAAGGAGTGGTTCAAGAGTTTGGACCGCACGGGCATAAACAATTGGGGGGATCTTTGCGAAAAGTTCCTCTCAAAGTATTTTCCGCCAGCCAAAGCCCAGAAAATCATCGCCGAGATCTCCCACTTCTCCCAGCTAGGAGATGAGTCATTGTTCGAGTCGTGGGAGCGATTCAGGGGCCTATTGAGAAAGTGCCCACAACACGGATTCTCCAAAGAATAGCAGATCACGCAGTTCTACAGTGGGCTGACATGGCATACAAGGAGCATAGTGGATGCGTCGGCAGGTGGATGTTTATTGAATCGTCGTGTAGAGGAGGCCAGTCGCATCATAGAAGAGATGGCAGCAAATAGTTATCAATGGCCAACGGAGAGAACGCCAATGGTTAAAGCAGCAGCTGTCGAGACTGATTCGAGATACGACGAGCTGATGAAGCAATTCACTCTTTTGAAGAGTCAGATCGAGACAGAGGAGGTAAATCATATCAATCAGAAGAACCATGTGGGAAATCCGGCATACAATCCGAATAACAGAAATCATCCAAATTTCTTGTATGCCAACCCCAACAACTTCCAACAACCTCCGGCAGGCTTCGCCGTTCAGAATGGTGTAATTCAAGAGCCGAAAAAGCCGAGTCTAGAGGACATGATGCGGCAGTTGGTTGTAAACAACCAACAATCGACAACGAACCGTAATTCATTTATAAGCAACACCGCGTAAGATTAATCATTTGGAGTCCATCGTGATGGCTATGGAAAGCATATGAAGATTTTGAAAATCGATTGGTCAAGTAGCCGCAGACAGCTTGAATGCACTACAAAAGACGGCTAATTTCCAAATAATACGGAGGTGAACCCGAAAATCAATGTTTCGCCATCCGCACGAGAAGTGGACAAGCTTACCCGAGCAATACGGAGCAAGAAAGTAAGCTGAGCAGTAAAATGATCGAGCTCGCGATCATGAGCTCGATCGCGAGGAGTCCCGATTTTTCCCCACGGAAGTCGCGACCGAGCACGCGCCGCGAGCCCGACCGCGAGCCATCGATTGTGCGCGCCTGCATTTGTTCGCGAAGACCCAATACCAAAGCTCGAACGCCAAGAAGGATTGCAGCAGAGCACACGCCCGCGACCGCCCGCCGGTCGCGAGGTCAACCGCAAGAGCCTCCGAGTCCACCTTCGCACGCACACTCCTCCGGTCCCATTTCCGAGTCGACTAGTCAAGTCAAAATATGACGAGGAGTTTGCTCGCTTCAAAGAGATTTTTCAAAAGTTGAGATCAATTTACCTCTCTTTGAAGCACTGGAAACATACCGGATACATGAAATTTTTAAAGACGCTTGCAAGTTAAGAAGAAATTGGGGAAATTTGAAAAATTACCCTATCCGAAGAATGCAGGTGCCGTGTTGCGTAGGAAGCCCTTTAAAGCGTATGATCCCGCAGCTTTACGTTAGAATGCGAGATCGCCGAGCAATCTTTTCCAAATGTATTGTGCGACTTGGGGGCGAGCATCAATCTGATGCCTTTGAACGTATTCAACCGGCCGCACTGGGAAAGATGAAGCCGACGAAGATATCATCGATGATGGTCGATGTGTCACCACATATCCTAAAGGTATCGTCAAGATGTGTTGGTAAGAATTCGGACTTTGTTTTTCCTGGCGATTTTGTGATTTTAGATATTCCCGAATTCAAACAACAACCGCTAATCCTGGGCAGACCTTTTCTAGCAACTGGTCGTGCTTTGATTGATGTGCAGGAAGGTAATCTCACGTTTCGTGTTAACGATGAGGAACTCAAGATTTCCATAAATGACGCCATCAAGCAACACGACAGTGAAAAGCCAGAAGATTGCTGCTCGATCACGACTGCTGCTGCCGCACACGTCGTGCGCTTAGAGGGTACTTGCCCAATCGACTTACGTGATGGAAGGAAGAAGTGGACTCGGCATAAAAATCCGAGTGATTCGTTCAAGCTTTGTGGAAGCCATTGTTGTGCCAATTGGTGGTCTGTTGTCAATGCCAAGTACAAGGGCAAATTGAAGTTTGGAAAGACCACAGTTGCCAAATCACCTGATTGATAAGAGGTAACGTCGAGCTAGCGACGATAAATCCAAAGATCGGTTGGGAGGTAACCCAACATTTTGCGTGCTTTATGTCTTTTGTTTTGTTTTCTTGTTTTCGTTTTCTTGTGTCCTGTTTGTTTGTTTTAAGTCCCAATGTATATCATCAATGGCGAGGATTCTATCGATCACGGAGTAGCGCAACATATGAGGTACGGTCCTCCCAATCACTCTCTTCTACAAACATTATTGCCTCCATTGCACACTGTTGACAATAAGTTTGGGGGGGGGAGTAGTCGAGTGTGATGTGATTGAGAATCCTTGTTATGCTTTACGTCGTTTTGTTAAGATATTATATGTTGGGGCTTTTGTCTGGTCTTTTGTCTTTCTTTTCGTGTTGTGTCTGTCGATCAACGAGTTAAGTGAATTGTGTTAATCCATGAGTGGCCAATGACGATAGAAAATTTTTGTGAAATTTAATGATAGTGCACATGATATGTTAGAAAATGACGCATGGACGACTTGAGAGTGCTTAGGCTTGTTGTTTTTCACCATTTGCTTAACCCGTGAGACTTGAGCTTCACCGTATAAACATCTTGATACGCTTTTAATTGTGTGATATCATGCATGTGATTCTCTTCTAGAACTTGCCGCTTTTTCCGTGTCGAGACCGCAATATGTGTTTCAATTTGGAAAGGATAAAAGGCCATCTTTGTTAACCACATATTCACCCAAACACTAACCCGATGATGTATACCATTTGTCGCCTTCTTTGAGCTTTTATTAGACTTATTCTTTCGATTAACCGGATGATAGGAGGTGAGGATGGATATGGGAATCAAAAGGGATTGAAATTTTGATGTAGTTATGAAGAGAAAAGTTTCTTTTAGAAAAATACATCTGTGGTGAAAAAAGGGTACCCGTGTGAAAAATAATAAACCCTATAAGCTCTAGAAAAGAAAAGAAAAAGCAATGATAAGTTCACTATGTGTTTTGAGCATAAAGGGTCGTTAATCAAAGTATAGGTACCTTATGAGGCATAAAACGCCGATTTAGCACGTTGGGAAAGAAGAGGAAACGGACAAAGTCCATATGTATCGAAAAGTATAAACGGGAGTGCTTGGAATATTCTTGAGTCACTTAGCAATATTTATCCTACCTTAACCAATGTGCCTACATTACAACCTATGAAAAGACCTTTTGATCCTTATTTGAACACATTTGACGCGGTGGAGATATTAGAGAAACGGTAAGCCTATGGTAAGATGTTGCATTGCATTGATCGCTGAGTGTATACACGCTCTACATTTCTTTATGAGTTGAGTGTATCCTATATTTTACACACATGCCGCTGTGAAGGTTGAATTAAATGAGTTTTTGCCTCGATGGTTGTTTGTGTTGAGTTGGCTAACGCCGCCATGTGCGCTAATGTTTTTAAGCGTGCTAATATGTTTCGAGGCTTATAATGGTTATCCTCTTGCTACGCTCGCTGATCTTTCTTTTGTTTTTTTCTTTCGCTTTTGTTTGAGGACAAACAATGCTTTAAGTTTGGGGTTTGATAAACGCGCATTTTACACGCTTATTGTTGATATTTAAAGATGAGTTTAGATCATTTAATGTGCGTTTATGTATCGATTCTTAATGTTTTATCTATTTTTAGAAGATACTGCTCTTGGGTGTTCCTTTGACGTTTTGTAGGTTTTATGTTGATAATCGAAGCAAGGAATGAAGACGAGCCAAACCACGCTCGACGGCCTCCGACCAACCTAGCGGTCGCTAGTCGGCAACGAGGGCCGAGGAGAAGGTATCCCCAATGAGCAGCCCCAAAGCCGAGATAGCTATCAGATGATTTCGCGGTCCTTGCTAGCGGTCGCTAGCAAGGCCGCGAGGCTACCCTGAGAGCGAGAGCAGAGACCGCGAGCGAAGAAGAGAGCGCGCGGGAGATTCCTCGCGGTCGAGCTAGCGACCGCGAGAAGCGATCGCGAGACGGCGCGGCAGATGAGAAATTAGGGTTTCCACCATTTTCTATAAATAGGGGATCAACCCCTCGCGCCCGAGCCCCGCACACGCCCCGCACGCTTTATTTAAATTTTTCCTCGCTTTTGCCTTTCTTTCGCCTAGCTTAGTTCTAGATTAAATTCTTGCATTGTTCTAGTTTAGTTTATCGCTTTGCTATCGCTCGAACGCTTTGTCCGATCGTTTTCTTTTGTTTTCCATTCTTTCGCTTGGGATGGATTCAAGACCAACCATTGTTCATCCAACGCTCATCACGGGTTTTATATATTTAATTTCCGCTTTTATGGTTAAATCGTATTTTATTCCGCTTATTATGTCCGCTAGATTTTCGCTCGATCCTAGGGTTTGCATGATTCGATCCTATATGTTGTGATTTCATTATCGCTATTTACCGCTCTAGGCATTGATTCATGATTCTTGTTGCTTATTTATATGTGTTGATTTCGATCAATCTTGATGCATATCTAGTTGTCGGTTAATTACGTAATTGTATTAATTGTCAATCGATCTTGAATGCATGATACGAATAAGTTCTCGAGTCGAAATGAGAAAGGATATTCGAGGAAGCATATTCTTAGTGATCCTTTTGGAGTTACTTGTTTTCACCTAGAATGGTAGGAAAACTCGTAATCATCGCCGCAATTGTCGAATTGAAATTGTTGGTTATATTTGTGATCTTCCATCTTGTCTCGGATTAAAATTCGCTAATAGGAATAGGATAAACATACGCTGTGGATAGGATTAATGCATCCCTAGGTTAGTCTCTTATCTGCTTTATCTTCCGTGTGTTTATTGCTTTGTTTTATATTCTCGCATGGTTACGCTTTGCTTTGGATTAAATTCAAGCCCTTAAAACCTTTCACCTATTTTTCCGTGTTTGAATAATGATGAATTATCGCTGAGCTAGCTTCGTGTTTTCAGACATAATCCTCGTGGATACGATACTCGACTTACCTTCTATATACGCCTTTACGTGTGAAAAGGGAGCGATCACCGGGCGCGGTGCTGCGGGCATGGGCATGTGGCGATCGTGCGGCGACGGAGTCGTGCGTGACTTTAACATTTCGCTCCGTTCCCTCGCGCTCGATCTCCGAATCGTGATCCTCTTGCGCTTATGAACTCCTATTGTGATGTCTTCAATAAACTTAATTTTGGCAGATTCAATTCATCCTATTTTATGTCGTTTACAAAACATCGAAACAAGCAGAAATCAATCGATAAATATTAAGCAACGGCATAAATAGATAAACTATCGAAATGACATGTAAAATAATACCAAGAATAAACACAAATTCATACCAAACAACAAGCAAATGGATAAGTGTGGGGGAGTTGTTTGGTATGAATTTTTGCTTATTCTTGGTATTGTTTTACATGTCATTTTCAGTAGTTTATCCTATTTATGCCGTCGTTTTGATTAGTATTTATCGATTCGGACTTATTTGGTTTGTTTTGATGTTTTGTAGAAAAAACGGTATTAAATAGGATGAAATAGATCTGCCAAGAATCAAGTTTATTGAAGAGCATTTCGATAGGAGTCCGTAGGTGCAAACGGATTGCATTTCGGAGTTCAGACGAGGGAGAACCGAGCGAATCGTCAAAGTCGTGCACGGCATCCCGTCGCACGCATCACCCGACGCTCGACCGAGCACCGCGCGCCCCAGCGCACGTGCCTCATCCGGGCCTGACGAACCCTAAGAATTTGGATTGCTATTACTTTTGTTTATTGCTTGTGTTTTACTGCTTTCATAGTTCAACTAGGGATTGACAACCCCTGGTTTAGATTTAATGCTTTATTAGTTTAGCTCGGGATTGACAACCCCTAGCTTGGGATTGCTGTTTACTTTAAGTATTTCAATTCCCGTATGTTTCAAAACCCTTGTTGGTATTAGAATGTTTAGATTTAATTGCTTTACATGCGCGATACCTAACAATAGCCTGTTAAGTTTTCCTTGAGAGACGACTTGGGCTAACTTATCACGCTACAATTACCTCATACGATTGCGAGTAAATTTGAGTGTGTTTTTAGCTCGATCAAGATTCAGGAGGTTATTGAGAAAGTGCCCTCAACACGGATTCTCCAAAGAGCAGCAGATCACCCAATTCTACAGTGGGCTGACGCTTCACACGAGGAGCATAGTAGATGTGTCGGCATGGGGATGCCTGTTGAACCGACGAGTGGATGAGGCTAGTCGAATCATAGAAGAGATGGCGGCCAACTGCTATCAATGGCCGATGGAGAGAACACCAATGGTTAAAGCAGCTGCCGTAGAGGTCGACTCGAGATACGACGATCTTATGGAGAAGTTCACCCTTTTGAGAAGTCAGTTCGAGAAGGAAAGGAAAGCAAAGGGGGTGGCCCACATAAATGCTGCAGAATCGGATATGAATGAAGCTGAGGACGTGAATTACATCAATCAGAGAAACCATCCTGGGGAAAATCCGGCATACAATCCGAATACCAGAAATAATCCTAATTTCTCGTATACCAACCCCAACAACTTTCAGCAACCTCCACCAGGCTTTGCAGTGCAGAATGGGATGATTCAGGAGCTGAAAAAGTAGAGCTTAGAGGAGATGATACAACAGTTGGTTGTAAGCAACCCACAATTGGCGACTCAACAGAACGTCTTCATCAGTAGCACTGGCCAGAGGATAACTCATCTGGAGTCCACTGTGACGGCTATGGGGAAACACATGAAGATGATGGAAAACAAAATCAGTTAAATAGTCGCACAACTGAATGCGCAACAAAAGTCGGGCAACTTTCCTTGCACTACGGAGGTAAACCCAAAGAATCAGTGTTTTGCCATCCAGTTGAGGAGTGGGAAAGAGTGCCAGAACCATCCTGAGCGAGAAAAAGACGAACGTGAGCTGAACGAGGAGCTCGCGATCAAGCTCGTGACTGCGAGCACGACAGCAAGGAAAGAGACAGAGCATTTTCCCGAGAAACTCGCGACCAACCTAGCGACCGCTGGGCCGGCCTCGAGAAACTATCCAGAGAGCTCTGACAAGGAGTTAGCGACCAAGCTCCCGACCGCGAGCCCGGGCGCGAAGAAGAAAGCAGATGCAGTTCTTGTGCCTAGCGACCACCCCAGCGACCGCGAGGGTGGCCGCAAGGCAGATCCGAGGAAGAAATACCCAACGTACACTCCACCGATCCCGTTCCCAAGTCAACTAGCTAAGTCGAAATATGACGAGGAGTTCGCCCGATTCAAAGAGTTATTTCATAAAGTTTACATCAATTTACCTCTCTTTGATGCGCTCAGAAAAATGCCCGGATATGTTAAATTTCTCAAAGATGCATTGGCAAGCAAGAAGAACTTGGGTAAATTTGAAAAAATTAACCTCTCAGAAGACTGCAGTTGTAATAACCCGAAAAATTTAAAACTTTAATTGGTGATGCTTAGACCAATTATTTGTGGTACTTAGACCTTAATTAAGTTTAAGGAAACCAATGAAACAAATTAGAATCGATTCAGAGATCGAAAACTAAAGAAATAAAAAACTGGTAACTAGTCCTACCGGATTAGGGTTTTCTGAGTAGCCTGAACATAGAATGAAAGATCGAGAATGAATCTCAACAAACGGATTTCATTTCTAGAATCCTCACACGAAAACATGTGAGAAGCCAAAGAATGAGAATTTTCGGGCATACTTGTCCGGTCAGTCTTAAAAGCACTATTTACGAGCCGGAACAACTTCCAGTCCGTGCTAATCATAATAAATTGTGATAACAATCTAAATCATGAAGGAATAAATTATTATGAATTTAGAAATTATAAGAATCAATTTCTAAAAGAAATTCCTGAAGAACTTAACCGAACGCCGGGTAATATATACCAGGAAAACCCTAAATTTATCCGAACGACCAAACTCGAACCAAGGGTCTAAATCAATAAATTATGATTTATAAAATTCAAATAATGTTGAAAGCTCAAAATTCAATAGAATTTTGAATGAGCATAATTTAATCGCCAAACGCTGCTTTTTCCGCGATAACTCAGAATTGACTTATCGGACGACGTCCAAACTTCATGAAATTTTTATAATCATTGAAATAAGTCATTTTTAGGCTATTTAATAAAATAAAACCTTAAGGTTTCGAGAAATCAATCGAAAGCGCGTTAAAACTTAAAGAGTCGGTTTTAACATGCCAAAACGGGTAATTTGACCAATCCACCTCCCAACTACCACCAAGACCACCCCAAATGAGCTAAGGACAGCCCATTAGGCTGTAACACAGCAGCATTTTCGTGCCATTATAGCCTCTCACTTGGGAACCAAAATTCTCTCTCATTTTCAAATTTCTCCATTGTTCTTCACACTTTGGAGCCTTTAATCCTCCTTCCAAACCCTCCCACACTCAAATAATATTTCTAAGACCATAGGAAGGTATTATTCATCATCCTCTTCCATCCTAATGGAGTGAAATTTTATTTTGAATTTTGGGTTTAAAACCCTAGTTTGCTCCTCATTTTTTTCGTGACTTTAGAGCCCTCAAATGCTCTCAAGCCATGAATGAAAATTCTTAGAATAATGTTCTAAGGCTACTGTCAAAATTTCATAATTTTTGGAGCATGTTTGATTTTTTTTTATTTATGCTTTATTTCTTTTTATATGTGATAAAGCATGATTTTATGAATATTATTTGATATTGTTGTTTGTTAATGTATTATAAGCATGTATAATAAATATGATAATTTTCAGAATATTTTTGGAATTTTCTTGTATTTGTTTGATTTTTTTTGTTGTGAAATAGTTGAGATATAGTGTTTAATATATGATATGAACATCATATATTAATCTTGAAAATTTTGAAACACTACTCCTATTTTTTTCAAAAATGGGCAGAATATATTTAAGTATTTTTAAGCCATTATTTGATTTTATTTGTTGGAAATAATAGGATATATGATGTTTAGAAATAATATGAACTTAATATGCATTGTTGGGAATTATTGAACACATATGTAAAATATGTGTTAGGACAAAAAGAATTCCAAGCATTTGGTTCATATTATAAATATTAGTTGATATTTAATGTTAATATTACATGTTTATTTCATATATAAACATATTGTGCAAGATTGGAATTTATTGAATATGTATATATATAAATGTGGAATTACCGAAATGATTTAAAGATGAAAAGCATGGTTTTGAAATTTTAATGTATGATATGAAGTGATATTTCATGTTTAGTATATAGTATAAGCATGATATAATTTTTGTGGAATTTATTGAACACCAAAGCTTACTAATTTGAAATACCGAAAGTTTGAGACTTTTAACCCATGGTTTAAAAATTTATATGATGATATTGAGTTGGTAATTAAATTCTATAATATGATAGGAGTATAATGTGATTTTATTGGAATTTATCGATGCATATGCTAATTGTTGCTAATTATCGAAACATAATAGAATGGCTAAGTATGGGTTTAATTTTGATGATGAATGATGCTATGATAGTAATATGAAACTTTGGATAAATGGTTGTGATTAGGTGAATGAATGGAACACTTATGCACACTTACACAATGATGGTGTATTACATTAGAAATTAGGTTTTCTAATGCTTTAGTATAGTTTATGTTGTGTATGGTTTTGTTGATGTTGAATGTTTATGTTTATGTTGAACCGACAAACCAAAACCCCAAATGTAAACAACATAATACTATATGTACGAGAATCCAAAAGAAATCGACCAATTTCGATAACTTAAGACGGAATAAACGAGGATCGAAGTTAGACACAAATTGTGGTTTTTCCATTAATAAAAGGATACTCAAACGTGAGTTCCTAAGTTAGAAAACCAAAGGTCGAGCTACAACGTTAATATTCAATAACGACAACTCAATACGATAATTAGTTGGGCGTTAACATAACTCGCTAACGAATAACGATTATCGACATATGTAATCTCCGACGAGTAAATTAAATAAGCAATGTCGTAATGAGTAAGCAAGATTCGAACATAAGATGTCAATCCTTATGTCTCAAACATCGAGTTAATATTCTCAAGTACTTCATTTATTCTTAAGTACTTAGCTAAATGATAGCATGTGCTCACTGAATCATAAATCAAGACTCATCTTTTAATTGTCGTGTGAATACGATAAGTCGTCAACATAACCTACTAGACGAACTATAATTGTTAAGTCTAGTTAGTGGCTCGAGATAATCCTAAATTACCAATCACAACTTAAATACTAACAATCTATAACGTAATAACGCTTAAAAAGGTGAAGAGTCGAGGATAGACTCGAGTATGTGATTCATAAGTCAAAGTTCACCTATGAGCGATGAAGTAATATAGTTGGGAATTGGGAATGTAAGATAATAAGAATTATCTTAAAACCATCACATGAAATCATAAAGAAACCCTAATTGGGAACTTAAGTCGTAATTTATAAACCACCATCGATCGATAGAAAGAATCTAAGAAATGTTATTTTCTTATGAAGGGTTTGATCGCACGTAGTCGGCGAGGAGAACAACCACACCCCGCTTCACTTAGACTTACTAGCGTTGACTAGCGGTGGGCTTTTCTTGAAACAAAATGATTATGCATAACTCAAAGCATGATTTACAAAAGCTTTATGAAATATTATCGCATGAACCGTTATCGATCGCCAAATATTTATTTTTGTCAGGTCCATATCCGAGGTTGGTTTGTCCAAATGTGGGATGAGAATTGATTGGTATATCCAATGTGGTATGTGAACGAGTTGGTCCACCAACGTTAAAAAGCGGTAACGATCGGATCCGACTTAGTTGAGGACTAACTCGATTGTGTACACGCAGGACCGTGTGTTAAGGTTAGCTACCTCGACGGTCACGGCGACTATGTGTAGGTGGCCACCCATAGTGCGCGAATTAATGAACGAATGAATGATGAATGAATTACCGATATGGAACAACGTGATAAAATAGTCGCCCGACACTTTTGGAAAATGATAAAATATTTGATAGGCATGAGTCTTTAACTAAAATCCTCATGTGCTATTGTGGGCGCTCAATAACTTTTGGTAAAGAAAATGTTTTCGCAACGAGTCCACCGAGTACTTTTGTACTTAGCCCTGCATCTCGTTTTTGATGTGCAGGTTGAGCAAGGATCGATGATGGGTGTGAGGTGGTGCAGAGTAGCAGTTGTTTTGTGGCTTAACTAGAAAGGTTTCTAAAACCTTGGGCATGCATCGTCATATGCATGTCCACACGTTTATTTGCCGCCTAACTCGATATTGTTTAATGTTTTGATTATAATTGCTTTTATGCCGATTGAATGGGAGGTCGCACTGCACTTTGAATTTTGCCCGATTGGGTTATGTTGAAACCTTAAACCCTTTTGACAAGTCATTCGCGACTTGAGTTAGTATGAATTACTTATCCCTTTTTAGCCTATGCGTTATTGAATAGTTAAATGGTTGATTGCCTTGATTAGTTATGTTATATCCACTGCTTTATTATACCGGTGACGATCCATATGATCTGTACTTCATTGGATAGTCGGGTCGTCACAGCAGTGCTATCTTACAGAGGAAGTTGCCACTGAAACAGAAGGATCCGACGAGCTTCACATTGGAGTGCGAGATTGCTGAGCATACATTCCCCAACATGTTGTGTGATTTGGGAGCGAGCATCAATCTGATGCCCTTATCTGTGTTCAACCGTTTGAAGCTAGTGAAGATGAAGTCATCAAAAATCTCATTGATGATGGCTGACAGGTCAGTCGTATATCCTAAGGGAATAGTTGAAGGTGTGTTGGTAAGAATTCGGGACTTTGTCTTTCCTGCTGATTTTGTTATTTTAGACATACCTGAATTCAAGAATCAACCACTAATCTTGGGTGGGCCTTTTCTAGCAACGGGTCGTGCTTTAATTGATGTGCATGAAGATGATCTCACATTTCGTGTCAACGATGAAGAGCTCAAAATTTTAATATATGATGCCATCAAGCAACACGATAGTTCAAAGCGTGAGGATTGCTATTCGATCACCACTGCCACTGCTAGACAAGTCTCGTGCTTGGAGGGCAATCGACCAGTCGATGAGGATGCTAAAAAGAAGAGTTGGACTCGGCATGGAACTCCGAGTGATTCGTTCAAGTTTGGGGGAGCACTTCCACACTCAGTGGTGGTCTGCCGTGAATGCTAAGTATAAGAGCAAGCACAAGTTTGGCAAGAAAGCAGTTGCCAAAACACCGGATTGATCGAGGTATTTGATGGTCTAGCTAAAGACGTTAAACTAAGCACTTTTTGGGAGGTAACCCAATCTTTTTATTTTGTTTTGCTTTCGCTTTTGTTTTGTTTTGTTTTTGTTTTGTTCGTTCTTGTTTTATTTTCTTGCATTGTTTTTGTGTCTGTTTTGGGTTGAGTTGAATGACGAGCAGCTGATGATAAGAATTGTTTTTATTAGAAAATCGATTGCAACTGATTTTGTGAGACGAAACATGTTATGATTATTGTTAGTATTGAGCCTTTGAGAACTTGATCACATTTTGAAAACCGTGAGACTTGACTTTGACCGCCATATCTTTTCGCCTTGTTTTTTTGTGTGAATAGTTTGAAATAGCATGTGTTTCTCTAGAGCTTTCTCTGGATCTTTTTCGATGTTGCATTGATGTGCTTAAGAATTGGGAGATGATATTAGGCATTCTTTTCTTAGCCTATATACTATCCAAACACTAACCTGTTATTCATATTATTATTTGATGAGCCTGTTTGAGCCTACCTTATTCTTTCATGAAGCCGTGGGTTGGGTTATGTTGTTAGTATGATGTTTGGTTGCGAGAACTGAGGGTTGAGTAAAAGAAAGAAAAGAAAAAGAAAATAGATGATGAAAAGTGATAATCAAAAATAGTTGCTTACCCATATAAGTTCGAAAAGAAAAGAAAAAGAAAAAGTTGACGCTAGTGTGTGAAAAGAACATAAATGGGTAAGTAGCTAGTACTTGAGATAAGTACATCATGTATATGATAAGTGTGATGTTCTTAAAAGAAAAATGACTTATTGGTATGGAAAATTGAAATGAATTGTGAAAGTTTGGGAATTGTGTCTTATGATACTTATGTTGTTTTCATTATGGGATTATAAGTCACTTAGCCTAAATATATCCTACCTTACCAAAGAGCCTACACTATAACCTGTTATAAAGACCTTTTTGATCTTGGTTCTTGAGCACATATTTGAGCAATGGAGAATTAGATGATTTGCAAGCTTATGGTAGATTCCGTGTGTTTTTAAACTTGGGAGTATACACATCCTCATTGATACACTTGAGTGTTTGAGATTCTTATATATATATCCATGTCGTGAGGATTAAAGTTTGAGAAGGCTTGTGCTTATGGTTATTATGATATGCGGAGTTGAACGAAGATGTTGTGATTTGATTCATTGATGTGAATCTTTTGTTGCTCATTGCTTTGAGGCGTTATTGCTGTTGTCGTTCGGCTCATTCACTTTCGTTTTGTTGTCTTTCGTTTGTTCTGTATTGTTTGAGGACAAATAATGCTTCAAGTTTGGGGGTTTGATAAACGTGCTTTTTACTCGTTTATTGATGATATATTAAGATGAAATAGATCTATTAAGTGCGTTTATATAGTCGATCTTTATGCTTTTAGCAATTTTTGGAAGATACTGCTCTTGGGGTTTCTCTTTGGTGTTTTGTAGGCTTTTCAAGTGATAATTGATGCACAAGGCAAAGATGTAACCAAAGATGATGTTAAATAGCATCTCGATAGAAGTCCATAGGCGCAAACGGATTGCAATTCGAAGTTCGGACGCGAGAGAACGGAGCAAAACAGTTAAGTCGTGCAGGAGCTAGCGACCTACCTCGCGGCTGCGAGGATGGCCACGAGAAATCGTCCAGAATGTTTTCGGGTAGAGCCTTGCGATCGAGCTCGCGGCCGTGAGCCCGGCCGCGAGGCGAGGCGGCTGGGCACAAAATTAGGGTTTTTCCTCCACCTATATATATCCCCAAGCTTGCTCCCACGCCCCCAACCTCTCCAAGCACAAATTTGTTCAGTTTTTCATAGTTTTTCATATTTTTACACTCTATTATTGATTTAGATTCATCGAAGCATTAGATTTTCATTGTTTTATATTAGTTCTACACATTGTTATCGTTTCTGAACGATTTCGTCCGAACGAATTCCGTATTTTCTCGTGTGTTACTTGGGTTTCGATACGAACCCAACCATTATTTTTCCGACGCTACACTACGGGTTTTATCTATTTAATTCTTATTTCTTTGCTTAATTCGTATTTTATTTTGTTTATTATGTCCAGCTAATTTCCGTTCTAATCCTAGGGTTTGCATGATTCTATCCTAAATGTTGTGATTCCTGCTATTATTATTTACCTTGCAGGCATTGATTTATGATTCTTGGAGCTTAATTATATGTGTTAATTTCTGATCAATCTTGATGCATATCTAGTTGCCAGTTAATTACTTAAACGTTTTAATTGTCAATCTATCTTGAATGCATAATCTGAATAAGCCTTGAGTCGAGAGTGAGATAGGAACATTCGAGAAAGCATATTCTTTGTGATCTTTTGAGTTGCTTATTTTCACCTAGAGACGAATAAATGATAGGGAAAATTAGTAATCAACTGCCACAATTGTCGTAACTGAAATTGTTGGTTACATATGTGATCTTACATCTTGTCTGGATTAAAATTGGTTAATAGGAAGCAGGATAAACATACGTTGTGGGTAGGATTAATGCATCCATAGGGTTAGTCTTTCTATCATATTATCTCTTTGATTGTTTATTGCTTTTATTTCTTTTTGTGTTGTTACCATTGACTTTGAATTTAATATTCGAAGTCCCAAAACCTTTTAAAACCAAATCTGTTCTAGGATAATGATGAATTATTGTTGAGTTAACTTCTGTGTTTTTGTGTTACAATCCCTGTGGATACGATGCTCGACTTACCTTTATACTTGCATGTTTTCGTGTTAGAAAAGTGAGCGATAGAAGGACGAGTGCCAGGTGAAGGTCGATGGCCAGTGTTTCAATCAAAAGTGTACTCTTAATTGACTCATAATCGAATGAGGTGTTATAGTAGGGAAAGTTAACCCTAGTCGTCTCTCAAGGAAAACTTAATAGGGCTATTGTTTGTATCAAACACAGAAAGCGATTAAATCCTAAACACTCTAATACCAACAAGGGTTTTGAAACATGCGGGAATTGAAATACGGAAAATAAACAGCATCCTAAGCTAGGGGTTATCAATCCCGAGCTAAACTAATAGAGCAATAAATCTAAACCAGAGATTGTCAATCCTTAGTTGATAAACTACGAAAGCAGTAAAACGAAAGCAATAAACAAAAGCAATAGCAATCCAATTCGTAGGGTTTGTCAAGCCCTAATCTAAATCTAATTGGAAATAAACCATAATCATCAATCAACCAACAAGAACAAGAATTAATTGAAAGCAGGATAAATCAAAGCAATATAAATCAACAATGAAGTAATCATTAAATAAGAACAAGGAATAGAATTGAAATGGAGAAGAAATTGAACCATAGAAATCCTTACAATTGAAATGGAAGTAAATGAGCTTCTTGAATTAATATTCTAGGAACCTAAATAACAAACTAAATGAAGGAAATGCTTGAAGGGAGAAAAACCATGGGAGAGGCGCTCCCAAGGAAGAACAAAACTGAAGAAAAAATAAAAGGGAGCCAGGGTTTCACGCGTGTATTTCTGTATTTATAGTAGCAGAAAATTCGCACGCAGCGCCGGACGCGAGAAGTTCCTGGAAAGAACAGTCCCAGCACCCCAGCGCCGAACGCGATGAAACGCCGGACGCAGGAGGTTACTAGACGACGCGCGCAGCGCCGGTAGTGGAGACAGCGTCGGACGGGCATGCGATTTCTTGGCGAACAAGCGTGGTGGCGGGCGGCGCTGGCGAGCACGACGGTTTGGGTGATGCATGCGCTGAGGTGGGCGCAAGCAGCGCCGGATGGAGGAGAAAGCGCCGTGTTCAGCGTGCATGGAGGAGTAGACAGGCGGCGCGGCGAGCTCGCAGCGC
This sequence comes from Salvia rosmarinus, assembly GCA_036937905.1. Taxonomy (NCBI): domain Eukaryota; kingdom Viridiplantae; phylum Streptophyta; class Magnoliopsida; order Lamiales; family Lamiaceae; genus Salvia; species Salvia rosmarinus. The sequence continues at coordinate 44,452,749 of CM072817.1, forward strand.
AACGTCGGCGTGGAGAGGGCGGCTGCATGCGCAGAACTGGCATCGGGCGCCGGCTGATGCGGCGCTGGGCGCTGGGGGCGCAGGCTGGCGAAGGCGCGCGGATGAGCGCGCGCAAAATGGGCAGCGGGCGCAAGCTGCGGCAACAGCAATGGGGCATGTGGCTGGCGCGGCGGCGGCTGGCGCGCTGGCGCGGGGCTGGCGCGAGCGCTGGGCGCGTGGAGCAAGCCGGGCCATGCGACGGGGCGCCAGGCGCGACTTTGACGTTTACCCGCTTCTCTCGCGTCCGAACTCCGAATTGCGATCTGTTTGCGCCTATGAACTCCTGTCAAGATGCTCTTCAATATACTTGATCCTTGGTAGATCTATTTCATCCTATTTAAGGTCATTTTCCTACAAAACATCGAAACAAACGAAGTGAGTTCGAATCGATAAATATTAACCAAACTAGCTGCATAAATAGGACAAACTACAGAAAATGACATACAAAACAATACCAAGAATAAGCACAAAATCATACCAAACAACTCCCCCAAACTTATCCATTTGTTTGTCCTCAAGCAAAGTCTATACTAATAATAGTAGAAAGATAACTCATGCAACATAACTCTTATTCCAATCAATCAAACCTATTTCTACAATTCCCCCAAACATGATGAATACATAATCAAAGATAACGTAAAACAAATCTAAGATCGTGGAAATATCAAACAAACAAGTAAGTTATCTTTGTAAAGACCCAACTCTCCGCTAGGGGTGAATAAACTAAAGTGGCCACCTTTAGCAACAAGTTTCCTTTTATAACACAAAGAAAGTATTAACAGATTTTGGAACAATGTTCAAAAGGTGTGCTCTCGATGAACTCGAGTCTCCAATCGTGGTTTCCCATGTCCATTTCTTAATTTTCGAGAAAGAGGGACATAATTCCATCCTCCATTTCAACAATCTCAATTTTTTTTTCTTTTTCATTTATATAAATTTTTTATTTTTATATAAATTGAAACAAGTATATAGATAACCACAATGTTAACACTACCCCTGGCATTAGCCGGACAAATCACGTCAATAACCACCGATTTATAATCAATCCACACAATCTCGCTATTTCACATTGCGCCTAATCGCATATCAACACAAGAAACTAATCACATCAAGATCCGATTAATACCACGTAGTTCAATTGCACAAATCAAAATCCTAACTTACTCAAGATATACAATACTTGATTTCAAAAATCAAAATAAGCACAAAGGCACATGCCAAGCATGCAAATAGATACGATATGCACACAAAACCGATTAATCATCCCCACACTTAATTCGAGCATCGCCCCTGCTTAAAAATTAGTAGCATAAAAGGCCAATAGAGGATGATACTTCCTCGATAATCAACGAAAGGCCATGAGTTGGAGCATCATGGCTTCATCTCACTGCTGATGAACATACGCAAAACCTTAATTCCCACACTGAACAAAACAAACAAAGACACACAGAAAAATCAAAAACAACAAACACAAAGCCAAAAGAAAACGAGAATAACAAGAAATAAATCCGTGGGTAAACTCCCACGTAGAACTCAATTTAACGTCGTGAGCACGACGTGTTTATTAGAGCAACGGTGGTAGTCAATGTGGCGGTCCCCCATAATCAGGGTGCCACGAGCTCCACCGGTGTCCCCGAGGACTAAACCATGTGCTGCTCCAGATAGGGCATAGACATCCATTTATTAGCAGCTTTAGAAGTTCGGCTGAGATGATCACCGACTTCCCTTGCTCATCCTCCAAGAACACATATTTCATCGGTAGTTCCTTCACTACCATTGTGGGTCTGGGCATGCGAATACTTTCCTTTTCCCAGTCCTCTTCATCAGCTGAAACCGCATGAACTACTTCGACAGTATTCTCAAAGGATGGCTCATACTCATCGGAGTCTAACCTGAGACTACCACCTCTTCCTCATTTTCTTGTAGTGGCGAATATTTTCGATGGCTCTTCCACTATATGGTCATCCGCCGATCACCTTGAAGGACAATGACTGCCTGAGCCTCACAGGGGTGGCTCTGAAGTTCTCTCACTGCAAGTTGCCGTTGATACAAAACCAACTTCTCAGCCATTAGTCCCACACGTGCCTCTAAATGCTCAAGAGTTGCGTCTCTAGCATCCAATCCTTGACTGGTAATCTGAAAGAACGATGCACCCATATCCTCCAACGGCGAACTCTGATGGTCGATGGTCGCCTGAGCCTCATAGGGTGATCTTGGAGGCTCCCCTATTGCATCTTGTTGCAACAACTCGTTCAGCTTCTCAGTCATCAATTCCAATTTTGCCTCTAAGCGCCTAATTTTGGTGTTGTCAACATCCAACCGTTGTTGGCGAGTCTGAATCAATTCTGTCTCCATATCATCCAATGGATACCTCTGAGGTGGTGGTGGGTGTGGTGGTGAAAAATACTCCTGCTGCGGGTGGTACCACTATTGCTGTGGAGGTTGTGGCTGATGTGGATCACACCATCCATAATCATGTTGTGGTTCCCACCATCCCGAGTCGGGCTGAGGAGCCTGCTGCTGCAGCTGTGAATCCCACCATCCCAAATCGGGTTGTGGAGGCTGTTGCAGCTGTTGCGAATCCCACCACCACAAATCGGGTTGTGGATCCCAATACTCCGGGTTTGGTTGGTTATTCCACCCCGAACCATATTGTTGCTGACAAGGCTCGAATTCCTGTCGGGGTTGGAATCCATTCGTGGTATAGGCCCCGACGTTGCCGTCAAAAGCATACATCTTCCATCAAACGGCGGCAACCTAGCATTCACAACACTAACACAAAACGGATCACGTGCAACTGGAGAATTACAAAATAAAAACGAAAAGAAACACGGAAAATAAATAACACAAACAATATGCCTAAAGTTTTCCCCGGCAACGGTGCCAAAATTTGTTTCAATCAAAAGTGTATTCTTAATTGACTCATAATCGAATGAGGTGTTATAGTAGAGAAAGTTATCCCTAGTCGTCTCTCAAGGAAAACTTAATGTGGCTATTGTTCAGTATCAAACACGTAAAGCGATTAAATCCTAAACACTCTAATACCAACAAGGGTTTTCAAACACGCGGAATTGAAATACGTAAAATAAACAAGATCCTAAGCTAGGGGTTGTCAATCCCGAGCTAAACTAATAAAGCAATAAATCTAAACCAGAGGTTGTCAATCCCTAGTTGATAAACTACGAAAGCAAAGAAACGAAAGCAATAAACAAAAGCAATAGCAATCCAATTCGTAGGGTTTGTCAAGCCCTAATCTAAATCTAATTGCAAATAAACCATAATCATCAATCAACCAACAAGAACAGAATTAATCGCGGGATAAATCAAAGCAATATAAATCAACAATGAAGAAATCATTAAATAAGAACAAGGAATAGAATTGAAATGGAGAAGAAATTGAACCATAGAAATCCTTACAATTGAAATGGAAGTAAATGAGCTTCTTGAATTAATGTTCTAGGATCCTAAATGACAAACTAAATGAAGGAAATGCTTGAAGGGAGAAAAACCATGGGAGAGGCGCCCAAGGAAGAACAAAATCAAGAAAAATAAAAGGACCTGTGGTTTCACGCGTGTATTTCTGTAATTATAGTAGCAGAAAATTCACACACAGCGCTGGACGCAACGCAGCGCCAGACGCGACGAAACGTCGGACGCAGGAGGTTACTGGACGACGCGCGACAAAGGCCGGGTTGTGGAGACAAGACCGGGACGGGCATGCGACTTGTGGCAGCAGGCGTGGGCTGGCGGCGTGCGCTGGGTGAGCACGCCGGGCGCTGGGTGATGCATCTTGCTGCTGGAGTGGCATCGCTGCCGCCAGTTCAACGCGGCGGATGAGTAGGCGGGCGCCGTGGCGAGCCCCGCAGCGTAACGTGCGTGGAGAGGGCGGCGCATGCCGCAAAGCTGGCTGGGCGCTGCATACCGCTACATGCGGCGCGCATACTGGAATGCTGGCGGCGCTGGGCGCAGGCTGGCGAAGCGGCGCGCGGATGAAGCGCGCACAAATTGGGCAACGGGCGAGCGGGCATGCGTTGGCGCGCCGACGCGGGGGCTGCACGAGCACTGGGCGCGCTGGGCCATGCGACGGGGTGCCGTGCGCGACTTTGACGTTTCGCTCCGTTCTCTCGCGTCCGAACTCCGAATTGCGATCCGTTTGCACCTATGAACTCCTGTCAAGATGCTCTTCAATATACTTGATCCTTGACAGATCTATTTCATCCTATTTAATGTCATTTTCCTACAAAACATCGAAACAAACGAAGTGAGTTCGAATCGATAAATATTAACCAAACTAACGGCATAAATAAGACAAACTACAGAAAACGACATACAAAACAATACCAAGAATAAGCACAAAATCATACCAAACAGCTAGCGGGCGCGGAGCGTGCGGCAACGCGTGCTGTGAAGGCAAGCGGGCGAGCGGGTGCACGGGCGCTGGAGAGGGCACTGGCGTTGCGACGTGCGGTGCTTGGCCGAGCGCCGCGCTCGGCGTGCTTTTGGTGTCGTGCGCGACTTTGACTATTCGTCCCGTTCTCCCTGGTCTGAACTCTGAATTGTGATCCGTTTGCATCTATGAACTCCTATCGAGATGCTCTTCAATATACTTGATCCTTGGTTGATCCATTTCATCCTATTTGATGCCGTTTTTCTACAAAACATCGAAACAAACCAATTAAGTCCGAATCGATTAATACTACTCAAACCAACGACATAAATAGGACAAATCACTGAAAAACTCATGCAAAACAATACCAGGAATAAGCACAAAATGAAACCAAACACATATCTTTACAGATAAATCATATCTAGAATAATTATCTCTTGATATCTAATAATATCTGTTAATATCTCTTGATATCTAATGATATCAGATAATATATCTTGATATATAATAATATCAGATAATATCTATCTAGATACTGGAGATGTATGAAAATAATACATTAATTCCATTGGGACTCTACAAGGGTAAGCAAAAATTTCAGCAGCAACAGACCTTGATGGGCCAGTTTAGGGATCAAATGCAAGGAATAAAGATGGGCCTAAAATGAATTAATTATCTTATGCTCACCCGATAATATAAATTAATTCATAAATATTTATTCATTCCACTAGAGAATAAATGCTGACTTACCTTTTTATTACCGAAGTTGAGTCGGGCTTGCACTTAGACTTACGAATCCCCGTCTTTAAGATATTGCACGTCCATTAATTATTTATAGCATTCTGACCGCTTAAAATAATTAATCTCTTTAATTTCTTAAGTAGTACCACTCAACCTTATTATTGTACTTGAGCTAACTCAACCTTTTGAGGTCCTTAAGGGGACGTTATCATCCTAAACGGATACGGTGACTCGATACGGGTAACTAGCATGACATACAAGCACTGCCACCACCCAAGATGCGGAGAATCTTGGGTTATCTCATGTAACCCTCACCAATAACAAGTCAAAGTTATGGTCAGTAACTCATACTAATCTAAAATCTTATTGATGTTTAGATCAACGTATAGTCATCGAGATCTAGGTTCTTCACGACGGTGAGATAGAATAACTTATCTCACTATGATCCATCAATACATCAAGATGTACCAGCATAGACAAGTAACCAAGTCAAGTCACTTCTTATCTAAACTGCAACCTATACCGACAACTCATCTGCAAGTTGTCTCAGCTGTGATCCTTTTTATATCTCAATAGGCTTAACCAATCATACAGACTTATGTGATCTTCTACATACTATATAATCTAATTTTTATATGAGATAATGGGACAAACATATGTAATCAAGTAAGCAATTCAGATAGAAAGTTATAATAGTGGTAACAGGAAACATTGTATATAAGCTCAATCATTCTCCTTTCAGTATACAAATCCAACAATCTCCTACTTATACTAAACAAAGTTTTAGTATACAATGTGTCTCGTGTACTGAAAAATGATTTTAACCCACTCCCGAGGATCTATCTTGGATGTTTAATTTATCCTACATGGATTATATACCTAGCATGCACCTATATAATTAATTGCAACACGTTGGTGTTTTCTCTTGTTTACCTGTGATTTTTTCGGATAAAAAGAAGAATCAAGACTCGTGCTTTAATCTTCTGGACTGTATCCCATTTGCCAAAACTCCAATGTTGAGTGAGAGCAATCTATGGAGAATACTGGAAATTTCGCCTTCTTCCAATCCCTAAGATTTTCGAAAATCTCTATATGGAAAGTTATTTCTGATTTTCTCTCACCTTGTATTTATAATACAACCATAGAATCCTATTAGGATAGGATCTCTATATATCTAATAAATACAATCTTATCTTTAAAGATACACCATATCAAGAATAATATCCTTTGATATCTAATGATATCAGATATAATCTATCTAGACATAGAAGAATCAGAACAGAGTCCCAGTGGGAGCCTACTATGAGAGGGATCAAATTCACTGCAGCACCAGGCCTTGATGGGCCAGCCTAGGGATCAAATGCAAGGAATAAAGATGGACCTCAAATAAATTAATTATCTTATGTTCATCCCAGAACATAAATTAATTCATAAAACATTCATTCATACCACTAGAGAATAAATGCAGACTTACCCCTTTATTACCGAACTTGAGTCAGAGTTGCACTTATACTTCACGAATCACTGTATTTAAGAAATCGTACGTTCATTAATTATTTATAGCGTTCAGACTGCTTAAAATAATTAATCTCTTTAATTCCTTAAGTAGTACTGATCGCTCACTTTTCTAACACGAAAAACGCGCAAGTATAAGGTAAGCAGAGTATCGTATCCACAGGGATTGCAATCCGAAAACACAGAAGCAAACTCTCTAATCCTTCATCATTATCCAAGCAACAGAATATGGTTTGAAAGGTTTTAGGGCTTCGGATACTAAATCCAAAGCAAAGGTAACAACTTGAAAATAAACAAAAGCAATAAAAACTCAAAGATGAATATAAGAGATAAAGACTAACCCTATGGATGCACTAATCCTATCAACAACGATGTTTATCCTGCTTATTACTAACCGTTTTAATCTAGACAAGATGGAAGATCACATATGTATCCAACAACTTCAGTTAATTGTGACAGTTGATTACTAATTTTCCCTATTACGTCTCTAGAGGAAAATAAGCAACTCAAAAAGGATCACAAAGAATATGCTTCCTACGAATGTTCCTATCTCAGTTAAGACTCAAGGCTTATCCGTATCATGCATTCAAGATTGATCGACAATTAAATCATACGTAATTAATGGCAACTATGATATGCATCAAGATTGATCAGAAATCAACACATATAATTAAGCACCAAGAATCATGAATCAATGCCTGGAAGGTAAATAACAATAGCAGGAATCACAACATATAGGATAGAATCATGTAAACCCTAGGATTAGAACAAAAATTAGCTAGACATAAATAACGGAATAAAATACGAAATAATCATAAAAATACGAATTAAATAGATCAAACACGTAGGGAAACGTCTGAGAACAATGGTTGGGTTCGTATCCAAACCCAACGGAAAACGGGAAAATTGCAATTCGTTCGGACAAAAGCATTTCGAATCGTCGACAAGGCGTAGAACTAACGTAGAACAAAGAAAAACTAAAGCTAGAAACAATCTAAATCAAAGCTAATGTGCAAAAGAAGGAAAAATGATGAAAAACTGGACAAAAACGTGTAAAAATAGGTCTGGGGAAGGTTGGAGGGGCGAGGGGGCGAAGCCCTATTTATAGATTTAGGGTGAAAACCTTAATTTTGTAGTCTGCCGCCATGCCTCGCGGTCGCGAGCTCGGTCGCGAGAGATCAGTTCGTCTCGGCCGTCCTTCAGACACTCGGCAGGGCGTGCACGCTCGTTGGCCTCGCGGCCACACCTCGCGGTCGCTAGGTGTGGTCGCGTCGCAAAGAAAAATCACCGCGGGCACATCTCGCGCCCGCTGGGAGTGCTCGCGTGCTCTGGTGTGGGTTGGTGTTTCCTCGTGGCCAACATAGCGGTCGCTAGGTCAGTCCCGAGCCTTTGGCTGTGGGCATCTGCGCGCTCGCGCGCGCGAGTGATGGTTCGCGGTCTGGCTAGCGGCCGCTAAGACGGTCGCTAGGCCCTCCTTTTTGCCCTCGTCTTCTCGTTCTTCGTTCCATGCTTCGGTTTTCAACTTATACGCCTACAAAATACCAAAACGGAACCCAAGAGCAGTATCTTCCAAAAATATGTAAAAGCATTGAGATCCAAGATATAAACACACTTTATCGATCTAAAATCATCTTTAAATATCAACAATAAACGTGTAAAATGCGCGTTTATCAACCCCCCAAAGTTAAATCATTGTTTGTCCTCAAACAAAAACAAGACCAAAAGAAAGAGAGACACAAAACAGATCAACGAAGGCCTCGCAAGGTGATTAACCAATAAAGCCTCGTAAATATCTCAAAGCTCAAAATCATTAGTGCACACGACGACATTAGTCAAATCGACAATGTACAACCATTGAAAGCAAAAATCTCATTCAATTCAACCTCACAATGGCATGTGCGTAATATATGAGTACACTCAACTCATAAAAAATAAAGGACTTGTATGCACTCAATAATCAATGCAATGCAAAATCTCACCATAAACATCATTTCTCTAATATCTCCACCACGTCAAATGCATTCAAATTAGGATCAAAAAAGACTTTTCATAGGTTGTATTGTAGGCACATTGGTTAAGGTAGGGTGATATATGGCTAAGTGACTCAAATATATTCCAAGTACTCTCATCTCTATAAACAGCTTATATGGACTTTGTCCATTTCCTTTTCCTTTCCAACATGCTATTTCGACATTTATTCACTCAAGGTACCATATACTATGATAATTGACTTCCTTTATGCTCATACTATTCACAAAATTTTTCTTTTCTTGGCTTTGTAATAGAGCTTATATGGTCTATTCTTTTTCACACGGGTACCATACTTTATCTTTTATCCCCACTTTGCATATCAAAACAAATTTTTCTCCCATTTGATTCTCGTATCCATCCTTACCTCCTATCATCCGGTTAACAAAAGAATAAGGTCTAATAAAGGCTCAAAGAAGGCGACAAATGGTATATATCATTGGGCTAATGTTTGGGTAAATATGTGGTTTAACAAAGATGACATTTTATCCTTTGCATATTCAAAACACATATTGCGACCTCGATACGTAAAAACGGCAAGTTCTAGAAGATAATTACATGCACGATATCACACAAATAAAAGAAGCGTAATAAGATGTGTATACGGTGAAGCTCAAGTCTCACGGTTTTAGCAAATGGTTAAAACAACAAGCTAAGCAATCTCAAGTTATCCATGCGTCATTTTCTAACATATCATGTGCACTATCACATATTTAATGTAAAATTTCTATCATCATTGGCTACATGGATTAACACATTTCACTTCAACTCGTTGATCGACCGACACAACAAAACACAAAAGACACGACAAAAGCCCCAACATATAATAACTTAACAAAACAACGCAAAACATAAAAAGGACTCTCAACCACATCACACTCGACCACTCCTCCCCAAACTTATTGTCGGCAGGTGCAATGGAGACAATAATGTTTGCGTAAGAGAGTGATTGGGAGAGATCTTACCTCAAATATCATACTACTCGGCGGTGGATAGAATCCTCGCCATTGATGATATACCTTGGGACTTAAAACAAACAAGCAAGACACACAAAACAAAGAAAAAGAAGAAAAACAAAACGAAAAACATAAAACAAGAAAACACGTTGGGTTACCTCCCAACCAGTGCTAGATTTTCCGTTGCTAGCTCGACGGTACCTCTCATCAATCAAGCGATTTAACAACTGACAGCTTTCCAAACTTGTTCTTGCCCTTGTACTTAGCGTTGATAACAGCCCACCAATTGGCAAATGAATAGCTTCCACTGAACTTAAACGAATCACTCAGATTTTTATGCCGAGTCCACTTCTTCCTTGCAGCATGCTCGTCTGATGGTCTATTGAAATTCAAGCTCAAGAATGGGCTGGCTGTGGTAGTCGTGATCGAATAGCACTCTTCATATGTTGAGTTATCATCTCCCGTGATGGCATCATAAATCGAGATTGTTAACTCATCTTTGTTCATACGGAAGGTGAGATCACCCTCCTGTACGTCGATCAGAGCTCTGCCTGTGGCTAAGAACGGTCTCCCTAGAATGAGAGGCGTGTTCCCATCCTCTGGCATATCGAGGACCACAAAATCTGCTGGGAAGATAAATCCTTGGACTTTGATCAGCACATCTTCCACTATCCTTTTTGGCCTTGTGATTGATGCGTCTGCCATTTGGAGAGTAATAGTAGTAGGCTTCAATTCTCCAATCTCAATTTATCAAATATGGACAACGGCATCAAATTGATGCTTGCCCCCAAATCACACAGCAATTTGGAGAAGGTATGCCCTCCAATGACACACGGTATAGAGAAACTGCCCGGATCTTTCTGCTTCATTGGCAACTTCTTTTGCAGCACAGCACTGCACTCTTGAGACAGATTGACCGTCTCGAATTTCTTCAGCTTCTTCTTATTGGTAACGACATCTTTCAAAAATTTCATATACCCCGGCACATCTTTGAGTGCATCTAGCAAAGGAATATTGATATTCACCTTCTCGAACATCTTCAGAAATCGAGTCAGCCTATCATCCTGCTTGGGCTTGGCCAAACGACTCAGGAACGGAATCGGAGGTGTGTATATCGGGAATTTCGGCTCTGGGGGTTCCTCGTGGCCTCCTTCGCGATCGTGAGGATGGTCGCTAAGGAAGCGCGCTACTTCGGCGTTCTTCCTCGCGTCTGTGCGTGTGGGCACGGGCTCATCCCCCTGCATCTTTGCATGGTCACTCGCGGTCGCGTGCTCGGTCGCGAGGTTCTTTTCTTTCGCGGCCGCTCTTTCGCCCGCGTGCTCCTCGGGAATTCTCGCCGCATGATGGCTCGCGACCGAGCTCGCGGTCGCGACCTCGGTCGCGAGGTGCTCCTTTTTGCTGCCGTCCTCGTCTTTTTGTCCCGGGTCATTCTGATAAGCTCGTCCACTCCTCAACTGGATGGCAAAGCACTGATTCTTAGGATTCACTTCCGTATTGCTCGGAAATTGGCCCGTCTTTGGTTGTGCATTCTGCTGTGCGGCCATCTGACTGATTTGATTTTCTAGCATCTTCAAATGCTTCCCCATAGCAGTCATATTGGATTCAAGTTGTGCTACTTTCTGAGTAGTGCTATTGATGAACGAGTTCTGCTGTGCGGCCATCGAATTCTGATTCGTCGTCATTTGTTGGTTGCTCACAACCAACTGCTGCATCAACTCCTCTAAACCCTGCTTCTTCGGCTCTTGAATCATACCATTCTGCACAGCGAAGCCTGCAGGAGGTTGTTGGAAGTTATTGGGGTTGGCATACGACAGATTCGGATGATTTCTGTTGTTCGGATGGTATGCCTGATTTCTCCCATGGTTCCCCTGATCGATATGATTGACCTCTTCTGTCTCGATCTGGCTCTTCAAAAGAGTGAACTTCTTCATGAGCTCGTCATACTTTGAATCACTCTCACAAAAGTTGCTTTTGCAGGCGTTTTTCCATTGGCCATTGGTGGTGTTGGCACCATCTCTTCTAAAATTGGCCAGCCTCCCTACTCGACGATTCAATAAGCACCGCCGACGCATCTACTATACTCCTCGTGCCGTGTCACCAACCGTAGAAGCTGCGTGATCTGTTGTTCTTTAGAGAATCCGTGCTGGGGGCATCTTCTCAGTAAGCCTCTGAATCTCTCCCATGCATCGAATAGTAACTCATCTCCTTGTTGGCTGAAATGGGAGATATCGGCTATGATTTTCTGCGCTTTCGTCGGCGGAAAATATTTCGAGAGAAACCTTTCGCAAAGTTTTCCCCAACTGTCTATACCAGTGCGGTCCAGGCTCTTGAACCAATCTTTCGCCTGGCTGCGCAGAGAGAATCCAAACATGCGCATCGTAATAGTGTCTTGTGGCACCCCATTCTGCTTGATGGTGTCACAAATGTCGAGATAAGTCTCGAGATGGGCATTCGGGTCTTTTGTAACTCCTCCCCCAAACTGCTCTCCTTGCACCATACTGATCAGGGCCGACTTTAATTCAAAATTGTTTGCGTCCACGTGCGGGCCCCATCCTCCTCCTTGGAACTGTTCAGTAGGAGGTCAGTACATAAAGTTCAGCGGTCGCGTCTCTAGAGCGAGGACAAGGAGTCCCATATTCGCCATCCGGAGCTGCATCTCAGAACTCGCCGGAAGACGTGCGACCGCTGGGAGGTATACCCCCATTGGGAGGAACACCCCCGTTCTGTGGATTAGCTTCCATTGTAGCCCTTCTTCTCTCTTGTCTCCTTCTCATTTGGGAATTTTCGATCTCTGGGTCAAGATTTTGCTAAGGAGGTCCCTGAGACCTTGAGATCATAAACTACCGGGAGAAAAAGAGAGAGCTTAACTCTGACAAGAATAAATAATATAATATATATAACTTGAATTAATAAATCCAAATCGTCAAATTATTCCTATGTGATCTTAACAATCCCCGGCAACGGCGCCAAAATTTGATCTCTCACTTTTCTAACATGAAAAACGCGCAAGTATAAGGTAAGCAGAGTATCATATCCACGGGGATTGCAATCCAAAAACACAGAAGCTAACTCTCTAATCCTTCATCATTATCCAAGCAACAGAATATGGTTTGAAAGGTTTTGTGGCTTGGATACTAAATCCAAAGCAAAGGTAACAACTTGAAAATAAACAAAGGCAATAAAACTCAAAATGAATATAAGAGATAAAGACTAACCCTAGGGATGCACTAATCCTATCCACAACGATGTTAATCCCGCTTATTATTAACCGCTTTAATCCGCACAAGATGGAAGATCACATATGTAGCCAACAACTTGATTATGACAATTGTGACATTGATTACTAATTTTCCTATTACGCCTCTAGAGGAAAATAAGCAACTCAAAAGGATCACAAAGAATATGCTTCTCTACGAATGTTCCTATCTCGCCATTCTGACTCGAGGCTTATCTCAGATCATGCATTCAAGATCGATTGACAATTAAAACTGTTACGTAATTAACTGGCAACTATGATATGCATCAAGATTGATCAGAAATCAACACATATAATTAAGCACCAAGAATCATGAATCAATGCCTGGAAGGTAAATAACAATAGCAGGAATCACAACATATAGGATAGAATCATGCAAACCCTAGGATTAGAACTGAAATTAGCTAGACATAAATAACGGAATAAAATACGGAATAATCATAAAAATACGAATTAAATAGATCAAACCCGTAGGGAAACGTCTGAGAACAATGGTTGGGTTCGTATCCAAACCCAACAGAAAACGGGAAAAAGGTGCAATTCGTTCGGACAAAAGCGTTCCGAAGCGTCGACAATGCGTAGAACTAACGTAGAACAAAGAAAAACTAAAGCTAGAAACAATCTAAATCAAAGCTAATGTGCAAAAGAAGGAAAAATGATGAAAAGCGGACAAAACGTAAAAGCAGTGCAGGGAAGGTTGGAGGCGTGAGGGGGCGAAGCCCTATTTATAGATTTAGGGTGAAAACCCTAATTTTGTAGTCTGCCGCCATGCCTCGCGTCCGGGCTCGCGGTCGCGAGCTCGATCGTGAGGGATCACTTCGTCTTGGCCGTCCTACAGACTCTCGGCAGGGCATGCTCGCTCGTTGGCCTCGCGGCCACACCTCGCGGTCGCTAGGTATGGTCGCGTCGTAAGAAAAATCGCCACGGGCACGTCTCGCGCCTGCTGGGAGTGCTCGCGAGCTCTGGCGTGTGCTGGTGTTTCCTTGCAGCCGACCTAGCGGTCACTAGGTCAGTCGCGAGCCTTCGGCTGTGGGCATCTGCGTGCTCGCGCGCGCGAGTGATGGTTCGCGGTCTGGCTAGCGGCCGCTAAGACGGTCGCTAGGCCCTCCTTTTTGCCCTCGTCTGCTCGTTCTTTGTTCCATGCTTCGGTTTTGAACTTATAAGCCTACAAAACACCAAAACGGAACCCAAGAGCAGTATCTTCCAAAAATATGTAAAAGCATTGAGATCCAAGATATAAACGCACTTTATCGATCTAAAATCATCTTTAAATATCAACAATAAACGTGTAAAATGTGCGTTTATCAAGTACCACTCAACTTTATTATCGTAATTGAGATAACTCGACCTGCAGGGTTTAGTACAATAAACTTTTTGAGCTCCTTAAGGGGACGTCATCATCCTAAACGGATACGGTGACTCGATATAGGTAACTAGCATGACATACAAGTACTGCCACCACCCAAAATACAGAGAATATTAGGTTATCTCATGTAACCCTCACCCATAACAAATCAAAGTGATGGTCAGCAACTCATACTCACCTAAAACCTTGTCGAGGTTTAGATCAACGTAAAGTCACCAAGATCTAGGTTATTCACGATAGTCAGATAGAAGAACTCATCTCACTGTGATCCATCAATACATCAGAGACTTATTAGTATAGACAAGCAACCAAATCAAGTCACTTCTTTTCTATACCGCAGCCTATACCGACAACTCGTCCTCAAGTTGTCTCAGCTATTATCATTTTTATATCTCATGCTTAACCAACCATACAGACTTTTGTGATCTTCTACACACTGTATGATCTAACTTATATATGAGATAAAGGGACATACATGTGCAATCAAGTAAACAATTCAGATAGGAGATTGTAATAGTGGTAACAGGAAACATTGTATACAAGCTCAACCAATCTGCTTCCAGTATACAAATCCAACAATCTCCCACTTATACTAAAGCAAACCTTTAGTATACAGTGTGTCTCTCTAATAGCTATTACGAACAACACCATCACTTTGCTTCTCCCACTTCTACTAATCTTCTCCCACTAGCTATTACGAACAACACCATCCGCAGTACCAATCTTCTCAATCAGCACGTCTCATAATCTAACGATTTTGCGTATAACATGGTACTTTCTCTCTATGTGTTTTATCACCTTGTGGGTCCGTGGTTCCTTCGAGTTTGCCACTGCACCTGAGTTATCAAAGTACACTATGATACTCTTGGGCAAACGAGGGATCATATATAGATCCATGAGATAGTTCTTGAGCCATACCGTCTCCTTAGCAGACTCCAAAGCGGCTACATATTCGACTTCCATGGTAGAGTCCGCAATGAATCGCTGCTTTGCACTCCGCCACGATACAGCTCCTCCTCCCAAGGTAAACACATAGCCCGAGGTAGACTTTTTCTCATCACGATCAGTTTGGAAATTCAAGTCTGAATAACCCAAAGGCATTAGACTATCTGCTTGGTAAACTAGCCTATAATCTCGAGTCATTTTCAGGCATTTTAGTATATGCTTTACCGCAGTCCAATGAGCTTATCCAGGATTAGACTGATATCTAGCTACTATGCCTACCGCATAGCAGATATCGGGCCTCGTACACAGCATCGTATACATGAGACTTCCTACGGCGAAAGCGTAAAGAACTTGTCTCATTTTCTCTATCTCATTTGTAGTCATAAGTAACTGCTCCTTAGATAAAGGAACACCATGTCTGAAGGGTAGCAATCCCTTCTTGGCGGTTTCCATGCTAAAACGTGTAATCACAGTATCAATGTAAGACACCTGAGATAAGCTCAACATTTTTCTCTTGCGATCTCAGTAAACCTTGATCCCAAGAAGGTACGCTGCATCTCCTAAGTCTTCCATTTGAAACTTATCGGATAACTAACTCTTTACGTCTGATAACAGCTTCACGTTGTTTCCAAGTAGAAGAATGTCATCTACGTATAGTGCAAGAAATACCACGTCACCGTTGACATCCAAACGATACACACAACTCTCGTTAGGTAACTGGGTAAATCCATAGGACTTCATCACCTCATCAAAGCGTAAGTTCCATGATCGGGAAGCTTGCTTAAGTCCATAAATGGACTTCTTAAGCTTCCATACTAGATTCTCTTCACCCTTCACCACATAACCTTCAGGTTGCTGCATATAGATGTCTCTACCTTTCTCAAAGTAACCGTTTAGAAAAAGGTTTTCACATCCATTTGCCAAACCTCTAGGTTCAAGTGAGCTGCTATGGCCAAAAGAATTCTGATGGACTTGAGCATTGCTACAGGTGAAAAGGTCTCAACAAAATCGATGCCCTAAATCTGAGTGTACCCTTTCTCCACAAGCCTGGCTTTAAAAGCCGAAACCTCTCCATCTGAATTTCTCTTCCTCTTGTATACCCACTTACTACCTGTGGCTTCCTTGCTATCTGGTGGAGGTGTTTTCTCGTATATATCCATAGTTGTTATGGACTCAATTTCTAAGTCCATAGCGGTGTGCCATGATCTTGCATCTATCTCTTGTATCGCCTCACTGTATGTCCATGGGTCGATTACAGCTTGCTCGTTTCCTAGGACTAAATCCGAAGATTCTACCACGAACATAAATCACTCGGGTTGATGAACAAGACTCCCACTAGGATGAGGCACGACTGACATAATAGCAACGATGGGTACAGTAACATATGGTTCTCTATCTTGCACAACTTTCATGGTTGGTGCCACTTATATGGTCGGTATCCTCAGTGGAACTCGATCCACTTCAATTTATTGAAGTATCTGGTGTCGATCCCTCCCACTAGACACGATATCTCGTACCTTTGGCCTAATCGGTGGTGGAATACGATCATATTCAAATTCCTGAAAAAGGATTTCAACTTTGGATTTGTGGTTTTTCATGTAGTCCTCCTCTAAGAATCGGGCGTTAATGCTAATAACGACCTTCTGATTCTTAGGAGTATAGAAATAAAAACCTTTCGTTCCTCTAGGATAACCAATAAACAGTCTTGCATCAGATCTAGCCTCCAACTTGTCAGCCTGATTGTTCAACACATGTACTAGACTGCCCCATATCCTTATATGGCTTAAACTAGGCTTGCGCCCAAACCATAACTCGAAAGGGGTCTTATCAACTGACTTAAACGGTACTAGATTGAGCAAATATGCCGCTGTTTCTAAGGCATACCCCAGAATAAAATAGGCAATGTTGCATAACTCATCATCGATCTAACCATTTCTAAGAGAGTCTTATTTGTTCGCTCTGACACACCATTTTGTTGTGGTGTGACCGGTGTAATGAAATGGGATGTAATCCCACACTACACCAAATAGTCCATGAATTCGTTGATGAAGTATTCGTCACCGCGATCAGACCGCAGTGACTTGATACTCTTACCTTGATTCGTCTCCATTCCGCCTTAAATTCTTTGAATTGCTCAAAGCATTTAGACTTGCGGTGAAGCAGGTATACGTATCCGTACCTTGGGTAATCGTGAATGAAAGTGACAAAATACTCATACTCTCCACGAGCTTGTGTGGACATTGGTCCACGCAGGTCAGTATGGACTAGTTCCAATATTTCTTTCGCTCTATACCCCTTCGTCTTGAAGGGTCTGGTCGACATCTTTCCCTCTATATAGGATTCGCAGACTGGGAACGGAGTAACTTTGATATCACCCAATGCTCCATTCTTAGCCAATCTTTGGATCCTATTTAGATTGATGTGACCTAACACTACTACAAATATACCTTTTCTCTACACCTCATAGACTACGCTTTTTCTTAAAAAACGTAGTCTATAGGTATAGACTACGCTTTTTTATCAAAACCGTAGTCTATGTGCGAATTTTTTTGAAATATAGACTACGCTATACTTAATGTGCGTAGTCTTTATGAAGTATTGACTACGCTTAACAAAAGCGTAGTGTATGTGCATGTTTTTTACACTCAATACACTACAGTTATCAAAAAAGCGTAGTCTATGCATAAATTAAAAAAAGGAAATAGGAAAATAATAAATAATAAAACAAAACAATCTCTCTCTCCCTCTTCGGTTTGTTCTCTCAATCCACCATTTTTTTCCATTTTTCTTCTTCACCCTTTCTTTGATTCCAGAAATCCTTCACTTCACACTTTTTTTTTTTTCCTTTTTCTTCCTCTCTACACGCGCCGCTGCTATAGTGCTGGGCTCCGGCGATGTGACCCGGTAGCCTCCTTCTCGTCTCCATCTCCCTGCCTTTATCTTTTTCTGAACCCTCCCCCAAATCAGAACTCCCATAAGATCCAAAACAAAAACCTCACCCTTCCCCCAATTTTTTTTCTCTCTCCACCGGGAACGGGCAACGGCCACGCCACCCGCCGCCGTTGCCGTCCGTTACAGCCTTCCCTTCCATTTTCTCTTCGATTCTTCTTCATCCTTCTTCACCAAACACCGAAAAATAGCCTTGTGAAATTGAAAAAGCCAGAAGCCCTAGGCACTCAGCCACCGAGGTGAGACACAGAAAAAATGAAAGGAGGCAAAAAGAGAAATACCAACTCGACCCGCTCAATCGTCACAACCAAGATCTCCGTCTTCCGACCTCCCAACCACCGCCACCTCCGCCGACGATGGCGGCGACGAGGACAGCCAAAAATTCGGATGACAATAGGAGCGTGAAGATGCGGAGGAGGTCGTTGAAGAGGACGACGTGACGAGGAGGATTACGAAGGCGAGAGGTACGAGAAGAAGAAAACGCCAAATTGAGGAGGCGGAGGAGGCGGGCGAGCGGACGAAGCTTGCGAGATGGACACTACGAGATTGAGGTCAGACTGTGTAAACGCGTTCGCAAGGTGATTTTTTTGCTATTGTTTATTGTGAATTTGGAATGCATTTTGAAGTGGATTTGAGTGTTTTGAGTGATTAACTGGAGCTTAATTTGTGGCTTTTGGGGATTAATTGGAATGCGGCGAAATTGCAGGGCCAAGTGCACTATCTAATTAAGTGCAGTAAAAATGGTGGGAATTTGCAAGAATTGAGGAGGTTTTGATTGTTATATGTTGATAATTCAAGATTGCTGCTTTATTTGTAGCGTTTCTGAAACTTGTTTATCTACTCTCTTTTTTTCAAATGAAAATTTTGAGGAGGGTGAAAGTAAGTTTTGGTAGTTTAGTGCAGGTGGTGAGTCTGTCGTAGAGAATTGCCAGATCCTACATACAAGGGTGAACAGATATAAATCGGCTAAGGAGGGGATTGATGGTTCGACGTTGAAAGCATACTCTTGTGACATTAAGTTCACTGGTATACATAACTTTGTTTCTTGATGTTTTTGTTCGTTGTTTGTTTGTATATTATCAATGCAATAAGTTATTTGGTTTGATATGCAAGAGTGCTTGTGATGATAATTGAAGCATCTTGTAAAGGGTAAAGGACTGGCTCAACCAATTGCATGGTACTAGAGAAAATTTTAAAATAAAAATTCAAAGATAGGTCTGTATTGGGATGAATTGACCGACTTATATGTAATAGGCTATGAGTGAGACTTCTGTTATATCGAGCAAGTGAGTGATTTTTCTTCATTTCCTTGATATTTTAGATGCTTCGTGTAATGTAAAATGGTTTTATAAGTGAGCCATCACCCAACAACATTTGATTAAGTTGATGGTAGCAGAGTTTTGTGTAAGCTAAGACGGATGGCAGAAGGTTAATGAACGGCATAGAAAGAGGGTCGGGTTATTAATCCAGATCTATTAAATGATAATATGTGGGAAATTTGTGTAACTTGGAGAAGAACTATCTTTGGCTGACCTTGCTACTGTAGTGAAAACAAGCTTTGTCGAGGATGATGGATTGACTCATTTCAGATCTATGTTTTAGATATCTGCATGTATGATTCATTTCAATGAATTCTATCAATTAACACACCAGCAAGCAAAGGTCCATGATCCCATATTCCTTGAACTTAAATTATCATTGATATACTATAGTATTTGATGTTTTCTGTTTGATTTACCGTTACACTATATCTGCTCATGTTTTAATCTTTTTATCCATGTGATTATAGTACTTACATTATCAAAATCTGTATATGGTTTTAGCCAAACTAAGCTCGAGTCAGTATGGTAGTTCTTGTATAGACCTGAGGAAAAAGGAAAATGGTTTGAAGAATTATTTTAATGTAATCATGTATATTTGTAGTACCGAAAAAAAAGCATGTAGAATTATTCCATGACTTAATCCAGCTCAAAAAGCATGTATAATTATTCCATGATGGAAACTTTGATAAACCTTTGGAGTACTGATGCATCTGCTTTGGGATTCTCATTACAGCGGCTGTATATACGTAACTAAATGTAGTAAATTCCTGCAGATTTATTAGCCTAAGATTTCAACTTTTAGATCATCCTGTCAGTGCGATTATATTCTAATGTTTTCAGGAAATTGATCTTACGAAACTTGCTTATCTATTTAAGCTCACATAATTTGGCCTTGTCAAAGCATTGTTTTTCTTTCTTAAAACTCTATTAAGCTCACTGTTATTTTATCCGATGGAGTAATATCTATTTGGAAACCTAATATTGGAAGTATGTTCCCCCCTAAGTACAAAGATTCCTGATTAAACAGAAGCATCCTTTATTTTATTGAAGTGCTTGTTGTACAATTTTCACAATATATCTTACAAGTTATCTTTGAATTTACCGGAGATTTGACCACAGGAAACACTTATTATGTTTCTTGCTTTTTCTCACTTTCTCCCATTCTTTTGTTGAGACTTGAGAGCAGAAGAAGTTTGATAAGTAAGAAGAAGAGAATATAAGTTTCAGATGTTTTTTTAAAAGTAATCTGAAGTGCTTCGATATGCCAACTGAAAGAAGATGTGAGGATTCTTTGATATATGGAAAATTTGGATCAAGAGAACTAGAAAAGTCATCTTTAGTCCTAGGTGTTAACTTATACAGTGATCCGGTATCCCAATTTTCTCTAACATTGGGCAATGGATGTATATCAGGAGGAGCTAGACTGGGATGCAGTGTTGATAAGGCGATGCGTTGGAAGAGAGGTATGCAGATCACTACAAGTATCCCGAAATAAAGCACATCATAAATATAAGAACAAAACTTACGAATAAATATGGTTACACAACACATGAAGGAGGTGATTGGTATTAATTGATTAGAAAAATGTATGAATAGGTAGGAATTGAGTGACTTATCAACAAAAGAGTTATTTCTCAACAAAACTTCAGGTGGTCTTATCTTACCTTGATAATGAAATTAATTAATAGTTCTCAAACATACATTTCATTTGAATTTTCATATATGGAACTGCAAGTTATTTTTTTTTTGGGTACTGCTTTCTTCAAGTCTTTATGGCTTCATCGTCGCTTCCTTTCACTGTTATGGATGAAACATTTAGCTGCTGATGACCAGAGTAACATGTTTATCAAAGATGAAATAATGCTATGTCAATCCTGCACAATTATTTCTGACAACGAATATGGGGACTATCAAGCACAGGCAACCTTTTCAGCTACCTACATTACATGGCTTGCAAAGGTAGACTATTTTCTTGGCTTGCAATCATATGTTTACTTGTATCTAACTACTATTAATATCATCATATGTTTACTTATATCTAACTACTATTAATTGCTTGAAGGGCAATTTTTATGTTTAATGCAAAATTGGAGAAAAGAGGAAAGAAGCAACTAACTTGGGAAATTGTAAAGGTATTTTCATTTATAAAATCACGTTTGTTTTATGTTGGATTTCATATATATCTACATGTTGCTCATATTTGATATTTTAAAAAGTGTCCAAGACAACCCGATTCCAAGCAATGCGAGTTCTTTGTACTACGCTTCATGAAAGATATAATTGAAGAAGTTATGAAGAGTGGTTCCATTTCTTTACATTCACATGTAAGATAAACATTTCGTCTCTTTAATATAATCATTTCATACAAGAATGCTAATATTCTATTTTTGAATTGTTAATAGTTTCAAAATCGGTCTTACTCTCAAGAGGACATTGATGAAGTTCGCGTTCAATGGGCAAATCTCATGCTTCTTCACATATAGTATTGTGATGTTTTAGTTGTAAGTTATTGATCTTTTAAATTATTTTGTACTGTGATATGGGGGATACGGTCTTATTGTTTTGTTATGTGATGTGCATAGTATTTTTGTATAGTGATTTTGTAGTTGTAATGAAATGCAGTTGTATATTTTTGTATAGTGATTTTGTAGGCGTAATGAAAGCAGATTGTATATTTTGAATAGTGATTTTGAACGTAGTCGCAAGTATATTTTAATCTCATTTGCTTGTGTGTTATTAATTATATGTGTTTAAATAAAGAAATTAACTACGGTTGAAATTGAAAAACCGTAGTTGTTATTAAATTGACTACGGTTGTAATAGAAAAGCGTAGTAAATTTGGCATTAAAACCGTAGTAAATAAACTCAAAACCGTAGTTAATACATATAGACTACGCTCGAAAACGAGTGTATGTGCGAAATTTTGTGTAGTTCTGTCGGATAGACTACGCAGAAAAGCGTGGTCTATGTGCGGCGAAATCTATAGTGGGTATAGATTACGATAAAAGCGTGGTGTGTGTGCGAAATTTTGTGTGTTCTGTGGGGTATAGACTACGGCGAAAAGCGTAGTCTATGTGCGGCGTAGTCTATAGTGGGTATAGACTACGACAAAAAGCGAGTGTATGTGCAAAATTTTGTGTGATGCAGCGGGTATAGACTACGGCGCGTAGTCTATGGTGGGTATAGACTACGCGAAAAGCGTAGTCTATGGTGGGTATAGACTACGACAAAAAGCGAGTGTGTCTTGCCGCCTATTTTTCTCTACACCACTTTTCTCTACACTACGAAACGCACATAGACTACACATATAACGCGTAGTCTATACTGATTTTGTAGTAGTGTAATCTAAGATGCCAAAGATATGTGGTGTCATCTAGCGAAAAAAAAATTCCTCTTCTTATGGTTTGATGTAGATGCAACATAATTAAAGGTATTATGCTTGACATAAATAGTATAAAGCGAATTATATAAAGTGTCACCACAGATAACTTCGTCATTTCTTATGATGGAAATACCACTATAAAAAACAACAGAATATCCATGAATAAATAGTTTGGAAACCGAAATATGGTTTCACCGAAACTCCGACACATATAAAACATCTTTTAATACTAAAATTGTTCTATCAAAACATAAAGTAACATCTCCGACTGCAACGACCTCGACTTTCGTCGTGTTGCCCATGTAGATCGTTATCTCGGCATCAAACAGCTCCCTTGTCCGTAAGAACCCCTGCAAGGTGTAACAAACATGATCAGTCGCACCCATATTTACTACCCATGAATGAGTAGAACAAGTCGCTAAACATGTTTCCGTTACTAAAGAAAATGGCGTACCTTGAGCCTTGAGCATGGGGCACTTAGCCTTCCAATGCCCAGTCATGCTGCACTTAAAGCACTCGCCCCTCGCCTTTGGCTTTTTCAAGCCTCCGGTGGCAACCATGTTCTTGCTCCCACTGGTTTCCTTGCCTCTACCATCTTTGGCACCTCTTTTTCTTCTTCCAGTTTTCAATGGAAAATTGGGGCCCTTAGATGTGCAAGCAAGGGATTGTTGTTGGATTTATATACTGGAAGCAGTTTTGGTTGAGCTTGTATACAATGATTCATGTTACCACTATTACAATCTCATATCTGAATTGTTTACTTAATTGTATATGTATGTCCCTTTATCTAATATATAAGTTATATCATACAGTGTGTAGAAGATCACAGAAGTCTGTATGATTGATCAAGCTTAATGAGATATAAAAAGGTCACAACTGCGACAACTTGAGGACGAGTTGTCGGTATAGGCTGCGGTATAGATAAGAATTGACTTGACTTGCTTGCTTGTCTATACTGGTACATCTCTCATGTATTAATGGATCACAGTGAGATGAGTTCTTCTATCTAACCGTCGTGAAGAACCTAGATCTTTGTGACTTTACATTGATCTAAACCTCGATAAGGTTTTAGGTGAGTATGAGTTGCTGACCATCACTTTGACTTATTATGGGTGAGGGTTACATGAGATAACCTAATATTCTCCGAATCTTGGGTGGTGGCAGTGCTTGTATGTCATGCTAGTTACCTTTATCGAGTCACCGTATCTGTTTAGGATGATGACGTCCCCTTAAGGATCTCAAAAGGTTTATTGTGCTAAACCCTGCAGGTTGAGTTATCTCAAGTACAATAATAAGGTTGAGTGGTACTACTTAAGGAATTATATAGATTAATTATTTAAGCAGTCAGAACGCTATAAATAATTAATGGACGTGCGATATCTTAAATAAGGGATCCGTGAAGTCTAAGTGCAAGCCTGACTCAAATCCGTGAAGTCAGCATTTATTCTCTAGTGGCATGAATAAATGTTTATGAATTAATTTATGTTCTGGGCTGAACATAAGATAATTAATTTATTTGAGGCACATGTTTATTCCTTGCATTTGATACCTGGGCTGGCCCATCAAGGCTTGGAGCTGCATGAAATTCATCTACTATGATAGAGTCTCACTGGGACTCTGTTCTGATTCTCTCTATCTGAAAAGATATGACTGTATTTATTAGATATGTATAGATCATATCCTAATAGGTTTCTAGGGTTGCATTATAAACATAAGGTGAGAGAAAATCAGAATGAGACTAATCCTAAGAGAAGAAATTTTCGAAATTATACTGTTCCTTTAGTTGGGATTTTTTAGAATCTCAAGGTGTGGAAGAAGGTGAAATTTGAAGTATTCTCCATATATTGCTCTCACTCAGCATTGGAGTTTTGGCAAACGGGAAACAGTCCAGAAGATCAAAGCACGAGTCTTGATCCTCTTGTTTGTTTGTTTGACAAATTGTTGCAATTAATTATAAACACGATCCTGAAAATACCAACTTGTTGCTATTTTCATCGATTAATTAATTGTGGCTCGCTCGTTTTTGTTTTTGGTTTTTTTGTCAGATTTCGTTTTTCACCACGAGAAAATCCGTGGTTTGATTAAGATTTAATTTTGTAAATCTAATCTGCAAAAAAAAAAGCACGAAGATAAAGAACACAAAGAACGAGATGATGGACTCCCGTCGTACGGTGCGACGTGAGGCACGTCGAAAGCCAGCGTACAGCGAGGCACGATGAGGCACCCCCTAGCGTGCGGATCCATCGATAGCTCGCGTACGGGTCTCAACGTGCAGCTCAGTAGATGGACGAACAGGTCTCGGCAGCCCTCGGTAGCTTCGGCCAGGCAGTACGCAGACGGGCATACGGGTTCTCGATGTGCGGCTTCGATAGCCTCGGTAGGTTCTACCGAATGCTCGGGCAGGCGGGGCGACAGCACATGCTTAGCGTGCGTTGGCGCTCGATAGCTCGACGAGCGACGAGGCGCGAACGCTCGGCGCTTTCGGAATCATGGGACGACGGCGTGCGAGATGCCCGATCTTACGGGAGACATTAGTAGGTCTATCGTCGGCGAGGGCGAGGTGTGCGACGTGCGGTGATAGCGCGTACACACGCACAACGATAAAGACGAGACGGGACGACGGGAGACGTTGGGCGACGGATGGCTGCTGGGTGCGCTGTGGGCTATGCCCTAGTGCCCGGCCCAGCCTATCTTTGGCCGACCCTGCCCATTAGCAGCCCAGACTTGTTTTCGGCCCAGACCCGTTTTTCGACCCAGATCAAGTTTTCTGACCTGACCCAGCCCGATTCACTGTTCCAGTCCGTTTTCTAATTTTCGACCCAAATCCAATTTTGACGAGTCCGGCCCGTGCCCGTGCACGCGAGGCCCGTTTCGAGATTTTTGAAGATCCGTACTTTGCAAATTAATGTAATAAATTAGGCAGAGAAGTACAGGATCCACGAGTGGACCGCGATGAACGAATTTATTTTATTTTTATCGTTCAAAGCATGTCGTGGATGTTTAAATTATGCAGTAGCATGCTATCTATGTTTAATTACATAGATAAACATTTAACATGTTTTCATGATTGGATGCGGATAGCAAGCATGCTAGGTTTATCGCGTTTTGAAGCATGTTTTAGAATTCTGCGGGCATGTTTTACATGTTGAATTCTATAGATAGCATGCTAGGATTACGTGATCTACATGAACAAACCTTTTAGAACAAAAGACTAAGCATGAAACCCGACATATTAATTTTTTTTAAATTAAAGATGTCAAAACTTCCACTTTTTGATCTCTAAACAAAGTGGTACGCACTGTGAGTAAACATCCACACGCGTGGTTTGCTTGCATTGTTTATCATAAGTTTGTTAGATGAGATTTCTAAATAAAACATTTTAATCTATTGAGAAATGGGAGTTTCATGTGTAAACGTCCACACGTGTGGCTTGCATATGCGATTTTCATATGTTCTCTGGAGATAGATTTAAAATGAGATGACAAAAGATTTTGAATAGGAAGTGGTATGGTCCGAGTGAGTATGTCAATTCTAAGAATTCATTTTCTGCTGTCAAAATTATGGTAATTGCTTAGGCATCACCTCAAGTACAACTTCCCGCGAAATCCCTTCTTGCGATAGTGATATGGTCTAGTAAGGTCTAATCATTAATTTCATTTGTCATAAGGATAAGTTGACATGGATTGAAATTAAACGACTAAAAGGTATATTTTAGTCTGGTTGAGAGGTTCATATATAAACGTCCACACGCGTGGCTTGCATATGGGATTCCTTGGGCGATTGGAGGTTTCAGTTAATTATTTTTTATCAAAAGGTTACAATATTATTGTTACGAATTATGTGTGATTGTATGCTTATGTGTTTACATTACTTTTCAGATATGTCTCTTACATCGATTATCAATATGCTCGTACAAAATCCTCTATCCGGTCCAAATTTTATCGAGTGGAAACGAAACATGGAGTATGTTCTTATCGCATAAGAACACATGTTTGTTCTCACTATGTCACAGCCCGACCACTTAATCACAAAATTAGGCCGTGATGTAAGTTAAGAAAGAACTTTCGGTAATCAATGGCAACAAATATGACTAATAATTCATATCGATCACAATGTGTGACCTCACCTTTCATCATGAAGTGATCAAACATTTATGGTTCAAAGAAGTAAAATAGAGTTTGACAAAGGATGATTTTAGGCTTTCAATACATAATAAGGATCAAATGTAGAAAGACAACAGCTGATGACGGATAATCACAAAGGTATAACGAATATCAAGAATATACATTTTCAAACATACTTTTACAACATGGAAAATTTATTGACGTTTCAAAGCATGGTTTAACAATGTTTTCAAGACATGATATATATGTTATTGGGTCTAACAAAAACTATTCTGAACTTTCAAGTAAATCCTTGTTCACAAAGGTATTTCAATGAATCCATGTTCTTAGAATCATGTCGACATTTTAACAACAATGCCGAGATCATACCAATAAAATCAAGACTATCATCACGATTATAATCAACTCATCGTAGCAATATTCTAAAGCAAATGAAGGCCAAAGTTTGGCAACGAGGAGTGTGGCTGAGAATTATGTATGGTGACATAAAACTCTGGACAACAAAACATGTTAACATCAAATGAACATCATCAATAATTGAACATTATCATCTTAAGTCAAACATTTAGAGAAGCTCCTTTGCACAGCATTCGATTCCAGCATCCTCTCGAGCTCAACCTGTACGTTTAGAAATACATGCAGGGCGTGAGTACAAAAATGCACTCAGTGGGTATACGCCGAAAACATAAAACATTGCCCTTAGGGCTATATAATTGACTTGCCATAACGTTAGCAATGCACAAGGGTTTTAGTGAAATAACCTATGCATGCATCATCATAATAAACACTTACTTGCTTTCATTTCATAGCATCATAAAAATATGCATATGCATGTTCTCATATCGGCCGATAACTTTCTCTTCCCGTATCCACGAACTTTCTTTGTGTTGATCCGAGGAGTAGGCCTCCTCCTCAAACAGACCTTAACATCACATACCGTAGGGATGGGTATTTGGTATTGGATATTTGGATATCTGTATAACCGAACTGAACCAATGGATATCAATTAACCGAATAACCGATATCATTGGATACGGTTCGGTATTCGGTATGTGATTTTCAAAAAATTCGGTTATCGGTATACGCGATAACCGAATGGGTATACCGATAACCGAAAATAATAATATAAATATATATATTTATTTAATTTTATAATTAATATTTTAAAAAAATTAGTAATTACAATGAGTTAAAGGCTTAAAGCTTCCTCTCGTCTTCTTCAGCACAGCAGCCAGGAGGAGCCCTAGTTTAGAAATTATAATTTCACTTCATTCAATTCCCGCGCCACCATCACCGTGCCACCTCCCCCTCCCACCGACAGTTAGTCGGCGCTCCATTCATCTCCCATCTCCCACCAACAGCTAGCCGGCCTAGTTTGCAATCTGCATCGAGCCCTCTCCCACCAAACTTGCGTCGTGCCCCATTTCCACCATCTCCCGTCGTTGCTCCTGCTCAGCCACCACCACCAGCTCACCTCGGAGTCTCGGACCACCAGATCGACGCTCGCACTGCCCTCGTCCCCTCGCTGCACATCCAGCGCCGTTCTCGCTTCCTCGCTGCTCTGCACACGTCCGTACACACGCACACACGGCCGTCCTGATATGTTTTTTTTATGCCAAGCTTTATGGTTGGATCTCCTGTGGCCCTAATGCGCGTCACTTTTGTTTGTAATTTTTTTACTATTAGAATGACTCGAGTTTACTACATTTTCTTGTAAATTATGCGCTATCGTACTTCATTTTGCTGGAAATGCATTTTTTTCGATTATAATTTTTTACTAGCTTGTGCTTCTCAAACTGGAATAGTATTTTCCCCCCTTCTTGAGTCTTTCTACATTATTGGCATTTAAAAGGACAACCAGCAGTTGTTTAATTTTGATTTGGAATTAATTAATGAAATGGCTGGAATTTATCGTAGGGAGTGAATGTGTATTGCGATGTGGACTGAGTTTGCTTTCTTAGTTCAATCCCTTGCTATATAATTTCTTATTGCTTTGCAATTTTGTTGTAATTAAAACGTAAATATGGAATATTTGATGTGTTTTATATGATTTCTTGCTTTGTGTTCGATGGTTATCTTGACTCTGGAGAAACAGGATGACTGCTTGCTGTAAGGCAGAATTTGATGGTAATTTCATTGGCTTGTAAGTGAGAATGCAATGCAGGCAAAAAAAATATATGTCTAGGAGTATTACTGCAATTTAGTTGTGAGCACTACAAAGCAAGTTATGGGCTTCTTCTTTGTCTGAGTTGCTGATTGTATGCAGCAGAAACATATAGGTATTAGTGGACATTTTATCTCTTGTATATTGATAATTCCCATGACCCATCCATTTCATTCTCACGCTCTTCTTCTTTTTTGGCTATATTTGGTTGTGCTGATTTAGGCTTAAAAAACCGGTTATTCGGTTAACCAAATAACCGATTGGTCCGATCGGTTATTTGGTTAACCGAATAACCGATCGGTTCGGTTATCGGTTAGTATCCAAAGTGA
The DNA here is from genome assembly GCA_036937905.1 of Salvia rosmarinus. Lineage (NCBI taxonomy): Eukaryota > Viridiplantae > Streptophyta > Magnoliopsida > Lamiales > Lamiaceae > Salvia > Salvia rosmarinus. Next base: position 44,482,252 of record CM072817.1, read on the forward strand.
ATAAACGGTTTTGGGTAACCAAAAATTCGGTTCGGTTAACCAAACTGAACCGAATACCCAGTCCATGAACTACCCGTGTTGGTCCCTTAAGGTTCCCAACTACGGTCCCAGAGGTTCCCGACTACGGTCATACCCGACATCGGTCATTTCTTTCTTTCTTTCTTTCTTTCTTTTCCGTGGATAGGTAATGCATTATGCTTATGCCCATGCTCAAAAATAGGCAAGTCAGTCAACTTTGCAACTTTGCGCATAAATGCATTTCATATCATTTTGAAAATATATAAAAGCATATCATATCATTTATAAAAAAATATTTATATATACCCACCTAGCGACAGTCACTCGAGAACTGTACTTTTTGTCTTTCACTTTTTTCTTCTTCTCATTTGGCCCATCAATCCACATAAAGCGGCATATAAGTCTATCAAGAATCAAACAAGAACATAACTTATCTTAGTCGTCGCTAAGACTATATTTTCTCGATATTAAGACACTATGGTCTATAAACACTTGGGTCATTGCATCCTCTAATATCTTACATATAACAAGCCATCCCGAAGCCTCATATATCTAAACGAGCATAAAAAACTCAACAACAAGCTTAAACCATCTAATCTTAGCTAAAAACCTAACAACCCTTAAGACATAGCTTATGTCCGACGTCAAAAACCACGTGAGACGTCATCTAACACCAACGAACTTCTATGCATGCTCAACTAACATCAAATATCACTAATCAACCATCAAAATCCAAAGATCAAAGCTTTTACTTTGAAAACCCATTTTTGCCGGCAAACTAAAATTTTTCACCTTTTGAATACTTTGGCCGAAAAATCCGAATAAATTATTTTAAGCTTTATTCATATCATAGAATCCAAATATGAAATCAAAATAATCAAATAAAATCAAAAATCAAACATAATGAGAGCTAGGGTTTTCGGCCACTTTAGGGTTTTCCAATGGTTTCGATTTCAAACGTTTTTCTTGCTCGAAACATGTTTATATCTATCCAATAACACATATATGAAGGCAATTCTATCATATCAACATCATATATTCAAGATCAAAGCCCTTCATATTTTTGAAAATTTCACAAAATTCAAAACAATAAACATATGCTTCACGAATTCAACGTTAAACGATACGTAGACGACGAATCTATCATAATATCAAGAAATAATCGAACAAAACATATCCTTTCATAATTCCTCAATATGACCGAAAACATAGCATGTCCCAAAGTTCATGTTTTTCAAATTTTCAAACCATAGATATGTTCTAAAGATATAATTATACCTGAATTCGAAGACGGATCGAAAATTCAACGGTTGGATCTTACAAAAATGGAGCTTGAAATTTTTGAAAATTAGTATGTGTAGTGTGTGTGTTTTGGACGAAAATGTGAGAAAAATAATGAAGGAGATTAATAGTAATGTATATATAGAAATCTACAAATTTTATTTTATTTTTCATTTTCTTTAATGTGGTGGAAAATTCACCACTATTCTATAGAATTCTTTAGAATTCTCCATTTTTCATTTTCTTTAAAACATGATGAATAATCATGTTTCTATATAATTATAGAATGCACGCTTTTTAGAAATAATACTGATGTGATAAATACATGCTATTAATCAATACCGTTCTGATTTTAAAAACTCAATTTCTAATAAAATGCTCTCTACTTGAAATTCTCTTTTAAAACTCAAATAAAATATTATAAACATCAAAATTTGATTATTAAAAACCTTTTTGACTTCAAAACCATTTTGGACATTCAGCCGATGATTAGGGTTCATACGGCAAACGTATGTAACAAAGAACAAAACTTTGAAATCAAGACTTTTATGTTCAAAACTTCTATAAACACATACTTATCATCTCAAAACTCTTGAAATCTAAGTCTTCTTATTCGTAACAAGACCTAAGAATCTTATCTTAGGTTTCATCTCGGATTCTATCGCGAATCTATCGAAATTTCTATCTTCTCGACTCGAAGCTTAATTTAAAAGCTTCTAGCTTAAACAACTCTTTCTTAATGATGCAATGCCCTTCTCATAAGCTCTTAAATTAGGAGCTAATATCTGCTACATGAATGCGGGATATTACACACTACTCCCAAACCCGATGTCCTTACTGACGCATCGACGAATGAGCAGCGAGAGTCAAGCAGACTTTGGCATAAGTCAAATAATATGACTGTAGTAACCCAAATTTTTTTAAGTCTTAATTAGAACCTAATTAGGTATAATTAGGACTTAAAAAGTAGTTATTTCTTAAAGAATTCATAAAGAGGTGCATAATAAATTATTAAACGATAAAAATTCGATTAATTCCTAATCGAAGGAATAGAAATTAGAAGAAGTATAGATTAATTAGAAATGAGTTTTATTATGATGAAATGTGAGATATGTGATTATTATTATGTGTTTGAATGAAAAATGTCATTAAATAGAAAATGTGCTAAGAAATGCCTTAATTATTTTTATATGAGATTTTTTTATAAAATGAGATGAATTATTGCTCAAGCCATAAAATGGCTTGAATAAATTTATTTTATTATTATCTAGTAATAAAGGAATTATTCTTATAATTTTCAAAAATTTATAGAAGTTAAGTATAATTATTTGAATTTTTAACTTATGAAGGAATTTAATTTATATCTTTATGATATGTACTCCAATAATGGATTTAATTGTTTTGGATTTTTATATTAATGAGAAAATTTAGTTTTTACTATTAAAAGAATATTAATTACAATGTTAGCAATTTTGGAAAAATGCTACATAATTTTCGAGAATTTTAAAGAAGAAAAGGAAAATGAATGGAAATTCAATTAATTAATAAATGAATAAATATCTATAAATACATACTTCTAGAAATTAGCTTGACATTAAATCATCTTCCATCCCCATTTCTCCCTCCATTTCGGCACCTACACACACAAGCACACTCAAAATTTTAATCTTTACTTTTAATCCATATTTAAGTGGGAAATTAGTAGCAAACCACTTCAAGTAAGGTAATTACCTTATTTAAGTTAAATTTTAATGATTTAAATTGTTGAATATAATGTTCTACCTATCTATGATTTTCGAAAATTATGTGATTAATTTTAAGGTTGATTTGTTTAATTTTTGTTATGTTTATTGATTTAATTATGCTTATGAAGTATTAATCACATGACCTATGGTTTTAATTCTTTCATTTACTAAAATTGGTGAACTAAAGTTTTGATCATGAACCCTAATTTTTGGTATGTGAAAATATGATGTGCTTTAGTTAAATTGAGATCAAATACATGTTTAGGAATAGAATTAAACAACATATGATTGAAGAAATTGAAATCCAAAACATGTATATTGAAACCCAAATTTTTCAAAAAATTAAGAATAATTGGAACTTGAGGATTTTGATTTTATTTGATCAAATTGACATGATAATTAAGCTTTAGGATATATATATAATGCATAATATGAATTTACACGAATTTAATTCATGCTTACACATAATGCCCTAATTTTCGAAAATGAAGGGGAAGGCTTGAACTTTGATTTCTTGATTTTAATTGATGTATTTGATAAGATTTTTGAGATCTATAATAAAAATAATGCTTAAGTTGAATTTATGGGAATTATTGAACATATATACTAAAAGATGAAAAATTAAAGTTTAGTACAAAGTTATGATTTTATGTGATGAATTTGGTTAAGATTTGAATGGATCATAGATTAATGATTATTGATGATAAATGAGTATAATTGTGAATTGTTTGATATTAAATGGATATTAAATTGTAAAATTCTTGAAATTTGCCGATAAACTTTGTTGAAGGGCATATGAGTATAATGGTGTAAATGAATGAAATAGAACTTGTTTTAAGTTCTTAAATGTATATTTGAGCATATGGTGATGATTGGTGGAGTTTGGGATGAAAATTGGTTGAGTTTGGATTGATATGGCAATTCAAAAATAAACGTTACTCTGCCGAAATTTCGTTAGAAATGGTTTAATAATAATACGTTTTGAAATTTTAATTGGTAAACTATTGATAAATGGTTAAGTGATATTTAATTACTTAAAGTTGTTTAATTTCTTTAATCATAGCATATGATCTAAGTTTTAAGTTATTAAGGAATGAGTTATGGAATAATGCGATAATTCTAACCTAATCTTAGATTAGGTAAGACTAAGATAGTTGTAATATGTTCTAGTGGATAAGGAAGCTTGCTAAATTCAATGATAACCTTATTTTACAAGGAACGAGCAAAGGAAGTCGGGAAGTGAAAGGCGAAGAAACAAGCGTGTTGGAATAAGCGAGATCGGTGGTACCGCTTTCAAATTATTTTTTTGAACAAAGCTTAATGTTATTCTTCAAACTTATTGCTATTATGAGAATGTTTAAATCACCACATTATGGATATGTTGAAAATGATTGATTTACCACATTGTGGGTATGACGGCGAATGACCTATCTACGGTAGGAAAATTGTTATGTACTGTGCACAGGTTTATAGCCGTGTGCTTGCAAATGTAGGCCGGCCATGGTATTGGGGAGGAGGCCTACTTCCCTTTACCAAATGACGTAGATAGGGTATGACCGTAGTTGGGAACCTTCGGGACCAACTCGGGTATGTAATGCCTGTATGTTTCAAAACGTGAATGTGTGGTGATCAAATTATGAAATTCTCTCATGAAGTAATTATTCAAGTTATTTGCTCAACTATTGTTTAAAGGATTTTCATAATTTCTAAAGTGCATTTTGGTAATTACCCACTGAGTGCTCTCTAGTACTCATACCTACGAAATATTTTCTGTTTGATGCAGGTTGAGCGTGGAAGAGATGTGAACGTTGGAGCTGAGCTTAGTCGTTCTTTTGTTTTGAATAGTTGTGTCCGAATGTCGTGTCTTCATACATGACATTCACTACTCTTCCGTTGTCGACCCTAAAACTTAGAACTATATTTTTGAAAACCTTGTAAATGCTTGGAAATGTTTTGTACATATTGTTGAAGTCGTAACTTCACTTGTTGTTATTACCGTTGTTGGTTATTTGTTGTGTGCAGGTTGGTTTATCCATATTCTAAAGGATATGCCGTCCATTTATTTAAAAATTCCTTTTCCTTAAACCAGTCACGGTCTGATTACTTAGTTAATTACCTAATTAAGTAGTCGGGTCGTGACAATGGCCAAATGCTATATGATGACTACTATGTCCAAAGGCTTGCAGCTGCATCATCAGTCGATGGTAGACGCGACTGAAATATGGTCAAGTTTCGAGAGTAAGTTTGTGTAGTTGGATCGGACAGTTCGCTTCCACACAATGAGAGAAATCTTGGCGTGTAGGATAGAAGAAGGAAGTTCGGTCCATGAACATGTCTCCCAAATGACTCATCTCATAGATAGTCTTGATCAGTTGGAAGGAGGTATCGACGGCAAAGCCAAGGTCGATATCATCCTTAACACAGTGCCCAAGTCTTTTGAGAACTTTCGTGTGAACGTGATCATGAGCAAGACCAAGTATACAATTAGTCAGTTGCTAAATGATCTCGTGGCCGCAGAAGATGTCATGGGAAAAGGAGTACATGCCCATGCTAGCACATCTAAGGGCCCAAATTTTCCATTGAAAAGTGGAAGAAGAAAAAGGGGTGCCAAAGGTGGTAGAGGCAAGAAAACTAGTGGGAGCAAGAACATGGTTACCACCGGAGGATTAAAAAACCTAAAGGAGAGGGGCAGGTGCTTCAAGTACGGCAAGACTGGGCATTGGAAGGCTAAGTACCCCATGCTCAAGGCTCAAGGTACGTAATTTGCTTTAGTAACGGAAACAAGTTTAGCGACTTGTTCTACTCATTCATGGATAGTAGATAAGGGTGCGACTGATCATGTTTGTAACACCTTGCAGGCGTTCCTACGGACAAGGGAGCTGTTTGATGGTGAGATAACGATCTCCATGGGCAATGCGGCGAAACTCGAGGCCGTTGCAGTCGGGGATGTTTCTTTATCCTTTGATAGGATAATTTTAGTATTGAAAGACGTTTTATATTTGCCGAAGTTTCGGTGAAACCTTATTTCGGTTTCCATACTATTTTATACATGGATATTCTGTTGTTTTTGATAGTGGTTTTTCTATCATAAGAAATGACGAAGTTATCTGTGGTGGCACTTTATATAATTCGCTTTATACTATTTCTCCCAAGCATAATACCTTTAATTATGTTGCATCTACATCAAACCTTAAGAAGATTGAAGTTTTCTTCGCTAGATGACACCACATTTTTTTGGCATCTTAGATTAGGTCACATCAATCTAAATATGATCCAAAGACTGGCTAAGAATAGAGCGTTGGGTGAAATTATAGTTACTCCGTTCCCAGTCTGTGAATTTTTTATAGAAGGAAAGAGGTCGACCAGACCCTTCAAAGCGAAGGGGTATAGAGCCAAAGAAGTGTTGGAGCTAGTCCATTCGACTGTGTGGACCAATGTCCACACAAGCTCATGTAGGTGCAGTATTTTGTCACTTTCATTGGCGATTACTCGAGGTGCGGAATCGTATACCGCTTTCACCGCAAGATGCGAATGCTTTGAGAAATTCAAAGAATTTAAGGTGGAAGTGGAGACGAAGCTAGGAAAGAGTATCAAGTCACTGTGGTCTGATCGTCGTGACGAATACCTCAGTAACGAGTTCATGGACTATTTGGTACAGTGTGGGATTACATCACAGCTCACTACACCAGCACACCACAGTAAAATGGTATGTCAGAGCGAAGAAATGGAACACTCTTAGAGATGGTTAGATCGATGATTAGTTATGCAACATTGCTTATTTCGTTCTGGGAGTATGCCTTAGAAACAACAACATATTTGCTCAATCGAGTACCGTCCAAGTCAGTCGATAAGATCCCTTTCGAGTTATGGTTTGGGCGCAAGCCTAGTTTAAGCCATATAAGGATATGGGGCAGTCCAGCACATATGCTGAACAAGAAAGATGACAAGTTGGAGGCTAGATCTGATGCAAGGCTATTTATTGGTTATCCCAGAGGAACGAAAGATGGTTATTCTATAGTCCTAAGGATCAGAAGGTCGTTATTAGCACTAACGCCCGATTTTTAGAAGAGGACTACATGAAAAACCATAAATCCAAAGTTGAAATCATACTTCGGGAATTAAAAGAAGATCGTATTCCACCACCGATTAGGCCAAAGGTACGAGATGTCTTGTTTAGTGGGAGGGATCGACACCAGATACTTCAAGAAATTGAAGTGGGTCGAGTTCCACTGGAGATACCGACCGTACAAGTGGCACCTACCCAACAAGTTGTGCAAGATATAGAACCACAGGTTACCATTGCCATTGTGCCAGTAGCGTCTCATCGTAGAGGGAAGGTTGTTCGTGAAAACGAGCGATTTATGTTCATGGGTGAATCTTCGGATTTAGTTCCAGGAAATGAGCAGGCTGTAATCAACCTATGGACATACAACAAGGCGTTACAAGACACAGATGCAAGATCATGGCATACAGCTATGGACTTAGAAATTGAGTCCATAATAGCAATGGATGTATACGAGAAAACATGTCTACCAGATGGCAAGGAAGCCATATGTAGTAAGTGTGTATAAAAGAGGAAGAGAGATGCAGATGAAGAGGTTTCGGCTTTTAAAGCCAGACCTATGGCGAAAGGGTACACTCAGATTGAGGGCATCGATTTCGATGAGACCTTTTTGCATGTAGCAAGGCTCAAGTCCATCAGAATGTCTCTGGCCATAACAGCTCACCTGAACCTTGAGGTTTGACAAATGGATGTGAAAACCGCTTTTCTTAACGGTTACCTTGAAGAAGGTAGAGACATCTATGTGTAGAAACCCAAAGATTATGTGGTGAACGGTGAAGAGCATCTTGTATGGAAACTTAACGGTGAAGATTACCTTGAAGAAGTCCATTTATGGACTTAAGCAAGCTTCCCGATCATGGAACTTATGCTTTGATGAGGTGGTAAAGTCCTATGGATTTACCCAGTCGCCTAGCGAGAGTTGTGTGTATCGTTTGGATGTGAACGGTGACGTGGTATTTCTTGCAATTTACGTAGATGACATCCTTCTACTTGGAAACAACGTAAAGCTGTTATCAGACGTAAAGAGTTGGTTATTCGATCAGTTTCAAAGGAAAGACTTAGGAGATGCAGCGTACATTCTTGGGATCAAGGTTTGCCGAGATCACAAGAGAAAAATGTTGAGCTTATCTCAGGCGTCTTACATTGATACTATGATTACTCACTTTAGCATGCAGACCGCCAAGAAGGGATTGCTACCCTTCAGACATGGTGTTTCTTTATCTAAGGAGCAGTCACCTATGACTGCAAAGGAGATAGAGGAAATGAGACAAGTTTCCTACGCTTCCGCCGTAGGAAGTCTCATGTATGCAATGCTGTGTACGAGACCCGATATCTGCTATACGGTAGGCATAGTAGCAAGATATTAGTCTAACCCTGGACAAGCTCATTGGACTGCGATAAAGCATATACTCAAGTACCTGAAAATGACTCAAGATTATAGGCTAGTTTACCAAGCAGATAGTCTAATGCCTTTGGGTTATTCAGACTCAGATTTCCAAGTTGACCGTGATGAGAAAAAGTCTACCTCAGGCTATGTGTTTACCTTGGGAGGAGGAGTCGTATCTTGGCGGAGTGCAAAGCAGCGACGCATTGCGGACTCTACCATGGAAGCCGAATATGTAGCCGCTTCGGAGGCTGCTAAGGAGGAAGTATAGTTCAAGAACTACCTCATGGATCTAGATGTGGTACCTCGTTTGCCCAAGAGTATCATAGTATACTGTGATAACTCTAGTGTAGTGGCAAACTCGTAGGAACCACGGACCCACTAAGCGACCAAACATATAGATAGAAAGTACCATGTCATACGAGAACTCGTTAGACGAGGAGACATGCTGATTGAGAAAATTGGTACTGCGGATAACCTAGCTAACCCATTAACGAAGAGACAACCGTAAAAAGTCTACGACGTGCATGTTCGAGGACTTGGATTGCGCAAGATGGCCCTCACTTAGAAATGAAACTTTTGTAAAAGTGGGAGAAGCAAAGTGTGGGTGTTGTTTGTAATAGCTAGTAGAGATACACATTGTTTACTAAAAGTTTGCTTTAGTATAAGTGGGAGATTATTGGATTTGTATACTGGAAGCAGTTTTGGTTGAGCTTGTATATAATGATTCATGTTACTACTATTACAATTTCCTATCTGAATTGTTTACTTGATTGCATATGTATATCCCTTTATCTCATATATAAGTTAGATGATACCGTGTGTAGTAGATCACAGAAGTCTATATGATTGGTCAAGCTTAATGAGATATAAAAAGGATCTCAGCTGAGACAACTTGAGGATGAGTTGTCGGTATAGGCTGCGGTATAGATAAGAAATGACTTGACTTGGTTGCTTGTCCATACTGGTACGTCTCTAACGTATTGATGGATCATAGTAAGATGAGTTCTTCTATCTGAACATCGTGAAGAACCTAGATCTCGATGACTTTACGTTTATCTAAACCTCGATAAGGTTTTAGGTGAGTATGAGTTGGTGACCATCACTTTGACTTGTTATGGGTGAGGGTTACATGAGATAACCCAATATTCTCCGCATCTTGGGTGGTGGCTGTGCTTGTATTTCATGCTAGTTACCTGTATCGAGTCACCGTATCCGTTTAGGATAATGACGTCCCCTTAATGAGCTCAAAAGGTTTATTGTACTAAACTTTGCAGGTTGAGTTATCTCAAGTACAATAATAAGGTTGAGTGGTACTACTTAAGGAACTAAAGAGATTAATTATATTAAGAAGTCATAACGCTATAAATAATTAATGGACGTGCGATATCTTAAATACGGGGATTCATGAAGTCTAAGTGCAAACCCGACACAACTTCGGTAATAAAGGGGTAAGTCAGCATTTATTCTCTAGTTGCATGAATAAATGTTTATGAATTAATTTATGTTCTTGGCTGAACATAAGATAATTTATTTATTTGAGGCTCATCTTTATTCCTTGCATTTGATCCCTGGACTGGCCCATCAAAGCCTGGAGTTGCATGAAATTTCGTCCACCATGATAGAGTCCCACTAGGATTCTGTTCTGATTCTCTCTATCTAAAAAGATATGATTGTATTTATTAGATATGCAGAGATCTTATCCTAATAGGTTTCTAGGGTTCCATTATAAATATAAGGTGAGAGAAAATCAAAATGAGACTAATCCTAAGAGAAGAAATTTTCGAAAATTATACTATTCCTATAATTGGGATTTTCGAGAATCTCAAGGTGTGGAAGAAAGCGAAATTTGTAGTATTCTCCATAGATTGCTCTTACTCAACATTGGAGTTTTGGCAAACGGGATACAGTCCAGAAGATCAAAGTACGAGTCTTGATCCTCTTCTTTGTTTGACAAATTCGCAGGTAAACACGTGAAAACACCAACGTGTTACAATTAATTATATAGGTGCATGCTAGGTATATAATCAATGTATGGTGAATTAAACATCCAAGATAGATCCTCGGGAGAGGGTTAAAATAAGATTTTCCTACACTATATCCGTGAATGTTCCTGGATTCGCTTACCGCAACATGTAGAGATACTTCGGCAACAACTAAAATGATTCATAATGGCCATCGTATTATCATTTCAATTATAGTGTTATGTTGTCGTAGTGTGAAATAATAGCTGATACGGATACCATAATCACGTTGCAACTCCATCATAATGGACTTTGGCTTCATTAATTTACCCTCGTTTCGTATTTTTCCCGCAAAAAAAATGCGATCACCACTTTCGTGTGTACCTTAAGTGAAGCAGCTCGGCTCGAATCATGGTGGTGTGTATGTTCGGGAGTAAAGTTCTAGACTCATCAAGCGGTCCCATGTCGTGTGGCATGCAATTCAAAATTATATCATTCTGAATGCTTGCATCAAAATGCTACGGGTTTTGTGTCTGAACGCTCAACTGCGTATTCTGCCTCTTGCTGCATATGCCAAATTCCAACAACAAGACATAGATCTTGTTTGCTATAGTAATATGAATTTTGGCTCAATTCTCCCTCCCTTGGTTAGTTCATTCGCGTCGATCTGGATGTTATCATCCGGATTGTTGCTAGGATTTATCGATGACATCAGTCTCCCAAACTCGCTTTCTCGACAGATCCAACCTGCAAAATCAAGAAACGTAATGTTTATAAGAGTTTCTTACTCTTTGTCCTCCGTTGAGTCTGAATCGATCTCGGTCTCCGAAATATATTCTAAGCCACCTTCATCTGATTTCGTTTCAATAACAGTCGTTGGTTTGGGTTGCACAATATATGGCACTAGAGCAGTAGGTTCATCTTGTGCAGCCCGTGAACCTGAAACAAAATTTTGACTGCCTATATAAGAATCACCAAACCAATCAGATGATGTTAACCTCTGGATTTGTTCGATCAACTCATCAACATGGGTGATAGGGGCACTATTTTCATAAGATGAAGGGTGAGGAAAATCCAACGAAGGAACGTAGGGGTTTTGTTGGGAGCCAAAACCATCGTTCGTAATACTGTAAACCACATATGCTGTAGGATATGATTCACTTTTGCACAATTGAGCCAATTGATTGTTTGTACTCAACAGTGATTTCACTAGTCGACCATATCGAGACGTAGATAAATAAAATAATTGAAAATTTGTGCTTAAGAAATTTGTCTGCATCGATTGCGTTGATCGCTTATTTTCCTAACAAATAAATGATAGTAAAATAGCAAGTATATTATCATATCCAAATAGACTAATACTCGAAAACACGGTGAGTAATTCACACAGAATCTTGATTATTAATCAGGCAACAATATCAAGAGGGTGATAGTTAAACTAGACTCCAATTAAATAAGGAATAAACTCAAGAATAAAAGACTGACCCTATGGATGTACTTAACCTAACCAGATTTCCACAATTAATCTATTAACCTGTTTACCATTTTAATCCATATTCAGATGAAGGATCACTAATGTAACTACAGTCTTCCGCTAGGACAACCTATAGTAGTGGGTTAGCCTAAACTCTATTTTCGCTATGACTCAAGAGAAGTAACTAATTACCAAAAGCACACAAAGAATAACCTCCTACAGTTTACCTATCTCCGCCAAGTCTCAAGGTAAAGTATGTATTATATATTCAAGAAATCGACTATGCAATTAATTCCGTCAAGACATCAACTACATAACTAGCATGCATCAATACTGATCAGATACCAACACATGAGAATTAAAGCCAAGAATCATAAATCATGAATGGGAAGGAAAAACAATATCAACAGATAAATCACAAGAATCTAACTAGACATACAAACCCTATGATCAATAAAAGATTTAGCTACTCATAATTAAAATACCAAAATAAGAATTAAATAAAGAAAACATGAATAGGATTGATTGAATAAAACCGTGAAGATCCACAATGAATAACGTAGCAACCTAAATCCACAATAATTCTGAACTCTCGAAGAAATCAAAATACGAAATTAAACTGAAAAGAATTCTCTCAAAAGCTAAAGAAAAACGTCTCTGGTCTAAAATCTCTGGTAAAAAGTCCAACCCCCATATTCTCGCTTGCACCAGCTATTTGTAGCCCTAGGTCTGCATTGGCTCGCGACCCATACCTCGCGAGAACAGCTCGCGAGTTATCGTCACACAAAAGCCCGTCCTCTCTCGCTATCCTTCTCTCCCTCGTGACACTTCCGTGCGAAGACATGTCACGAAGCGTAACACCATCTCTCCTCGCGAGTTGTGCTCGTGAGACTTCGTCGCGAACAAGAGTCGCAAGGCGTAATTTTTCAAATCTTCGTCTTTCTTCGCGAGCTTGGCTCGCGAGTCTTCTTAGTGCTATTGGATCACGAGCTTACACGGGGTAGAAATCCCTCCTTCTCATGATCCACATTTTTGACATCCAAACCTGTGCAAAAATAACATGAAATACAAACGGCATAATATCTTTCAAGGTATACATAAACACATCAAACGAAAGCTCATATGACCACTTAACTATTATAAAATGAACGGAAACAGCCTCAAAACCCAGGTAAGAATGAGATTTATCAACCCCCAAACTTAACCTTTTGTTTGTCCCCAAACAAAGCAGAACAAAAAAGAGAGACGACCAAAAGAACAGGCGTTGAGTTGAACTACAAAAGTAATAAGCCTCAGAGCAAAGAGCAACACAAGATTCACATCAAATGAATCAAATCACAACCTCTTTCGTTAAACTCCACATATCATAATAATCATAAGCACAAGCCTTCTCGAACCTTAATCCTCACGACATGGATATATATATATATATATATATATATATATATATATAAGAACTATCAAACTCTCAAGTGTATCAAGGAGGACGTGTATACTCTCAACATTTAAAACACACGGAATCTACCATAAGCTTGCAAATCGTCTATTTCTCCATTGCTCAAATATGTGCTCAAGAACTAAGATAAAAAAGGTTTTCTAAAGGGTTATAATGTAGACTCTTTGGTAAGGTAGGATCTTTTTAGGCTAAGTAACTCATAATCCCACAGTGAAAAACACAATAAGCATCACAAGACACAATTCTCAAACTTTAATAATTCATTCCAAATCTCCCCACCAAAAAGTCATTTTTTCTACAAACTCCACAATTATCATCCAAGTGAAGAATTCATTCAAAGCTCTAGCTATTTCACCCATTTATGCTCTTTTCTCACACTTGTCTCGATCTTTTTTTTTAAATATGGGTAAGCAACTATTATTGATTTACCCCTTTCTCATCATTTATTATCTTTTTCTTTTCTTTCTTTTTCTCAACCTTTCAATTCTAGTAACCAATCATCACACTAACGAACTCAACCCAACCCACGGCTTCATGAAAGAACAAGGTAGGCTAAACCGGGCTCATCAAAAGATAAAATGATCAATCGGTTAGTGTTTGGATATTATATATGAAGGGAAATCTGATTTAACCCTCTCCCGAGGATCTATCTTTGATGTTTAATTCACCATACATTGATTATATACCTAGCATGCACCTATATAATTAATTGCAACACGTTGGTGTTTTCTCGTGTTTACCTGCGAATTTGCCAGGCAATGATTAGATCAAAACTCGTGCTTTGATCTTCTGGACTGTATCCCGATTGCCAAAACTCCAATGTCGAGTGAGGACAATCTATGGAGAGTGCTGTAGAAATTCGTCTCCTTCCTTCTTGAAAGTTTTCAAAAATTCCAAGCTTGAAAAGTATGGATTTCAAAATTTTCACTATTAGGATTCTCGTTTGATTTTCTCTCACCTTATATTTATAATGCAACCATAAATCCTATCATGATAGGATTTCTGCATATATAATAAATATAATAATATCTCTTAGGATAGAGAGGATCAAAACAGAGTCTCAGTGGGACTCTTAAGGAGATGGACAATTTTCTCATAGCTCCAGGCCTGGATAGGCCAGCCCAGGGATCAAATGTAAGGAATAAAGATGGGCCTCAAATAAATTAATTATCTTATGTTCAGTCCAGAACATAAATTAATTCATAAACATTTATTCATGCCACTAGAGAATAAATGGTGACTTACCCCTTTATTTTCGAAGTTGAGTCGGGCTCGCACTTAGACTTAACGAATCCCCATATTTAAGATATCGTACGTCCATTAATTATTTACAGCGTTCTGACTGCTTAAAATAATTAATATCTTTAATTCCTTAAGTAGTAACACTCAAACTTATTATTGTACTTGAGATAACTCAACCTGCAGGGTTTAGTACAATAAACCTTTTGAGCTCCTTAAGGGGATGCCATCATCCTAAACGGATACGGTCACTCGACACAGGCAACAAGCATGACATACAAGCACTGCCACCACCCAAGATGCATAGAATCTTGGGTTACCACATGTAACCCTCACCCATAACAAGTCAAAGTGATGGTCAGCAACTCATACTCACCTAATACCTTATCGATGTTTAGATCAACGTAAAGTCACCGAGATCTAGGTTCTTCACGATGGTCAGATAGAAGAACTCATCTCACTGTGATCCATCAATACGTCAGAGACGTACCAGCATAGACAAGCAACTAAGTAAAGTCACTTCTTATCTATACCGCAGCCTATACCGACAACTCGTCCTCAAGTTATCTCAGCTGTGATACTTTTTATATCTCATTAAGCTTGACCAATCATACAGACTTCTATGATCTACAACACACTGGGTGATCTAACTTATATAAGAGATAAGAGGACAAACATATGCAATCAAGTAAACAATTCAGATATGAGATTGTAATAGTGGTAACAGGAATCATTGTATACAAACTCAACCAAAACTGCTTCCAGTATACAAATCCAACAATCTCCCACTTATACTAAAGCGAACTTTTAGTATACAATGTGTCTCTCTACTAGCTATAACAACAACACCATCACTTTGCTTCTCTCACTTCTACAAAAGTTTCCTTTCTAAGTGGGTGCCATCTTGCGCAATCCAAGTCCTCGAATATGCTCTTCGTAGACTTTGTGGCAGGCTCTTCATGAATGGGTCAGCTAGGTTATCCACAGTACTAATCTTTTCAATCAGCACGTCTCCTCATCTAACGATTTCTCATTTGACATGATACTTTCTCTCTATGTGTTTGGTTGCCTTGTGGGTCCGTGGTTCCTTCGAGTTTGCCACTGCACCTGAGTTATCACAGTAAACTATGATACTCTTGGGCAAACCAGGTACCACATCTAGATCCATGAGATAGTTCTTGAACCATCTGACCTCTTTAGCGACCTCAAGGCGGCTACATATTCGCTTCCATGGTAGAGTCCGCAATGCATCATTTGCTTTGCACTCTGTGGATCGGCTCCTCCTCCCAAGGTAAACACATAGCACGAGGTAGACTTTTTCTCATATGTGGTCGACTTGGAAATCCAGTCAGAATAACCCAAAGGCATTAGACTATCGCATGGTAAACTAGCTATAATCTCGAGTACTTTTCAAGTACTTGAGTATATCTTCCATGATCCAATGAGCTTGTCGAGGTTAGGCGATATCTAGCTACTATACTCTTGCATAGTAGATATCTCGGTCTCGTACATAGCATTGCATACATGAGACTTCCGCCCGGAGCGTAAGGAACTTGTCTCATTTCCTCTATCTCATTTGCGGTCATAGGTGATGCTCCTTGAATAAAGGAACACCATGCACGAAGGTAGCAATCCCTTCTTGGCGGTTGCATGCTAAAGCGAGTAATTACGAGATCGATGTAAGGCGTGCGAGATAAGCTCAACATTTTCCTCTTGCGATCTCGGTAAACCTTGATCCCAAGAATGTACGCTGCATCTCATAAGCTTTTCATTTGAAACTGATCGGATAACCAACTCTTTACGTCTGATAACAACTTCACATTGTTTCCAAGTAGAATGATGTCATCTACGTAAAATGCAAGAAATACCACATCACCGTTGATATCCAAACGATACACACAACTTTCGCTAGGCAACTGGGTAAATTCCTAGGACTTTACCACCTCGTCAAAGCGTAAGTTCCATGATCGGGAAGCTTGCTTAAGTCTATAAATGGACTTCTTAAGCTTCCATACTAGATGCTCTTCACCTTCACCACATAACCTTGGGTTCTTTGCATATAGATGTCTCTACCTTCTTGAGGTAACCGCTTTAGAAAAGCGGTTTTCACATCCATTTGCCAAACCTCAAGGTTTAAGTGAGCTGCTATGGCCGAAGAATTACGATCGACTTGAGCATTGCTCTTGGCGAAAGGTCTCATCGAAATCGATGCCCTCAATGCAGTGTACCCTTTCACCACTGCCACGGCTTTAAAAGCGAAACCTCTCCATCTGAATCTCTCTTCCTCTTGTATACTAACTTACTACCCGTAGCTTCCTTGCCATCCGGTAGAGGTGTCTTTTCATATACATCCATAGTGTTATGGACTCGATTTCTAAGTCCATAGCGGTGTGCCGTGATCTTGCATCGATGTCTTATATCGCCTCATTTGTATGTCCATGGGTCGATTATTGCTCGCTTTCGTTTCACGGGACTAAATCAGAAGATTCACCCACGAACATAAATCGCTCGGGTTGACGAACAACCTCCCACTACGACGAGGCGCTCTTGGCACAATGGCGGCGGTGGGTGCGATAACTTGTGGTTCTCATCTTGCACAACTTCTTTGGATAGGTGTCACTTGTCGGTCGGTATCTCGGTGGAACTCGACCCACTTCAATTTCTTGAAGTATTTGGTGTCAATCCTCCCACTGACCACGATATCTCGTACATTTGGTTTAATCGGTGGTGGAATCGATCATCTTCTAATTCTTGAAGAATGATTTCAACTTCGGTTATGGTTTTCATATAATCCTCTTCTAAGAATCGGGTATTAGTCTTATAATGACCTTCCGATCCTTAGGACTATAGAAATAACCACCCTTCGTTCCTCTAGGATAGCAAAAATTACCTTGCTTCGATCTAGACTCCAACTTGTCGACCCTTCTTGTTCGGCACATGTGTTGATCGCCCCATATCTTATGTGGTTTAAACTAGGCTTTGCCAAACTATAACTTCGAAGGGTTTTTCGGTGACTTGGATGGTACTAGATTTAGCAAGTATCCGCTTTTCTAAGGCATACCCCGAGCGAAATAGGCAATGTTGCATAACTCATCATCGATCTAACCATTTCTAAGAGTCCTATTTCTTCGTTCTGACACACCATTTTGCTGTGGTGTGCCCGGTGTAGTTGATAAGCCTCATTTTTACATGATTTATAAGGCTATATTCGTTTCGTTTCTAAGTGATTAGTGATCTTTTGAGTTATCTTTTTATATATTTATGTTTACCTTGGAAGATATTATGCCATGTGTATTTCATGTCATTTTAGCATAGGTTTTGATGTCAAAAAGGTGGATCACGATAAAGAGGAATCACTAGCCCAGTCGCGAGATCATGCGATGAAGAACTATTTGAAAATGACGTTGAATATGCGATAATGGATTTGAAAAATATGGATGTGCAAAGTGTACTATGTTAAATATCATCTCGATAGGATTTCGTAGACGCAAACGGATCGCAATTCGGAGTCCGGACGAGAGAGAACGGAGCGAAACGGCGAAGTCGCGCGTGCAGTGAATTACACCTCGCGAACCGAGCTCGCAACTTAGGTCGCGATGCTAGGTCGCGAGGATGAGCTAAATTTCAGCATTTTGGCGCCTCTCGACATGTCTTCGCGGAGGAAGGTTGCTGGGCGCCTCGCGGCAGACTCCTAGTCAAGTCTATTTCAGTCGAGTTTGAGATGGGAGGTTTGCACAATTTCACGAGACAAAGGGGCTTCGGTTTTATTATAAATAGGGAGATAGAGAGTAGCTTAGATACACCATTCCCGAGCAGAACATAAATTCTTCTTTATTTTCTTTTGCAAGTTCTTTTCCCGTTTAATTTAGTTTAGCTTTTACTTTCAGTATTTTCTTTTCATTTTCATAGTTTAGTATTGGATTTCAGAATTTCTTCTGGATTCAAGTCGCTACAATTATTCTTCGTGGATTTCTACGGTTTTATCTATCTATCTCAATTTATGCTTTATTTATTTATTTATTGTTTTGTTATTTCAATTAAGTGTAGCTAAAGTTCGTATTGATCCTAGGGTTTGTACGTCTAACTAGATTTATATAATTAATCTGTTGATACTGTTTTGCCGTCCCATTCATGATTTATGATTATTGGCTTTAATTCTCATGTGTTGGTATCTGGCCAATATTGATGCATGCTAGTTATGTGATTGATGTCCTAGAGGAATTAATTACATAATCGATATCTTGAATTCATAATACAGTTTTTGCCTTGAGACCCGACGGAGATAGGTGAACTGTAGGAGGTTAAATCTTTGTGTGCTTTTGGTAATTAGCTTGCTTCTCTTGAGACCCGACGGAGATAGAGTTTAGGCTAACCTACTACTATAGGCTGTCCTGGCGGAAACTATAGTTATATTAGTGATCCTTCATATGAATGTGGATTAAATTGGTAAACAGATTAATAGGTTAATTGTGTGAATTTGGTTAGGTTAAGTACATCCCTAGGATCAGTCTTTCATATTTGGTTTTATTCCATCTTTATTTTCAAGTCTAGTTTTATAATATTCTCTCTTGATATTTTGTTGCCTGGATAATAATCAAGATTCTGTGTTAATTACTTGCTGTGTTCTCGAGTCGCAGTCTCTGTGGATACGATATAATATACTTGCTGTTTTACTATCATTTATTTGGTAGGAATATTAGCGATCAAATTTTGGCGCCGTTGCCGGGGACTGTTTACATTGCATAGTGATAATTTTCTGGATTGTAGTTATTAATTCAGGCTTAATAGAAAATACAAAAAAAAATTATTATTACTAATTCTGTGTTGCTTCTTGGATTTGATTTGATTTTTATCTCTCTGTGCAATGCATGATTACAAGATCTCAAAGAAGAGAAATTATTCCATTAGATCTTGAGATTGACAGATCATATAAGAGAGAGAGCCGAGAAAGAAGACAACAAGAAATGGTAGATAGACAGCCTCAAGGCCAAGATCGGATAGCCGAAATGGAGGCGATGCTGGCAGCAATGCAACGCCAACTGGCGTTGAATAATTCGATGGAACAGATGGGTGGACAAGCACAACCCATACCGCTCAACCACATGTACAGGCCACCTACGGATCAGTTCCAAGATGGAGGATGGGGGCCAAACGTCAATGCTAATAATTTTGAGCTAAAACCTGCCCTCATCAGCATGATCCAAGCGGAGCAGTTTGGGGGAGGGGTGACTGAAGACCCCAATACGCACTTGGAAGCGTTCCTCGATATCCGTGATACTATCAGCGAGCTGAGTGCCGGTGATGCCATTCGGATGCGGATGTTCGGATTTTTTTTGAGGAATCAAGCAAAGAGTGGTTGAGCTTGGATAGATCGAGGATTACCACGTGGGAGCGACTACGTGAGAAGTTTACGTCTAAATACTTTCCACCGCCAGGCTCGGAAGATCATTGCGAGATCTCCCATTTTCACAATTGGGAGATGAATCATTATTTGAAGCACAGGGCGATTGTAAACTCTTTGCTTAAGTGTCACAAACATGGGTTTTCACACGAGCAACAAGTGACACAATTTTATAGTGGACTCAATGCTAACACCCGTAGCATTGTTGATCGTCACCGGAGGATGCCTTCTCAATCGAGGAATCGATGAAGCGTTGAGAATAATTTAGGAGATGGCGACCAAGCGGTTATCGGTGGCCGATGGAGAGCGACCAATCGGAAGAGTGGCTCTGCGAGTTGGATGATAAATATGATGATTTGTTAGAGAAGTTCACAACTCTGCAGAAGGAGTATGAAACCGAGAGAAAAGGGCAGATGACTGTGGCTATGACGCAGAATATCGAGGAGGTTCAATATTTAATTCAAAGGAGTAATGGTCAAGGGAATCAAAGTGGGAATCCACCCTATCATCCCAACAATAGGAATCATCCCAATTTTCCTATGCGATGCACGAATGCTCGGCAACCACCACCGGTTTTTTGTTAATAATGGAATGATTGTGGAACCAAAGAAGCAAGCCTCGAAGAGATGATGCACCAAGTGTTGGCAAGCAATCAACAAATAGCCACGAGTCACCAACAAATTGTGGCTCGGCAAAATATTCGAGATCCAAGGACTTGGGAATAGGATGAGCGCTCTAGAAAGCACGGTCGATGCCATGAACAACACGATGATAGCCCTTGGGAAACAAGTAAAGATGATAGAGAACCAAGTGGGGCGGATGGCAATGAAAGATTTGGAATGCCTGCAAGGGCAATTCCCAAGTAATCTTGAGCAAAATCTGAAGAATCATACTCATCCAAATCAATGCAATGCGATATATTTGAGGTGGAGAATCATATGAAAATCATCAGGAGAATCGAGGAGATAAGCAATCCGATGAAGAGAGTGTCGGCGAAAGAATGGCGAAGAGACATCGCGAGGAAGAAAAAGGGTGAACACGCGCAAGATGAAAGCGAAGGATCGCCAACACTCCCAAAGCCGATACTCCATTTCCTCGGCGCATTGGGAAGGCGAAATATGACGAGGAGTTCACCGATTCAAAGAGATGTTCGAGTAAACATCACCATACCTCTCTTTGAAGCGCTTGAATATGCCCGGATCGTCAATTTCTCAAAGATGCGATGGCGAATAAGAAGAAGTTTGGGAAATTTGACAAGATCAACCTCTCGAAGAATGCGGTGCTATCTTGTAGAAAATTGCCTTGAAGCAGAAGGATGCGGGAGCTTCACTTGGAGTGCGAGATTGCGAGCACACGTTCCCCAACGTGTTGTGTGATTTAGGGCGAGCATAAACACGATGTCGTTAAATGTGTTCAATCGCTTGGGATGGGCAAGCGAAGAAGACCTCCATGTCGTTAATGATGGTGACGGTCGGTCGCATACCTAAGGGGATAGTTGAGGATGTGTTGGTAAGAGTTGGATTTTGTCTTTCAGCAGATTTTGTTATTTTAGACATTCACGAATTTAAAATCAACCACTAATCTTGGGTAGGCCTTTTCTAGCAATCGGTCGTGCTTTAATTGGCGTGCGGGAAGGTGATCTAACTTTTCGTGTTAACGATGAGAAGCTGAAAATCTCAATCTATGACGCCATCCCGCGACACGATAGTGCGAGCACGAAGAGTGTCATTCAATCCACCTTGTCATTGCTAGCGAATCTCGAGCTTGGATGCAACCGACCAAGTGACAAGGGTGCTAAAAGAAGAGATGGACTCGGCATGGAACTCCGAGTGATTCGTTCAAGTTTGGGGAGGCCAACTTCCATACTCGGTGGTGGTCTAACGAATGCAAAGTGTCGAGGCAAGCACAGATTTGGGAAGAAGTCTGCTGTCAAAACGCCAGATTGATTGGGTATGAAATGGTCTATCTAAAGACGTTTAAATTTAGCACTTGTTGGGAGGTAACCCAATGTTTTCCTTTGTTTTGTTTTTCATTTTGTTTTGTTTTGTTTTCGTTTTGTTTTGTTTTGTTTTGTTTTGTTTTGTCTTTCTTGTTTGGGTTCTGTGTCTGTTTTGTGGGTTGAGTTAAATGACGAGCAACCGATGATGAGAATTGTTTTTGTTAGAAAATTTGATTGCAACTGATTTTGTGAGACGAAACATGTTATGATTATTGTGAGTATTGAGCCTTTGAGAACTTGATCACATTTTTGAAACCTGTGAGACTTGAGCTTTCGACTGTCATATCTTTTCAATCTTGTTTCTTTCTTTGTGAATAGTTTGAAATAGCATGTGTTTCTCTAGAACTTGCTCTGGTTCTTTTTCGAGGTTGCATTGATGTGCTTAAGAATTTTGAAATGATATTAGGCATTCTTTTCTTAGCTTTATACACTATCAAACACTAACATGTTATGTTATTATCCTTTGATGAGCCGTTTGAGCCTACCTTATTCAATCATATAGCCGTGGGTTGGGTTATGTTGTTAGTGTGATTTTGGTTGCTTGAATGAAAGGTTGAGAAAAGAAAGGAAGAGAATAATTGTTGAGGAAGTGATAATAATAAAAATAGTTGCTTACCCATATAAGTTCAAAAATAAATAAATAAATAAATGACACAAGTGTGTGAAAAGAACATAAATGGGTAAGTAGCTAGTCTTTGTGAGATGAGTATATCACTTATATGAAAATTATGGAGTGCTTAAAGAAAAATGACTTCTTGGTATGGAGAATTGAAATAAATTGTGAAAATTTGGGAATTATGTCTTGTGTTACTTATGGTGTTTTTCATTATGGGATTATGAATCACTTAGCCTAAATATATCCGACCACCAAAGAGCTACATTATAACCTTTTATAAAGACCTTTTTGATCATAGTTCTTGAGCACATATTTGAGCAATGGAGAATTAGACGATTTGCAAGCTTATGGTAGATTCCATGTAATTTTGAACTTTGAGAGCATACACATCCTCCTTCATACACTTGAGTGTTTGAGATTTCTTATATATATATCCATGTCGTGAGGATTCTAGTTTGGGAAGGCTTGTGCTTATGATTATTATGATGTGTGGAGTTTAACGAATGAGGTTGTGATTTGATTCATTTGTTTGAATCTTTATTGCTCATTGCTCTGAGGCTTATTGCTTTTGACGTTCGTCTCTTTGCCTATCGTTGGTCGTCTCTCCTTTGTTCTGATTTGTTTGAGGACAAACAAAAGGATAAGTATGGGGGAGTTGATAAGCCTCATTTTTACATGATTTATAAGGCTATATTCGTTTCGTTTCTAAGTGATAAGTGATCTTTTGAGTTATCTTTTTATATATTTATGTTTACCTTGGAAGATATTATGCCGTGTGTATTTCATGTCATTTTAGCATAGGTTTTGATGTCAAAAAGGTGGATCACGATAAAGAGAAATCACTAGCCCAGTCGCGAGATCATGCGATGAAGAACTGTTTGAAAACGACGTTGAATATGAGATAATGGATTTGAAAAATATGGATGTGAAAAGTGTACTATGTTAAAGAGCATCTCGATAGGAGTCCGTGGCGCAAGCGGATCGCAATTGAGTCCGGACGAGAGAGAAAGGAGTGAAACGGTGAAGTCGCGTGCAGTGAATTACACCTCGCGAACCGAGCTCGCGACTTAGGTCGCGAGGATGAGCGAAATTTCAGCATTTGGCGTCTCTCGACATGTCTTCGCGGAGGAAGGTTGCTGGGCGCCTCGAGGCAGACTCCTAGTCAAGTCTATTTACGAGTCGAGTTTGAGATGGAGGAGGTTTGCACAATTTCACGAGACAAAGGGGCTTGGTTTTATTATAAATAGGGAGATAGAGAGTAGCTTAGATACACCATTCCAGAGCAGAACACAAATTCTTCTTTATTTTCTTTTGCAAGTTCTTTTCCCTTTTAATTTAGTTTAGCTTTTACTTTCAGTATTTTCTTTTCAGTTTCATAGTTTAGTATTAGATTTCAGAATTTCTTCCGGATTCAAGTCGCTACAATTATTCTTCGTGGATTTCTACGGTTTTATCTATCTATCTCAATTTATGCTTTATTTATTTATTTATTGTTTTGTTATTTCAATTATGTGTAGCTAAAGTTCGTATTGATCATAGGGTTTGTACGTCTAACTAGATTTATATAATTAATCTGTTGATACTGTTTTGCCGTCCCATTCATGATTTATGATTCTTGGCTTTAATTTTCATGTGTTGGTATCGGCGATATTCATGCATGCTAGTTATGTGATTGATGTCTGACGGAATTAATTACATAATCGATATCTTAATTCATAATCTGCTTTTTGCCTTGAGACCCGACGGAGATAGGTGAACTGTAGGAGGTTAAATCTTTGTGTGCTTTTGGTAATTAGCTTACTTCTCTTGAGACCCGACGGAGATAGAGTTTAGGCTAACCTACTACTATAGGCTGTCATGGCGGAAACTATAGTTATATTAGTGATCATTCATATGAATGTGGATTAAATTGGTAAACAGATTAATAGGTTAATTGTGTGAATTTGGTTAGGTTAAGTACATCCCTATGATCAGTATTTCATATCTGGTTTTATTCCATCTTTATTTTCAAGTCTAGTTTTATAATATTCTCTCTTGATATTTTGTTGCCTGGATAATAATCAAGATTCTGGGTTAATTACTTGCTGTGTTCTCGAGTCGCAGTCTCTGTGGATACGATATAATATACTTGCTGTTTTACTATCATTTATTTGGTACGAATATTAGCGATCATTAGTGAGCTGGGATGTAATCCCACACTGCACCAGGTAGTCCATGAACTAGTTACTGAGGTATTCGCCACCGCGATCAGACCGCAGTGACTTGATACTTTTACCTAGTTTCGTCTCCACTTCCGCCTTAAATTCTTTGAATTTCTCAAAGCATTCAGACGTGCGGTGAAGCAGGTATATGTATCCATACCTTGAGTGATCGTCAATGAAAGTGACAAAATACTCGTACCCTCCACTAGCTTGTGTGGACATTGGTCCACATAGGTCAGAATGGACTAGCTCCATAACTTCTTTGGCTCAATAACCCTTCGCTTTGAAGGGTCTGGTCGACATCTTTCCTTCTATACAAGATTCATAAACTGGGAACGGAGTAACTGTGATATCAACCAACGCTCCATTCTTAGCCATTCTTTGGATCCTATTTAGATTGATGTGACCTAATCTAAGATGCTAGAGAAATGTGGTGTCATCTTGCGAAGAAAACTTTCTCTTTTTAAGGTTTGATTTAGATGCAACATAATTAAAGGTATTATATTTGGCAGAAATAGTATAAAGCAAATTATATAAAGTGCCTCCACAGATAACTTCGTTATTTCTTATGATAGAAACACGACTATCAAAAACAACTGAATATCCATGAATAAATAGTTTGGAAGCGGAAATAAGGTTCATGAAACTCCGCACATATAAAACGTCTTCGATACTAAACTGTTCTATCAAAACATAAAGAAACATCTCCACCGCAGCGATCTCGACTTTCACCGCGTTGCCCATGGAGATCGTAATGTCGCCATCATCTGACTCCCTTGTCGCGGGAACCCACATGAGTGTAACAAACATGATCATCGCCAGTATCTACTACCCATGAATGAGTAGAACAAGTTTCTAAACATGTTTCCGTTACTAAAGCAAATAGCGTACCTTGAGCCTTGAGCATAGGTCATTTAGCCTTCCAATGCCCAGTTTTTCCGCACTTGAAGCATTTGCCCCTCTCCTTTGGCTTTTTCAAGCCTCCGGGGACAGCCATGTTCTTGCTCCCACAAGTTCCTTTGCCTCTACCACCTTTGGTGCCCCTTTTTCTTCTTCCATTTTTGAACGGAAAATTTGGGCCCTTAGATGTGCTAGCAAGGGCAGGTGCTCCTTTTCCCATGACACCTTCCGCGGACACGAGATCATTTAGCAACTGACTAAGTGTATACTCGGTCTTGCTCATGATCGCGTTCACGCAAAAGTTATCAAAAGACTTGGGCATTGTGTTGAGAATGATATCGACCTTTGCTTCGCCGTCAATACCTCCTCCCAACTGATCAAGACTATCCATGAGATGAGTCATGTGGAAGGCATGTTCATGTACCGAACTTCCTTCTTCCATCCTACACGCCAAGATTTCTCTCATTGTGTGGAAGCGGACTGTCCGATCCGACTGCCCAAACTTACTCTCGAGACTTAACCATATTTCAGTCGCGTCTACCATTGACTAATGCTGCAGCTGCAAGCCTTTGGACATAGTAGTCATCATATAGCATTTGGCCATATTGTTTGACTTATGCCGAAGTGCGCTTGACTCATTGCTCATTAGTCGATCGTTAATAAGGGCATCAGGTTTGGGAGTAGTGAGAACAAACATGTGTTCTTCAGCGATAAGAACATATTCCATGTTTCGTTTCCACTCGATAAAATTTGGACCGGGTAGAGGATTTTGTGCGAGCATTTTGATAATCGGTGTAAGAGACATATCTGAAAAGACAATGTAAACACATAAGCATACGACCGCACATAATTCGTAACAATAATATTGTAACCTTTTTATAAAACAATATTAATGAAATCTCCAATCGCCCAAGGAATTCCACATGCAAGCCACGCGTGTGGACGTTAACACATGAACCCCTCGACCAGACTAAAATATACTTTTTAGTCGTTTAATTTCAATCCATGTCAACTTATCCTTATGACAAATGAAATTAATGATTGGACCTTACTACACCACATCACTATCACAAGAAGGGACTTCGCGGGAAGTTGTACTTGAGGTGATGTCTAAGCAATGACCACAATTTTAACAGCAGAAAATGAATTCTTAGAATTGGCATACTCACTCGGACCATGCCGCTTCCAATCCAAATTCTTTTGTCTTCTCATTTTAAATCTATCTCTAGAGAACTTATGAAAATCACATATGCAAGCCACGCGTGTGGAAGTTTACACATGAAACTCCCACCCGGGCGCCGCCGAGCGCTACCACTCGAGACCTGCGAGGCCTCGCCGAGAGACGATGCTGAGTCATCTGCGCGATATCACCCAGTGCCCTGTCGAGGCGTCTCGCACAGCCTATCGAGAAGCTGCTACCGAGAGCGCCCACCGAGGCTACCGAGGACTCGCGCGTGCGCGCTTCCGAGCGCTGCCGGGCGTGACCCGCCGAGGTGTGCCGCGGCTTCTGCACAGAAAACACACGCCCGGCTACCGAAGCCTGGTATGGGCAATCTGCCGAGAAAACCTGCTGAGGCTTCTCGCAACCTACCGACGCCGCCTAATGCTGTCGAGCCACACGTTGAGACCCGCCGAGTGCACACGCTCAGAGCCGAGGTGTGCCGAGGCGTCCACGCGAGAACCGCGTGCCCTGCACGCCCTGCTGCCGAGACCTACGTGCCATCTATCGAGGCGTGTCCGGGCGCTGCCGAAGGCTGCTGCCACGTGACCCGTCGAGACATGCCGATGCTTTCGGAAGCTGTGCCTTGTTCGACCACATCGCCCGATGTGCTGCCTCAAACACGTGCACGTAGCCGACCAGCGTGCTGCGAGCGATGAGGACATACGCGTGTCGTCGCCCACACGCCCTCGTGCCGTGCGTCCGGTTTTCCGATCAGCCTTTCGTTGCACCGTGTGATGGGACTCCTTCATCTCGTTCTTCGTGTTCTTCGTCTTCGTTTCTCTTTTACAGATTAGATTTACATGAAAAAATTCTAATCTAACCACGGATTTTCTCGTGGTGAAAAACAAAATCCGACAAAAAATAAAACGAGCCACGATGAACGACAGATTCACAATTAATTAATTTTGCACGTAATAATCAAACATGAATTAATCCAACAGAGCCAATATTCTGATCCCAGGCTCCGATACCAATTGAAGGGAAATCTGATTTTAACCCTCTCCCGATAATCTATCTTGGATGTTTAATTCACCATACATTTATTATATACCTAGCATGCACCTATATAATTAATTGCAACACATTGGTGTTTTCTCGTGTTTACCTGCCAATTTGCCAGGCAAGGATTGGATCAAGACTCGTGCTTTGATCTTCTGGACTGTATCCCGATTGCCTAAACTCCAATGTCGAGTGAGGACAATCTATGAAGAGTGCTGTAGAAATTCATCTCCTTCCTTCTTGAAAGTTTTCGAAAATTCCATGCCTAAGAAGTATGGATTTCGAAAATTTCACTATTAGGATTCTCGTTTGATTTTCTCTCACCTTATATTTATAATGCAACCCTAAATCCTATCATGATGGGATTTCTACATATCTAATAAATATAATAATATCTCTTAAGATAGAGAGGATCAAAACAGAGTCCTAGTGGGACTCTTAAGGAGGTGGATGATTTTCTCATAGCTCCAGGCCT
The DNA here is from genome assembly GCA_036937905.1 of Salvia rosmarinus. NCBI lineage: Eukaryota > Viridiplantae > Streptophyta > Magnoliopsida > Lamiales > Lamiaceae > Salvia > Salvia rosmarinus. The sequence continues at coordinate 44,510,689 of CM072817.1, forward strand.
GGATGGGCCAGCCCAGGGATCAAATGCAAGGAATAAAGATGGGCCTCAAATAAATTAATTATCTTATGTTCAGCCCAGAACATAAATTAATTCATAAACATTTATTCATGCCACTAGAGAATAAATCTTTGATTTACCCTTTATTTTCGAAGTTGAGTCGGGCTCGCACTTAGACTTAACGAATCCCGTATTTAAGATATCGTCGTCCATTAATTATTTACAGCTGTTACATTGCTTAAAATAATTAATATCTTTAATTCATAAGTAGTACCACTCAACCTTATTATTGTACTTGATATAACTCAACTGCGGGGTTTAGTACAATAAACCTTTGAGCTCCTTAAGGAGGCGTCATCATCTAGCGGATATGGTGACTCGATACAAGCAACTAAAATGACATACAAGCACTACCACCACCCAAGATGCAGAGAATCATGGGTTATCTCATGTAACCCTCACCCATAACAAGTCAAAGTGATGGTCAGCAACTCATACTCATCTAATACCTTATCGAGGTTTAGATCAACGTAAAGTCACCGAGATCTAGGTTCTTCACGACGGTCAGATAGAAGAACTCATCTCACTGTGATCCATCAATACATCAGAGACGTACCAGCATAGACAAGCTACTAAGTCAAATCACTTCTTATCTATACCGCAGCCTATACCGATAACTCATCCTCAAGTTGTCTCAGTTGTGATACTTTTTATATTTCATTAAGCTTGAGCAATCATACAGACTTCTGTGATCTATAACACACTGTATGATCTAACTTATATATGAGATAAGGGGACATACATATGCAATCAAGTAAACAATTCAGATAGGAGATTGTAATAGTGGTAAAAGGAATCATTGTATACAAGCTCAACCAAAACTGCTTCCAGTATACAAATCCAACAATATAGGCTAAGAAAAGAATGTTGAATATCATCTCCTAATTCTTAAGCACATCAATGCAACCTCGAAAAAGATCTAGAGCAAGTTCTAAAGAAACACATGCTATTTCAAACCACTCTACACAGAAAGAAACAAGACTGAAATAATATAACAGTCAAAAGCTCAAGTCTCACAGGTTTCAAAAATGTGATCAAGTTCTCAAAGGTTCAATACTTAACAATAATCATAACATGCTTCATTTCACAAAATTCAGTTGCAAACAAATTTTTATAATAAGAACTCATCATTGGCTACTCGTCTCATTAAACTCGACACCTAACAGACACTATACAAAGAAAAATAAAATAAAACAAGAAAACAAAAACAACAAAACAAAAAGCAAAGAGTAGCAAGAAACAAAATAAAACAGGCTCACTGCGGAGGTGGTGGTGGATGATAAGGCCAAGAGTTGAGCATGTCCTGCAGGAGTTTGAGATTGTAATACCCGAGAAATTTGAAACTTTGATTTACTAATTTCTTTAGCTAAATCGAGATTTGAGTTTAGGGCAATTATTAAATTTATTAATCATCGACGTTTCGATTACGCTTGAATGAGAAAATTTAAGCGAATATAGAAACGAATCTGATTATAAAGCTGAACGGATATTTTATACGAGATAAATGGGATAGTCAAACCACATCATTTTCATTCCCCAAAATATTCCACTTTATCCTACTTTACTCTACTTTTCCCACATACTCAATTTTTCAAACATCACAACATCATTACCAAATTCTACCTCACATTTTCACTGCGTTCCATTTCACTTAGCCTTCACAACCCATTCACACTTTCAAACAAGAGAAAAGCAAACATCTCTCGTTGCACAAAACGAACTACTCTCATTTCATCCACTTGAGAAAGGAAAAAGTGCAAATACAAAACCCACAAACATACAAAAGCCAAGCAAATCACAGCAAGACAAACCGCTTCATCCAGGTTCAATATCATTCAACCATTGTTTTATTTCAAGTTCTTCAATCTTTATAACACAAGAAAAATATTATGCTCTACAACAAAACCATAGTCAGAACTTCATTTCACAAGCAACTACCCTAGTGTAGTACATATGAACACATACATGTATATACTCTGTAGTGTCGAACAATTGAAAACATAGATATGGATATACCAATGAAGAAATTATCCTAAGAACATAATGGGCTATTCCCTTGAACCTAGCTATGGACCGAGCCACTAGGGCTCGGCTGTCGATCGTCAGCCTTGGTCAAGCAGCACGGTGGCTGGAGCATGGTTGAACCACTGGACGACGGCAAGCCTGCAAACATAGACTAAACAAAGATAAATGAGAGTTAGAGAGTTCGTGTATGCGTGCACGTGTGTATCTGTTATGGAAAGAGAGAAGGCCGCGTCAGCGGCGAAGGTCACACGGCGATCGTCCACCGGAGACGATGCAAGGAGGGGATAGGGCTGGATCTGCCGGCGAAGGCACCAGATCTAGCACAGCGGCGATGATCCTTCCGAGAAGGGAGGCGAAGGAGGCGACGACATCTACATGTGTGCGTGAGGGTGTGTGTGAATCACGTGAGAAAGAGAGAAGTGAGAAGGTGCGGTGGTCTCAGGGCGGCGCGGCTCGCCGACGGCGACGTGGCTGACCGGACGTGGAGGCTGCGGCGGCGATCTTGCATGTGTGTGTGTGCCGCCATGAGAGAGAAGGAGATGTGAGTGTTGGGGGGTGATGGGCGGCTAGGGTTTTAATTAGGTGTTAGGTTAGTTAATTAATTATGTTGGGCCTTGAGTCTTGGGCCGTTTTTAATTCATTTGGGCCAAACGAAAATGGGCTGAATTGAAATGGTGATGGGCTCATACTATTTCCTCCCTAATTTCTCAGTGGGCCGAAAATTCAATGGGGATGGGCTTAGTTAGTTTAATTCATTGGGCTGAAAAATTTATATCCTTGGGCTTTGTGATAATGGGTCGAGTTGGGCCCGAAATAATAAGTTACAAATGGGATGAAAGTAATAGAATGGGCCATGGGCCGAAAATTAAATTAATATGGGCTTCTGGAATTAAAATGTTATGGACTCTTGAATTAAATTGATATGGGCTTTTAATTAAATTGAGGATGAGCTTAGGCTTATTTTAAATATTGGGCTAAGTATATAAATGGATAATGGACTTGAATTAATTACTTCTAGAATCCATTAAATTCAATTAAGGATTGAATTAATTCCATATTAATTAAATATGAGATTTAATTCTAATAATTAAATTTTTGAGATTAATTCTTAATTAATTAAATAATAATCTAAATATCAATTATTTAGAGTGAGTTAATTAAATTCATTAGATTGAATAAAATCTAATTTTTAGAAATTGAATAACATAATTAATTAATTATGATAAGGGATAATTGGAGAATTATTCTTTTTAAGTGATTTATTTATATAATACCATGAACCTTAAGCAAATTGCTAATAAGGTGTGATAGAATTAAATCCTAATGAGTGGATATCTAAGATGAATTAAATTAATTTGATTGATTAATCAAATGTTATTGGACTTTTTAATTGATCCATTTAATTGAGATTTAATTATGGATCTATTTAATTAAATTGGAGATTTAATTAAATATTAATGAGTTGATTATGTCAAGTAGATGCTTGAGAAAATATTATTTAAGCAACTTTAATTTATAGAACGATTGTTAGAAGATGATTGATTTATAAGAAATATTTATTGATTGTGTAATATAAGTATGAGTTTCTCTATTAGAATATATGGGACGTGTGAGGTGAGAAACACGACGAGGAAATGATAGTAATGAATGAGGTATTGGAAGTCGAAATCGTTGATACGTGTTAACAAACGACGAAAATTAGTTATGAACTTAGGATTCATAAATTGTACGAAACGACGTGAAGAAACATCGATAGAAGGGAAGAATGCAATGACGAAGTGTCATCTATCGTCATGGCGAGACAAACTCAATGGACGATATATATAGATTGTTAACTAAGTTGTATCGATAACGAAAATCCTAAAACCCAAAAACTTAAAGGATATTGAGTACGTTGGATATTAGCGATGCTTGACATACTAAATTATATTTCTTACGTTGATAAGGTCCAGCGTGGACGTAGACGAAAACGACAAAGGATCGCTAGCAGGTACTTCAAGAAGGACAATTCTTGAGGTGGGATTTCTTGAAACGAAAATGTTATGCATATCTCAAAGCATGTTTTACAAAGCATTATGAAATAAGATCACATGAAATATTATCACATGAAATGTTATTGACTGCCAAATGTTTATATTTTGTTGTTATCCTATCTGAGATTGGTATATCAATGTGGTATGTGAATGTGTTGGTCCACCAACGTTAAAAAAGGGTAACGATCGGATCCGACATAGTTAAGGACTAACTCGGATTGTGTACACGTGTGACTGTGTGGTAAGGTTAGCTACCTCGACCGGTCACGGCGACTATGTGTAGATGGCCACCTCCATAGTGCGTGATTGAATGAATGAATGAATGATCAGATATGGAACAACGTGAATGAAATAGTCAGGCCTGACGCTTTTGGAAAATGATAAAATATTTGATAGGCATGAGTCTTTCAACTAAAATCCTCATGTGCTATTGTGGGCAGTTCAATAACTTTTGACAAATAAAATATTGTCGGCAATGAGTCCACTGAGTACTTTTGTACTTAGCCCTGCATCTCGTTTTTTATGTGCAGGTTGAGCAAGGATTGATGATGGGTGTGAGACGGTGCAAAGTGGTAGTGGTTTTGTTGCTTTAATTGAAAGGATTTCTAGAACCTTGAGCGTGCATCGTCATATGTATGTTCACACGTTTATTGCTGTCAAACTCTGATGTTTTGTTGGTATCTGTTGATTATGACTGCTTTCATATCGTATTGAACTTGAGGTCGTACATCGTTCCTTGAATTCCGCCCTGATTGGGTTAAGATTTGAACATTGAACCTTTTGACAAGTCCTTCTTTGACTTGAGTTTGTATCGAAACAACTTATTCCTTTCAGTCTATGCATTTATTCGCGATTGATTGGTTAATTGTATTGATTAGTAATGTATATATCCGCTGCATTATCATACCAGTGACGATCCATATGATCCGTATTTCTTTGAGAAGTCGGGTTCATCCCAAAGTGGTATCAGAGAATGTTTTCGCTTTGAACCCTAGAAACCCTTTCCTTAGATCCTAAATTGAAAGTTGAGTCTTGAAACTGTTGGTATTTGACTGTCACTGCACTGCACTGCACTCCATCGTCGTCCTGCTCAACGAGGAAGAAGGTAACTATCTCAATTGGAAGTAGTTTAGAATTGTGGAAGTTGCTTTGAAATGGGGAAAGTTGTTTTGAAATGATGGAAGTTTATAAAATGTGAAATGGACTTACAAAACTCGCATGGTTTTGAAGATTGAAATATGTTTGGAAGGAGAAAAGTCTCAAAATTTCAAATGGAGTTGTTGTTTCCAATGATTTTGAAAAAAAGAAGAAGGAATGATTGAAATTGAAAAGTTATTTTACAAATAACTGGTTGTAGATTGAAAAGAGTTGAAAACTCTGAGAGATTGATAAAGGAATGATATTAGAATACCTGTTTATCGCAATATATGTTATGAGTTGTGTTTACTCTTATATGCAAAGCATCTTGATCGAGCTAAAACACACTCAAATTCACTCATAATCGTCGAGGTAATTGTAGCGTGATAAGTTAACACGAGTCGTCTCTCGAGGAAAACTTAACGGGCTATTGTTAGGTGTCGCACCTGAAAGCGATTAAAACCTAAACATTCTAATGCCAACATAGGTTTGAAACAATTTGGAATAGAAATACGAGAAAATAAGCAATGATCTAAGTCGGGGTTGTCAATCCCAAGCTAAACTAATAAGCGTTAAATCTAAGCGAGGGTTGTCGATCCCTAGTTGAACTATAAGCGATAAATCAAAGCGGTAAATAAAAGCATATGCAATTCTATTATTCATAGGGTTTGTCGATCCTAATATAAATCTAATTGCAAATAAGCGAAAGCGAAATCATTCATAATATAAATCGGCGGAACATGAAAATCAATCCCTTGTCACTATGAATTGAATTGACAAAATCATCTAACAATAATCTTGTGAAAATTAATCCGAAAGGCGATAAATCCCAAAACATAAATTGATAAATAAATCATTCGATGAAAACTAGAAAGTAAATTAAAGCTAACAATTATACGTGTTGTGTTGCTGAAGAAATCTGGAAGAGCTCGAAGAACAATGGTGAAAAGAAGTGTGTCTTGCGAGAGAAAACCAAAGCGAGGCTGAATTGTGGACCCCGTTTCGACCTAAACGCACATATATATATTGGCGAAAGTGGCGCTTGGTTCTGCAAGTGAGCGCCGGCGAGAATCGTTCGACTTGAATTTGAGCGGCTCAAAATGGACTCCGCTGGAAAACCAATCTGCCTTGAGCCCGAGCAGCGGTTCACTTGGAGCAGGTGGGCGGTGAGGCTGGAGGCAGTTGAGGCGAGTTAGGCGGCGGGCGGCTGGGCCTGGAATAGAGAGCGGCGAGGAGATCGGGAACCGCGCTTAGTCACAGCTGGTTGGGCAGTGCATGTGGGCGAGGCGAGTGAGGCGGAGCGAGGCGTCTGGCGGGCGCCGCATGGCGGCCGGGCCCGGGTGAGATATGGGCTGAGGTAATGCCAGCCGGATGAAATCGGCGTCGGGTGGCCGGGCGCTGGGCGAAAAGCGGGCGCACGACGTGCGAGGATTACGCGGCTGGGGCGTGGCGCTCGGGCGGGCGGGCGACATGGCGGCCGCGTGCGTTGGGATTGCGCTGGCCGGGCGAGGCGGGGCAACGGAGGCGCGGCGGCGGCGATGGCAGGCGGGCGGCGAAGCGCTCTAGTTGAGCGAGTAAAATTTATAACGCGCTCGGTTAGCGCCTTGGTGGGGAGGCAGTGCGTGGGTGCGCAGGCGTCTGTGGCGGGCGTGCTGGCGTGGCTGCAGGCGGCGTGGCCATCTGACGGGTGCCGTCTTGCGACTTTGGTCGTTCGACCCGTTCTCCTTCGGCGAACTCCGATTCTGAACTGTTTGCACCTACGAACTCCTGTCGAAATGCTCTTCAATAATATATGATCCTTGGCAGATCCAATTCATCCTATTTTATGCCATTTTCCTATAAAACATCGAGACGAACGAAGTGAGTCCGAATCGATAAATATAAATCAAACCAACGACATAAATGGGACAAACTACTGAAATTGACATGTAAAACAATACCAAGAATCATCACAAAATCATACCAAACACATGCTAGAGGCATAATGTAAATGAGTATGTTTCCCCCTGAGAACATAGACTCTTAAGATGCATGATCCTATTGCGCGAACTTAGTATGAGAACATAAGGTATCCCAGATTGAGCGGAATACTAAGGAAGAGCGAGAACTTAGAAATTATAAGAATCGATACGGATGGATGCGAGGATGACAACGACGAGTCTATGATGACGAGCGATTGCTTAGCGGAGGTTCGACCTGCTATGAATCACAACCCTCTATGTGAAGGAATTTGAACACTATCGTCTATTGCTATCGTAGCAATAACGAAGAATCAAAGCATAACGTTAAGAAAGTATGTATAAAAGAAAGATAAATTTTGAGTATTGCGGGAATGCATATGATCGAATGTTATGATTCGAATGGAAATAAGGAATTCATAACCCGATGAGAAATGGTGACCACTTAGCCATTACAGAAGGCTAGGCGTTGAAAGTCTGTTCTATCTAAGAGACCATCGGTCTCTTTCAGAAGACAAACTATGAAAGTAGTTTCATAAGAACTTAGGAATATAGGATATAAGATTGTGGTTCGGAAGATTTTACGACTAGAAGTCTTTTATTTTATAAGAGTCACATCGAGAAGGTGGTGCGTTGCTACGGATGTACCGAAAAGAGCGGCGTCGGTGAGTTCTTAACGACTTCATCGTCACGGGCTCTTGCACATGCCGTGATGCGTCAAACTACTGACGGTGTACTCCGACCGATTGCAATCTCGCCACCCAAGGTAGGGGTATACGCGAGATATCATCGAATACATATATATCGTCGCGAGAGCTTCGATCTTGAGGTGGACTTGCTCCGTTCCGTCAGCCACCTGAACTATGTATTCATGGTATAAGGAGTTGCACCTTGCGGACCGTATCTCTGTGAGCGAGAATATACTTGGCATGATGAGAATTATGAGTGGCTTCACCCAGAGGCATTTCGTTTGGCATCGATAGACACATATTCTTGTGCGGGTTGTGGCGAGAGCACGTTCGGTGGACCTTCCGTCCCCGGACTCACATTTCGGTCCTACCACCAGTAGGATTCCATCCTCGTCATTGCTCGCCCAGACCATCGATGTCGATCATTCCATGCCAGCACCCACCTCTACCTATCGACATTTCGGTCTGCAACCGCCACCATGCGGACCCATGTACCGCGATACTGTAGAGATTGACGAATCACGTGGCTTAACTGCATGCGCCGTGAGAGAAGCTTGTGCCCATCTTGTCGCTTCTCCGTTTCCACCAATGCTATAAGGATATCATGGTGAGATCTGCGAGACTTAGCTACTATGGAAGAAGCTAAGTCGTTTATAATCCAGAGACCGTGATTCCCATTCGATCTTTGAGGTCAAAGAGGAGTAGGACCTATAGGAGGATCTGAGGAGGACACGCCTCACGACAATGAAATGGAGGAAATTGATAGTACCCATACTTCCGGTCCTGACTCCGACATGCTGAGCCTTATTTATAACCTGGGCGATTATGGATCTAGTTCTTAAGACTAGATAATGTTTTGTGTATATACTTTTGTATATCTTGTGATGCATGTGGAAACGATAAGTCGTTTCGACATGAACCCTTATTTTGATGACTTTGGTAGCGTTTATATTTTGTACACACCGTGATTAGGTACGTGGAGGATGCTGATATTAGTTCTGGGAATATCATACTCCGTACCTGGCCCTATTTTGTAAATCTAAAAAACGTTCAAAATCTTCGTAGAGGCATTTGATTTGATATGATGATAGCTTATCGAGAGCCATTGGTTTTGATGTCGTATTATATGATGTTCGACGATGTGCTAGACTTACGCGTATGATATATATATATATATATATATATATATATATATATATATATTTATATCGCGCTAATACATTTATGATCTTGATGGATGGCATAAGAAGATACTTGATTGCGTGTATTTAAGAAGTATAGAATGCCGACGAGAAGGAAACACCGTGAGGTTACACCCGAAGGAGAGGACACCCCTCTACCACCAATACCGGCAAGAAGGATTGAGGAGCTAATACTTAGATAGAATCCTCCAACCTTGATGGGATGGGAATCCGTGAATGTGGAACTATGGATTAGTCTGTTGTATCAAACCTTGACTTCCTTCTTGCACCTCTCAAGAGCGCTTGTCATGCGTTGCTTTGCAAATGACTAGTGTCGCCGATTTACGGTGGGAGGTAAAGAGAAAGACCTTATATGAAAAGGAACTAGAAGCTTACACCGGGAAGAGTTCGAGGAGGAAGTGTACGAGAAGTATATTCTAAGAGCTACCGTGAAGAAGAAAGATCACGAGTTCTACAATCTACGACAAGGAAAGACCACGGTCATAGATTACGACCACGCATTCTGTGAGATGTCACGGTATGCGTCTCAGCTGGGTTACACTGACGAGAAGAGAGCTGAAAAGTTATGAAATAGACTCTGTGATACGATCTCGCCAATCGGTTGAAATTGGCGAATCGTAACCCGAGAATCAAATGCGAAAACGAGCGACAAATAGATATGATGGATAATCAATACATTGAAGTCGACCTCTAGAGCGGCGGTAATACTTGACCTCGACCAAAAGAGCAATTCGCCTCAACAACACGGGGCGATGAATGACACATGAGCGAGGGATGGATGCCTCGTCGATAAGTCGATAATTGAATTTCTTGGCAAACCGGGCTGAAAATTGAGCGCTTTGCTCGAGCTCTTGTAATTGGTTCACTTTGGGAACACAAACCCAGTCGGAAATCAACGAACTTTAGTTTGCATCACTCTATCAAGAGATCAGTGTCACTAGTCGGTCGTAAATCGACCTATCGTGAGGCCCATAATAGAGCATTGGACATTGAGGCTACTTTACGGAGGATAGGATTGTCCTGTACATACACGAATCACCAAAGAGATCGTGGAAAGAGAAAGTGGGAAGGACCCACTAGAGGCAAGGATCAGCCGGCGGGCCAACAAGAGGCCATGACAAGAAAATAACGTGTCATCAGGCACGGGCAAGAAATGGGCGCCTATGGTGAAGCACCATGGGAAACCAGAATCGTAAGGCTCACTGCATGCCCAAGGTGCCATAGGAGTCCTGAGGGTGTCTTGTTGTTTCGTATGTTTTGTTGTATTTTCTTTGTTTGTTTATTCTGATTTGGTTCCTATATGCTCAAGTTTGAATATCTTTTATTGGAATCATGCTTGTTTTGTTTTGTGTAGGAAAGTCACGTTTTACATTTGGAGCTTAAAAAGCGCACCCAAGCGCGGACTCGGCGTGGCCTTGTTGAGTGCGTCTGCAAAGTGGAGCATCACGTGAAGACCCGCGTCCGTGACGTGTCGCGTCCGGCCCGCGCCGGGCGCGGAGTTGAGTTCGTCGAGAGACATTCCGCGTCCGTGGCGCAATCGTCCGTATTGGGTGTCCCAGTGAAGTAGTCGAGGACGCTGCGTCCGTATTGGAGAGCGTCCGTGCTGGCGTCAGTTGAAGTTGTCGAGAATGAAGTCGCGTCCGTGACGCATCGTGTCCGTGGGCGTCAATCTGAGTCCGTCAGAGAAGGGCCGCGTCCGTATTTGGAATCGTCCGGCCTCGGTTTCCTAGCGCCAGCGTCCGCGCCGAAGTTCGCGTCCGATATTGGGTGCTCATTATTTGGCCTCGTTTTGAAGACCTCGCGTCCGGCGCTGGGTCTCCGTCCGGCGCTGGGCGTGAATTTCCGCGAATATATATAAGTGTAACGTGTGAAACCCTAGACACATTCTTAACTTTCAGTTTTTATTTCTTGAGTTTTCTGAATTCTCCCTTCAAGCGATTGTTCATCTCTATTTTCCAAGTTATTTCTTTTGCATTTGGGATTGATTCAAGACATTTGATTGGAGAAATCCATCAACGACATTCTGATTGTATGGATTATTATTCGATTTTTACTTCATTGAATTATTGGATTATGATTTCTATCGATTATAATTGTTTGATCCGTGAAATGAGCATGAACTAATTCTTTTCTAGGGTTGGGTGATTCAAATCGATTAATCAAGGCGAAGAACCCTAATGCCCTAGTTTATCTCACATTCTTGAAGAATTCCTGTTGCGATTGAACTGCTTGAACGCTATTGTTGAATCGTTTGCATGTTTAATTTTAATGTTAATCTTAGTTAATCATCTCCCCAAATCAAGTTTAGGATTTAGATTTATTGCTTTTATCGTAACACATCATAAGCCCTGTTAAGTCTTCCTCGAGAGATTCGACTTGGGTCGACCTTACCACGCTATAGGGACCTCGTGCTATTGCGAGCGACTAAGTAGAATTGAATCCTAGGGTTTATGATTAAGTGATTGATCACCATTTAATTGTTTATGTTTCGTCTATTATCGAGAGATAGATCGTTGCATCATAGGAATAGATTGGATTAGAGGTTCGGAAGCGGGACTCTAATAGTTTATGTATTTGTGAAATTTGATAACCTAGGTTTAATTTACGAACGAAAGTCAGTGTTTGGATTGAGGTTTGAATATTGCATGAATAGGTAAATTTCTTGATCAAGCAATAAATCGATTAATCAAGGCGAAGAACCACAATGCCCTAGTTTATCTCACGTTCTTGAAGAATTCTGTTGCGATTGAGCTTGAGCGCTATTGTTGAATCGTTTGCATGTTTAATTTTAATGTTAATCTTAGTTAATCATCTCCCAAATCAAGTTTAGGATTTAGATTTATTGCTTTTATCGTAACACATCATAAGCCTGTTAAGTCTTCCTAGAGATTAGACTTGGTCGACCTTACCACGCTATAGGGACCTCGTCTATTGCGGCGACTAAGTAGAACAATTGATGGGCACACATTCTGGGACGAAATTTGATAAGGCGAAAATGATTGACATTAGTGAGCTTGAGGTGCCCGTTTGCTTATAATGAGGCGACCTTGTTCCGCATGATAGGAGGAGCGTGTGAGGAGATACATGCATGCGCTTCGCAAGCTCAAGCGGAGGCTGCGGGACCATCCGTCCCCATACGGTGACATGATGATTTTGATACCACTCTTGCATCGATGAAGAAGGAGATCGGCATGCCTGCGGGGAGGGCATGCGAGCTATTCGAGCAACGCCGATCCATATCACCCAGTTCCCGTCTCGGCCAAGGTCCGTGAGGCGGGGCTACTATTCCATGCGTGAGGAGTTTGGGCAGTTTAGAAATGAATTAGCGGTCGATGGACGAGTTTCGTCAAGACATCTCCTCTCGATTCGATCAACAAAATGAGCGTCTTGTGACGAATGAACCGACTTTGGAGAGAAGCGAGAACCGGTAGCGGAACCAATACAATCGGCAGATGGGTGAGCATAATCGGCGCATGGCGCTCTCGAGCTCGATGGAAAGCTTGGACTTCATTTCATGGCGATCCACCTCCACCACCGCCGTCGACCAATAGTGATTCTTCACTATTGGAGTGTATATGTTTTACCGTTTTGTGTGTGTCGTTTTGTTTTGTTTTCTTTGTTCGTTTGTTTTTGTTCTTTGTTAGATTCTTTTTTTTTTTTTTTTTTTTGTAGGTTTGTTTGGTTTGATGTCCATGCTCTATTTCGTCAATTTGGGAAGTCGCCTCTACTATACTTTTATATTCATATGCAATGAGGACCTTGCCTGTTTTAAATGTGGGGGGGTATCGTTTGGTTTTTGTCGTTTTTGTTTTGTCGTCGTTTGGTTTGTGTCGTTTTTGTTTTGTCGTTTGTCGTTTTCCGTTTTGTTGCGTCTTGTCGTTGTGTTTCGTCATTTCTTAACTCTTTGTTTGGATTAGAGACGAATTAATTCTCTTGAAATCAATGGTGTATGAAGAATTATGCTTTAAGTTGAATTGATTGAGTTTTGATCTGAATTTCTTTGCATCTTGGTATATGGTTTTAGTTTGATAATTCTTAGGCGTCAATTTGAGCGTGGGACATAATTAGGAAGGCGTGTTTAGACAAAGTGTGTGATCGGATGTCATATGCTTCGTAAATGGAACTGTCTTTGTATGATTTTCTAGAAAAAGTGAAAAAAAAAAAAAGTATGAAATAAGTGGGCTTAAAATTGAATAAGGGGCTCTACTACCTCTTGCTTGTGTTGTCTCGAATGGAGACTATTTGCTATGGGTAAAGATATCTACGTTAGGATACTCAGTGTATAACTTGAAGTTTTCACCTAACGATCATTGTCTATAATCGGTTTTAAGTTCCACAAATTCTTATTTGATTTTGTCGTTGGGATATCTTACATGAAAAGGGAACCATATAAGTCGCATATTGATTTTTGAGATCATATTGAGTTGAAGCCACGACTATTCTATGATTAGTCACATGTTTTGATTGATGAATGAGGATCATTATATTGAGAACTATATTATTAAGATGCATTGAATGGATGTGAATATGAGATTGATTCTATTTGAGTATTGATTCTATGTGTACCACTCTTTTCAAGAAACTAAATTTGCTCGAGGACAAGCAAAGAGTTAAGTGTGGGGAGTTGTTTCGTATGTTTTGTTGTATTTTCTTTGTTTGTTTATTCGATTTGGTTCTATATTCTCAAGTTTGAATATCTTTTATTGGAATCATGCTTGTTTTGTTTTGTGTAGGGAAAGTCGCGTTTTACATTTGGAGCTTAAGCAGCTAAGCCGGACTCGGCGTGGCCGCTGTTGAGTGCGTCTGATAAGGTGGAGCATCGCGTGAAGACCAGCGTCCGTGCGTGTCGCGTCCCGCTGGGCGCGGAGTTGAGTTCGTCGAGACATTCGCGTCCGTGGCTGCAATCGTCCGGCTGGGTGTCCCAGTGAAGTAGTCGAGAGAGGCCGCGTCCGTGCTGGAAGCGTCCGTGCTGGCGTCAGTTGAAGTTGTCGAGAATGAAGTCACGTCCGTGACTGCATCGTGTCGCGTGGCGTCAATCTTGAGTCCGTCGGAGAAGGGCGCGTCCGTACTGGAATCGTCCGGTGGCCTCGGTTTCCTAGCGCCAGCGTCCGTGAGTTCGCGTCCGTGCGGGTGCTCGTTATTTGGCCTCGTTTGAAGACCTCGCGTCCGTGGCTGGGTCTCCGTCCGTATTGGCGTGAATTTCATGAATATATATAAGTGTAGCGTGAAACCTAGACACATTCTTAACTTTCGGTTTTATTTCTTGAGTTTTGAATTCTCCCTGAGCGATTGTTCATCTCTATTTTCCAAGTTATTTCTTTTGCATTTGGGATTGATTGAGACATTTGATTGGAGAAATCCATCAGCGACATTCTGATTGTAAGGATTATTATTCGATTTTACTTCATTGAATTATTGGATTATGATTTCTATCGATTATAATTGTTTGATCAGTGAAATGAGCATGAACTAATTCTTTTCTAGGGTTGGGTGATTCAAATTGTTTAATTTATTATTTGTTTGGATTGAGTGCATCAATTGAATCCTAGGGTTTATGATTAAGTGATTGATCACCATTTAATTGTTTATGTTTAGGTGTATTATCGAGAGATAGATCGTTGCATCATAGGAATAGATTGGATTAGAGGTTCGGAAGCGGGACTCTAATAGTTTATGTATTTGTGAAATTTGATAACCTAGGTTTAATTCACGGAGCGAAAGTCAGTGTTTGGATTGAGGTTTGAATATTGCATGAATAGGTAAATTTCTTGATCAAGCAATAAATCGATTAATCAAGGCGAAGAACCACAATGCCTAGTTTATCTCACATTCTTGAAGAATTCTGTTGCGATTGAAGCTGCTTGAGCGCTATTGTTGAATCGTTTGCATGTTTAATTTTAATGTTAATCTTAGTTAATCATCTCCCAAATCAAGTTTAGGAATTAGATTTATTGCTTTTATCGTAACACATCATAAGCCTGTTAAGTCTTCCTCGAGAGATTCGACTTGGGTCGACCTTACCACGCTATAGGGACCTCGTGCTATTGCAAGCGACTAAGTAGAACAATTTGGTGGAACAAATTTTTGTTAATCTTAGTTAATCATCTCCCAAATCAAGTTTAGGATTTAGATTTATTGCTTTTATCGTAACACATCATAAGCCCATTAAGTCTTCCTAGAGATTCGACTTGGGTGACCTTACCACGCTATAGGGACCTCGTGCTATTGCGGCGACTAAGTAGAACAATTTAGTGGAATAAGGGCTCTACCCTCTTGCTTGTGTTGTCTCTCGAATGGAGACTATTTGCTATGGTATAGATATCTACGTTAGGATACTCAGTGTATAACTTGAAGTTTTCACCTAACGATCATTGTCCTATAATCGGTTTAAGTTCCACAAATTCTTATTTGATTTTGTCATTGGGATATCTTACATGAAAAGGGAACCATATAAGTCGCATATTGATTTTGAGATCATATTGAGTTGAAGCCTGACTATTCTATGATTAGTCACACGTTTTGATTGATGAATGAGGATCATTATATTGAGAACTATATTATTAAGATGCATTGAATGGATGTGAATATGAGATTGATTCTATTTGAGTATTGATTCTATGTGTACCACTCTTTTCAAGAAACTAAATTTGCTCGAGGACAAGCAAAGAGTTAAGTGTGGGGAGTTGTTTCGTATGTTTTTGTTGTATTTTCTTTGTTTGTTTATTCGATTTGGTTCTATATGCTCAAGTTTGAATATCTTTTATTGGAATCATGCTTGTTTTGTTTTGTGTAGGGAAAGTCGCGTTTTACATTTGGAGCTTAAAAGCACCCAGCGCGGACTCGGCGTGGCCATGTTGGGTGCATCTGGCAAAGGTGGAGCATCGGTGAAGACCCGCGTCCGTGCCAGTGTCGCGTCCGCTGGGCGGAGTTGAGTTAAATCGAGAGACATTCGCGTCCGCGCTGCAATCGTCCGCGGTGGGTGTCAGTGAAGTAGTCGAGAGACGCGCGTCCGTGGCTGGAAGCGTCCGCGCGGGCGTCAGTTGAAGTGTCGAGAATGAAGTCGCGTCCGTGACGCATCGTGTCCGTATTGGGCGTCAATCGAGTCCGTCGAGGAGAAGGGCGCGTCCGCTGGAATCGTCCGTGGCCTCGGTTTCCTGGCGCCAGCGTCCGTGGCGAGTTCGCGTCGGCGTGGGTGCTCGTTATTTGGCCTCGTTTGAAGACCTCGCGTCCGTATTTGGGTCTCCGTCCGGCATGGGCGTGAATTTCAGCGAATATATATAAGTGTAGCGTGAAACCTAGACACATTCTTAACATTCAGTTTTTATTTCTTCAGTTTTCAGAATTCTCCCTTCAGCGATTGTTCATCTCTATTTTCCAAGTTATTTCTTTTGCATTTGGGATTGATTCAAGACATTTGATTGGAGAAATCCATCAACGACATTCGATTGTAAGGATTATTATTCGATTTTTACTTCGTTGAATTATTGGATTATGATTTCTATCGATTATAATTGTTTGATCAGTGAAATGAGCATGAACTAATTCTTTTCTAGGGTTGGGTGATTCAAATCGATTAATCGAGGCGAAGAACCACAATGCCCTAGTTTATCTCACATTCTTGAAGAATTCTGTTGCGATTGAGCGCTTGAGCGCTATTGTTGAATCGTTTGCATGTTTAATTTTAATGTTAATCTTAGTTAATCATCTCCCCAAATCAAGTTTAGGATTTAGATTTATTGCTTTTATCGTAACACATCATAAGCCATTAAGTCTTCCTCGAGAGATTCGACTTGGGTCGACCTTACCACGCTATAGGGACCTCGTGCTTTATGCGGCGACTAAGTAGAACAATTTGGTCGGAACATGCGCATTCACCAATGAGGGATGTTTCAATTGTGGCCAGAAGGGTCACTACTCAAGGGCGCCACAGGATGCGCCGAGGGAAATGGCCGCCCAGCGTGCCCAACCGAGTCCAGCCAATCCGGGCTATCCAAGCTCAACCGTTCCAGCAACAAACCCCAGTCCAGTACTTCCAGCCGAATCATTGACCATATCAACTACGGCGGTAACTCCAACAACAACAAAAACCGCAACAATAGTACCGCCAACTCCAACAACAACAACATCAGCAGCAACCGCAGCAACGACAACATCATCATCAACAACAGCAACCGTCCCAGCAAGCTAGGGCCTACGCCTTAACCAGGAAAGGAAATTCCCGCAGGAGCCGCCAAGGAACTAGGGAAACTTGGCAGGTATGAGAATACTCCTCCAATTGTCTGTTAGCCTACTGTTTGATACTGGCGCCTCGCATTCTTTTATTGTTGAAGCATGCGTAGAGAACTTAGGATTTGATCCTAAACGCGCTGAACAAATCATGAGAATTCTTTCTCCAGTAGGAGGCATAAGAACGATAACCCCCACATGCTCGAACCTAGAACTTGGACTAGGTTTACTTCAGGTCATGATAGATAATCTTCACGTCATACCTATGATAGATGTGGATATAATCCTAGAGATGGATTGGTTAACCGAACATAATGAAACTATCCCTTGCAATGAAAGGAAGATTTCTTTCCATCATCTCGGAAAGAAACCTATAGACTTTCACGGGATCAACATGGGAAGAAGAGTCCCAATTATATCCGCACTACAAGTAAGGACGTTGCTGAACAAGACCGAGAACCATACCTACCTCGTCTATCTCCAGGAGGAAGATCAGAATGAGAGAATGATAGAAGATGTCCCGATCGCGAAGAAATATCCCGATGTGTTTCCAGATGAACTACCGGGATTACCGCCAAACCGATGATCGAGTTCACGATCGACCTTGAACCAGGTTCTGTTCCTGTGTCGAAAGCCCCATACCGGATGGCACCGAAGGAACTTAAGGAATTGAAAATCCAACTGCAAGAACTCTTGGACTTAGGTTTCATTAGACCAAGTGTATCTCCATGGATAGCACCTGTCCTTCTTGTGAAGAAAAAGGATGATACACTGAGAATGTGCATAGACTATCGAGAGTTAAACTAGATAACTCTTAAGAATAAGTATCTTTGCCCCAAATTGACGATCTGTTTGATCATCTTAAGGGAGCAGGAGTCTTTTCGAAGATAGACTTAAAGTCTGGATACCATCAACTAAGGATTAGACCAAAGTAAGTACCTAAAACGGCTTTCAGTACAAGGTATGGTCATTTTGAATTCATCGTTATGCCATTTGAACTTACAAATGCCCCAACAGTATTTATAGATATCATGAATAGGGTATTTCACCCGTACTTACACAAATTTGTACTAGTATTCATAGACGATATCCTAATATACTCCAAGAATAGCAAAGAACACAAAGAACACTTGAGAACTGTGCTACAAACGTTGAGGCAAGAGCAACTCTTCGCCAAGTTTAGCAAGTGTGAGTTTTGGTTAGGCAAAGTGACATTCTTAAGTCACATTGTGTCCGCCGAGAAATCAAAGTAGACCCATGAAGATCAATACTGGTTCGAGAATGGGAATCACCAAAGAACCGAATGAAATTCGAGACTTCTTAGGACTTGCCGGCTACTATCGAAGATTTATCGAAGGATTTTCAACTATAGCCCGACCCATGACCCAATTGATGAGAAAAGGAATCAAGTACACTTGGACCGTCGAGTGTTAGGCTAGTTTCCAGAGATTGAAGGAGCTTCTGACGACAGCACCCATACTCACATTACCCGAAACAGATAAAGAATACACAATCTACACGGACGCTTCGAAGAATGGACTATGATGTGTTCTGATGCAAGAAGACAAAGTTATTGCTTATGTTTCAGGCGATTCGCATACATGAGTTGAACTATCCTCGCATGACACGGAATTAGCGATCGTACATGCGCTTAAAGATTTGGAACACCATCTCTATGGAGTTAGATGTGAGATCTAAACTGACCATAAAAGCCTGAAGTATTTCTTTAAACAGAAAGATCTTAACATGAGGCAACGTAGAGGGCTAGAATTGGTAAAAGATTACGACTGTGGTAACAATTATCACCCAGGCAAGGCTAATTTTGTAGCCGATGCTTTGAGTTGCAAATTCCACCATAGTTTGGGATGTCTCATCAGTCATGAAGAGACACTTATAAAGGAATTTCAAAAGTTGAATATCGAAGTCGTGGACCTGTCTCAAACGATAGAAGGTCGTATTGCGACGTGAATTGCAATCCAAAACTTAAGAGTCCGAAGCTTAGAAGCTCAGAGAAAGAGCAAGAAGCTAGAGAAAATACGAGCTAAGATTAAGGACAACAACCACCAGAATTTCAAAGAAGCAACAAATAACGTTTTGTTGTATAACGGGAGAGTGTGTGTTTTAGAAGACGAAGGGCTTAAGAGCGAGATCTTGAGAGAAGCCCATGAGACTTCTTATACCGCATACCCGGGAAGCACCAAAATGTACCAAGATATCAAGGATAAATTTTGGTGGGATGGAATGAAGCGAGGCGTAACTTCGTTAAGTAGAATGTTGTTTGACGTGCCAACAAGTGAATACACTCCACCGGCGATCGTATGGAACCTTACAATTATTTGGACATCCCGGAATGGAAATGGGATGACATAGCCATGGATTTTGTTATCGAGTTACCTTAAAAAAAAATCGTACATGTGCATGGAGTTCCAAAGATTATCATGTCGGATAGAGATTCAAAAAAAAAAAAAATTACATCCAGATTATGGACGAGCCTACAAAAGGAATTAGAAACTCGATTGCATTTCAGTATCGCGTTCCACCCACAGACGTACGGACAATCCAAGAGGACCATTCAAACACTTGAAGACATGTTGAGAACTGTTATCCTCGATAGGGGAGAAAGTTGAGAACAAGTTTTATCACTTGTGGAATTCGCATACAACAACAGTTAATCAAGCAACTATTGGAATAACCTCATACGAAACGTCTTATGGAAAGAAATGTCGATCACCACTTTACTGGGATAAAGTGGGCAAAAGAAGATTTTAGGACCTGACTCTATGAGAGAAATGATCGAGATTGTGAGATAGATCCGTGGTGAATCAAAGAAGTGTAAGGCGGCGAGTAAATGCGCGACAAACGTCTGCAATTATATCTTGATGTAGGAAATAAAGTTTTCTTGAAGATTTTCCCGTAAAAAGGAATCGTGAAATTCGGAATTAAAGGGAAGCTATGACCACGTTTCGTAGAACCCTATAAAATATTGGAAATGATAGTACCAATAGCTTACAGACTGGTGTTTGGTGTCATTTTGTGCTTATTCTTGGTATTGTTTTGCATGTTGTCTTCATTAGTTTTTCCCTTTTATGCCGTTAGTTCGATTATTGTTTATCGTTTCGGACTTACTTGGTTCGTTTCAATGTTTTGCAGAAAATCGGCATTAAATAGGATAAATTGAATCTACAAGAATAATGTATAATTGAAGAGCTTTTGACAAGAGTTCATAGGCGGCGGATCGCCGTCGAGTTCAAGCAGTAGAAGCGGGCGAAAGCGACAAAGTTGCGCACGACTCCCGTCGCCGCACGCCGGACGCCAGCAGCATCATCACCGCCCCGCACTCCGCATGCCCGGCATCGGCCAGCGCTTCGCGCGGCGCTCGAAATTTACCTCGCGCGCTCGAGTGGCCACCTACGCCTTGCGCCCGGCGCTCGGCACCCACCATCGCGGCCGCCCGCGCCCGCCCGCGCCCGCCCGCGCTCACGCCCAGCGCTGAGCGCCGGTTCCTCCGGCGCGTTCAGAATTACCTCGCGCTCGGATTGAGCGCGGCTCATCGCGCCTCGCCCGCCGCGCGCCCCGCCCGCGCTCGCGCGTATTGGCTGACGCGGTTCACTCCGGCGCGTTGAAATTTACCTCGCGCTCGGATTGAGCGCCGGCTCATCGCGCGCGCCTCGCCCGCGCCTCGCCCGCGCCGCCCCGCGCATGCGCCTCGCCCCTCTCTGGCGCGTTCATTTCCATCCGGCGCTCGGTTGCCTTCCTATATATAGCCTATTTTAGGTTATTTTCAGTCGACTTTTCGTTCTTTTACATTTTTCTCGGATTGCTTGTTGAAGTTGTTCTTCGACTTGTTACAATTCGGACATTAGTTCACATTGGTACTCTATTTCTTTATGAATTCTAACAGCGTCGATAATTTTATTCTGATTCTTGCAATACATTGTGTAATTTTGGATTTGGATTGAAAGTAATTGATCGACTTTTGTTTCAATTGTTCTTGATCATTCGTTTACATGTTGATTAGATTACGCTTTCGATTATTCCTGTCTTGATTAGGTTCTTGATTAGTTCTTGTTTACGGGTTTAATAATATGAATTCTATGCAAGTGGTGTTGAACTTTAAATTCATGTTTAATCGTTCTTTGTTGAATTTCATTGATCCTTGTTTGAAGATCTAATTTAATTGTTTTGATTTATTTCATGTTCTGTGTTTGGTAGTTAATAATCTAGGGTTTGTGACCTCTAGTTTAGATCTATTGTTTTCGTAATTTAGCTCGGGATTGACAACCACGACTTAGGTTTCTTTGTTTAATTCTCGTGTTTGATTCCTCGTATGTTTCAAAACCACTTATTGGTATTAGAGTGTTTAGGATTTAATCGCTTTCATGAGCAACACGAACATTAGGCCTGTTAAGTTTTCCTTGAGAGCGACTAGGGTTAGCTTTCCCTACTATAACACCTCGTGCGATTGAGTCGATTGAAAGTATACTTTTGGTTGAACAAATTTTGGCGCCGTTCAGGGAAAACTTTAAGCGTATTGTTTGTGTTGATTTGTTTTTCGTGTTTCTTTTGTTTTATTATGTCATTCTCGATTCGTGTGATCTCTTCTTGTTTGAGTGTTTTGTATGCTAGGTCGCATGATCTAAATAGACCGCTTGCTACCCGTTGGACCACGCTCGAAGAACTAAAGGTCGCTTTTTCGGGCTGGAGGAGTTTGGTACCACTACGAGAGTGGTGAGCAGTCGAGGCGGTTTATCACGGATCGACCAATTGTTGAAGATACTCCCGTTGAGAGATGGTTGAGAATGCACGTGCTCTGCGTGATTTTATAGGCGGTGATTGGGGCGCTCGTCCCCAATTGTTCTTGGACCGGCGGCCGAGATTACAGTTGAAACCGAACCATTTCTCACTCATGCCTACTTTCCATGGGCTTGCTAGTGAGGATGCTTTGGGCTTTATAAAGAGTTTTGCTCGGTTTTGCGATCCTTCCATTGGGAGGACTAAATGAAGATCGATTGAAGATGCGGTGTTTCCGTATACCACGAAAGATAGAGCAAAGTCTTGGTTTACGGCTCTCCTGCCAACTCTGCAGGCTGGGCCGTGGTAGACAAGTTCATGATACTACCCAAACAAGAAAAGTCGAGAGTTGAGGTCTCAAATCATGACTTTCAATCGAGACGTCAGACGAGCCATTCCATGAAGCTTGGGAGCAGTTCGGGGTTTATTGCGAAATGCCCTCACCATGCCTTGCGGAAGAGATTCTTTATCAATTCTTCTATGATGGATTGACACGAGTTTTCGATACATGGTGGACAATCTGCGGTGGAGACATTGGGTCAGAGCGGCATTGGATATCGTTGAAATTTTTGAAGCCATGGTGCTACTTCACATGCGAAGTCGGTCGAAGTGGAAGAACCAAAGCACATGCCGTCACCCCTTCGCCGACATGAATAAGCAAGTGGTTGAGCTTATGAGGAGGTCGAGAACTCGAGTTAAAGCCGGACCACGACTCTACACAAGGAATTAAGGGAACCTGTGGAATCGCAATGAACTTGGCACAATGTTGATACTTGCCCTAGGATGGGAGATCATAACTCAGAAGGAAGCGAAGCATATGCTATGCAAGGATTTCAACCTAAGCAAGCAGTTTGAGCCTAATCGGCAACAATTCAGCGGGGCATGGAGGAACCAACATCAAGGCGTAAGTCGAACGAATCGTCTTATCAAAACCTCCACAGCGGCGGCATTTTTGACAAAGACATTATTCAGCGGTTCTCGGCGGTTCCCTCGGCGGCAATATCGGTGGGCACCCCTCCGCCACCTCGGATGATGGCTTTTGAGGATATGATCACCCAAAGGATGGATGCTCTCGCCCAAGATTGGATGCTCAAGACTCCACAAACAAGCGTTTAGAGGCGCAAATGGGACAACTTGCTAGCACTTGAATGAGCTCTTGCGACAAGGAGCAGCGGGAAGCTCGAGCCGGCCTCATCAGGGCTCGTGCGATCTTTGTTCTAAGGGTGATCGAATTTTTCCAAATAAAGTGGGAGAGTCATCAAGCAAGCATCGCAATCACGGAGGTTGAAATAAGAAAGAGGCGGGTTCGGGCGCATAAGTCGGCAAACCCTTATACCTCCGATACCCTTCCTACGGGTTGAAGAGCGAGAAGCAAGATCGGCAATTGATGAGATCTATGAGCTCTGTCCAAGGTGAATGTAAATTTGCCTCTTACGGACATCATCAAAAATGTGCCGACCTACGTCGAGTTCTTGAAGAGCTAGCTTGAAGAAGAGAATATTTGGAGAAAATGAGAAGGTGATGATCTCGAGCGGCTAATTCCATCCTCTGACACCAATTGCCTCCCAAACTCGGGATCCGGTAGTTTTGTTATTAAGATTGCTTTGGGTAGCGGAAAGAAATTTACGGCATGCTAGATTGAAATTTGGGATTAATCTTATGCCTATTCTATGTTCAGCGATTAGGATTAGGTGAACTTAAACCCACTAGAATGTGTCTACAATTAGCCGATAGGTCCGTGAGATACCCTAAGGGTATTGTCGAGGATGTATTAGTTAAGATGGGTGGGTTGATTGTTCCGTCGATTTTGTCGTGTTGGATATGGGGATATTAGTGAAGATGGGGTAGAACACTCACTTTTGTTGGGAGGCCATTCATGGCCACAACCAACTCTGTTTATTGATGTTAAGAATGGCACATTGAAAATGGCGTACTTGGTGAATCTGTGTCCTTCTCTACACATGATAGTGTGATATCTCCCATTAAATGCATTGATTATCACGTTTCCATAGATCTTTGTTGATCCTTGGTCGAGAATGTTTTATCGCAGGTATGAATGCAAATTTCTATAAGGGAAAGTGAAGCAGATCTTTGGATCGACGAGAAAGTTAACAAGGACTTAAAGTCGGGAATGAAGGTCTTACTTCTTCCGTCTCGTTTGAAGCTTATCCCGAGAAGCTCAAGTCGGGTGGAGTGGTCCTTACATCTTGGAGCAGTGTTTCCTTACGGAGACGATATTGCTTGCGACCCAACTCAATAAATCATTATTTGTGAGCGGTCGTGAGTCAAAGCCGTGCTTTGGCGTGAGGAATCGAAAGAAGTGGAAGCATTTTGCTCGTCGGTCCCCAATATCTTTGACCGGATTATGTCGGGCTCACGATGTTAAGCGAGTACTACGTGGGAGTTTACCCACAGTTTTCTTATTTTCTTTTCTTTTCTTTTATCCTTTGATTTATGCGGTTTGGTTATCCCGATTTTTCTCGTACGATAATGCAGCTCTCAAAGTGGAGCGGCGTTTAAAAATGCGAAACCATTCACAGCTGGAGCTCAATCTGAACCAGCGTTCAGAAGGAATACAGAAGGCATTCTCAGCTGGCGCTCAATCTGAACCAGCGTTCAGAAGGAATACAGTAGCTTTTCTCAGCTGGCGCTCAATATGATCCAGCGTTCAAAATTTGGGCAGTAGCTTTTTGCATCCGGCGTTCAGTGTGAACCGGCGTTCATAAAATGGGCAGAATGAAATTGCAGCTGGCGCTCTAACCAAGCCGGCGCTCAACTCCTGCGAAGAGGCCCTCTAAGCCGGCGTTCGATAAGAACCGGCACTCACTTTTCAAAAAAAAAAAAAGAGAGACCATTCCTGAACCGGCGCTCGTTGTGAACCGGCGTGCCTTTCTTCCTGAACCGGCGCTCATTGTGGCCGGACTATATTAGGGCACCAAGCCTATTTTGTTCAAAACACGAAGCTTGGCGCGCGCCCTCCGTTGCCCTCGCCGTCCCGAGCGGTAGCGCCCTCCTCTCCGTGCCACCCGGCCGGCGCTCGTTCGTGGCGCCCGTTCTCCTCGCCCGCCTCCACGGTAGCGCGCCTATCCTCCGCGATCTCGCCGCGCTCGCCTGGCGTTCCACGGTCGGCGTTCTCACGACGCCCGCTCGCCGCGTTCCTGCGCGCCCTCTAGCCGGCGTTCCTCACGGACGCCCGCTCCGCCGCGTTCCTAGCGCGCCCGCTCAGCGAATCGCCCGAGCCGGCGTTCACCGTCCGCCCGCCTCGCGCCAGCGCGTTCTACCCTCCTCCTCCGCGCTCGGCCGTCCGCCCGCCTCGCCCAGCGCGCGCTATCCTCGCGTGCCCGACCATCCATCTCCACAGCCGGCCGCGCTTTCCGGTGCCGGCTCACCTACCGTTGCTCGTGCCTCGGGCGCCCGTCTCTCGTGCCCTCACGCGCGCACTCCATCGGAAAGGCGTGCGGCGTTTTCCGGCGCAGAGCCTCCTCGTGCCTGACCCTCTACCACCGCACACCCACTGTTCTCCTAGCTCGAGCTCCTTCCGAACATTTACGAGCATGGTTTGCACAAAAACCCTCTCGCCTCTTTGGCAAAGCGAGCAAGAGGCGATGAAGGTGCTTGGGATCGGGTGAGCGACCGAAGATCTGGGCGAACTACAATGCCCCTTCGCGATTTATTCACCCCAAGAAGGTATCTTTTACTCCGTTATTCGTTTGAAAGATTCGATCACCCGTTCGTTTGATTGGAATATTTTAGCTTCATTGGGTGTTGATGGATCATTAAAGATATTTGAAATTATGAGTGCCTTGGTTTGGCAACTAGGGAACCGAAGATGGTTTAAGATTTTGCTTGAGGAATTTTGTGTGTCACTCGAAATCGGTGAAGATTCTAAGTCTGCGTTACATCGGTTGGGGAGACTAGATTTGCCATTACACCTAAGGTTCGCTTGAGGTTTTGGGTTTTCATACTAGCGGTTTTTCGATGTACCAAGGATTTCCCTATGGGTGAGACATGGAAAATTTTAGCGGTTTTGACAATTGGTCATC
Organism: Salvia rosmarinus; assembly: GCA_036937905.1. NCBI lineage: Eukaryota > Viridiplantae > Streptophyta > Magnoliopsida > Lamiales > Lamiaceae > Salvia > Salvia rosmarinus. The sequence continues at coordinate 44,536,850 of CM072817.1, forward strand.
GTGAGCACTCCTAGTGCCTTTATTGAGACCCTGCTTTGTTTATCGCTCATAAGTTCCTAGCATACAACCTAATAGGGAAAGAGCAAGCCGATAAAGTGAGTCTTATAGAGCTTTTCTTCTTGTGGTGTCTTTGTGAATAATAAGAAGGTTTGTGCAGCACCGTTTTTATGGCGGCGAGTTGAGTATATGGTGGCACCGTAAGGCAAGCTCTCCTTGAGCCAATACCCTTTATACTTGCCAAATTCTTTGTGGGTATGAATAGAGATGTTGCTCTAATTCGAGCTCATTGTCATTGAAATTTTCCCATCACTTTCGGTGATTTCGGTTGATTACTTGACCGAGAACATTGCTTCCTTATGAAGCACGGCGTCTTGTTCAGTATATCACATTCAAGCGAACCGACCATCGGGTCTAATGTCGGGACGACTACCCCAATGGATGAAGATTCCCGATGATCGAGGCCACGAAGAGGACAGCGGCACCCCATGTTACACCCTCCTTGCTTACCCTTCTCCCATCGGTCACAGCGACACCTTCGGTGACCTTAGGGCACATTTTGATTCCAGCTTTGGCCAGTTTCAGCAGACCACTTCACAGCAGTTTGGGGACTTTAGCTCCTCCTGGAATCAGAACTTTGAGAGGTATCGGCGGCAGATGGGTCGACAATTCCGAGTTCACCAATCTTGACCCGGGGTTTCGAGAGTTCCGTCTTGAGGTATATCGGTGTCTTGGCGCTCAAAATCGCCTTGACTCAGCGCCTTGATCAATCTTCACAGCGGCGTTTGGGGATTTCCGTCGAAGATGTTTACGGCGTTTAGACACCCATGAGCGACATTTGGTGACCTTCAAGCCAGATGGGGCGCTTTGGTCCCTATCCCACACAGCCTCTCCACCACCACCACCATCGGGACCAGCGGTGAAGCTTCTTTGTTGGAGAGTATATATATATTTCCTTATTTCTTTTGCTCTCGTCCTTTTCGGTGGTTCGTTGTTTTCCTTTTGTGGTGTGTTTGTTTTCCTTGTCTTTTACGGTGCTTCTGCGGGACTATCCTTGGAACTCGATGTCCGCCCGACCTCCTTTCTCTCTCGGTATTATCGAAGTCTCGTTCTCTTTTGGCCTTATTTTGTTGTTCATGTTTTGAGCTCGGGGGACGGTGCTCGTCTATGTGGGGGGAGTTGTTGATGATATGTTGTATATGTTGTGCTCGGGGTATGTGCATGATTGACACCATGGATCTATGCTTATTTTGTCATCTTGTACTCAAGTTTTTGTCTATCACGAATAAGTTAGGATTATAATTTATGCACACGAACTACGTGGTATTGGTCGAACCTTGATGTGTTCTCTTTTATCGTGATGTTACGTTATTGAAGTGCAATGTGAATGAGCGAGGTTGTGTGAATAAATCTTAAATCGGGGTTATTGATGTGATTTGTCCGACTAATGTTGGGGAGTGTTAATGACTTGGTTACCTATATACTTGTTTCAAAAAAAAAAAAAAAAAAAAAGTGAATAAGAAAGAAAAGAAGGAGAATGAAAACTCGATAATTTGTTGAGATTGTATAAATGGAGGATGGGATTACGCCTCTTTCTTGTAAATTGAGAAATGGGCATGGGAAACCACGATAGGAGACTCGAATTCATCGAGACTTCACCTTCGAACATTGTTCCAAAATTTGTTTATACTTTCTTTGTGTTCTCAAAAGAAACTTGTTGCTAAAGGTAACCATTTTAGTTAATTAGCCCCTAACGGAGAGTTGGAGTGCGAGCAAAAATAATCTTCTTGTTTATTTGACATTCCCACAATCTTAGATTTGTTTCACATTAACCTTGATTATGTACTCATCATATGCGGGGAATTGCAAAAGAGGTTTGATTGATTAGATTAAGAGTTTAGTTGCATGAGCTATTTTCTATTCTTGCTTGTAAAGACTTTGCTTGAGGACAAGTAAATGAATAAGTGTGGGGAGTTGTTTGGTGTCATTTGTGCTTATTCTTGGTATTGTTTTGCATGTTGTCTTCATTAGTTTATCCCTTTTATGCCGTTAGTTCGATTATTGTTTATCGTTTCGGACTTACTTGGTTCGTTTCAATGTTTTGCAGAAAATCGGCATTAAATAGGATAAATTGAATCTACCAAGAATAATGTATAATTGAAGAGCTTTTGTGAGGAGTTCATAGGCGGCGGATCGCCGTCGAGTTCAAGCAGTAAAGCGGGCGAGCGACAAAGTTGCGCCACGACTCCCGTCGCACGCACGGACGCCATGCATCATCACCAGCGCCCGCGCACTCCGACGCCCGGCATCCCAGCCAGCGCTCGCACGCGCGCGCTCAATTTACCTCGCCAGAGAGTGGCGCTGGCCACGCACTTGCGCCCGGCGCTCGGCGCCCGCCATCATGCGCCCGCGCCGCCCGCGCTCACGCCCGCGCGCTGACGCGGTTCACTCGGCGCGTTCGAATTTACCTCGCGCTCGGATTGAGCGCCGCTCATCGCACGCCGCGCCTTTGCCCGGGCTCGCGCCCGCACGCTGACGCCGGTTCACTCCGGCGTTCGTAATTTACCTCGCGCTCGAATTGAGCGCCGGCTCATCGCGCGCCTCGCCCGCGCACCCCGCGCGCATGCCTCGCCCTCTACAGCGTTCATTTCATCCGGCTCGGTTGCCTTCCTATATAGCCTATTTTAGGTTATTTTCCAGTCGACTTTTCGTTCTTTTCTGCTTTTTCTCTGGATTGCTTGTGAAGGTTGTTCTTCGACTTGTTACAATTCGGACATTAGTTCACATTGGTACTCTATTTCTTTATGAATTCTAGCAGCGTCGGTAATTTTATTCTGATTCTTGCAATACATTGTGTAATTTTGGATTTGGATTGAAAGTAATTGATCGACTTTTGTTCCAATTGTTCTTGATCATTCGTTTACATGTTGATTAGATTCGCTTTCGATTATTCCCCTGTCTTGATTAGGTTCTTGATTAGTTCTTGTTTACGGGTTTAATAATCTGAATTCTATGCAAGTGGTGTTGAACTTTAAATTCATGTTTAATCGTTCTTTGTTGAATTTCATTGATCCTTGTTTGAAGATCTAATTTAATTGTTTTGATTTATTTCATGTTCTGTGTTTGGTAGTTAATCATCTAGGGTTTGTGACCTCTAGTTTAGATCTATTGTTTTCGTAATTTAGCTCGGGATTGACAACCACGGCTTAGGTTTTTGTTTAATTCTCGTGTTTGATTCCTCGTATGTTTCAAAAACCCTTATTGGTATTAGAGTGTTTAGGATTTAATCGCTTTCTGTGAGCAACACGAACATTAGGCCCTGTTAAGTTTTTCTTAAGAGACGACTAGGGTTAGCTTTCCCTACTATAACACCTCGTACGATTGCGAGTCAATTGAAAGTATACTTTTGGTTGAACAACTGGCATTACCACCAAGCTTTGGGAACGTGCACAATGTGTTCCACGTTTCACAACTTAGAAAGTACATACATGACCCCAGTGATGTGATATCACCGATAGATATTGTCCTCGATGACAATATGAGTTATGTAGAATTATCGATGGGAATTTTGGATTGACATATCCAAAAACAAAAGAACAAGAAAATACCATTAGTGAAAGTTCTATAGAGGGTATAGACAAGAAGAAGCAACTTGAGAATTAGAATCTGTTATGAATAAGAAATACCCAGATCTTTTACAAGGTTAGCAAATTTCGGGACGAAATTTTTTTTAAGGAGGATGGTATGTAATACCCGAGAAATTTAAAACTTTGATTTACTAATTTCTTTAGCTAAATCGAGATTTGAGTTTAGGGCAATTATTAAATTTATTAATCATCGACGTTTCGATTCTGCTTCGAACGAGAAAATTTAAACGAATGTCGAGAACGAATACAGTTATAAACTGAACCAGATATTTTATACGGGATAAATGGTATAGTCAAACCACATCATTTTCATTCCCCAAAATATTCCACTTTATCCTACTTTACTCTACTTTTCCCACATACTCATTTGTTCAAACATCACAACATCATTACCAAATTCTACCTCACATTTTCACTTCTGCGTTCCATTTCACTTAGCCTTCACAACCCATTCACACTTTCAAACAAGGAGAAGAAGCAAACATCTCCTACTTTGCACAAAATGAACTACTCTCATTTCATCCACTTCAAGAAAGGAAAAACAGCGGCAAATACAAAACCCACAAACATACAAAAGCCAAGCAAATCACAGCAAGACAAATTGCTTCATCCAGGTTCAATATCATTCAACCATTGTTTTATTTCAAGTTCTTCAATCTTTATAACACAAGAAGAATATTATGCTCTACAACAAAACCATAGTTAGAACTTCATTTCACAAGCAACTATCCTAGTGCAGTACATATGAACACATACATGTATATACTTTGTAGTTTCGAACAATTGAAAACATGGATATGGATATACCATTGAAGAAATTATCCTAAGAACATAATGGGCTATTCGCTTGAACCTAGCTATGGACCGAGCCACTAGGGCTCGGCTGTCGATCGTCGGACTTGGTCAAGCAGCACGGTGGCTGGAGCACGGCGGAACCACTGGACGACGGCAAACCTGCAAACATAGACGAAACAAAGAGAAATGAGAGTTAGAGAGTTCGTGTGTGTATGCGTGCGCGTGTGTATCTGTTATGGAAAGAGAAGGCGCGGCAGCGAGAAGGTCACACGCGATCGTCCACAGAGAGCAGCGCAAGGAGGATAGGGCTGGATCTGCGGTGGCGGTGCTAGATCTAACGGCGGCGATGATCCTACCGAGAAGGGAGGCGAAGGCGGCGACGACATCTACATGTGTGCGTGAGGGTGTGTGTGAACCGCGTGAGAAAGAGAGAAGTGAGAAGGTGTGGTGGTCTCAGGGCGGCGTGGCTCGTCGACGGTGACGTGGCTGACCGGACGTGGAGGCTACGGCGGCGATCTTGCATGTGTGTGTTTGCCGCCGTGAGAGAGAAGGAGATGTGAGTGTTGGGGGGATGATGGGCGGCTAGGCTTTTAATTAGGTGTTAGGTTAGTTAATTAACTATGTTGGGCCTTGAGTCTTGGGCCGTTTTTAATTCATTTGGGCCAAACGAAAATGGGCTGAATTAAAATGGTGATGGGCTGATACTATTTCCTCCCTAATTTCTCAGTGGGCCGAAAATTCAATGGGGATGGGCTTAATTAGTTTAATTCATTGGGCTGAAAAATTTATATCCTTGGGCTTTGTGATAATGGGCCGAGTTGGGCCCGAAATAATAAGTTACAAATGGGATGAAAGTAATAGAATGGGCCATGGGCTGAAAATTAAATTAATATGGGCTTCTGGAATTAAAATGTTATGGACTCTTGAATTAAATTGATATGGGCTTTTAATTAAATTGAGGATGAGCTTAGGCTTATTTTAAATATTGGGCTAAGTTTATAAATGGATAATGGACTTGAATTAATTACTTCTAGAATCCATTAAATTCAATTAAGGATTGAATTAATTCCATATTAATTAAATATGAGATTTAATTATAATAATTAAATTTTGGAGATTAATTCTTAATTAATTAAATAATAATCTAAACATCAATTATTTAGAGTGAGTTAATTAAATTCATTAGATTGAATAAAGTCTAATTTTTAGAAATTGAATAACATAATTAATTAATTATGTTAAGGGATAATTGGAGAATTATTCTTTTTAAGTGATTTATTTGTATAATACGATTAACCTTAAGCAAATTGCTAATAAGGTGTGATAGAATTAAATCCTAATGAGTGGATATCTAAGATGAATTAAATTAATTTGATTGATTAATCAAATGTTATTGGACTTTTTAATTGATCCATTTAATTAAGCTTTAATTATGGATCTATTTAATTAAATTGGAGATTTAATTAAATATTAATGAGTTGATTATGTCAAGTAGATGCTTGAGAAAATATTATTTAAGCAACTTTAATTTATAGAACGATTGTTAGAAGATGATTGATTTATAAGAAATATTTATTGATTGTGTAATATAAGTATGAGTTTCTCTATTAGAATATATGGGAAGTGTGAGGTGAGAAACGCAACGAGGAAATGATAGTAATGAATGAGGTATTGGAACTCGAAATCGTTGATACGTGTTAACAAACGACGAAAATTAGTTATGAACTTAGGATTCATAAATTGTACGAAACGACGTGGAGAAACATCGATAGAAGGGAAGAATGCAACGACGAAGTGTCATATATCGTCATGGCGAGACAAACTCAATGGACGATATATATAGATTGTTAACTAAGTCGTATCGATAACGAAAATCCTAAAACCCAAAGACTTAAAGGATATTGAGTACGTTGGCTATTAGCGATGCTTAACATACTAAATTATATTTCTTACGTTGATAAGGTCCAGCGTGGACGTAGACGAAAACGACAAAGGATCGCTAGCAGGTACTTCAAGAATGATAATTCTTGAGGTGGACTTTCTTGAAACAAAAATGTTATGCCTATCTCAAAGCATGTTTTATAAAGCATTATGAAATAAGATCACATGAAATATTATCACATGAAATGTTATTGACTGCCAAATGTTTATGTTTTGTTGTTATCCTATCTGAGATTGGTATATCAATGTGGTATGTGAATGTGTTTGTCCACCAACGTTAAAAAAGGGTAACGATCGAATCCGGCTTAGTTAAGGACTAACTTGGATTGTGTACACGTGTGACTGTGTGTTAAGGTTAGCTACCTCGACCGGTCATGGCGACTATGTGTAGGTGGCCACCTCCATAGTGCACGATTGAATGAATGAATGAATGATCAAATATGGAACAACGTGAATGAAATAGTCAGGCCTGACGCTTTTGGAAAATGATAAAATATTTGATAGGCATGAGTCTTTCAACTAAAATCCTCATGTGCTATTGTGGGCAGTTCAATAACTTTTGACAAAGAAAATATTTTCGACAATGAGTCCACTGAATACTTTTGTACTTAGCCCTGCATCTCGTTTTTGATGTGCAGGTTGAGCAAGGATTGATGATGGGTGTGAGGCGGTGCAAAGTGGTAGTGGTTTTGTTGATTTAATTGAAAGGATTTCTAGAACCTTGAGCATGCATCGTCATATGTATGTTCACACGTTTATTCTTTGTCAAACTACGATGTTTTGTTGGTATCATTGATTATGATCGCTTTCATATCGTATTGAACTTGAGGTGGTACCTCGTTCCTTGAATTGCATACGATTGGGTTAAGATTTGAACATTGAACCTTTTGGCAAGTCCTTCTTTGACTTCAGTTTGTATCGAAACAACTTATTCCTTTCAGTTTATGCATTTATTCGCGATTGATTGGTTAATTGTATTGATTAGTAATGTATATATCCGCTGCATTATCATACCAGTGACGATCCATATGATTCGTATTTCTTTGAGAAGTCGGGTCATCACAGACATACTGCTCATTGTATTATGCCTGCTCCACCCATCGCCTCGTTTTCTCTTGCTGATGTCGCTGCTCCTGAAGCTGAGCTGCTCCTCGAAAAAATGTGCCTGGGCAGCTGCTTATTGGCCCATGTCTTCTCTCAACCCCGTAAATTGATCATCATAATAGAGGTGATCCTCTGTGCGACTGTCATCAATATATTCATGCAGCTCCTGATACCTGGTGTCAATGCGATTATATATTTGTTCCTCCATGGCATAGAAATCGAAGTCTGGTGCATGCATATGGAACGATTGATGACCTGACTAGGCAAGCTCCTCTCCTCCTTGTTCATAAGCAGCATCATCCTCTGCCTGAGCTCTATGCTACTCATGCCTTACTCCAGATCGGGCAGAAGGTAGATCAGCTTGAAAAGCTGCTAAGTGTTCGGGAGTCGTCATCAAAATGTTAGCCAGCACTAGGACATCACCATGGGTTAATAGAGTAAGAGATGGATTTGGCAACTCAATCATCATTTTCCCATTGGTCTGGGTGACCTTCTACAGCAACCTATCTTTTTTGCATCTGAGGAATTGCATGTGGTTAAGGGCTCGTCGGTTGAGGTAGATCTCTCGAGAGATCGGCTCATCAGTGGGGTTGACGTTGAAGCGCGTAGCGATTGGTGATATCATCCCCCCACTACAAATGCTAGCTTCATCAACCCAGGACTGAGCCTCAAAATGTTCTGCCAGGAAATAAGGTACATTCATAGGACGTCCTTCTAGGGTTGCCGCTAAAATGTGCATATCTGCACTCTGAACTTTCCCGACATTCTCCCGATCTTGGACGCTGGACGTGATTAACCTTTGAAAGTACCTCAGCGTTGGATTTTGAATGGATGCAGCTGAAGACGTCTGTGGACTGTAGCCCTTGAATCTTTCAACTTTCATCCAGGCTAATTGTGTCCAGACGGCCTTAATATTCACAAAGCTATCTCCCAAATATATACCCCATAGGGTTCCTTGCATAATTTCGTGATTCTCCATAGGCGAAGCTTCGTTCTTTGATTTCCCATTTGGAAAGTCATCTTGTGATGGAACTCCATTCTCGTACCTATGGAGTTGAAATGTGGACATGAACTCCAAAGTCATGGTCTTATGGGTGAACCAGTTCCCAGTGAATACTCCATAGAATCCAACTCCATGAGAGCCTTATCACGTCATCAAGAATCCCCATCTCATGTAGTATCCTTTGGTGCATGAATCGCGTGGGTCGCATCTCTAGTCGAGCTAGTCTGTCCCATCGTTCATGGGCTTCTTTTGTGTGCAAAGTGATTCCTCGAAGTCGATGATGATACTCATGAATATTCTCTCGTTGTACCGGTGTGGATGACGAGGCGCCCTTCCCCTTCTCTGCAGCTGTAGCCTTTCTACGAGGCGGCATTGTGATATTTATAAAGATACACTAAATCAAACAAAAGCTAACAAATATATTCCCTCGGCTTATAAAGCAATTAAATTAACACAAAAATTATCTCTTATAAATTCATAACTAAGCCTAGGCTAGCATATATTATCCACAATAAATAAACCTATCAACTGCCCCAAACTTATCATAATTCTCAACACCTCAACATATTCATCCTCCACATTAAGCATAAACTTGACTTCTTCTTTTTTTGGTCAAAACGTACGAAATAACATAAAACGGATAAAACATGTTACAAACTGAACTCAGGTATACCCGAGGGGGATACAGCCAAGTTTCCAAAGAAACAAGGCAAGGGAGGGAGGAAAAGGGACCTATTAGCCAAAAACACATAGGCCAAAGAGCGACTCGCTCATACTATTAAAACGATAAAGAAACCAACTCATCAACCCATGTGTGACGCAAGAAGGGGCTGGCCTCGTTAAAAACCCCATGACCAGTGGGGAAAAGAGTGCCCTTGTGCAGTGTAATCGCAGGGCACAAAGGGTGGGATTTGTGAACACATACAAACACATGAGGTGCACTGCTTCGGTTGGGCCTAAGCAGTCCCTCAACACACTCACCCAAATTCCAATAACAGTGATGAAGTACTAGTTATGGCATCCCAAAAGTTGATCCAATATCAAGACTGAGACATCCCTCAGTTCACTACAAAGCAATCTCAAAATGAGAAACAACAAGGTCCACATGATACAAAGAATATAAAGCAGCATAAACATCTTCTTAAATACTCTTCACAATGGTCTTCACATCAAAGGGGGTGTCCTCAAAGTTAAGCTTGTTTCGTGCATACCAAATGTGATTTACCGTAGCTGCTAGAACAATCTGCTTGGCACGAAGGATGATTGCAGACCCCGCCTTCTTCTCTCACTTGATGTGCTTGATAGCACTAGCAATTGTAGTCATCCTCCTCGGGAGGCGGAGCCATTCCTTTATATGATTCCAAACCACCTCCGTACCCTTACACTTAAAAAACAAGTGATCATGAGACTCTAAATGGTTATTACAAACCGTACATACCTGTGAGATACTCATGTATCTAAGTCTATCCACCGTTTTAAGTCTTCCCCTCATGGCAAGCCACATAGTGATGGAAAACTTAGGTGGGATGTAGCCTTTCCAAATTGCCTTGTGCCAGAACTACCTCTCACCCTTCTCTCGGAGATAGTGATATGCAGCTCCAGTCCCTTTGGATCCAAATAAACTCTTAAGAAGATATGCAGCTCTACTATGATCACCTCCTGAATCCTACAAAAAACGATCACGAAGGGTGAGGATATTCTTAAGAAGAGGTGATAAACGAATATGAGTAGGAAACTCCCATATGGTGGTGGTCGTCAAGTACTCAGCATGGATCCACTGAATCCACGAGGAGTCCTTCTTGGTATGGATGTTCCACAAGGTCTTTGCTAGTAAAGCTTTGTTCCAAGTTGAGAGATCTCGTAGACCTAAACCTCCTTCATCCTTTGGTAGACAAACAGCTTTCCAAGCGACAGGACAATGTGTCGAACCCCACAGGAACCTCCTAGCCATCGTATTGATCCGATCAATGACGGTGATCGGCAGAGGTAGAACTTGTAACCAGAAGCACACCACGCCTTGCAACACAGATCGAATCAACTTCAGCCGTCCTGCAGTAGATAAATTTAAATTAGACCAACGGTGGATACAAGACGCTATCTTCTCCACTAGTCCACTATACTGAGTGACTCCTAGTTTCCTTGAAGATAGAGGGATGCCAAGATATCGTTTCGGAAGTTCTCCCAATGGGAAGCCGAACAAATTCAAGATCGCCTGCTTCTCAAATGGTCGAACTCCCGCCATGAATATCAAGGATTTATGGTTATTAATCTTCAGACCCGATGCACAAGAGAAGTCCCCAAGAGTATCCGCTAGCACCTCCATTGATGCAATGTCACCCTTGCCAAAGAGTAACAAATCATCAGCGAAGGCAAGATGCGAAAGAGTCGAATTACTACACTTAGGATGATATTGAAAATCCAACTCCCTTGTTCGTTTCTTCAACATCCTCGAGAGGTACTCCATGCAACAAAGAAACAAAGTAGGTGACATCGGGTCACCCTGCCTAAGCCCACGCTGCCCAGTGATGAATCCATGAGTCCCTCCATTAATAGCCAGAGTATACGTTGCCGAGGTGACGCAAGTCATGATCCAATAAGTGAAGCAAGGGTGAAAACCTAGACCATCCAAAGCCCGTCTGAGGAAATTCCAAGAGATCGAATCATAGGCCTTCTGAAGGTTAATCTTAAGCATGCATCTCGGGGTGATCTGTTTCCTCTCATAGCCTCTAAGCAATTCCTGAGCCAAGAAGATGTTGTCTGAGATGTTTCTTCCTCTCACAAACCCAGACTGTGCATGATCAATGATCTTGCCCATCAAAGACGACATCCTCTCGGTCAGGATCTTCGTGATGGTCTTGTAGACGACATTGGTGCACGTAATTGGTCTGAAATCAGCAACAGTGGGATTGTGATGCTTCTTATGAATAAGAGTGACCACCGAGTGGTTTAACTCCCTTAACAAGACCCCCTTCTCAAATAACTCCCGCACAGCCAAAACAACGTCTTGGCCAACGATTTCCCAATTCTCTTTGAAGAAGGCTGAAGGGTAGCCATCCGGTCCTGGCGCTTTCTCACTCGCAATGTCGAACAGGGCATTCTTAATCTCCATCTATGACACCTCCATAACCATATTAATTCTGTCTTGATCATCAAGTCGGGGGCCCTCCTCAAACACAGTAGGATCAAAACCACTCTTGGGAACCTATACACCAAATAGATCTGTATAAAAGGCCTCGAATGCTCCAATTATTTCCTCCATATCATAAGTCGGTTCCTCCGTATCCCTGCACAAGAAAGAAATTATGTTACGCGTGTGATTTCTTTTCACCATAGAGTGAAAGAATTTAGTGCATATGTCAGAGAGGTTGATGTGCATGTGCTTTGTTCTTTGTTTGTAGAAACTACGCTCAACCTCCTCCAAGAACTTAGTTTTCTTTTGAAGACCAAGTTCTTGTTCCAACAGATTCCCATTCATGGGGTCACTATCCAGAGCCAATTGCACATAGTGCAATGCAGCTCTAGAAATACTCGTCCTCTCCGTAAGGTGGCTGAACTCCTTGAAATTAAACTCCTTGAAAATGTGCTTCATCTTCTTCAACTTTGCTGCCAGAATCCACTGTGGTCGACCATTCATATGTTCACTCCAATTTTCTTCAAGCAGGCGTTTGAAGTCATGATGCTTCATCCACTTGTTGAAGAACTTGAAAGAACGATGGTACCGAGTCACATCTCCAAAGAGTGTGATCAGTGCCGGTGAGTGGTCAGACATAGTGCCTCTAGTCAGAAAGTTTGTCCTGCAAAAAAGGTTAGCATCCAACCAAGAATTATTTATCAAAACCCTATCAATCTTAGAATACTTCACTGTATCGGTCCACGTAAAGTGGCATCCTGTCGAGGGGGAATCCTCGAGTCCTACGAGAGCACAAGTGTCAACAAAGTCCTTATACTCCCGCTCAAGCGGTACTCGTCCTCCAATCCTCTCATCCGGGTCTAAAACACAGTTGAAATCTCCCGCGACAATAGATGGCTTTGATGGATCAATGTGGATGATTAGGGAATCCCACAGCTCCCGTCTATGTATAACCTGTCAAAAACCATAGACAATCGAACATCCAAAGGTAGTATTAGTAATTATACAAGTAAAATTGGTTCCAAATGATTAGAATACGCCCCCCAGCAACCTCATCAAAATTGTGGATACACTCCCATTGATTAAAGTGCTTTGCCATAAACGTCTTGAGCTTCAGCTTTGTAAGCTTGGTCTCAATCAGTGCAATGGCATCTAGCTTATACTTGAACATGTGGTCGGCAATTGCAGATTGCTTGTGAGCCTTCTGGAGGCCTCTGACATTCCATGTCGTAAAATTCATCGACGACTGACTCGTGCTCTTCGACCAACTGGACTCTTGTTCTTCTTGACTGGAGAGTTTTGGCGACTTGTGTTGGATTTACTCTTCGTGATGCATGTAGTAGGTAATTCTACATCCTCATTGTTGTTTGAATCACCTGCAAGGTTAGTTGCAGTATAATCATCAAATGAACTAGAGGATGTAGAGTGTACCATAGATTCCGACACAGTGTTACTTTTCGGTGGTGCCTCCAATCCAAGAATAACACGAGTTTTAATCTCTATTTCCTTATCAAATCTTGGCATGATTGGTTCCAGGTTTTGCGTTGTACTTTCAGTGGTTGAGTCCCTTGACTCGTTGAGAAGCTTGCCTAGTCCCACTGGGATAGGAGGTCCAGACCTTGCACGTTCGTGCAAGGCCTCGGAAGGTGGGTGTTGGGGACGGCTAGACGGGTTTTCTCGGAAGGGGGGTGTTCGAGGTGGGTTGTATGAGCGGGTGGTTTTTGGGGCTGGGGTACCTGCCGAGGATTCTCGACAGGTGTTGGAGTTGGGTATGCTCAGCCGAGGATGGTCTATCAGTCGAGGGATGAAGGGCTGGCTCGATATGGGTGTTCGGTCCCTGCCGAGAAATCTCGACAGGTTGGCACGATCTCTCGGCCGAGGAAGGGCAGGTGGGTGCGTTCGGGGTAATTTGTTCGGCAGATGTAGGAGGGTCGGTGGGGGATGTGCGAGTTTTCTCGGCCGAGGGGGGCTGAGAGGCAATGGGCGACGAGGGTGTGTGAGTTGATTCAACGGACGGTTGGGGGGTTGTCTCGGCCGGGGAATGGCACATCTCGACAATAATTTTTTCCCATCCGAGAGGCGTTTTGGAGGGGATTTATATCTAGAAGGTGTTTTAGTGCTCACACTATGAGGGGATTTTTTGATAGGCTGTTCTACAGGTGATGTAGTCGTAGTTTGTCCGACTTCAAGGATTTTGGTGCTCTCAGATGATTCAAAATGAATATGAGTGTTAAGAGCCTAAAATCTGTTATTTATCTCTATCCCACGTGTGATGGGTTGAGATTGAGTTTATTTATCTTTTTTAAGGCGTGAGACACTTCTTCTCCTCCATTCGGTTCGAGGTGCGGGAGTATTAGATGGTCGACCACGCACAGATCGTGGTCGAGGTCTTGGGTCTCTTCCTCTTGCACGTTGCCAAGTTTCATTACCTGCAAGATTAGTCATACCTCTTGGGGGGTTCGGCACCCCTCGAGGTCTAGCAATGTTCGTACAAAAAGACGCCAAGTGGCCCAATTTACTACACGTTTTACACATCTTAGGATAAAAATCAAATTTAATAGCTTGTAAAAACGTGTTGCCCGTGTGCAATTGCAAATTAATATATTCCATAGGCTCACGCATAGCATCAACTAACACATGAAACCTAGGTCCATCTAAGTGATTCTTAGCAATTGTCCTATAATCAACCTTAATGGGATCGCCTAATATTGAAGCAATTTTGCCTATAGCATTCGGATTCCATAGTTCAAGAGGTAGATTAGGTAAAGAGACCCATACTGGAAATTTAAAGTCCGGAGCATAATCGAACCTAAATTCAGTGGGCATGTGACAAAGGATTAGAGGAATACCGAACACGGCATAAGGTCCCGAATTGCGCACTTGACTTCTAGTATCACTATATGTAAATACTTCAACAATGAAGATCAATAACACTAAACTCACAAATTATGCAAATATCCAAAGTAACATTTCTCCAGTAATTCCACCAACATATATTCCACAATTAGTACAAAAATAATCGATAACAACATCAAAATCATGCTCCCATTCAAAATTAAAATAAATAGATTAAGAGTAAGAACTACATACATTGGAGGTGATTGGAAGCAAAAAAAAAATAAGAAGATTTTTGATAAAGGTTAAGCTGTTTTCGCGAGAGTGAGTGGAGAAAAGATAGAGGTTGGCTTCGCGAGTCTGTGCGTAAGAATGGAGGCGCGGGAATTTTTATCAAAATAAACCCTAACCTCATATCCGTGTGGGCTCGCAGCACTATATCACGAGACTACCTCGCGAAGTAGTGTCATGAGTCGTTACCTTGTTGCACTCCCGTATCTCATCGCGAGACTCCCTCGCGAGGAAAGGTCACGAGACGTGTCTTCTTTTTTCAGCGTATTTCCTCGCGAGAATTTCTCGCGACACTTACTCACGAAGAAAGGTCGCGAGGCATGACGGAACTCCTTTCGCAACTGTGGCTCGCGTGATAACATCATGATGATGTGTTGCGAGACGTGATGCTCATTTTTCTCAAAAATTTTGTTCGATTTCACTCCTTTATTCGCCCAGACTCAAAATTCAAGCTACTCAAAGCCAAAGAAAACAAAGCAAAAACCCAAAAACAGAACAAAACCAAAGCAAAAACAAAACAAAGCTAAAACATTGGGTTACCTCCCAACAAGTGCTTAATTTAACAGCTAGACCATTACCTCAATCATTGGGGATCCTCAAATAATGTAAGCTCGTTCACTTCCTTCCCCTGAGGTTTGAAGTAATGTTTAAGACGATGCCCATTGACAGTAAATGTGTTCCCACCCAGCTTGAAGAGCTCAAATATGCCATTGTGATTGCTCTTTTCCACAATATAGGGATCGGACCACTTTGATTGCAACTTTCCTGGAAATAAACGAATACGAGAATTATAAACGAGTACCTCATCCCTAGGAGCAAAGTCCTTCTTCTTGATGCTCAAATCATGAAATGTCTTAGCCCTCTCTTTGTAAATTCTGGAGTTCTCAAAGGCTTGATTCCTCCACTCATCTAACTCAGGCAATCCCTCTATTCGGGTGTGTCCAGCGGCTAAGAAATCTTGGTTGATCCTCCTCGTTGCCCAATAAGCCTTGTGCTCTATCTCAACTGGTAGATGACATGATTTTCCAAACACAAGCTGGTAAGGGGACATACCAATGGGTGTTTTGTAGGCCGTCATGTATGCCCACAATGCATAATTTAAATGTTTAGCCCAATCTTTCTTGTTGACAATGGACTTCTCCAGAATCTATTTAATTTTCCGATTCACCAACTCAGCTTGACCATTTTCTTGTGTGTGGTATGGTGTCGTGATCTTGTGCTTGACCCCATACTTGGCTAGCATTGCTGACAACCACCGATTGTTGAAATGGCTCCCCCCATCACTGAGGAAAGCTCTCGGAGTTCCATACCGAGTCAGAATATTTTTATGCAAGAACCTGATCACCACTTTAGAATCATTGGTGGTTGTAGGAATGGCTTCCACCCACCGAGATACATACTCCACTGCAAGCAAAATATAAGAAAAACCACAAGAATTTGGGAAAAGCCCCATAAAATCAATACCCCATACATCAAATAATTCAACTTCAACCACGATGTTCTATGACATCTCATCCTTTTTTTGATATATTACCCATCATCTGGCATCTATCAAAGGCATTGCAATCCTTGTAAATAGATGGTTGATCGCTCACTTTTCTAACACGAAAACGTGCAAGTATAAAGGTAAGTCGAGTATCGTATCCACATGGATTGTAACACGAAAAAACAGAAGCTAACTCAACAATAATTCATCATTATCCAAGAACAGATTTGGTTTTAAAAGGTTTTGGGACTTCGAATATTAAATTCAAAGTCAAAGGTAATAATGCAAAAATAAACGAAAGCAATAAACACTAAAAGAGATAATAAGATAGAAAGACTAACCTTAGGGATGCATTAATCCTACCCACAACGTATGTATATCCTGCTTCCTATTAACCAATTTTAATCCAGACAAGATGGAAGATCACATATATAACCAACAATTTCAGTTATGACAATTGTGGTAGTTGATTACTAATTTTCCCTATTACTGTTACATCTCTAGGTGAAAATAAGCAACTCCAAAAGGATCACAAAGAATATCCTTCCTACGAATGTTCCTATCTCAGCTACGACTCAAGGCCTATTCGTATTATGCATTCAAGATCGATTGGCAATTAAAATCGGTTAAGTAATAAACTGGCAACAAGATATGCATCAAGATTGATCAGAAATTAACACATATAATTAAGCACCAAGAATCATAAATCAATGCCTGGAAGGTAAATGATAATAGCAGGAATCACAACATTTAGGATAGAATCATGCAAACCCTAGGATTAGAACGGAAATTAGCTAGACATAATAATCGACATAAAATAAGAATTAACCATAAAAATAAGAATTAAATAGATAAAACCCGTAGTGTAGCGTCGGAAGAACAATGGTTGGGTTCGTATCCAAACCCAAGTAACAAACGAGAAAATACGGAATTCGTTCGGACGAAATCATTCCAAAGCGATAACAATGCGTAGAACTAATGTGAAACAATAAAAATCTAATGCTTAGATGAATCTAAATCAATAATAGAGTGAAAATATATGAAAAACTAGAGAAAACTGATGAAAAACGTGTTCGAGAAGGTTGGGGGCGCGGGAGCAAGCTTGGGGATATATATAGGTGGATGAAAAACCCTAATTTTGTGCCCAGCCACCTCGCCTCGCGGCCACGAGCCGAGGCTCTGCCCGAAAACATTATGGGTTGCTAGCTCCTGCGCGACTTCAATGTTTCGCTCCGTTCTCTCACGTCCGAACTCCGAATTGCGATCCGTTTGCGCCTATGGACTCCTATCGAGATGATCTTTAACATTGTAAACTTTGCCTTGTGCATCGATTATCACCTGAAAAGCCTACAAAACACCAAAGAGAAACCCCAAGAGCAGTATCTTCCAAAAATAGCTAAAAGCATAAAGATCGACTATATAAACGCACTTAATAGATCTATTTCATCTTAATATATCATCAATAAACGAGTAAAAAGCACGTTTATCAATGGCCAGTAAAATCCACTCTGGTTTATCTTCATGGCTGTTCTATTGGCTCCAAAGTGACCTCCTGTGGGAGCACTGTGGCACTCGGCTATGATCTTGTTCCACTGGGATTGGTGAACATAAGTACGGATAAAGCCATCCGCACACCGCCTATAAAGATGTGGATCTTTCCAATAGTAGAATTTGGCATCATGTATAAACTTCTTCTTTTGATGGGAAGATAAAGCATCTGGGACATGTCTAATCACCAAATAATTCACAAAATCAGCATACCAGGGTGTATGATCAATAACGGCTAATACCTGCTCATCCAGGAAGTGCTCCTTGATATGCATATGTGGATAATCTCCTCAATAATTCTCAAAGCTTCATTGATACCTCTGTTGAGTATACATCCCCCGGCTGAAGTATCCATAATACTACGAGTATTAGTAGTAAGTCCACTGTATAATTGAGTCAACTGTTGTTCAGGGGAAAAACCATGTTGTGGACAACTTCGAATGAGACTTATGAACCTCTCCCTAGCATCAAATAATGACTCGTCCCCCAATTGTGAAAAATGAGAGATTTCAGCAATAATCTTCTAAGCCTTGGCAGGTGGGAAGTATTTAGACAAAAAATTCTCACAAAGCTGCTCCCATGCAGTAATCCCTGAGCGGTCCAAACCCTTGAACCATTCTTTTGCTTGACTCCTCAGTGAAAATATAAACATCCGCATCCGGATAGCATCAGTTGGCACTCCATTCTGCTTGATTGTATCACAAATATCAAGGAATGCCTCCAACTGTGCATTAGGGTTTTCAATAACCCCTCCACCAAACTGCTCTGCATATATCATACTGATGAGGGCAGGTTTCAACTCAAAATTATTAGCATTTACGTTCGGCCCCCATCCGCCACCTTGAAATTGATCAGTCGGTGGCCTGTACATATGGTTAAGAGCGGTATGGATTGTGGTCGTCCTCCAACTTGGCCCATTTGATTATGTAAGGCCAGTTGGCGTTGTATCTCAGCTAGCATTGCCTCAATTTCGGCCATACAATCATTCCCTTGTGGTTGTTTATCAGTCATTGCTTGTTGTCATTTTTCTCTGTGCTCTCTCTTGTGTGATCTTTCGATCTCAGTATTCAATGGAACAATTTCTTTCCTCTGGGACTTTGTAATCATGCACTGCGCAAGTAGACTAAAACCAGTTCAGATCTAAGTAAAAACAATAAAAATAAAAATTTATGAACGCCTGAATTAATAACTACAATCCAGAAAATTATCACTATGAAATCTAAACAGTCCCCAGCAACGGTGCTAAAATTTGATCGCTTATTTTCCTAATAAATAAATGATAGTAAAATAGCAAGTATATTATTGTATCCACAGAGACTGATACTCGAAAACACAATGAGTAATTTACACAGAATCTTGATTATTAATCAGGCAACAATATCAAGAGGGTGATAGTTAAACTAGACTCCATTTAAATAAGGAATAAACTCAAGAATAAAATACTGATCATAGGGATGTACTTAATCTAACCAGATTCCCACAATTAATCTATTAACCTGTTTACCATTTTAATCCACATTCAGATGAAGGATCACTAATGTAACTACAATCTTCCGCCAGGACAGCCTATAGTAGTGGGTTAGCCTAAACTCTATTTCCTCTAGGACTCAAGAGAAGTAAGCTAATTACCAAAAGCACACAAAGAATAACCTCCTACAGTTTACCTATCTCTGTCAGGTCTCAAGGTAAAGTCTGTATTATATATTCAAGAAATCGACTATGCAATTAATTCCATCAAGACATCAACCACATAACTAACATGCATCAATACTGATCAGATACCAACACATGAGAATTAAAGCCAATAATCATAAATCATGAATGGGAAGACAAAACAGTATCAACAGATAAATCACAAGAATCTAACTAGACATACAAACCCTAGGATCAATAAAAGATTTAGCTACTCATAATTAAAATATCAAAACAAGAATTAAATAAAGAAAACATGAATATGATTGATTGAATAAAACCGTGAAGATCCACAATGAATAACGTAGTAACTTGAATCCACAATAATTCTCAACTCTCGAAGAAATCAAAATACGAAATTGAACTGAAAAGAATTCTCTCAAAAGCAAAAGAAAAACGTCTTTGGTCTAAAATCTTTGGCAAAAAGTCCAACCCCCTTATTCTCGCATGCGTGAGCTATTTGTAGCCTTAGGTCCGCATTGGCTCGCGACCCATAACTCGCGAGAATAGCTCGCGAGTTATAGTCACACAAAAGCCCGTCCTCCCTCGCGATCATTCTCTTTCTCGCGACACTTCCGCACGAAGACATGTCACAAAGCGTAACACCGTCTCTCCTCACGAGTTGAGCTCGCTACAGTTAGTCACGAATAAAGGTTGCGAAGCGTATCTCCGCCTTTTCTCGTGAGTTGTGCTCGCGAGACTTCATCGCGAACAAGAGTCGCGAGGCGTAGTTTGTCAAATCTTCGTCTTTCTTCGTGAGCTTGGCTCGCGAGTCTTCTTCGCGCTATTGGATCGCGAGCTTACATGGGGTAGAAATCCCTCCTTTTCGTGATCCACCTTTTTTACATCCAAACCTGTGCAAAAATAACACGAAATACACACGGCATAATATCTTTCAAGGTATACATAAACACATCAAATAAAAGCTCATATGACCACTTAACTATTATAAAATGAACGGAAATAGCCTCAAAAATCAAGTAAAAATGAGGTTTATCATGAGTGATATTGTATAAGAGGTTTAATACAAAGTGATTAGCAATATGAAGATTGTGCTCCGCACTGCCATGGTAGATACAACCATCGAAGTATCCCCGTATTTGACATTTATCAAATTTCAATTCTCCATCTGTAACAAATAAAAAATGGAGTAAATATAGATTATTCTAAATGGAAATCCAACCAGATATCTGTAATAACCCGAAAAATTTAAAACTTTTATTAGTGATGTTTAAATCACTTATTTGTGGTTCTTAGACCTTAATTATGTTTAAGGTAACCAACAAAACGAATTAGAATCGATTTGGAGATCGAAAACTAGAGAAATAAAAAACTAGTGACTAGTCCTACCGGATTAGGGTTTTCTGAATAGCCTGAACATAGAATGAAAGATCGAGAATGAATCTTGACAAAAGGATTTCATTTCTAGAATCCTCTCGCGAAAACATGTGAGAAGCCAAAGAATGAGAATTTTTGAGCATACTTGCCCGGTCAGTCTTAAAAGCACTATTTACGAGCCGAATCAACTTCCAGTCGCACTAATCATGATAATTAATAATAAAAATTAAATTCATGAAGGAATATATTAATATGAATTTAGAAATTATAAGAATCAATTTCTGAAGAACTTAACCGAACGCCGGAAAAAATATACCGGAAAAACCCTAATCTGATCTGAACGATCCGAAACTCGCACCAAGGGTTTAAATTATGATTTATAAGACTCAAATAAATGTTGAAAGCTCAAAAATTCAATAGAATTTTTGAATGAGCATAATTTAATTGTCGAACGCCGTTTTTCCGCGATAACTCGTAATTGACTTATCGGACGACGTCCGAACTTCATGAAATTTTTATAATCATTGAAATAAGTCATTCGGAGGCTATTTAATAAAATAAAACCTTAAGTTTCCGAGAAATCAATCGAAAGCGCATTAAAACTTAAAAGAGTCGGTATTAACACGCCAAAACGGGTAATTTGACCAATCCACCTCCCAACTACCACCAAGACCACCCCCAAATGGGCAATGACAGCCCTTAGGTCTTCCAATACAGTGGGGAGACGTCCCTTTGCAGCCTCATTTCCTTAGAACCATTTTGCTCTCTAATTTTCAAATTCTCTCTACACTCTTCAAGCCTTAAGCTTTAAATCCTCCTTTCCAAACCCCTCCCACACTCAAATAATCATTCTAAGATCATAGGAAGGTATTATTCATCATCCTCTTCCATCCTAATGAAGTGGAATCTTTGTTTGATTTTTTTGGGTTTAAAAACCCTAGTTTGCTCCTCATTTTTTTTCATAAATTTAGTGCCATCAAATACTCTCAAGCCATGAACAAAAAATACTTATAATAATGTTCTAAGGATACTGTAAAAATTTCATAATTTTTGGAGCATGTTTGTTTTTTTTTTATTTATGCTTTATTTCTTTTTATATATAATAAAGCATGATTTTGTGAATATTATTTTCTATTGTTGCTTTTTAATGTATTATAAGCATGTAGTAAAAATATCATAATTTTCAGAATAGTTTTGAATTTTTTTTCTAAAGTGCCGTGAGTTTAGGGGCTTATTTAAGCCATGATTTTATTTTTATTTTTGAAAAATAGTTGAGATATGGTGTTTAAAATATGATGTGAACATCATATAAAAATCTTGGAATTTTTGAAACACATCTCCTATTTTATTTTATTTGGACCGATTATATATATATATATATATACTTTTAGAGTATTGTTTGATTTTTGGTTGTTGAAAATAGTTGAAATATGATGTTTAGGGTATGATATGAATATCATATATTAACCTTGAATTTATTCAAACACCTCTCCTATTTTTGAAGG
Organism: Salvia rosmarinus; assembly: GCA_036937905.1. Lineage (NCBI taxonomy): Eukaryota > Viridiplantae > Streptophyta > Magnoliopsida > Lamiales > Lamiaceae > Salvia > Salvia rosmarinus. The sequence continues at coordinate 44,559,162 of CM072817.1, forward strand.
AAAAACCGTGAGCTATATTATATATATATATATATATATATATATATATATATATATATATTGATTTATTTGATTTTTATTGTTGAAAATAATAGGATGTGTGATATTATGAATATTGGTTAATGTTTGATGTTAATATTACATGTTATTACATATATAACCATATTGTGCAAGATTGGAATTTATTGAATATGTATATATATATATATATATGGAATTACCGAAATGATTTAAGGGTAGAAAGCATGGGTTTAAAATTTTAATGCATGATATGAAGTGATATTTCATGTTTAGTATATGGTATAAGCATGATATAATATTTGTGGAATTTATCGAACACCAAAGCTCACTAAATTATGATTACCGAAAACTTTGAGCAATTTTAACATATGGTTTAAAATTTTATATGATGATATTGGGTTGATAATTAAATTCTATAGTATGATAGGAGTATAACATGATTTTATTGGAATTTATTTGATACATATGCTAATTGTTGTTAATTATCAAAAACATAACAAAAGGCTAAGTATGGGTTTAATTCTAATGTTAAATGATGTTATGATAGTTAATTATAAGCTTAGAATGAATGGTTGTGACTATGGTGAATGAATGGAATACTTATGCACACTTACACAATGATTGTGTATTATGTTAGAAATTGTGGTTTTCTAATGCTTTAGTATAGTTTAGGTTGTGTATGGTATTGTTTGGTGTTGGATGTTTGTGTTTATGTTGTACCGACAAAACAAAACCCAAACGTAAACAACATAATACTATATGTACGAGAATCCAAAAGAAATTGACCAATTTCGATAATTTAAGAAGGAATTAATGAGAAACGAAGTTAGACACAAATTAGGGTTTTCTATTTAATAAAAGGATACTCGAATGCGAGTTCCTAAGTTAGAAAAACCAAAAGCCGAGCTACAACGTTAGTACTCAATAACGACAACCCAATACGATATTATTTGAGCGTTAAAACAACTCGATAACGAATAACGATTATACGGCATATGTAATCTCCGACGAGTTAAGATGAACAAACAATGTCGTAATGTGTAAGCAAGGATTCGAATATAAGATGTCGATCCTTATGTCTCAAAAGTCGAGTTAATATTCCCGAAACACTTCATTTATTCCTAAGTATATACTTACATGATAGCATGTGTTCCCTTGAATCATAAGTCAATACTCCTCTTTTAATTATCGTGCTAATACGACAAGTCGTCAAGCATAAGCTACTAGGACGTAACAAAAATTGTTAAGTCTAGTTAGTGGCTTGAGAATTTCCTAATTTACCAATCATAATTTGATTACCGACAACCTATAACTTAATAACGTTATAAAAAAACTAAGGTTGAGAGTCGAGGATAGACTCGGAATATGTGATTCATAATTGAAGTTCACCTATGAACGATGGAGTAATATAGCTTGGGAATTGAGAATGTAAGATAATAGAAATTATCTAAAAATTATCACATGAAATCATAAAGAAACCCTAAGTAGGAACTTTAAGTCGTAGTTTATAAATGACCTTCTATCGAAAGAAAGAATCTAAGAAACGCTATTTTCTTATGAAGGGTTTGATCGTACGTAGTCGGCGAGGAAGAACATCACACCTGCTCATTTAGAACCACTAGCTTGGATTAGCAGGTGGGCTCTCTTGAAACAAAATGACATGTCTATCTCAAAGCATGATTTACAAAAGCTTTATGAAATATTATCACATGAAATGTTATTGACTGCCAAATGTTTATGTTTTGTTGTTATCCTATCTGAGATTGGTATATCCAATGTGGTATGTGAATGTGTTGGTCCACCAACGTTAAAAAAAGGGTAACGATCGGATCCGACTTAGTTGAGGACTAACTCGGATTGTGTACACGTGTGACTGTGTGTTAAGGTTAGCTACCTCGACCGGTCACGGCGACTATGTGTAGGTGGCCACCTCCATAGTGCGCAAATGAATGAATGAATGAATGATCAAATTGGAACAACGTGGATGAAATAGTCCGGCCGGACACTTTTGGAAAACGATAAAATGTTTGATAGACATGAGACTTTTAACTAAAATCCTCATGCGCTATTGTGGGCAGTGAATAACTTTTGAAAAAGAAAATGTTTTCGGCAATGAGTCCACTGAGTACTTTTGTACTTAGCCCTGCATCTCGTTTTTGATGTGCAGGTTGAGCAAGGATCGATGATGGTGCGAGGTGGTGCAGAGTAGCAGTTGTTTTATGCTTAATTAGAAGGGATTCTAGAACCTTGGGCATGCATCGTCATAACACGTTTATTGCTGCCTAACTCTGATAACTTTTGATGTTTTGATTATAATTGCCTTCATACCGTATTGAATTTGAGGTCGCACTGCACTTTGAATTGTGCCCCGATCGGGTTATATTTGAACCTTGCACCCTTTTTGACGAGTCCTTCTGTGACTCGATTGGTATTGAATAGCTTAATTCCTTGTTAATTATGTGTTGTTGAGTAGTTAAATGGTTAACTGCATTGAATAATTATGTTTATATCCGCTGCTTTATCATACCGGTGACGATCCATAGGATCCGTACATCATTGGGAAGTCGGGTTGTCACAAAGTGGTATCAAAGCACTTGTTCGCTCTGAACCCTAGAAACCCTTTCCTTGAATCCTAAGTTGAAAGTTGAGTCTAGAAATTGTTTATGTTTGACTGCTACTGCACTGCACTCCATCGTCGTCCTGCTCAACGAGGAAGAAGGTAACAATTTCAACTAAAAGTTGCTTTGAAATGATGAAAGTATATGAAATGTGAATTGGAATTTCAATATTGTCTTGTTGGGAAGTTGAAAAATATTTTGGAAAATGGAAATTTTTGAAATTGAAAAGTTGTTTCAATTGAGTGGTCATTAGTTTGAAAGAAAGTTACAAGCGTTAGAAGCTTGGTAAATGAGTAAAGGAGAATGCTTGATTATCGCACAACGTGTCGCTATTTGTGTTTACTGTTGTATGCAAAGCATGATAGAACCATGATGTAAATGAGTATGTTTCCCCATGAGAACATAGACTCTTAAGACGCATGATCCCTTTTGCGCCGAACTTAGTATGAAAACATAAGGTATCCCAATTGAACGAAATACTAAGGAAGAACGAGCGAACGAAATCCTAAGAATCACAATCCTAACGGATTCGAGGATGAGAACGCGATGAGTCTACTATGATGAGCGATCGCTTAACCGGAAGTTCGATCTTGTTATGAGTCCCAACCGCTCTACGCGAAGGAATTCGAACGTCATGCGTGTCGCCTCTATCGTAACAATAATGAAATGAATCAAAGTATAACTATAGGGAAGCAAAAAAAGGAAATAATGATTTGTAAGTACATAATGAGAATGGATAGAATGTGATGCGATAACGCGAGTAACAATAAGAAATCCAAAACCCAATAAGATAGGGTGACCCCTTGAGCCTTTACCCGAAGGCTAGACATCGATCGTTACCCTACTCTAAGAAACCATACCGTCTCTTCCCGGAGACCAAACCAAGAAAGTAATGCCATAAGGATTTGAGCATGTAGGTCATAGAATAATATAGATTGCTACAACCTTCTTTGTATAGATATTTATTGTGTACGTACCTTCTCCTAGATACACCGTTATGTTACCGTGTCTGACCATAGTGATACTTTCCTTTTCAGATGGCTCGGACTGTGTTCATGACTAGGCGCCCTCTGTCCTCTAGGGCCACCCTCGAGGAGGTTATACGTTCGTACTGCTCCTACCAGATGTGCCACGGAGACGACCTTAGCGAGTTTTTGGCGCACTTCACACGTCACTAGGCTGCTGCACATGCCCGGGGTACATTGTATTATGATGGTGTACTCCGCCTGATCATGAGACTACCATCTGACTGGCAGGGTTACGCCCGTGAGATATCGGCGAACTACATATACCGGCGCCGAGAGAGCTTTGACCTAGAGGCGGACCTGCCTCGCTTTGCTAGCCACTTGAGCTATGTGTTCACGATGTATGGAGCTGCACCACGTGGGCCGTATCTCCCCGCACGGGAATACACTTGGCGTGATGAGATTCCGGAGTGGCTCCATCAAGAGATGCCTCGTTTGGCAGCTGACGAACCCGTGTTCTTGCCTGGCAGTGGCAGAGACATGTTCGAGGCGGGACCTTCCCATACCCATCAGCTCACCTTCCCAGTCCTACCACCAGTAGGATTCCATCCTCGCCATTGCCCGCCCAGGCTATCACCGCCAGTCATGCCATGCCCATATCCATTTCCACCTACCGGCTCTCCCCCATTCCAGCCGCCGCCACCTCCGCCGGAGCCTTTGGACCACGATGCTGTAAGGATTGATGATCCCCGTGACATGGCTACAGGTACAGTGAGAGTGACCGATGTCCGCCCTGCTGTTGCCCCTTTTTCGGATGATGTCTATGAGGAAGTCATGGCTGAGATCCACCAAGACCTAGCGGCTATGGAGGAAGCCAGGGTCGTTAGAGACAGAGAGCCCATTGCCCCTGCACTCGACGCTGAAGAGGAGGAAGATCCCGAGGAAGATCCAGAGGAAGATCCCGAGGAAGATCCAGAGGAAGACCCGGAGGAAGATCCCGAGGAGAATCTATCAGCCGACGATGAGATGGAAGGAGTGGAGAGTTCCCATGCTTCTAGTCCTGACTCTGACACATGGAGGCCTATCTACACTCCGGGCGACCATAGATCTAGTTCTTAGGGCTAGATTGTCTTTCTGTCTATATACTTTGTATATCTTTTGATGCATGAGGAAACGATGAGTCGCTCGATCATTCCTTTTCACACGCCAAAAGGTGTAAGTATAGGGTGTTAAGTATCGTATCCACGTAGATTGTATCACTTAAAACATAGAAGCTAGCTCAACGATTATTCATCATTATTCAAGCACGATAAAGGTTGAGAGGTTTTAGGCTTCGGAATTTAATTCAAAGCAAAGGTAACCAAACGTAAAATAAATAACGCAATAAAACACGATAGAAGACTATAAAGAAAGACTAACCCTGTGGATGCACCAATCCTATCCACAACGATGTTTATCCCGCTTATTACTAACCGCTTTAATCCGCATAAGACGGAAGATCACATATATAACCAACAACTTCAAGCACGATAATTCGGCATTGATTACTAATTTTCCCTATTACGCTTACGCCTCTAGAGGAAAATAAGCAACTCCAAATGGATCACTAAGACTATGCTTCCACGAATGTCCTATCTCGCCACGACTCAAGGCTTATTCGATCATGCATTCAAGATCGATCGACAATTAAAACAGCTTACGTAATTGATCGGCAACTATGATATGCATCAAAATTGATTAGAAATCAACACATATAAATAAGCACCAAGAATCATGAATCAATGCCCGAAGGTAAATAACAATAGCGTGAATCACAACATATAGATCGGATCATGCAAACCCTAGATTAGAATAGAAAACTAGCTGACATCATAAACGGAATGAAATACGATTCAACCATAAAAACAGTAAATTAAATATATAAAACCCGTAGGGAAGCGCCGGATGAACAATGGTTGGTCTTGAATCCAATCCCAAGCAAACGAACGGAAAACAAAGGAAAACGATCGGACAAAACGTTCCGATCGATAACGAAACGATAAACTAAACTAGAATAACGTAAAAACAATACTAGAATTAAACTAAACGAAGACTAAAGACAAAGAATTGAAAAACTGAGGAAAACTGAAGTAAAACTAGGTCTGGGGCGTGTTGGGCTCCCTTGGAGGCGCGGTGTCTCGCCTATTTATAGAAAAGGTGGAAACCCCATTTTCGCCCGTCGCGCCGCGACCGGTCCTCGCGATCGCTAGGCGATCGCTAGTATGTCTCGCGTTTTTTCGCCGCGCCGCTTCATGCGCCGCTTTGAACTCATGACCGGCTAGCGGTCGCTAGCTATTACGAACTGGTCGCGAAATCGCCGGTGAATTCTCGACGCTAGCTTCGCCGCATGGCACGAGGTCGCGCCGCGCGGCTCTTCCGGGCGCCACCGGTTTGCTCATGACCAACCTAGCGACCGCTAGGCTGGTCGCTAGAAACTAGGCAGATTGTTCATTTTGTTCGTGCTTCGCTCCTTGCTTCGATTATCAATATATAAACCTACAAAACGTCAAAGGAACACCCAAGAGCAAGATCTTCTAGAAATAGATGAAACATTAAGAATCGATACATAAACGCACATTAAACGAGCTAAACTCATCTTCAAATATCAACTAAACACGTGTAAAATGCGCTTATCAAACCCCCAAACTTAAAGCATTGTTTGTCCTCAAACAAAAGCGAGTAATGTAAAGACAAACGAAAGATCAACGAGCATAGCAAAGAGGATAACCATTCTAGGCCTCCAAACATATCAACGCCAAAAATATTAGTGCACATGACGACGTTAGTCCACTCAACACAAACAACAATTTACGGCAAAACTCATTTATTTCAACCTCACAAAGGCATGTGTGTAAAATATATATAGGATACACTCAAACTCATAAAGAAATTAAGGACGGTATACACTCAAAAATCAATGCAATGCAACATCTTACCATAGGCTTGCCGCTTTCTAACATCTCCACCGCGACAAATGTGTTCAAATAAGGATCAAAGAGGTCTTTTCATAGGTTGTAATGCAGGCACATTGGTTAAGGTAGGATAATATATGGCTAAGTGACTCAAAAATATTCCAAGCACCCCCATTTATACCTTTCGACACATATGGACTTTGTCCATTTTCTCTACTTTCCCAACGTGCTAAATCAACGTTTTATGCCTCATAAGGTACCTATACTTTGATTAAAGACCCTTTATGCTCAACACTCATAGTGAACTTATCATTTTTCTTTCTTTTCTTTTCTTTTCTTTTCTAGAGCTTATAGGGTTTATTTTTCACGAACAAGGTACTATTCTTCACCACAGATGTATTTTTCTAAAATAAACTTTTCTCGTCATAACTACATCAAAATTTCACCCCTTTTGATTCCCATATCCATCCTCACCTCCTATCATCCGGTTAATCGAAAGAAAAAGTCTCATAAAGGCTCAAAGAAGGCAACAAATGGTATATAACATCGGGTTAGTGTTTGGGTGAATATGTGGTTAACAAAGATGGCCTTTTATCCTTTCCAAATTCGAAACACATATTGCAGTCTCAACACAGAAGAACGGCAAGTTCTAGAAGATAATCACATACACGATATCACACAATTAAAAGAAATCAGATCAAGATATGTATACAAGTGAAGCTCAAGTCTCACAGATAAGCAAATGGTGAAAACAACAAGTTCAAGCCATCTAACGTCATTCATGCGTCATTTTCTAACATATCATGTGCACTATCATTAAATTTCACAAAAATTTTCTATCGCATCGCCACATGGATTAACACACTTCACTTAACTCGTTGATCGATGTATACCTAAAACGAAAAGAAAAATGTAAAGACGACAAAAACAACACAAACGAAAGAAACGACAAAACACGAAAAACAAAAACAAAGAAAACGTTGGGTTACCTCCCAACAAGTGCTTAATTTAACGTCTTTAGCTAGACCATTACTAACCTCGCAATCGGCGCTTTAGTAGCAATAGACATCTTTCTCGACTTGTGGAACCTTCTAAACTTCGCATTTACGGATGACCACCACTGACTATGGAAGTGGCCCCCCCCAAACTTAAATGATACACTCGGAGTTCCATGCCGAGTCCACTTCTTCCTTCTCACAGCCTCTTCGATCGGTCGAGTACCCTCTAAACGCGAGACGTGAGCGGCAGCAGCAGTCATGATCGAGCAACAATCTTCCGGCTTTCCAACGTCGTGTTGCTTGATGGCGTCGTATATGGAAATTTTGAGCTCCTCATCGTTAACACGAAACGTGAGGTTTCCTTCCTGCACATCAATCAACGCACGACCAGTTGCTAGAAAAGGTCTACCAAGGATTAGTGGTTGTTGTTTGAATTCGGGAATATCAAGAATAACAAAGTCGCAGAAAACAAAATCCCAATTCTTACCAACACATCTTCGACGATACCTTTTGATATGTGATCGACCGGTCACCATCATCGATGAAATCTTCGCCGGCTTCATTTTTCCTAGGTGTAGCCGGTTGAAAACGCTCAACGGCATCGATTGATGTCGCCCCAAGTCGCATAACACATTTGGAAAATTCGCCGGCGATCTCACACTCTAACGTGAAACCGCCGGATCCTTCGCTTCAAAGGGAGTTTTTTTGCAAGACGGCATCAGACTTTGATAGGGAAATTTTCTCAAATTTCCCAAGTTTCTTCTTACTTGCAAGCTGCCTTTTAAGAATTTCATGTAGTCTAAGCATGTTTCGCAACGCTCAAAGAGAGGCAAATTTATCTCAACTTTCAAACACCTCTTTGAAACGAGCAAATTTCGTCATATTTCGACTTGACAAGTCGACTCGGAAACGGGACCGAGGAATGTACGTGCGAGGATTAGCCTCTGGGGTGCTCATGGGTCGACCTCGCGATCACTGGGATGGTCGCGAGGAACCGCCGTGTTGATCTCCTTGTTCGCGTGCGAGAAGCGGGCGTTAGGTCGCCGCGAGCAAATCCGCGCCAGATGCTTGGATGGCTCATGTCGGCGCGCGGGCGCACGCCGCCGCGCGCCTCGTGGACAAAATTGTGATGGCTCGCGATCGGGCTCATGGGTCGCGAGCTCGGTCGCGAGTTCTCGGCCGAATGTTCTCTCGCTCTTCTTTCTCTGTAGGCTCGGGTAGGCTCGCCCACCTCGCCCCGAATGGCGAAGCATCGACTCTTCGGGTTCACCTCCGTATTGCTCGGAAATTGGCCCGCCTTTTGTAAGCGCTCACTTGTACGGCAATTTGACCAATTTGATTTTCCAACATCTTTATGTGCTTCCCATAGCCGTCATAGTCGACTCCAAGTGATTTATCTTCGCGCCGGTGTTGCCGATGAACCACTCGATTCGTGGCCAATTGTTGGTTGCTTACAACCAACTCGCCGCATCATGTCTTCGAGACTTGGCTTCCTCGGCTCTTGAATCAATTCGACTATTGAAGCCTCACCGAGGGTTGTTGGAAATTCGAGTGACTCCTCCGATTGACGTGGTCGACGCTTCGTCTCAATCGACTTTTCAAAGAGTGAACTTCTTCATTAGGTCGTCATATTTGAATCACTCAACAAAGAAATGCTTTGAACGATGGCGTCTTCCGCTGGCCATCGATAGCTGTCTGTACCATCTCTTCTACAATACGGCTTGCTTCGCCGATCGGTCGGTTTAATAAGCACCTCCGACGATCTACCATGCTCCTCGCCCGCCATGTCACCCACCGTAGAACTGTGTGATTTGTTGCTCCTCGAGAACCCATGTTGTGGACATCGCCTCAATAGACCTCTCGAATCTCTCCCATGCCTCGAATAATGATTCGTCGTGGTTTTGGCAAAATGAGAGATTTCGCGATGATTTTCAAGGCCACGCCCGGTGAGTATTTCAAAGAAACTTCTTGCAAAGTTTCAGTGTCGATACCACCGGTCCAAACTCTTGAACCAATCTTTCACTGGTCACAAGAATGAGAAACCGAACATGCACATCCGGATTGTGTCTTGTGGCACCCCATCTCGCTTGATGGTGTCACAAATGTCGAGAAACGCCTCGAGATGCGCATTCGGTCTTCCGTGACCTCCCCAAACCGCTCTCCTCGACCATACCGGTCGTACGGTTTGAGCTCAAAATTGTTTGATCTACGTGCGGCCCCAACCGCCTCCTGAACTGCTCGTGGGATGTCGATACATGTGGTTCGTGAGGTTTATCCTCCGGAGCAGGACAATGATTCCCATGTTCGCCATCCGACGCAGATCTCTCGCAAAGTCGGCCAGCATGCGTGCAACTTGCTCGAGGAATGCCCTGCTCATGGATTGGCCGCCATTGCAACCCGCTCTTTTCTCGCCCCTCTTCCTTGAGAGCCTTCGATCTCGGATCTAATAATACTCAGAGGTCCCCGAGATCTTGTACGATAAACCACCCGAGAAGAGAGAAATTAGCAATAACAAAATAAATAAAATAATATATATATATAACTTGAATTAATAAATCCAAATCACAAATTATTCCTATGTGATCTTAATAATCCTCGCAACGGCGCCTAAAATTTGATCGCCCTTTTCACACGCCAAAAGGTGTAAGTATAGGGTGTTAAGCATCGATCCACAGAGATTGTATCATTAAAACATAGAAGCTAGCTCAACGATTATTCATCATTATTCAAGCACGTATAAAGGTTGAGAGGTTTTAGGCTTCGAATTTAATTCAAAGCAAAGGTAACCAAACAGAAAATAAATAACGCAATAAAAACACGATAGAAGACTATAAAGAAAGACTAACCCTAGGGATGCACCAATCCTATCCACAACGATGTTTATCCCGCTTATTACTAACCGCTTTAATCCGCATAAGACGGAAGATCACATATATAACCAACAACTTCGCCATTTACAATTGCGGCATTGATTACTAATTTTTCCCTATTACGCTTACGCCTCTAGAGGAAAATAAGCAACCCAAATGGATCACTAAGACTATGCTTCCTACGAATGTCCTATCTCGCCACGACTCAAGGCTTATTCGTATCATGCATTCAAGATCGATCGACAATTAAAACGAAGCTACGTAATCGACCGCAACTATGATATGCATCAAAATTGATTAGAAATCAACACATATAAATAAGCACCAAGAATCATGAATCAATGCTCGAAGGTAAATAACAATAGCAGTGAATCACAACATATAGGATCGGATCATGCAAACCCTAGGATTAGAATAGAAAACTAGCTGACATCATAAACTAATGAAATACGATTCAACCATACAAATGTAAATTAAATATATAAAACCCGTAGGAAGCGCTTGATGAACAATGGTTGGTCTTGAATCCAATCCCAAGAAAACGAACGAAAACAAAGGAAAACGATCGGACAAAACGCTCCGATCGATAACTAAACGATAAACTAAACTAGAATAACGTAAAAACAATACTAGAATTAAACTAAACGAAGACTAAAGACAAAGAATTGAAAAACTGAGGAAAACTCAAGTAAAACTAGGTCTGGGGCGTGTTGGCTCCCTTGGAGGCGCTGGTGTCTCGCCCTATTTATAGAAAAGGGTGGAAACCCTACTTTTCGCCGTCGGCGCCGTCATGCGACCGTCCTCGCGATCGCTAGGGCGATCGCTAGGTATGTCTCGCGCGTTTTTCGCCGCGCCGCCTTCATGCGCCGCTTTGAACTCATGACCCGGCAGCGGTCGCTAGCTATTACGAATCGGTCGCGAAATCGCCCGGTGAATTTCGACGCTAGGCTTCGCGCACGGCACGCAGGTCGCGTCATGCTCTTCGGGCGCCCGGTTTGCTTCATGACCAACCTAGCGACCGCTAGGCTGGTCGCTAGAAACTAGGCGATTGTTCATTTTGTTCGTGCTTCGCTCCTTGCTTCGATTATCAATATATAAACCTACAAAACGCCAAAGGAACACCCAAGAGCAAGATCTTCTAGAAATAGATGAAACATTAAGAATCGATACATAAACGCACATTAAACGAGCTAAACTCATCTTCAAATATCAACTAAATACGTGTAAAATGCGCGTTTATCACGTTCCGACATGAACCCTATTTTGATGACCACGGTGGCGTTAGATTTTTGGTACGCACCGTGACTAGGTACACGGAGTGATGCCGATATTTGTTTTAGGGCATCATACTGCACCGGTCTTTGTAATCTTCAAACGCGATGAAAGTCCTCGTAGAGGCAATTGACATGATATGGTGATAGCTCCTCAAGAGCCTTTTATTTTAATGTTACGATGTGTGGTGTTCGATGATGTGCTAGATTTATGCTCGTAATTATATTAATATCGTGCTGATATGTATGCATTGATCCTGACGGATAGAATAAGACAATTTCTAATTATGTGTGTTTATGAAGGATAGGATGCCGCCGAGAAGAAGAAATCGTGAAGTAACACCTGAGAGAGAGGACACTCCACCCCCACCACCACCACCGGCGAGACGGATTGAGGAACTATTCCTCAGGAAGAACCCACCAACCTTCAACGGGACTGGGAATCTCGTAGATGCTAACTTTGGATTCGCGCTCTGGAGCGAATCTTCAACTTCCTCCACTGCACCTCTCAGGAACGCTTGTCATGCGTTGCCTTCCAGATGACTGGTGCCGCCGACTGGTGGGAGGCGAAGAGGAAGACTCTATCTGAAGAAGAGCTGGAAAATTTCTCATGGGAGGAATTTAAGGAGAAAGTGTACGAGAAGTACATTCCTAAGAGTTACCGGAAGAAGAAAGAACATGAGTTCTACAACCTACGCCAAGGAAAGACGACGGTCACAGATTACGACCGTGCGTTCTGTGAGATGTCGCGGTATGCGCCGCAGTTGGTCGACACCGACGAGAAGAGGATCGAAAGTTTGGGCGGGACTCCGCCATGAGATCGTGGTGTCGCTAGTCGGTCGGGGAATCGACTTACCGTGAGGCCCTCGGTCCCGGCATTGGACATCGAGGTCGCTATGCCCAAGATAGGATTGTCGTTCGCATCCGGAATCATCAAGGGATCGTGGGAAGAGAAAGTGGGAAGGACCCCACCAAGGACAAGGGTCCAACACTGGCCAGGCCGACAGGAGGCCATGGCAAGGGAATAACGTGCCGTCTGGGCACGGGCAGGGGAATGGACGCCCCATGGTACCCGCATCTGGCGGGGGAAACCAAAAATTCGTGAAACTCCCCGTGTACCCTAGGTTCCATAGGAGTCATAAGGGGGCATGCGCATTCACAAATGACGGATGCTTCAAGTGTGGCCAGAAGGGCCACTACCCGTGGCCCGCCTCGATACGCCAAGGAGGAAATGGCCGTCCCAATGTGCCCAACCAAGTCCAACCGGTCCGGGCTATATAAGCCCAACCGATCCAACAACAGCCCCGGCTCAAGATTACCAGCCAAATCGGCGATTATATCAATCACGGCGGCAACGACGACAACAATGGCGACGGCCAAGAAGAAGAATACCGCCACAACAACAACAACAACAACAACAACAACAACCGCAGCAACCACAACAACATTATCAGCAACAACAGCCGCCCCAGCAAGCGAGGGCCTACGCCCTCCACCAAGAAAGAGAGTTCCCGCAGGAGCCGCCAAGGAACCAAGGAAACTTGGCATGTATGGGAATACTCCTCCAATTACCTGTTATCCTACTGTTTGATACTGGTGCCCCGCATTCTTTTATTGCTGAAGCATGCATAGAGAACTTAGGACTAGATCCTAAATGCACCGAACAGATAATGAGAATATCTTCTCCAGTAGGAGGCATAAGAACGGTAACCCACATATGCTCGAACATAGAACTTGGACTAGGCTCACTTACGGTCTTGACAGATAACCTTCAGGTCATACCTATGACGGATGTGGACATAATCCTAGGAATGGATTGGTTGACCGAACATAATACGACCATCCTGTGTAATGAAAGGAAAATTTATTTCCAACATTCTGGAGAGGAACCCATGACTTTCACGGATCAACATGGGAGGAGAGTTCCAATCATATCCGCTACAAGCAAGGACGCCGAACAAGACAGAGAACCACGCTTACCTCGTCTATCTTCAGGAAGAAGACCAGAATGAGAGGAGGATAGAAGACGTCCCGATCGTGAAGGAGTACCCCGATGTATTTCCAGACGAACTACCGGAATTACCGCCGAATCGGCAGATCGAGTTCACGATCGACCTCGAACCAGGTTCTGCCCCCGTGTCAAAAGCCCCATACCGGATGGCACCGAAAGAACTGGAGGAGTTGAAAATCCAGCTGCAAGAACTCTTAGAGTTAGGTTTTATTAGACCTAGTGTGTCTCCATGGGGAGCATCTGTCCTTTTCGTGAAAAAGAATGATGGTACACTGAGGATGTGCATAGACTATCGAGAGTTAAACAAGATAACTCTTAATAATAAGTATCCTCGCTCGAATCGACGATCCGTTTGATCACCAAGGGAGCAGAGTCTTCTCAAAGATAGATCTAAAGTCGGGATACCATCAATTAAGGATTAGACCGGAGGATGTACCTAAACGGCTTTCCGTACAAGGTATGGTCATTTCAATTCATCGTTATGCCCTTTGGACTTACGAATGCCCCAAAGAAAGATTTATGGATATCATGAATAGGGTATTTCACTGCATTTAGGCAAATTTGTCCTGGTATTCATAGACGATATCCTAATATACTCCAAGAATAACCAAGAACACAAAGAGCACTTGAGAACGGTGCTGCAAACATTAAGGCAAGAGCAACTCTTTGCCAAGTTTAGCAAGTGTGAATTCTGGTTAGGCGAAGTGACATTCTTAGGTCACATCGTGTCCGCCGAGGGAATCAAAGTAGACCCCTCGAAGATTGATACCGTTCGAGAATGGGAATCACCAAAGAACCCGAATGAAATTCGAAGTTTCTTAGGACTTGCCGGCTACTATCGACGATTTATCGAGGGATTTTCAACGATAGCCCGACCCATGACCCAATTGTTGAGGAAAGGAATCAAGTACACTTGGACCGCCGAGTGTGAGGCTAGTTTCCAGAGACTGAAGGAGTTACTGACGACAAGACTGTATTAGCAAAGGCTCGAGGCGTATAAAGAATACACGATACACGGATGCTTCAAAGAATGAGCTAGGATGCGTGCTGATGCAAGAAGGCAAGGTTATTGCTTATGCTTCAAGGCAGTTACGCCTACATGAGTTGAACTATCCTACGCACGACCTAGAGTTAGCAGCGGTCGTACATGCCTTAAAGATTTGGAGGCATCACCTTTATGGAGTTAGATGTGAGATCTATACTGACCATAAAAGTCTGAAGTATTTCTTCGAGCGTAAAGATCTTAACACGAGGCGCAGAGATGGTTAGAACTAGTGAAAGATTACGATTGTGGTATCAATTACCACCCAGGTAAGGCTAATGTTGTAGCCGATGCCTTGAGTCGCAAATCCCACCCTAGTTTGGGATGTCTCCTCAGCCATGAGGAAATACTTATAAAGGAATTTCGGAGGATGAACATTGAAGTCATGGACCCGCCTCTCGACAATAGAGGTCAGATTGCAACGTTGATTGCAATCCTGCACTTAAGAGTCTGAATCTTAGAAGCTCAGAGGAAGAGCGAGAAGTTAGAGGAAATACGAGCTAAGATCAAGGACAACAACCACAAGAATTTCATAGAAGCAACAGATAATGTTTTGTTGTATGACGGGAGAGTGTGTGTTCCAGAAGACGAAGGGCTTAGGAGCGAGATCTTGAAGGAAGCCCATGAGACTTCTTACACCGCACACCCCGGAAGCACCAAAATGTACCAAGATCTCAAAGAGAAATTTTGGTGGGATGGAATGAAGCGAGACATAGCTTCATTCGTAGAACGTTGTTTGACGTGCCAACAAGTGAAAGCACTTCACCAACGACCGTATGGAACCTTACAACCGCTAGACATACCGGAATGGAAATGAGATGATATAGCCATGGACTTTGTTACCGAGCTACCCAAATCACAAAAAGGAAATACCGCTATTTGGGTCATCATCGATCGTTTGACCAAGAGCGCGCATTTTCTACCCATTCCGATAACACATGGATCAGACAGACTAGCACAGTTGTATGTCCGAGAGGTCATACGTCTACATAGAGTTCGGAAGACTATTATGTCTGATAGGGATTCGAAATTTACATCCAGATTCTGGATGAGTTTACAAAAGGAATTGGGGACTCGACTACATTTCAAGATCGCTCCACCCACGCAGACGGACGGACAACCGAGAGGACCATTCAAACGCTAGAAGACATGTTGAGAATCGTTGTCCTCGATAGAGGAGAAAGTTGGAAACAAGTGTTGCCACTTGTGGAATTCACCTACAATAATAGCTACCAAGCAACAATTGGAATGGCCCCGTACGAAGCTCTTTATGGAAAGAAATGTCGATCACCCCTCTACTGGGATGAAGTGGGAGAGAGGAGAGTGTTAGGACCTGAATCTGTGGGCGAAATGATCGAGATTGTGAGACAGATCTGCCAAAGGATCAAGGAGGCCCAAGACCGACAAAAGTCGTACGCCGACAAACGTCGCACAGAACTACATTTTAACGTAGGAGACAAAGTCTTCTTGAAGATTTCTCCGTCAAAAGGAATCGTGAGATTTGGAATAAAGGGGAAACTACGACCACGCTTCATAGACCCTATGAAATTTTAGAAATGATACTGCCGCCAGCTTACAGATCAGCATTGCTTGCTTAAGTTTTGAAACGTGCACAATGTGTTCCACGCTTCACAACTAAGGAAGTACATACACGACCCCAGCCATGTGATACCACCGATGATATTGTCCTCGATGACAATATGAGTTACGAGAACCCGCCACGGAAATTTTTAATCGACGATCCAAAGGCTAAGGAACAAAGAGATACCGTTGGTGAAAGTTCTATGGCGACACCATGGTCAAGAAGAAGCAACCAGGGAACTGGAATCAGCAATGAAAGAGAAATACCCAGCCTATTCCAGGTTAGCAAATTTCGGACTAAATTTATTTTAAGGGGATGGTATGTAATAACCCGAAAAATTTAAAACTTTTATTAGTGATGTTTCCGCCTTTCCAAAGTACGGATTAGACGGATCGTCATCAACTGCAGGATTAAGAACATAATGACCAACAAACCTTCAAGATTTCAAACTTTTATAGATAAACACACAACGGTTTCATACAAACTGACCAATGCATCATTAACAAAAGGATTCAACCGATCCGAGGTAACATAAGTAATATCCAAAATATAATAAAGTGTTTTGAACAATGAAAGCATGTGAATGCATATATGACGATATACATCCAAGGTGAACTATTAACGACAAAAACTCCGATCGCTCAACACTTGTCCATCCTATCACAGCTCAACTCGCACATTTAAAAACAACATGCGTGGCTAAGTACAAGATTGCACTTAGTGGACTCATGCCAAAATCATTTCATAAAATTACATCGCCTATAAGTATAACACGAGGATTTTAGTTGAAATAACTCGTGAATACCAAAATACTTTATCATTTCTCAAAAGATTTCACAGCAGCATTTTCTCGCTACGTATGATCCGTATCATCCACATAATTATTCATAACTCATCTCATAACCGATCTCACGCCCGTAGAAGTAGCCTCCTTCACCGACGCCGTGATCGGTCAAGATGTTGCTAACGGCTCCCAATCACATAGTCGTGATTCTCGATCCGACCAGATCCACGACCGCCGATGATGTTGCTAACGGCTCACAACACAAAAACGGTGTACACGTTAATCTTAGCTGTGAATTTCGTGATCCGACTAAGATCCGATATCGATTTAAAATTGGGAGCGACCCAATAATCGATTCACATACATCGCTGGCTCGCCCAACAACATGATAGATCCATACGTTAAAACATAAATATTTTGGGCATGTAATCAATAACAGCTCATAATCATTTTCAACCGAAAGCTTGTAAATAAATACTTTTCAAGAAAGCATCGTAAATAAAAGGGTTTTCGAGTAAAGCCCACCTCGCACACGTAGTCTTTATACTATGGTCTCTTTCCCACGCCAACGCCCCGTCCACGTATCACCTTAACGTAAGAATTATTTTTAGTACGTCGGTCACGCTCGATAGAGACGAACATAGTCTATAACGCTCTACGATCAAATAAGGCTAACGCCGGACTTAATTGACGCTTCCTAATCGATCGATGTCGATTATGAAATTTCTTAACTTATAAGAGATATTCTATCTTTTTAGATATAATGTGACGCTTTAATGTATTTACGTAACGTAAGTAGCATTGTTACTAAACGCACACGCCACATTGATCACGATTATCGATCATGCGTCTGCTGACCTTGGTCAACGATTTTGGTCAACTATTTTGACCAAGTCAACCAAAAGTCAACAATTTTGACTTTGGTCAACGAAAAGTCAACATTTTGACTTTTTCAACTATTTATGAAATTTTATCATTTTATGTGCAATTTTGTTCCAAAAATTTTATAAAATCATACTATGTCTAAAACATTATTTTAGATCATAATATGTAATTATACTTGATAAAATAAATTTATAACATTAATGCACATAATATAAAGTTTTCGGTCACTATTAATTAAATAGCTTAGACTTGTGCAAAAATTCTTATAAATTCACATGTCACACTATTTTATCATGTGATTAATAATATGTAATTACCTTAGTCAAATAAAATTTATACACCTTAGTATTATATACTAATGTTTTCGGTTTTCATAATAAACCCATCAAATGATTTTTAAAAATTCCAATAAAATCATATCTCAATTAATCACCCTCAATTATGCTTACTACAACATAATTGTTATTTATTGTGACTTATTGAATAAAATTTACCTAAGTCACTTTCTAAATTTTCGACTTAGGTCAAAATAATATTTATAAATTTCAATAAATTTCCACAACCATATATTATGAATCTACACACTTAATATGCTATTATAACACTTAAACATGAATTATATCACAACACATAACATATGCATATATTTTCGTATTTATATAAATATAAGCTATAGTTTTCCAAAAATTCTAAATAAATTCATATAAGCATAATTAATACCCTAGATCATGATTTCATACTTAAATCAACAATTAAAAATTAAAATCAACAACATATATAACCCCTAAGTTTTCGGTCCCAACATTAAATTTAATAGCATGCTTAATTTCATGATATAATTAATATACATGCTTAATAACATCATATAAACATAATATCTAAACATTTTAACATATGATTCAAAATTTTCAAAATCATATATATAAACTAAGATCATAACATAAAATTTAACGGATTAAATTCGAAAATTTAAGCATGTAATCGAGTTAGAAATTTCTAACCTTTAATCGGTTTCGATTTTGATCGGCAACGTTTATTTGATCTAAGTTTGGGATTGAAACTTGATGAACACTCTCTTAAATTTCTCTCTATATTTCGTGGTCAAGGTTTGTTCCAAATGGAGAATGGATGAGCTTATGTTATATTTATAAGGTTAGCAACTTGTAGCATAATAATTACATAAAAATATCTTATACCACTTGCTTAATTTGTCAACAAAATCGCACCTCCATTAACTAGAGACAAAATTTTAATTTTATCATATACAACTCATCATAGTCATCTTATCATTTAATTAAATACATCAGATCTTATTTTAATTAAATCATCACATTGTAGGCTAATGTGTGTGTGTCGCCATTATTAATCAATAAGATTAGGATTGATTTTATTTGTTTTATTACTATATTATATATTTTATTATATTATATTATAATTAATTATTAATTTATATCATAATTATCAAGAAATAAAAGAATTAATCACATAATGTCACCTATTGTGACATTCTCGCCAATGCTCAAGTTAATTAGGCTAGAATTTTATTTTATTTTTATATTATATACTATATTATTATCATATTATTATTATAGTATAAAGTTGCTTTAGAAAAGTCAAATATTTCAACTATACAAATGGCATTAATATATAGTATGAAATTAAGAATTTTTCAACCTAATTTTTCCAACATTTCGCTCCCTCAATTAATGAGCATGAGATGATTTGTTTTATTAGCTAATTAATACTACTTTACACCTAATACAAGATAGGATACAACTCATTACTCTCATTAATTGTTGGATGATATTTAATACATAAAATCATGCTAAAATGGCTCAAATTTTCGCCACTTTCATGCAAGTGTGCACCCACACTTGTGCAACTTGTATTACACCTCATTTAGTCCTTAATGACATCATAATAATATAATAATTATCATATATCATTAATTAGATAAGAATTAAATATTAAATCATACTTAAGAACTCACATTTTCGAAAATTACTAAGGTAATGCCAAACATTTTATTTTCTTGTATAAAATAGCTACTACACATTTATGTGACATATTATATGCCTTAGATAATAAATTTAATCATAGGAAAGTATTTAAAATAATTTAGGTCTTAAAACCCTAATTTAAATACTTAGGTTTTCAAACCCATAAAATAAGGTACATTGCATTCTTTAAATTTTCTAGCATTATTTAATGATAAATAATGCCCTTATATAATAATATAATCATAGGAATTTGAATTTTATAATTCCGAGATCATATGCTAAAGTTATCGATTATTCTAAACGTAGACGCTTGAAACGCCTCTAAATTCTCATAGCTTAATTATCTCCAAAATGTTCAAAATAAAGTTTGTTACAACTTTATTTATTCCTATAATAATAGGAATTTCAAATTGCTTAACCGCTTAATAATATCAGAAGACGTAAACGCCGAATTCATTCAACGTTGAAAATTACGCTCAAGGAATATTGAAAATTATATTCCTTAATTCACTAAGGCTCCGTGAATCTCATACGTAAATTATCCAATTATGCTTGGTCAAAGTCAAGAGTCGACTAATTAAGATTTTAATTATCGAATTAATAATGCTAATTACGTAATTAATTATCGTAATCTAGTATTAAAACTACGGATATTACATTCTACCCCTTAAAAAATTTCGCCCTCGAAATTTGCATACCTCAAAAGAGTTCGGTATCGCTTTTCATGGCGCCCCGAGTTCCCACGTAGCTTCTTCCCGTCCGTGGTGCTCCATAGACTTTCACTATCGATCGATTTATTTTCAACTGTTGAACTTTATGGTCCAAAATAGCCACGTGTTCCTCTTCGTAGCTCATATCGATTTAAGACCACGCCATCATGATGTATTACGTGTTTCGGATCATACACGATTTCCTCAATCGAGACACGTGAAACACATTATGAACATTACCCAAGCTTGGTGGTAACGCTAATCTATAGCCATGTGGCCTATTTTCTCAAGGATCTCGTAAGGTCCTATAAATCGTGGTTTCAACTTTCCCTTTACCCCAAATCTTACAATGCCTTTGGACGGAGAGGTTTTAAGGAAAACCTTGTCGCCACACTCAAATTCTAGCTCGGATCTACGGTATCGGCATATGATTTCGCCATCCCGAGCTTCCTTTATTCTTCGTCTTATCCGACGACAATTTCAATCATTTCTCGATCGTATCGGGCCCTAAGATTTTTCTTTCACCAACTTCATCCCAAAGAAGTGGCGATCGACATTTTCTTCCATATAATGCTTCATATGGGGCCATGTTGATTGTCACCGATAACTATTATTGTAGGCTAACTCAATAAGTGGTAAAACTTGTTCCCAAGTTGCGCCGATCCAATACTACCGCTCTCAACATATCCTCTAGCTTGATCGCTCGCTCGATCGCCATCCGTCTGTGGATGAAAAGTCAGGCCGAAATTCACTGCTCCCAATTCCTTTTGTAAGCTTACCCAAAATCTCAAGTAAACTTCAATCTCATCAAGTGATAGATTTCGTATTCCATGCACGCACAATTTCCTTCACATATAGTCGAGCTAACTTGTCGGACCCATAGGTGATTCAGATTGGTAGGAAATGAGCACACTTTGTAAGGCGATCCACTACTACCCATATAGCAAGTTGTTACCCTTTGTGACTTTGGTAAACCCGCTATAAAATCCATAGCTATGTCGTCCCATTTCCATTCGGTATCTCCAAAGGTTGCAGCTTTCCATATGGCCTTTGATGTAACGCCTTTACTTGTTGACAAGTAAGACAACGCTCGACTAACGAGGCTATATCTCTTCATTCCTTCCCACCGTAACTTTCCTCGTAGGTCTTGTACATTTTGTACCGCTCGATGGGCGGTATATGAGTATCATGAGCTTCACTCATGATTTCATTTCTAAGCTCGTCATTGTTTGGAATACATAGCCTTTCCTCAAACAATATAGCGTTATCACCGCTTCCTCAAACCTTTTCTCGCTCTCCTTCTCACTTTAGCCCTTATCTTTCTAGTTCCTCATCCTTTCTTTGTTCTTCTATGATTTTATTCTTAAATCGACATCATAGTAAGTGTAGCAACATTATCCATGATTGTCCTTGGTGGTTCGACTATCTCTATCGACATTTTCTCAAACTCTTCAATGAGTTTTCCTTCCGCTGTCAAGAGACATCCAAGTTTTGATCGACCTTTACGACTCAAGGCATCGCCACTACATTAGCTTTTCCCGGATGATAGTTTATGCCACACCGTAGTCTTTACTAATTCGAGCCATCTCCTTTGTCTCATGTTCGATCCTTTGCTCGAAAAAGTATTTTAAACTTTTGTGGTCAAGAAGATTTCACATCTTACTCCATAAAGACGATGTCTCCAAATCTTTAATGCGTGAACCATACCGCCAATTCCAAGTCACGAGTCGGTAGTTCAACTCATGTGGTCTAAGTTGTCGTGATGCGTAAGCTATTACCTTCCTTCTTGCATCAATACACAACCAAGTCCATTTTGGAAGCATCGGTATAGATAACATATTCCTTGTTTGAACTGGGACAGCTAATACCGTGCACTAGTCGCTTTCTTTAACGCTTGGAAACTCGCCTCACACTCATCACCCATGTGAATTTGATCCCTTCGAGTAGTCTGTGTCATTGGCCTTGCTATCTTGGAGAATCCTTCAATGAATCTCCTATAGTAGCCGCCTAATCCTAGGAAACTTCGGATTTCATTTTGAGTGGTCGGCGCTTCCATCCTGCACGCCTCGACCTTGCCTGATCAACTTTATTCCTTCCACGACACAATGTGTCCAAGGAATATTACTTTTAAGCCAAAATTCACACTTGCCGAATTTAGCATAAAGTTGTTCGCCTGTAGGGTCTCAGAACATCGCTCTCAAGTGTTCTTTATGTTCCTCCTCGTCCTTTGAATAGATGAGAATATCATCTATAAAGACTAAGACAAACTTATCCAAGTATGGATGGAACACTGCTCATAAGATCCATAAACACGGCAAAAGTTTGTTAGTCCGAACGGCACTACTACAAACTCGTAGTGGCCATACCTTGTTCGAATGCCGCCTTTGATATATCCTCCTACCGCATCTTTAGTTGATGGTAGCTCGATTTAAGATCGATTTTTGAGAATACGCTGCACCTCTCAATTGGTCGAACAAATCGCTCATCCTTGGTAGCGGATATTTGTTCTTAAGCGCCAATTTGTTTAATTTCTGTAATCGATGCACATCCTTAACGAACCATCCTTTTCTCGACAAACAGGACAAAGCGCCCCATGGTGAAACACTGGCCTTATGAAACCCAAGTCCAATAACTCTCGAATTTGATTTTCAACTCTTCGAGTTCCTCGGTGCCATTCTCAGAAGGCGCTGATATCGGAGCCGATCCAGCTCCGATCAATTGTGAACTCTAGCCGCCTATCCGGGGTAGTCCTGTAATGTCTCAGAAAGACGCCCTGAAATTCTAACAATTTCCACGCCTTCAACCCTTACTCCGCCTTTTCCTCTCCATTTAGATACACAAGGAATGCTTGACATTCCTTCTTGTTCATCATTCTCCTGCTCGAGTGCGGATATTATCGATTTTCTTTCCCATACTAATCCCATAGAAATTGTAGCTTCTTTTCCCTGGTTGCATCGAAATTTTCTCTCCTTGCATAAGATCGTGGAATGGTTTTCGCCAACCAATCCATCCCTAGATTATATCTACATCCCCATAGGTATTACGCTCGTTATTTGCTAGAACCTTAATTGAGCCTAAGTTCAATTCTAAGTTCGAGCAAGCCCTGTAACGGCCATAATACCTCCTATAGGTGATGAGATTCTCATTTCGATTTGTTTCCTCGTGGTTAAGTTCTAACATATCAACGCATGCTTTGAAATGAAAGAATGCGAAGCACCCAGATCGAATGTAAGTATAATAGGTATATTGCAAAGTAATCCCATACCCGCTAGGTTACCTTGATTCTCGCTGCTCGACGCCTATGTAGCGACAGGCTCGCCCGAGCTGGTTGCGCCGACGAGGTGCTTGCCTCGCTGATTCGCTGCTGCCGCCGCTGTTGTCGCTGCTCTCTCGCCGCCGCCGCTGCTGCTGTCGTTGCTGGCTGGGGTTGGTACCGAATCGCCTTAACGGTCAAGGTGGCCTCGCTGATTCGGCCTTCCCATGGTTATCTCAAGGATCCTGTGGCATTCATTTGCATAGTGGCCCTCACGCCACACTTATAGCAATGGGATTCCTAGCCATGCATACCCCGTGTGCCTTTTGTTGCATTTGGGCATGGTGAATCCTTACTATCTCGGGTAGGTGGAGTAAATACGGTCTCCTCCAACCTCGTTCTTGTGGAGCCATGTTATTCGCCATGGCCTCTTGTTGTTGTTGTTGAATCCTCCTCGTTGAGGTTGTTGTTATTGGGACCTCCTTCCCATTTACGCTTCCTTTGTCACCGACATTTTGTGACCGGGTCGGTGTAGATTTCTTCTGCATTGCCGCCTATGTCTAATGCCCTACTAAGAGCCTCCAGATAAGTTAAGTCGCCGCGACCGCCAATGACATCCTTATCTCGTGTCTTAATCCCCGCTTGAATTTTTCTCGACATTTTCATGTCAAGATTCACTAAGTCCGGGCGATCTAGACATATCAGTAAGTAATGGTCGCACTCAAATGACCGACATCTTACCCCGCCTTAGGTGAAAAATTCAATCTCCTTTTGTTCCGATAGCTTTGGGAATGTACTTATCATACATTTCCGCTTTGAAGTCGTCCTGTAAAGTATTCCATTTGTTCTGGGTCGTTGTCTTCTCCTCGCTTCCCACCGTAAGTCACCGTCCGTGAGTTGAAAGTTACGCAAGATAACCTCTGCGTAGTACAAACAAGAAAGTCAAAATTGCTCAATAGCCCCGACCCACTGCTCGCATCCTCGTGGCCCTTTACCATGAAGGAGGGCGGTTCTCGCCTTAAAAAGAGTTCTTCCACTCTACGGTCGTGCGAGGAGGGGTGGTGGCACCGGATCTCCTCACTTTCGCCTGTGGTATCCCGCCTACCCCCGCCTCTTCCTCTTCCCCCGCCTCACTTCCCACCGAGGTGCACGTCTGGCGGCATTCGTTAATAAACGTAATTAGTATTCGAATAACGTTCATTGCAATGAATATACGTAACATCTTTATAAAATCGAATCATAAAACAACTTAAGTACCATCATTCTTAGTGCACAACTTGATGTTTATAAAAGCCCATCTGGGTCATCATCATATATATATGGAAAACTTTGCCTCAAGGACTATTCTGCAAGTCATTGTTTAAAAGGAAACTAAGTACACACCGTACTCACGATACTATTGTCAACTATATACTAGTTATAAGGCGCCTCAAAATACTATGCTTCTATAACTTTGTTAACATCACTACTACATACTACCTATTACATACTACTCAGATACTAATATCCGCTCGCCCATGTTTCGCTCACGCTCCATGGTTCTCCTGCAGTTTCGCCTCGCTGATCCTCTTCGGGTCCTCCTCTTCTTCCGGGTCCTCTTCGATTCCTCCTCCGAGCTTCCTCTCGAGCACGCCCACGTGACGGTCCAGCCCTCTCATCCCCTATGGCATACACATCGCGATAGGAACATAACCTTCTTGATGGCCGATGCTTCCATGTATGTCCTCTCGTGATTGGGTGCCGCCATTGGTGGTGGAACTGTGGTGCCGGTCGCGCCGGATGTCCGAACGCCATAGGTGGAAGAACGGCACTTAATGACCTGGTCGCGATGCCTCGCCACATGCTCGGTCGATCTCCGCCCATGAACCTCGCACCGCAGGTTGACCACCGAGGAACTTCCGTATAACCATTCCTGTGTCGCCCCGCCAAGTGTACTCCCTCGTGGCAGATAGGTCCTCGTGCAGCCCTATATACTGAGACATATATGAGATGGTCGACAAACCTCGCAAATCTCCAATCAGTCATAGTCAATGCCCGCACGATAGATATAGTCGCCCGATATTTCTCTTGCATAATCTTCCCAATCAATCGGCAAACGAGTTAGTAACCGCTGATGCCGCCATATCCCGTCACACCGCACTCATGGGCGCCCATCCATAATCGTAGATAACTCATCGAACTCTCCTAGACCGCCGCCCAACCCATACCGTAAGTACGATAGCTTGAAGTACTTCTCTCGTGTAACCTCGCATCATCCTTCGCCTTGGTGAGTAATAACGATCGCCATCTATCACGTATAATACTAGCGTAAGTCAATCTATATCCGATAAGCGATAAAAGAATAGAATATATCTCATATGATAAAGCAAACACATCTGATAAGCAGATAAATGTTTACATCAAAGATCCTATGTTCATTCTACATCATAATTATACTTATGGAATTTCTACTTTCAACTTCTTAAGTTCTCTATTTTCAGCAAAAATTTCAGTCTAACTTCAACTGTTCCTCACGAATTCTGGAGAAGGATTCAGGATTTCTGTCCTTCATATGAACTGAAGTTCGTTGAGATAAGAGTATGTGAGCGAAAACCGTTTGCAAAACGGAGTTCAAACGAATAAGAACGAGCCAAAACAAAAACACTGCGCAGTGCAGTTTTCTGCCTGCGCGATTATGCGCCGGAAATCACTTCCTTTCGGACAATTGTGAGCTCGTGCCCCGCTTCGTACGAGATTTTCATCAAAATTTGTTTAGCTTTCTCTGGTCCTTATCGAACCCATACGCCTTGCACCTTTGATCCTTTCTTGCTTTCATCGCCTTTTCGCTGAAAACTCGAGTTCGCTTTCAATCGACTTTTCGCTCGCTCAGAAATCAATATCTCACTATTGTTCTCGCAAAAGGATCAAGCTCCTAGAATTCATACTTCTATGTTCAAGAGGTGAGCATGCTTTTAGAGCATCTATGTTCTTTGGGAATAACATACCCATTTTCAAAATGAACGATAAAACTTTGAATAAATATTTCAAAATCATAACATAATTTCTCGATTCATGCTTTCAAGAACTCAAACATCACTTTCGACATTATCATGTCAACTATTACTCATTCTTCAGTAAACTTGGTCTCATACCACCGATAACCCATTATCATATCACCTTCGACATAAAATTGTCAACTTTTCGCAAAACATTGAAAATTTCCTTTCGAATATGTTCCAAAACTTTCATAACTTTCATCGCTTTCAAATGTGTGCTCAATCTCATTTTCCAAAATTTCAAGTTCATCGCTTCAACTTTCAACTTTCAATATCAAACCGAGAAAACAATTTACCTCTTTTCCCTATTGAGCTTGATGTGATGGAGTGTTGAGCACGTCACCGATTTCTAGAAGTCTAGTGACTCAATCTAGACTTAACTTTGAAAGAAGGTTTTAGGTTCAAAGGACGACCGCCTCGATATTAATCGTGACAGCACCGCCTTTCCAAAGTACGGATTAGACGGATCGCCATCAACTAAGTGGATTAAGAACATAATGACCAACAAACCTTCAAGACGCCAAACTTTTATAGATAAACACACAACGGTTTCATACAAACTAGACCAATGCATCATTAACAAAAGGATTCAACCGATCCGAGGTAACGTAAGTAATATCCAAAATATAATAAAGTGTTTAACAATGAAAGCATGTGAATGCATATACGACGATATACATCCAAGGTGAACTATTAACGACAAAAACTCCGATCGCTCAACACTTGTCCATCCTATCACAGCTCAACTCGCACATTTAAAAACAACATGCGTGGCTAAGTACAAGATTGCACTTAGTGGACTCATGCCAAAATCATTTCATAAAATTACATCGCCTATAAGTATAACACGAGGATTTTAGTTGAAATAACTCGTGAATACCAAAATACTTTATCATTTCTCAAAAGATTCGCTCACAGCAGCATTTTTCGCTACGTATGATCCGTATCATCCACATAATTATTCATAACTCGATCTCATAACCGATCTCACGTCAGTAGAAGTAGCCTCCTTCACCGACGCCGTGATCGGTCAAGATGTTGCTAACGGCCCCAATCACATAGTCGTGATTCTTGATCCGACCAGATCCACGACCGCCGATGATGTTGCTAACGGCTCACAACACAAAATCGGTGTACACGCTAATCTTAGCTGTGAATTTCGTGATCCGACTAAGATCCGATATCGATTTAAAATTGGGAGCGACCCAATAATCGATTCACATACATCGCCGCTCGCCCAACAACATGATAGATCCATACGTTAAAACATAAATATTTTGGGCATGTAATCAATAACAGCTCATAATCATTTTCAACCGAAAGCTTGTAAATAAATACTTTTCAAGAAAGCATCGTAAATAAAAGTGGTTTTCGAGTAAAGCCCACCCGCACACGTAGTCTTTATACTATGGTCTCTTTCCCACGCCAACGTCCCGTCCACGTATCACCTTAACGTAAGAATTATTTTAGTACGCCGGTCACGCTCGATAGAGACTAACATAGTCTATAACGCTCTCACGATCAAATAAGGCTAACGCCGGACTTAATTTGACGCTTCCTAATCGATCGATGTCGATTATGAAATTTCTTAACTTATAAGAGATATTCTATCTTTTAAGATATAATGACGCTTTAATGCACTTACGTAACGTAAGTAGCATTGTTACTAAACGCATCACGCCACATTGATCACGATTATCGATCATGCGTCTGCTGACCTTGGTCAACGATTTTGGTCAACTATTTTGACCAAGTCAACCAAAAGTCAACAATTTTGACTTTGGTCAACGAAAAGTCAACATTTTGACTTTTTCAACTATTTATGAAATTTTATCATTTTATGTGCAATTTTGTTCCAAAATTTTATAAAATCATACTATGTCTAAAACATTATTTTAGATCATAATATGTAATTATACTTGATAAAATAAATTTATAACATTAATGCACATAATATAAAGTTTTCATCACTATTAATTAAATAGCTTAGATTTGTGCAAAAATTTTATAAATTCACATGTCACACTATTTTATCATGTGATTAATAATATGTAATTACCTTAGTCAAATAAAATTTATACACCTTAGTATTATATACTATAGTTTTCGGTTTTCATAAATAACCCATCAAATGATTTTTAAAATTCCAATAAAATCATATCTCAATTAATCACCCTCAATTATGCTTACTACAACATAATTGTTATTTATTGTGACTTATTGAATAAAATTTACCTAAGTCACTTTCTAAATTTTCAACTTAGGTCAAAATAATATTTATAAATTTCAATAAATTTCACAACCATATATTATGAATCTACACACTTAATATGCTATTATAACACTTAAACATGAATTATATCACAACATCATAACATATACATATATTTTCGTATTTATATAAATATAAGCTATAGTTTTCCAAAATTCTAAATAAATTCATATAAGCATAATTAATACCCTAGATCATGATTTCATACTTAAATCAACAATTAAAAATTAAAATCAACAACATATATAACCCCTAAGTTTTCGGTCCCAACATTAAATTTAATAGATGCTTAATTTCATGATATAATTAATATACATGCTTAATAACATCATATAAACATAATATCTAAACATTTTAGCATATGATTCAAAATTTTCAAAATCACATATATAAACTAAGATCATAACATAAAATTTAACTGATTAAATTCGAAAATTTAAGCATGTAATCGAAGCTCAGAAATTTCTAACCTTTAATCGGTTTCGATTTTGATCGGCAACGTTTATTTGATCTAAGTTTGGGATTGAAACTTGATGAACACTCTCTAAATTTTCTCTCTATATTTTCAAAAGGTTTGTAAATGGGAGAAGTGGTTGAGCTTATGTTATATTTATAACATTAGCAACTTGTAGTGTAATAATTACATAAAAATATCTTATACCACTTGCTTAATTTTGTCAACAAAATCGCACCTCCATTAACTAGGAGACAAAATTTTAATTCTTATCATATACAACTCATCACCAAGTCATCTTATCATTTAATTAAATACATTGTATCTTAATTTAATTAAAATCAACACATTGTAGCAAGTTGTGTGTGTGTCGCCCAATTTAATATTAAGATTAGGATTGATTTTATTTGTTTTATTACTATATTATATATTTTATTATATTATATTATAATTAATTTATAATTTATATCATAATTATCAAGAAATAAAAGAATTAATCACATAATGTCACAATTATGACATTCTCGCCATGCTCAATTATTAGGCTGAATTTTATTTATTTTTATATTATATACTATATTATTATCATATTATTATTATAGTATAAAGTTGCTTTAGAAAAGTCAAATATTTCAACTATACAAATGGCATTAATATATAGTATGAAATTAAGAATTTTTCAACCTATTTTTCCAAAATTTCGCTCCTACAATTAATGAGCATGAGATGATTTGTTTTATTAGCTAATTAATACTACTTTACACCTAATACAAGATAGGATACAACTCATTACTCTCATTAATTGTTGGATGATATTTAATACATAAAATCATGCTAAAATGGCTAAGAATTTTCGCCACTTTCATGCAAGTGTGCACCCACACTTGTGCAACTTGTATTACACCTCATTTAGTCCTTAATGACATCATAATAATATAATAATTATCATATATCATTAATTAGATAAGAATAAAATATTAAATCATACTTAAGAACTCACATTTTCAAAATTACTAAGGTAATCCCAAACATTTTATTTTCTTGTATAAAATAGCTACTACACATTTATGTGACATATTATATGCCTTAGATAATAAATTTAATCATAGGAAAGTATTTAAAATAATTTAGGTCTTAAAACCCTAATTTAAATACTTAGGTTTTCAAACCCATAAAATAAGGTACATTGCATTCTTAAATTTTCTAGCATTATTTAATGATAAATAATGCCCTTATATAATAATATAATTATAGGAATTTGAATTTTATAATTCGAGATCATATGCTAAAGTTATCGCATTATTCTAAACGTAGACGCTTGAAACGCCTCTAAATTCTCATAGCTTAATTATCTCCAAAATGTTCAAAATAAAGTTTGTTACAACTTTATTTATTCCTATAATAATAGAATTTCAAATTGCTTAACCGCTAATAATATCAGAAGACGAAACGCCGAATTCATTCAACGTTGAAAATTACGCTCAAGGAATATTGAAAATTATATTCCTTAATTCACTAAGGCTCAGTGAATCTCATACGTAAATTATCCAATTATGCTTGGTCAAAGTCAAGAGTCGACTAATTAAGATTTTAATTATCGAATTAATAATGCTAATTACGTAATTAATTATCGTAATCTAGTATTAAAATTACGGATATTACATTTCTACGGTATCGGCATATGATTTCGCCATCCCGAGCTTCCTTTATTCTTTGTCTTATCTCGACGCACAATTTCAATCATTTCCTCGATCGATCGGGCCCTAAGATTTTTCTTTCACCAACTTCATCCCAAAGAAAGTGGCGATCGACATTTTCTTCCATATAATGCTTCATATGGGGCCATGTTGATTGTCGCCGATAACTATTATTGTAGGCGAACTCAATAAGTGGTAAAACTTGTTCCCAAGTTGCACCCGATCCAATACCACCGTTCTCAACATATCCTCTAGCGCTTGATCGCTCGCTCGATGATCGCCTCCGTCTCTGGATGAAAAGTTGGCCGAAATTCACTGCTCCCAATTCCTTTTCAGAAGCTTACCCAAAATCAAGTAAACTTCAATCTCATCAAGTGATAGATTTCGTATTCCATGCAGCACGCACAATTTCCTTCACATATAGTCGAGCTAACTTGTCGGACCCATAGGTGATTCAGATTGGTAGGAAATGAGCACACTTTGTAAGGCGATCCACTACTACCCATATAGCAAGTTGTTACCCTTTGTGACTTTGGTAAACCCGCTACAAAATCCATAGCTATGTCGTCCCATTTCCATTCTGTATCTCCAAAGGTTGCAGCTTTCCATACGGCCTTTGATGTAACGCCTTTACTTGTTGACAAGTAAGACAACGTTCGATTTAACGAGGCTATATCTCTTCATTCCTTCCCACCGTAACTTTCCTCGTAGGTCTTGATACATTTTGGTACCGCCTGATGGGCGGTATAAGGAGTATCATGAGCTTCACTCATGATTTCATTTCTAAGCTCGCCATTGTTTGGAATACATAGCCTTTCCTCAAACAATATAGCTATCACCTACTTCCTCAAACCTTTTCGCTCTCCCTTCTCACTTTAGCCCTTATCTTTCTAGTTCCTCATCCTTTCTTTGTTCTTCTATGATTTTATTCCTTAAATCGGACATCATAGTAAGTGTAGCAACATTATCCATGATTGTCCTTGGTGGTTCGACTATCTCTATCGACATTTTCTCAAACTCTTCAATGAGTTTTCCTTCCGCTGTCAAGAGACATCCAAGTTTTGATCGACCTTTACGACTCAAGGCATCGCCACTACATTAGCTTTTCCGGATGATAGTTTATGCCACAATCGTAGTCTTTACTAATTCGAGCCATCTCCTTTGTCTCATGTTCGATCCTTTGCTCAAAAAGTATTTTAAACTTTGTGGTCAAGAAGATTTCACATCTTACTCCATAAAGATGATGTCTCCAAA
This sequence comes from Salvia rosmarinus, assembly GCA_036937905.1. Taxonomy (NCBI): domain Eukaryota; kingdom Viridiplantae; phylum Streptophyta; class Magnoliopsida; order Lamiales; family Lamiaceae; genus Salvia; species Salvia rosmarinus. The sequence continues at coordinate 44,591,835 of CM072817.1, forward strand.
TCTTTAATGCGTGAACCACAAATGCCAATTCCAAGTCACGAGTCGGGTAGTTCAACTCATGTGGTCTAAGTTGTCGTGATGCGTAAGCTATTACCTTCCTTCTTGCATCAATACACAACCAAGTCCATTTTGGAAGCATCGATAGATAACATATTCCTTGTTTGAATCGGACAGCCTAACACCGTGCACTAGTCGGCTTTCTTTAACGCTTGGAAACTCGCCTCACACTCATCACCCATGTGAATTTGATCCCTTCTGAGTAGCCGTGTCATTGGCCTTGCTATCTTGGAGAATCCTTCAATGAATCTCCTATAGTAGCCACCTAATCCTAGGAAACCCGGATTTCGCTTTGAGTGGTCGGCGCTTCCATCCTCGCACACCGACCTTCGCTCTGATCAACTTTTATTCCTTCCACGACACAATGTGTCCAAGGAATATTACTTTAAGCCAAAATTCACACTTGTGAATTTAGCATAAAGTTGTTCGCCTCGTAGGTCTCAGAACACTCGCTCAAGTGTTCTTTATGTTCCTCCTCGCTCTTTGAATAGATGAGAATATCATCTATAAAGACTAAGACAAACTTATCCAAGTATGGATGGAATACTGTTCATAAGATCCATAAATACGGCAGTGCGTTTGTTAGTCCGAACGACACTACTACAAACTCAGTAGTGGCCATACCTTGTTCGAATGCCGCCTTCGATATATCCTCCTACCGCACCTTTAGCCGATGGTAGCCTCGATTTAAGATCGATTTTGAGAATACGCTTGCACCTCTCAATTGGTCGAACAAATCGCTCATCCTTGGTAGCGGATATTTGTTCTTAAGCGCCAATTTGTTTAATTTCGTAATCGATGCACATCCTTAACGAACCATCCTTTTCTTAACAAAAAGATCAAGCGCCCCATGGTGAAACACTTGGCCTTATAAAACCCAAGTCCAATAACTCTTGAATTTGATTTTCAACTCTTCGAGTTCCTGGGTGCCATTCTCAGAAGGCGCTGACATCGGAGCCGATCCAGCTCCGCATCAATTGTGAATTCTAGCCGCCTATCCGGGGTAGTCCTGTAATGTCTCAGAAAGACGCCTGAAATTCCTAACAATTTCCACGCCTTCAACCCTTACTCCGCCTTTTTCTCTCCATTTAGATACACAAGGAATGCTTGACATTCCTTCTTGTTCATCATTCTCCGGCTTGGAGTGCGGATATTATTGGGATTTTCTTTCCCATACTAATCCCATAGAAATTGTAGCTTCTTTTCCCTGTGGTTGCATCGAAATTCTTCTCTCCTCGATAAGATCGTGGAATGGTTTTCGCCAACCAATCCATTCCTAGATTATATCTACATCCCCATAGGTATTATTGCTCAGTTATTTGCTAGAACCTTAATTGAGCCTAAGTTCAATTCTAAGTTCGAGCAAGCCCTGTAACGGTCATAATACCTCCTATAGGTGATGAGATTCTCATTTCGATTCGCTTCCTCGTGGTTAAGTTCTAACATATCAACGCATGCTTTGAAATGAAAGAATGCAAGCACCAGATCGAATGTAAGTATAATAGGTATATTGCAAAGTAATCCCATACCCGCTAGGTTACCTTGATTCTCGCCTGCTCGACGCCTATGTAGCGATAGGCTCGGCCCGAGCTGGTTGCGGCCGACGAGGTGCTTGCTCGCTGATTCTCGCTGTTGCCGCCGCTGTTGTCGCCGCTCTCTCGTCGTCGCCGCCGCTGTCGCTCTGTGCCGCTGTCGGGTTGATACCGAATCGCTCTTAACGGGTCAAGGTGGCCCGCTGATTCGGCCTTCCCATGGTTATTTGGCGGATCCTGTGGCATTCATTTGCATAGTGGCCCCTCACGCCACACTTATAGCAATGGGATTCCTAGCCATGCATACCCCTGTGCCTTTTGTTGCATTTTGGGCATGGTCAATCCTTACTATCTCGGTAGGTGGAGTAAATACGGTCTCCTCCAACCTCGCCTTGTGGAGCCATGTTATCTCGCCATGGCCTCTTGTTGTTGTTGTTGAATCCTCCTCGTTGAGGTTGTTGTTATTGGGACCTCCTTCCCATTTACGCTTTCCTTTGTCACCGACATTTTGTGACGGGTCGGTGTAGATTTCTTCTGCATTGCCGCCTATGTCTAATGCCCTACTAAGAGCCTCCGATAAGTTAAGTCGCCGCGACCGCCAAATGACATCCTTATCTCGTGTCTCGCCCCGCCAATTTTTCTCGACATCTTCATGTCAAGATTCACTAAGTCCGGGCGATCTAGACATATCGCAGTAATGCCGGTCGCACTCAATGATCGACATCTTCCCCCGCCTGTGGTGAAAATTCAATCTCCTTTTGTTCCGTAGCTTTTGGAATGTACTTATCATACATTTTCGCTTTGAAGTCGCCCTGTAAAGTATTCCATTTGTTCTGGGGTCGTTGTCTTTCTCCTCGCTTCCCACCGTAAGTCACCGTCCGTGAGTTGAAAGTTACGCAAGATAACCTCTTTAGTACAAACAAGGAAGTCAAAATTGCTCAATAGCCCCGACCCACCTGCTCGCATCCTCGTGGCTTCCTTTACCATCAAGGAGTAGGGTTCTCGCTTAAAAGAGTTCTTCCACTCTTCGGCCGTGGAGGTGGGGTGGTACCGGATCTCCTCACTTTCGCCTGTGGTATCCCGCCCTCACCGCCTCTTCCTCTTCCCCGCCTCACTCCCAACCGAGGTGCACGTCTGGTGGCATTCGTTAATAAACGTAGTTAGTATTCAAATAACGTTCATTGCAGATGAATATACGTAACATCTTTATAAAATCGAATCATAAACAACTTAAGCAGCCATCATTCTTAGTGCACAACTTGATGTTTATAAAAGCCCATCTAGGGTCATCATCATATATATATGGAAAACTTTGCCTCGAAAGGACTATTCTGCAAGTCATTGTTTAAAAGGAACTAAGTACACACTGCACTACGCTTACTATTGTCAACTATATACTAGTTATAAGCATGCCTCAAAATACTATGCTTCTATAACTTTGTTAACATCACTACTACATACTACCTATTACATACTACTCGTGACACTAATATCCGCTGGCCCATGTTTCGCCACGCCCCATGGTTCTCCTGCATTTTCGCCTCGCTGATCCTCTTCGGGTCCTCCTTCTTCCGGGTCCTCTTCGGATTCCTCCTCCGAGCTTCCTCTCGAGCACGCCCACGTGACGGTCCCGCCCTCTCATCCCTATGGCATACACATCGCGATAGGAACATAACCTTCTTGATGATCAGATGCTTCCATGTATGTCCTCTCGTGATGGGTGCCGCCATTGGTGGTGGAACTGTGGTGCCGGTCGCGCCGGATGTCCGAACGCCATAGGTGGAAGAACTGCACTCCCAATGACTGGTCGCGATGCCCTCGCCACATGCTCGGGCCGATCTCCGCCTATGAACCTCGCACCGCAGGTTGACCACCGAGAACCTCCGATATAACCATTCCGTGTGTCGCCCCGCCAAGTATACTCCTCTATGGCAGATAGGCCTCTTCGCGCAGCCCTATATACTGAGACATATATGAGATGGTCGACGAACCTCGCAAATCTCCAATCAAGTCATAGTCAATGCCCGCACGATAGATATAGTCGCCCGATATTTCTCGATAATCTTCCCAATCAATCGGCAAACGAGTTAGTAACCGCTGATGCCGCCATATCCCGTCACACCGCATCCTCGTGGGCGCCCATCCATAATCGCAGATAAGCTCATCGAACTCTCCTCCAGACTATCGCCCAACCCATACCGTAAGTACGACAGTCGAAGTGACTTCTCCGGTGTAACCCTCGATCATCCTTCGCCGAGAATACCAAAATCGTGAGAGTAATAACGATCGCCATCTATCACGTATAATACTAGATAAGTCAATCTATATCCGATAGCAGACATACAAGATAAAGAATAGAATATATCTCATAAGTAGATAAAGCAAACACATCCGATAAGCGTATATCGGGTCTCAGCATAGATAAATGTTTCCAAAGATTCACCCATTTAACATAAATAGCTCGGGTCGACGAACAACCTCCCACTACGACAGGTTCTACAGCACAATGGCAACGGGCATGCAGATACTGTGGTTCTCTAACTCGCACAACTTGTCAGGTACCACTCGTACGGCTTCAGTATCTCCAAAGGAACTCACCCACTTCAATTCTTGAAGTATCCGCATCGATCCTCCCACTAGACCCCGACATCTCGCACCTTCGCCTAATCCTGGTGGAATACGATCATATTCTAATTCTGAAGAATGATTTCAACTTTGGACTTATGATTTTCATGTAGTCCTCTTCTAAGAATCGAGCATTAGTGCTAATAACGACCTTCCCGATCCTTAGACTATAGAATAAACCACCTTCGCTCCTCCAGATAGCCAATAAACAAAGCCTCATACGATCTAGCTCCAACTCTGTCGCCCTTCTTGTTCAAAGACACGTGCCGGATCGCCCATATCCTTATGTGGCTTAACGTGTGGGCGTTTACATGAACCCCGACCGGACTAAAATATACCTTTTAGTCGTTTAATTTCAATCCATGTCAACTTATCCTTATGACAAATGAAATTAATGATTGGACCTTACTGACCACATCACTATCACAAGAAGGGACTTCATGAAGTTGTACTTGAGGTGATGTCTAGCAATGACCACAATTTTAACAACAGAAGATGAATTCTTAGAATTGGTATACTCACTCGGACCATACCGCCCAATTCAAATTCTTTTGTTATCTCATTTTATATCTATCTCTAGAGAACTTATGAAAATCGCACATGCAAGCCACGCGTGTGGGCGTTTACATGAAACTCCCACTACTCAATAGATTTAAAATGTTTTATTTAGAAATCTCATCTAACAAACTTATGATAAACATGCAAGCAAGCCGCGTGTGGGCGTTTACTCACGATGCGCCTCACTTTGTTTAGAGATCAAAAGTGGAGGTCTTGACATTTTAATTTGAAAATTAATTTGTCGGGTTGCTTGCTTAGTCTTTTTATTCAAAAGGTTTGTCCATGCAGATCACGTAATCCTAGCATGCTTTTCTATAGAACTCAACATGTAAAACATGCTCATGAAATTCTAAAATATGCTTGATAAACGCGATAAACCTAGCATGCTTACTATGCGCATCCAATTACGTAAAACACTTAAAGGTTTGTCAACGTAATATAAACATACATAGCATGCTTCGCATAATTTAAACATCCACGACATGCATATGAACGATAAAAATAAAATAAAACGTTCATCGCGCCCAATCGTGAAACCCGACATTTAAATCTAATCTATTACATAGATTTACAAAGTACGAGATAAACTTCAAACAGGCCTCGCGTGCACCCGCACGGACGGATTCAACAATGGGCCTCGCGTGCACCCGCACGGACGGAAATTGAAAACGGGTGCGGGCGTGGTCGGCCAAAAAGTCTTGGCGCAGCGCCTGAGGCAAAGCCGATCGCGCGCGCCCGACCTCGCGCCGCCGCGTCGCTCGCATGGCTGCCTCGCGGTCGCTAACGCGACCGCGACCCGCCGAGCACGCTGCGTCGCGGCCACGCCCAAGCGCCGAACGCCCCGCCGAGACATCGCCGCCGGCGGCCATACCTCGCGACCGCGAGTCCGCTCGCCGCGGGTTTCGCCAACAGCGCGCCGTCTGCCGCTAGCTCGCTGCGGCGCGCGGCCTCGCGGGTAATCCTCGCGATCATGAGTTTGCTCGCTAAGCGCCGGGGATCTCGCGCGAACGCGCCCGTCGCCCGCAGCCCTCGCGATCTCCTTTAGCGATCGCGAGACTCGCCAGAAACCACCCAAGTCGGCCGAGCTCCTGTTTTTCCGTCGTTTCGTTCTTCGTTCGTTCGTCTTCGTTCTTCTTTTACGGATAAGATTTACATAATAAAATCTAATCTAACCACGGATTTTCGTGGTGTAAAACAAAACCAACAACAACAACAAACGAGCCACGATGAGCAGCGATCCACAATTAAATAAACGCACGTAATAATCAAACGTGAATTAATCCAACAGAGCCAAGATTCGATCCCGTGCTCGATACCAATTATAGGAAAACGTATGTTAACCCTCGCCCGAGGATCCATCTTGGGTGTTTAATTCACCATACATTGATTATAAACCCAGATGCGTCTATATAATTAAATCGCAACACGTAGGGGTTTTCACGTGTTTACCGATCCGCCGAGGTGGATCGAACGGATGAACGGATTGAACGGTCCGAGACTCGTGCTTTGACCTTCCGGACCGTATCCGGATACCCAAACTCAACGTCGAGTGAGGACGAGCTATGGAGAATGCACCGAAAACCACCCTTTTCTCTCACAAAACTCACGAAATTTCTCTCTCAAAATTATGAGAATACCGAAAATTGTCTTGTTAATATGTGAGCATTAACCTAGACTTTATCTCATACCTTATATTTATAATGCACTACCTTAATCCTATATGGAATGTTACCATAATCCTATATGGAATATTACCATAATCTTATATGGAATATTACCATACTCTTAGGATTATTTCCATACTCTTAGGATTATTTCCATACTCTCAAGATTATTACCATAATCTTATATGGAAAGGATCTATGCATATACCATAAATATAATTATATCCTTGTGGGATAAAGAGAATAAAATCTTGCCAATTGAGAGCATGAGGCGCCGATTTTCCTTGGCTACGGGCTGGATGGGCCGGCCAGGATCAAATGCAAGGAATAAAGATGGGCCTCAAATAAATTAATTATCTTATGTTCAACCTGAACATAAATTAATTTATAAACATTCGATCATGCCACTAGAGAAAGAATGTCGACTTACCCTTTATTACCGAAGTTGAGTCGGGCTTGCACTTAGACATTACGAATCCCGTATTTAAGATATCGAACGTCCATTAATCATTTATAGCAATCGATCGCTTAAAACGATTAACAACTTTATTTCAAGTAGTACCACTCAACCTTATTATTGTACTTGAGCTAACTCAACTGCGGGGTTTAGTACAATAAACCTTTGAGCTCCTTAGGGACGCCATCATCCTTAACGGATACGGTGACTGACATGATAACTAGCGTGACATACAAGCATTGCCACCACCCAAGATGCGGAGAATCTTGGGTTAGAACATATAACCCTCACCCATAACAAGTCAAAGTGATGGACAACAACTCATACTCACCTAATACCTTATCGAGGTTTAGATCATCGTAAGTCACCGAGATCTTGGTTCTTCACGACGGTCAGAAAGAAGAACTCATCTCACTGTGATCCTTCAATACGTCGAGGCGTACCATCAAGATAGACAAGCAACTAAGTCAAGTCACTTCTTATCTATCTGCAGCCTAAACCGACAACTCGCCCTTAAGTCGCCTCATTGTGAAACTTTTATATCTCATTAAGCTTGACCAATCATACTGACTTCGTGATCTTCTACACACCGTATGATCTAACTTATATATGAGATAAGGGACACGATATATGCAATCAAGTATTCAAATCGATAGGAGATTGTAATAGTGGTAACAGAAACATTGTATACAAGCGCCATCTATCATCCAACGATAATAACTAGCCATCTATCAGATAATACTAGCGAAGTCAATCTATATCGAAGCGGATAAAAGAATAGAATATATATCATTAGCGGATAAAGCAAACACATCTGATAAGCGGATAAATGTTTACATCAAAGATCCTATGTTCATTCTACATCATAATTATACTTATGGAATTTCTACTTTCAACTTCTTAAGTTCTCTATTTTCAGCAAAAATTTTCATTCTAACTTCAACTGTTCCTCACGAATTCTGGAGAAGGATTCAGTATTTATGTCCTTCATATGAACTGAAGTTCGTTGAGATAAGAGTATGTTAGCGAAAACCGTTTGCAAAACGGAGTTCAAACGAATGAGAACGGGTCAAAACAAAAACACTGCGCAATGCAGTTTTCTGCCTGCGCGATTGTGCGCTGGAAATCACTTCCTCTCGGACAATTGTGAGCTCGTGCCCCGCTTCGTACGAGATTTTCATCAAAATTTGTTTAGCTTTCTCTGGTCCTTATCGAACTCATACGTCTTGCACCTTTGATCCTCTTCTTGCTTTCATCAGCCTTTCGTTGAAAACTCGAGTTCGTTTCCAATCGACTTTTCGTTCGTTCGTAAATCAATACTTTGCTATCGTTCTCGCAAAAGGGATCAAGCTCCTAGAATTCATACTTCTATGTTCAAGAGGTGAGCATGCTTCTTAGAGCATCTATGTTCTTTTGGGAATAACATACCCATTTTCAAAATGAACGATAAAACTTTGAATAAATATTTCAAAATCATAACATAATTTCTGCATTCATGCTTTCAGTAAGCTAAGCATCACTTTTGACATTATCATGCCAACTATTACTCATCTTTCGTAAACTTGGTCTCATCTTACTGATAACTTACTTATCATAAAACCTTTGACATAAAATTGTCAACTTTTTGCAAAATATTAAAAATTTCCTTTTGGAATATGTTCCAAAACTTTCATAACTTCCACTGCTTTCAAAATGTGCGTTCAATCTCATTTTCCAAAATTTCAAGTTCACTGTTTCAACTTTCAACTTTCAATATCAAAACTGAGAAAACAATTTACCTCTTTTCGGTTGAGCTTGATGTGATGGAGTGTTGAGCACGGTCGGTGATTCTAGAAGTCAGTGACTCAATCTAGACTTAACTCTTGAAAAGAAGGTTTTAGGGTTCAAAGGACGACCGCTCGATATTAATCTGTGTGACAGCCCGCCTTTCCAAAGTACGGATTAGGCGGATGTCATCAACTAAGCGAGGATTAAGAACATAATGACCAACAAACCTTGAGGCGTCAAACTTTTATGGATAAACACACAACGGTTTCATACAAACTAGACCAACGGACCATTAACAAAAGGATTCAATGATCCGAGGTAACATAAGTAATATCCAAAAATATAATAAAGTGTTTTGAACAGCGGAAAGCATGTGAATGCATATATGACGATATACATCCAAGGTGAACTATTAACGACAAAAACTCCGACTGCTCAACACTTGTCCATCCTATTGACAACTCGCACATTTTAAAACAAACATGCAGGGCTAAGTACAAGATTGCACTTAGTGGACTCATGCCAAAATCATTTCATAAAATTACACTGCCCATAAGTATAACACGAGGATTTTAGTTGAAATAACTCGTGAATACCAAAATACTTTATCATTTCTCAAAAGATTCGCTCACAGCATTTTTCATTACGTATGATCCGTATCATCCACATAATTATTCATAACTCATCTCATAAAGCGATCTCACGTGCGTAGAAGTAGGCCTCTTCACCGACGCCGTGACCGCCGAAGATGTTGCTAACGGCTCACGGTCGCATAGTCGGGATTCTTCATCGACTAGGATCCATGACCGCCGATGATGTTGCTAACGGCTCACGATCCTGGCGGTGTACACGTTAATCTTAGCGAGAATTTCGCATCGACTAAGATCCGATATCGATTTAAAATTGGGAGCGACCCAATAAGCGATTCACATACATCGTTGGCTCGCCCAACAACATGATAGGATCCATACGTTAAAACATAAATATTTTGGGCATATAACGATTCATAATCATTTCTCAACCGAAAGCTTGTAAATAAATACTTTTCAAGAAAGCATCGTAAATAAAGGGTTTTCGAGTAAAGCCCACCTTGTACACGTAGGTCTTTATACTATGGTCTCTTTCCTATGTCAACGCTCCGTCCACGTATCACCTTAACGTAAGAATTATTTTTAGTACGTCGGTCACGTTTGATAGAGACGAACATAGTCTATAACGTTCTACGTATCAAATAAGGCTAACGTTGGACTTAATTTGACGTTTCCTAATCGATTGATGTTGATTATGAAATTTCTTAACTTATAAGAGATATTCTATCTTTTTAGTATATAATGTACGTTTTAATGTACTTACGTAACGTAAGTAGCATTGTTACTAAACGTACTACGTCACATTGATCACGCATTATCGAATTGTGTGCCCGTTGACCTTGGTCAACGATTTTGGTCAACTATTTTGACCAAGTCAACCAAAAGTCAACAATTTTGACTTTGGTCAACAAAAAGTCAACATTTTGACTTTTTCAACTATTTATGAAATTCTTATCATTTTATGTGCAATTCTTGTTCCAAAAATTCTTATAAAATCATACTATGTCTAAAACATTATTTTAGATCATAATATGTAATTATACTTGATAAAATAAATTTATAATATTAATGCACATAATATAAAGTTTTCGGTCACTATTAATTAAATAGCTTAGACTTGTGCAAAAATTCTTATAAATTCACATGTCACACTATTTTATCATGTGATTAATAATATGTAATTACCTTAGTCAAATAAAATTTATACACCTTAGTATTATATACTAATGTTTTCGGTTTTCATAATAAACTATCAAATGATTTTTAAAATTGATAAAATCATATCTCAATTAATCACCCTCAATTATGCTTACTACAACATAATAGTTATTTATTGTGACTTATTGAATAAAATTTACCTAAGTCATATTTGAAAATTTCAACTTAGGTCCAAATAATATTTATAAATTTCAATAAATTTCCACAACCATATATTATGAATCTACACACTTAATATGCTATTATATTACTTAAACATGAATTATGTCTCAACACTTTATCATATGCATATATTTTCGGTATTTATATAAATATAAGCTATAGTTTTCCAAAAATTCTAAATAAATTCATATAAGCATAATTAATACCCTAGATCATGATTTCATACTTAAATCAACAATTAAAAATTGAAATCAACAACATATATAACCTCTAAGTTTTCGGTCCCAACATTAAATTTAATAGCATGCTTAATTTCATGATATAATTAATATACATGCTTCACAAAATCATATAAACATAATATCTAAACATTTAAACATATGTCTTAAAATTTTCGAAAATGACAAATATAAACTAAGATCATATCTTAAAATTTAACGGACGAAAATCGAAAATTTAAGCATGTATACGAAGCTAGGATGAATTCTAACCTTTTAATCGGTTTCGATTTTGATCGGCAACGTTTATTTGCTAAAGATTTGGATTGAAACTTGATGAACACTCTCTTAAATTTCTCTCTATATTTTCGGTGGGTTGGGGTTCCAAATGGGAGAATGGATGAGCTTAAGTTATATTTATAAGGTTAAACCACTTGTAGCATAATAATTACATAGAAAAAATCTTATACCACTTGCTTAATTTGTCAACAAAATCGGCACCTCCATTAACTAGGAGACAAAAATTTTAATTCTTATCATATACAACTCATCATATCTCTTATCATTTAATTTAATACATTGCATGCTATTTTAATTAAATCATTACATTGTAGCAAGTTGTGTGTGTGTGTCGCCCATTCCTACAACTTAGGATTGATTTTTGTTTTATCCTTATATTATATACTTTATTATGTTATATAATAATTTAATTATTATTTTATATCATAGTTATTATGAAATAAAAGAATTAACACATTGTTCTTTCAATTATGAGATTCTCGCCAATCTCAATACATTAGGCTAGGATTTTATTTAATTTTTATATTATATACTATATTATTATCATATTATTATTATAGTATAAAGTTGCTTTAGAAAAGTCAAATATTTCAACTCTCACAAGTGGCATTAATATATAGTGTGAAATTAAGAAATTTTCAACCTAAATTTCAAAATTTTCGGCTCCCTCAATTAATGAGCATGGATGATTTGTTTTATTAGCTAATTAATACTACTTTACACCTAATACAAGATAGGATACAACTCATTACTCTCATTAATTGTTGGATGATATTTAATACATAAAATCATGCTAAAAATGGCTAAGTTTTCGCCACTTTCATGCAAGTGTGCACCCACACTTGTGCAACTTGTATTACACCTCATTTAGTCCTTAATGACATCATAATAATATAATAATTATCATATATCATTAATTAGATAAGAATTAAATATTAAATCATACTTTTAAACTCATAATTTTCGAAAATCATTAAGACATGCCCAACATTTTATTTCTTTGTATAAAATAGCTACTACATATTTATGTGACATATTATATGCCTTAGATAATAAATTTAATCATAGGAAAGTATTTAAAATAATTTAGGTCTTAAAAACCCTAATTTAAATACTTAGGGTTTTCGAAACCCATAAATAAGGTACATTGCATTCTTTGAATTTTCTAGCATTATTTAATGATAAATAATGCTCTTATATAATAATATAATCATAGGAATTTGAATTTTATAATTCCGAGATCATATGCTAAAGTTATCGCATTATCTCTAAACGTAGACGTTTGAAACGTCTCTAAATTCTCATAGCTTAATTATCTCTAAAATGTTCAAAATAAAGTTTGTTACAACTTTATTTATTCCTATAATAATAGGAATTTCAAATTAAGCTTAAGCGCTAATAATATCTTGTAAGGCGTGGCGTCGAATTTATTCAACGTTGAAAATTACGTTCGAAGGAATATTGAAAATTATATTCCTTAATTCACTAAGGCTCAGTGAATCTCATACAGAAATTATCCAAGTATGCTTGGTCAAAGTCAAGAGTTGACTAATTAAGATTTTAATTATTGAATTAATAATGCTAATTACGTAATTAATTAACGTAATCTAGTATTAAAACTACGGGATATTACAAATCCACCTCCCAACTACCACCAAGACCACCCCCAAATGGGCAATGAAATCCCTTAGGTCCGCTTAATACGGTGGGAGGCGTCCGCTGCTGACCTCATTTCCTTAGAACCATTTTGCTCTCTAATTTTCAAATTCTCTCTACACTCTTCAAGCCTTAAGCTTTAAATCCTCCTTTCCAAACCCCTCCCACACTCAAATAATCTTTCTAAGACCATAGGAAGGTATTATTCATCATCTTCTTCCATCCTAATGGAGTGGAATTTTTGTTTGATTTTTTTGGGTTTAAAAACCCTAGTTTGCTCCTCATTTTTTTTCGTAACTTTAGAGCCATCAAATGCTCTCAAGCCATGAACAAAAATGCTTAGAATAATGTTCTAAGGATACTGTAAAAATTTCATAATTTTTGGAGCATGTTTTTTTTTCGATTTATGCTTTATTTCTTTTTATATATGATAAAGCATATTTTTGTGAATATTATTTGATATTGTTGCTTGTTAATGTATTATAAGCATGTAGTAAAAATATCATAATTTTCAGAATAGTTTTGATTTTTTTTTCTAAAGTGCCGTGAGTTTAGGGGCTTATTTAAGCCATGATTTGATTTTTATTTTTGAAAAATAGTTGAGATATGGTGTTTAAAATATGATGTGAACATCATATAAAAATCTTGGAATTTTTGAAACCCATCTCCTATTTTATTTTATTTGGACCGATTGTATATATATATACTTTTAGAGTATTGTTTGATTTTTGGTTGTTGAAAATAGTTGAGATATGGTGTTTAGGGTATGATATGAACATCATATATTAACCTTGAATTTATTCAAACACCTCTCCTATTTTTGAAGGAAAACCGTGAGCTATATATATATATATATATATATATATATATATATATATATATATATTGATTTATTTGATTTTTATTGTTGAAAATAATAGGATGTGTGATATTATGAATATTGGTTAATGTTTGATGTTAATATTACATGTTATTACATATATAACCATATTGTGCAAGATTGGAATTTATTGAATATGTATATATATATATATGGAATTACCGAAATGATTTAAGGGTAGAAAGCATGGGTTTAAAATTTTAATGCATGATATGAAGTGATATTTCATGTTTAGTATATGGTATAAGCATGATATAATTTTTGTGGAATTTATCGAACACCAAAGCTCACTAAATTGTGATTACCGAAAACTTTGAGCAATTTTAACATATGGTTTAAAATTTTATATGATGATATTGGGTTGATAATTAAATTCTATAGTATGATAGGAGTATAACAAGATTTTATTGGAATTTATTTGATACATATGTTAATTGTTGTTAATTATCGAAAACATAACAAAACGGCTAAGTATGAGTTTAATTCTAATGTTAAATGATGTTATGATAGTTAATTATAAGCTTAGAATGAATGGTTGTGACTATGGTGAATGAATGGAATACTTATGCACACTTACACAATGATTGTATATTATGTTAGAAATTATGGTTTTCTAATGCTTTAGTACAGTTTATGTTGTGTATGGTATTGTTTGGTGTTGGATGTTTGTGCTTATGTTGTACCGACAAACCAAAACCCAAACGTAAACAACATAATACTATATGTACGAGAATCCAAAAGAAATTGACCAATTTCGATAATTTAAGAAGGAATTAACGAGAAACGAAGTTAAACACAAATTAGGGTTTTCTATTTAATAAAAGGATACTCGAATGCGAGTTCCCAAGTTAGAAAAACCAAAAGCCGAGCTACAACGTTAGTACTCAATAACGACAACCCAATACGATATTAGTTGAGCGTTAAAACAACTCGATAACGAATAACGATTATACGGCATATGTAATCTCCGACGAGTTAAGATGAACAAACAATGTCGTAATGTGTAAGCAAGGATTCGAATATAAGATGTCGATCCTTATGTCTCAAAAGTCGACTTAATATTCCCGAAACACTTCATTTATTCCTAAGTACATACTTACATGATAGCATGTGTTCCCTTGAATCATAAGTCAATACTCCTCTTTTAATTATCGTGCTAATACGACAAGTCGTCAAGCATAACCTACTAGGACGTAACTATAATTGCTAAGTCTAGTTAGTGGCTTGAGAATTTCCTAATTTACCAATCATAATTTGATTACCGACAACCTATAACGTAATAACGTTATAATAAAACTAAGGTTGAGAGTCGAGGATAGACTCGAAATATGTGATTCATAATTGAAGTTCACCTATGAACGATGGAGTAATATAGCTTGGGAATTGGGAATGTAAGATAATAGAAATTATCTAAAAATTATCACATGAAATCATAAAGACACCCTAAGTGGGAACTTTAAGTCGTAGTTTATAAATGACCTTCCATCGATAGAAAGAATCTAAGAAACGCTATTTTCTTATGAAGGGTTTGATCGTACGTAGTCGGCGAGGAAGAACATCACACCTGCTCATTTAGAACCACTAGCTTGGATTAGCAGGTGGGCTCTCTTGAAACAAAATGACATGTCTATCTCAAAGCATGATTTACAAAAGCTTTATGAAATATTATCACATGAAATGTTATTGACTGCCAAATGTTTATGTTTTGTTGTTATCCTATCTGCGATTGGTATATCCAATGTGGTATGTGAATGTGTTGGTCCACCAACGTTAAAAAAAGGGTAACGATCGGATCCGACTTAGTTGAGGACTAACTCGATTGTGTACACGTGTGACTGTGTGTTAAGGTTAGCTACCTCGACCGGTCACGGCGACTATGTGTAGGTGGCCACCTCCATAGTGCACAAATGAATGAATGAATGAATGATCAAATATGGAACAACGTGGATGAAATAGTCTGGCCGGATACTTTTGGAAAACGATAAAATGTTTGATAGACATGAGACTTTTAACTAAAATCCTCATGCGCTATTGTGGGCAGTGAATAACTTTTGAAAAAGAAAATGTTTTCGGCAATGAGTCCACTGAGTACTTTTGTACTTAGCCATGCATCTCGTTTTTGACGTGCAGGTTGAGCAAGGATCGATGATGGTGCGAGGTGGTGCAGAGTAGCAGTTGTTTTATGCTTAATTAGAAGGGATTCTAGAACCTTGGGCATGCATCGTCATAACACGTTTATTCCTGCCTAACTCTGATAACTTTTGATGTTTTGATTATAATTGCCTTCATACCGTATTGAATTTGAGGTCGTACCTCGTACTTTGAATTGTGCCCTGACTGGGTTATATTTGAATCTTGCACCCTTTTTGACGAGTCCTTCTGTGACTCGAGTTGGTATTGAATAGCTTAATTCCTTGTTAGTTATGCGTTGTTGAGTAGTTAAATGGTTAACTGCATTGAATAATTATGTTTATATCCGCTGCTTTATCATACCGGTGACGATCCATAGGATCCGTACTTCATTGGGAAGTCGGGTTGTCAAAATATCGACGTATTTTTCAAATCACTTAAAACAAAACCTATATAATTACCTCAAATTATGTTGATGTCGAAACGTCTTCACTTGGTATAATATCAATGTTGATTTTACTCGTAGTATCGAATTGTATGTGTGTTTGTGTGTTATGTTGAATTTGTAGCTATTATATATATTGTAATTTCATTTCGAATATTGAACAACGAATTGAAATGTATGAATGATAAGAGAGTGCAACAAAAGTGTTCATATCAATTCACATCAATTATTAGTGAAGCAGTTTAATTTCATTTTCGAGCAGTGTAAATTCACATCAATTGTTAGTGAAGCAATGTAATTTGATTTCGGAGCAGTATCAATTCACATCAATTCTGAGTGAAGTAATGTAAAATCACATGGGTAGTGAAGATTATCAGTTGACATTAAAAGTGAACTAGTACAAATTCTCATAAATGAATACTACTTCACATGAATAAGACTGCAACAAAACTATAAATTATACAACAAGAATCATATTTCAAATCATATCAGTGAAATTTCACGTCACAATAATATAAATTCAAAAATAAAATAAATTGAAAAATGGTCATAACCTTAAAATGGGTCAAAAATCATAAAACCTATTGAGAATTGCATAAAATCGATCACCATTTTAATTCTTTTTCGATTTTCCAATTGAATTTCTAAAATAGAAATCATTTTTATTAATTTAAATTTATAATTGATAATTTAAATTTTCTAGTTTACACGTTAATGAAAAAATTTAAAACCTATCGAAAATATAAAACACTGATCGATAATTGCATAACATCGGTCACCATTCTAATTCTCTTCCGATTTTTTAGTTAGATTTCTAAATTAAATTAAATTTACACGTTTAATGAAAATGAGCTAATCTTTAGTTTGATTTCTATTAAATTAAATTTACACGTCTAATTCTCTTCTGTGTTTTTTTTGTAAATTAAATTACCTAATTTACACGTCTAATGAAAATTTATAAATTTATTATTTATATTTATAATTCAATAAAAATTGAGAATTCAAAAACCCTGATGGCCGATTTGAATCAAATCTTTTTCGATTTTCAATTGGAATTCTAAAAGTTCAACATATTTTTAATAATTTAAATTTATAATTAATAATTAAAATTTTCTAAATTGAAACTTAAATAGAAAAACATAAAACCGATCGAAATAAAGAAAAAAACCATCGATAATTGTGTAAAACCGATCGCCATTTAATTCTCTTCCTTTTTTTTAGATTTCTAAAATTGACCACATTTTTAATAATTTTAATTTATAATTGATAATTTATATTTTTGAAATTGATAAATAAATTTAAAAAAAAAAAACTAAAAACAGAACGAAACAACAAAACACCGATCGATAAATGAGTAAAATCGGTTGCCATTTAACTTCGTCCGCTTTTTAGTTAGGATTTTGAGAAATTGATCGCTTTTTTCGGTTTTCAATTGGAATTCTAAAAGTTCAATACATTTTTAAATTTAAATTTATAATTAATAATTAAATTTTCTAAACTGAAAATTAAATTGAAAAACTTAAAACCAGTCAAAATAAAGAAAACATCGATCGATAATTGTGTAAATCCGATCACCATTTAATTATCTTCTGGTTTTTTATTTAGGTTTCTAAAATTGACCACATTTTTAATAATTTCAATTTATAATTGATAACTTATATTTTTTAAAATTGATAAATAAAATGAAAAAATTTAAAACTGATCGCCATTTATTTCTCGTCCGATTTATAAGTCTGATTTTGAAAAATTGATCGGCTTTTTTCGTTCGATTTTACATAACCTCGATTGGATCTCTACCAATTTTTAATTTATAAATTTATAATTTATAATTTATAGTCGATAATACCGAATGCATTTAAAATTCATAATACTGATTGCTTTGTTGATAAAACCGGTATACAATCAAGATCCATAATAGACTAAAGCCAATTGTCTAGTACAAGATTCTTGCTGCTGACCCCGTCAACTTTTGTTGGACTATAAAAAAAACATAAGTACATTATATCATATCTCACAAAAAAACATGGAATCCTTCTTAAAAGTAAGAGTAATTTCGACTCTTAAGTCTAAAATTGGTAATGGTACATATTTATATGAATTTGGGCACATTCATCGTGTCATTATTGGATTTGGGTATTTCAGCCTATTAACATTAAAAAAATACATGCGCAAAATCCACCAAATAACTGAGGAAAAAAGAATCCACCAAATAAATTAATATAGAGAAAAGAAAAGAAAAGAAAAGAAAAGACGTATTTATCATTCTCAAATGGAATATTTTATATTGTTATATTTTAAGTATTGAATAAATTTAGAAATTGATGTTCTATATTTCATGTGAAAATTTGGCTAGTTGATTTAGTTTTCCAATATTAGATTATATTGCTCGCCAAAAGTGAAACATTATGTAATATTTTTTATTTTTAACAACTAAAAGATAGTTCATTCATTATTTTGAAAAATCACAAACTTTAAACTTTAAACTTAACCTTTATTTGAGCCCTCACAAGTTTAAAAATATACTTATATATATACTAATAAAATTGGAATCTCAATCACTAGATAAATATGCAAAAACTAATTGAAAAAGAAAAAAAAAGAAACAATAAGTTCTTTGAACTCAACTGATTAAAGTTCATTCGAATTCAATGCCATCGATAACAAGGAAATTTCTGAAATATGACTTTTACAAAAATTTATACGACCATTCAAATATGTTTCTTATATATATATATATATATATGTGTGTGTGTGTGTGTGATAATTTATGAAAAGACAAGAAAAAGAAAAGTGCTACAGTATTTGAGCAGACAAGGCGAGAAGGAGAAGTACTACTGCAAGGGGTCTCTGATTTCTACTGCTAATAATAATTCTTAGGGTCGAAAGGATATGCACATGGAACTACTCTGATAAAATCCTGCCAAAATACATAATGTTAAATTTATCAAATTTTGAATAAAACATCAAAATAATATCACCTGTTTGATTTGACCTCTTGACAAGATGCAACATTCACCCCATCCAAATTAACCCACACCCCATAAAAAAGTATCCCATATTAACTTTTTTCTTCTTCTAAGAGATTGTTAATTTCGTCAATTTAACTTTTCAGACCTATGTCAACATTAGGTATTAATATGGGAACAAAATCATAAGTTTCATACAAATGTTCAAATTGAATATTTATACCATCAAATTAGTTCATTTAATATAATTAGTTCATAAAAATTGGAATAAACATCAAATATATTTAACACTTTCCTTTTCTGGAAACATCAACTTCATATTTTTATCCTAAACATATCCATTTATTTATAAAAAAATCACTCATGACCTATTTTTATCTATTAATATATTCATTTATTATCTTCATGGCCTATCTTTTTACACCCACTTACTTTACACCCATTACAATTTATTAAAACTCATACCCCAAAATCAAGGAACGAATTTGATCGACGGAGAGAGTAATATTTTTCTGGATTAAACATATGTTATTTATATATTGATCATAGGCAAAGGAATTTATTCAGAAAATTGGTTCATATAGTACTATACAACGTAATAAATCGAATTTGATACACATTTCAATCTCTTAGTATTTTCATTTCACTTCACTTTCTTATAAATTGGTATGAAAAATCGTCATATCATGACTATAAGGTTTATGGTTTAGCATCACCTGCAAGGTACATGCTAGTTATTGATATCTTCTCAATGTCGGGAATATGAGACGCCTTGAAGTACACCTCCATCTCCAACAAGAAATTCTCCAACTCTTTCGAACTTCGGACTCCCTCGAATGGTTTTTGCTCGGGACCCCGCGCCCAAGTGTGCGAGCGATGCCGAGCATGAGCGGGTGCACGAGCGAGGATGGTGGAGAGCTCATTTGATGTAGATAAAGGGTTTAGGGTTTATAAGGAGGAAATATTGAAGATTATAGGCGCTTATAACATTATTTGCAAGGTGGTTGGTTAGTATTTACACTCATATATTTTAATTTACATGAGAGAATTTTGATTAAAGTACAATTTAAGCTCCAAATTGATAAGTTCCAATAGAGTTTATTGTATTTCGATGCAGAAGATATTAGCTTGGTCAAAAAAACATGCAGAAATCAATTTAATTGTTATTTAAGTTTTTAGTTTATTTTTACTTTGTAGGGAATTGGAGATATAGTAAGATTTTGATTACCTATAGGTCATAAAGACAAAACAAAGGACAAAAACATATATAAAGGCTGTTTACTTTGTACTTACTCTCGATAAATATGGTGAATAGTAAACCTATATAGCCTCCCACATTTAATATAACTATCATATTAAATGTATATTTAGATGAGATTATAAACTCTTTAAAATAATTTATAAATTAATTTTAAATTTAAAAAATAGTTTATAAGTTGTTTTTTGAAAATTTATAAATTCAACCAAACACCCTATAATAATGTTTTGAGCATTGATTATAGTCTTACCTTATGGAGATATTTTTCAAAAATAACATATATTTTTATTTAATTTTAAAACTTTTGAATTTCATAGATATTTCAATTTTGGCTCACGGCCAAGAAATCGTCCTCAAAAAATTGAATCAATTCGTCGGGTTGTTCGTGTGAAAATAATACACAATGAAAAGGGTGGAAATTTTTTTCTTTCCACCTCACACCGAAAGGTCATCATTTATTGCATAGTTTACGTGAAAACTCAACGAGCAGATTCAACTTTTCGAAATTGAATTTTAGATTGAGAATCAAAGTTGAAACTTTTTATAAAATATAAGATTTTAAAAGAGAAACAAAAAAGTTTATGTTAATATTGAAATTAGCTCCAACGTTCAAGGTTGAAAAGGGCATGGTTTCATGAGGAAAAAAGGGTTAAAATAAAGTAATTTGATATATCTGTGGATAACGTAGAATTCATTGTGGGAATCAAAAAAATTTGAGTGGATGGAGGAGATTATATATAATAATAGTATTATTATTACGTGGAAGAAGATGTATTCTAAAAATAGGAGTTGATTTGTAAAGGTCAAAATATATTTGATGAGACGCATTTATGCTGACTGAGTGACAATGCAAGCCACATATTTAGGATGCACTTTCTCAACAAATTTTTCTTAATTTGTTCAAACCAAAACAACTTCCCTACACTGAACAACTCAATAATTCCCAGTCCCTAAAATAGAAAATGCAATAAATTACTGCTTGACATCAAAGTGTTTAAAACCAAAATTTAAAATGTCACAAAATTCCATTAATGAACATCGATCGTCTTAGGTTTAATCGTGCAATACCTCAGCTTCCCACGATTAATTTCGATACATTTTATGCAAAAGATATATTCATCGGTTCTCAAATAAGTATTCAATTTGAAAAATAAAATTTATCTACCAATTCAGCGTCATATGCTAGAGTTCTACAGAAAAATAAATCAAATTTCTCATTTTACACCTAGTTATCGATTGATTTTTTTTCATGCAATAATTAAAATTAAAAGAATATATTTTTCATTTTGTAAATATACGATATCTAAAAGCTGAAAACTTATTCGAGAATGAAGAGAGTATTTTCATTGCCCGCAACTAGCTTAGTCGTTCAAACAATATAAATTAATAACCAAAATTTTACATATTTGAATAACACCAACATATTTTAAATTGAAAATATATATAAGCATCTTTCTTAAAAACAAGAAAATAAATCGCTTGAAAGAGAAAAATTGGTCAAAGCACTGTGATCGTAGCATTAATTTACCAAAGAAAGAAGCAAGGTTTAGAATTTAAGGAGACTGATGATTCTGATGCAACCCAACACTGCAAGATTTGTACTGCCAAAATTTGGAATTTTCCAGAAATAATTTTTTTTACAAAAAGTAAGAAAATATTGGAAGGGAGAAATAATGTGAGAAGACAGGTTGAAGTGATATTCAAACTGTCATCACGTCCCCTCTCTTCATTTCGTGGTGGTTTATATATCCAGGGCCCCGCTTTTGTCTCCTATCATGCAAAAAATATAATTAAAGACATTTAAATTAACACAAACTTCTTACATCCATTCCTGCAATACAGGGATAAAAATATCATTTTTTTAATAAAAATATTATTTATATTGAAAAAAATATTATAAAAACAACGGTAACATAATAACATATAGTAATATATGACATGTTCATAAAGTTAAAGGCATGTTTGTTTTCTAAAAACCTATGGGTGTGCTTGTTTTATTGCCATCCATTTTCTCAATTCTCTATTATCCAAATATAATACCCTTCTCTTATTAAAAATCACAAAAATGAATAGTTATTCATATCAACCACAAATATTCATGATGTAAGAATAATCAAACAACTCATTTCCGTTTCTAAATTTATAACACTTGAGTTTCAACTAATTCATCGTACCAAAATCATTACCTTTTTTTTACAAAAAATAATTGAAAATACTGAAATTAAGAAATTAAGACTGAAAATAAAACCAAACATCCCTAGCCATTTCTTTTTTTTAATGTACGATACTCACATAGTAAAATTACATATATTTGTTTTATCTTATTTTCTATGAACATATTGTTTTAGTTTAACGTGACACCACATTCATTCTATTAATTATATCTGACTACTAAATTAATATAGAACCCAATATTAATTGAAAACATACAATCAACCACACATTCATATCATAAACTAGCTAATTTAACAAATTAAACTCACCCATAATTTCCAGCAAAAATTAACCAATATAATTTGATCGTAAACACAACTACATTAAGAAAGAGAGAGACCTTAGAACATAACTAAACAGTAGTGGTAGAGTGATTAATGTCCAAGGCTAAAGGTCTCGGGTTCGAGTCCATCGTGACGCGATCTTTAAATTTCTGTATTAAATTGATAAAAAGAAAAGAAAAGAAAATATGCCCATGTAAAATAAATATGTGAAATCTCGTATGCAATTATATTTTGTCATTAATGCCCACTTATCATTTATTAATAAAATATATAACGAATGATGAATAAAATAGAACAACACAGTCGACATTTACTCCTGCCAATAGAACAAAAATAACCTTCTTAAAAGATTAGTCGAGCAAAAACCAGTAACATTACTTGACTTACTAATAAAAATAAGTAAAAGTTTATGCTTGTGTTGTGTTGGTCTAATGGTAGAATATTTAATGTTTGAGATCAAAGATTTCGAGTTTAAGTCTTTCGTTATACGTCCTATAAATTTTTATATTTAATTGATCAAATAAATAAATAAAAGTGTCCTCACAAACTTAACACAATTAGTTAAAAGGAGAAATTTTATAGAATACGTAAATAGTACTATACTCACTCCTCTTATAATAATATTTTATTAATTTAATTTATATTAATAAAATATTATATATATAAAAAAGGATATAAATACATATACGTATTTAATTAAATTTCCCACTAAAAGTTAGAAGATTTGAAAAAAAGAAGTAAAATGCAATTCAATTATTGTCTCCTACTTTATAAATAAATACTTTTAGGTGTCTGATTCTTGAAATTATCAACAATCTCCTTTGCTTCTTCCTTCTTCCGGCTTCCATTCCGACCTTTTTCACACACTAACTCTCAGTTTCTCCTTTTCTTTCCTCAAAAATATAAAACTAAAAATCTTCAAATGAATCTAGCTGTCCAGGTTTTCATCATCCAACTAGAAATCAATATTCTGTGATAATAATCTAATATATATATATACACATATATATTGTTAAAATTAGAAGAAGAGAAAAATGTCTGGTCCAGCCCTAGTGAGCTACCGCAACTCCAGCAGCCCTACATCCGAAACGAGCTCCGGCAGCGAGAAGGCGGCGCCTCCGCAGTCCTCCTCCCTGAGCCGATACGAGTCGCAGAAGCGGCGAGACTGGAACACGTTCGGGCAGTACCTGAAGAACCACAAGCCGCCGCTGGTGCTGAGCCGTTGCAGCGGGGCCCACATCCTGGAATTCCTCCGCTACCTCGACCAGTTCGGGAAGACCAAGGTCCACGGCGGCGGCTGCCCCTTCTTCGGCCACCCCCACCCCCCCGCGCCCTGCCCCTGCCCGCTCCGCCAGGCCTGGGGCAGCCTCGACGCCCTCGTCGGCCGCCTACGCGCCGCCTTCGAGGAAAACGGAGGCAGGCCCGAGACCAATCCGTTCGGCGCACGTGCCGTCAGGCTGTACCTCCGCGAGGTGAGGGACTCGCAGGCGAAGGCGCGCGGGATCGCCTACGAGAAGAAGAAGCGGAAGAAGCCGCCGAAGCAGCAGCAGCAGGCGGCGTTGGACGGCGGCGAGGAGGAGTTGATGATGGTGGGATCGGCTGCTGCGAGGGGTTCCACGATTGTTCCTTTATCAGTTCTTAATTAGGGTTTTCTAAATAAGTTCATAGATTTAGTTGGTTACTAATTTTCTATGTTAATTAATTCACTCTCTTTTCCTAAAACGATGAACCTCTTTTTCTAGTTTAGCGGGAATAATTAAGGTTTTTTTTGTTGCTTAAACTAGAATTAGGGTTAAGCTTAGTTAGAAAAATACAGAGTGTATTATGTTGTAAGATTATGCAATAGTTGAGCTTGTCTGACATGTGGTAAGTTTGTGTCAGTAATGATGATAGAATGATGATGAAATGAAATATGGAATAATGAGTAATCTTAGTTTTGTGAGTGCCTCTGCATGTTTCAAACCCTAATTAAGAGGTTGAGAAACCAGTGGAATTAATTTGTAGTTGTTTGCTGGTGGTTAGCTGTTTTTGATTATGTTCTTGCAGCTTCGTGTTATTATGTCTCAGCAAGTCGAATTTCATCTCAATTTTTTTTACCAATAGTTGTGTTTGTGTGATGTATGAAAATACTCCTATTCAGATAATGTTCTTTTTTTGTCTTTCTAAAATCTAGATATGGTATATATAGCTCTCATAAATGGAGATATGTTTTTTTTTTTCAAATTTTATGTCGCATTAAATATGAAAGTACATAGATATCTAATCACATATTTTATACTCCTATGTCGCCTTTTTTTGGACATGGGTTATTTGGAGAAATATAAGTAGTTAAAGTGTTAAAAAGTAGGGTCCACACTTTTGAAGGTTAATTATTTCTAAATGGAATGAGACATTTCTAATCAGATATTTTATACAATTCATTGTGTGTCCATGGATGATGGTAGATATAAGGTTTATTGGTGTATAAATAATTTAATTTTAGGTATATTTTGAGTTTTTTTTATGAATTTTAAAAATTATCACAAAATACATAAACTTAATCACTCTAGTGATTTTATCATAATTTTAAATTCAAGTTAAATAAAATTTGATTTGACATCTAAAAAATTTACCATAGATAAAGCGATAAGTGATATAAACGACATCGTAGAGAGATGATATCAATTATTTTGATCTCAACTAGAACGAGAAAATGAAACAAACGAGAAGATATGATTTTTGCAATGAGGGTTGAGGAGATCAATTCTCGAAATAAAAAAATCTGATTTATTTTGATGAACGTTGATGTTTTATGTCATTTCTCTATGATGTCGTTTATATCACTAACCGTTTTTGTCTATAGTAAATTTTTAAGATGTCAAATCAGATCTAATTTGATACGACTTTGAAATCATAGTAAAATCACTAAAGTAGTTAAGTTTATGTATTTTGTGATAATTTTTAAAGTTCGTGGAAAAAATAAAAATCGACTAAAAGTTGGTTTATTTATGTATCAATATCCCTAGATATAATAATGGATTTTCATTAATTTCTAAAACTATAATTAATTTAATTTACTATCTGAGATTTAGAATGAGAGACACAATAGCCGGATTGCGGATTGATTAATTTCATGTGTAGTTAATACATGGTAAAACAAAATACAATGCATTCAATCTATATTATCATTTTCCTTTAAAAACAACAGATCATCCTAATCATTGATCATTAATTGATAAGTTACTTGATCGAGTACTCAAGAATATGTATAGATGCAATGTTTTCCTTAAACCAATGCTTCTCAATGGGGCATTTTCCCCTTTTATTACGTACACACTAACTCTCAGTTTCTCCTTTTCTTTCCTCAAAAATATATAAAAAAAAATCTTCAAATGATTCTTAGAAAATGCCAATAATTATTTAAATATTGTAGACATGTAGATATGATAGTGCCAAACAACAACACATTTTGAAGTGAGATCATAGTTTCATAGATTAATAGTAATTTTTTTAACCGACTTTGATCTAGTTGTGATTTTTGATTGTTTTATATATATTGTAATAATAACCGAATCTTTTGATTTCGCAGCGAATAAACACACACTAATAAATTTTCAAACAATCGTAAAAATACCGTGACATGATTTTTTTTTCAAGATATCCAATAGTTTATTTATTTTGGATTCCAGCAAGAGTGGAATAAAATTACTCCATGATATTTTTTTCAATTGTTGAAAAAATTAGGGTACGTCTGTTTTGATATCAAATAAAAAACTTAGGTATTATTGCAAATTTATAAAAAGCGTATGAAATCAAAATTAGGTTAAAGTTGGTGAATGTGTAATTTTCTAAGACGCGGCAGTGAACGTAGAAGACAAACGACAAAAATTAATGAAAATTTATAAAAAAATAAAAAATAATATAAATGAATGCAAACATGAAAATAAGTAATTATAGGCCAAAAAGGCTTGAAACTAAGTATTTTTAAATGAATGCAAACATGAAAATAAGTATTAACAAATCTTAATTATAAAAAGAATTAAAATCCCCTCAAAAAATAAAACTAAATATTAACTAAAATATTAAATTGGCCACAAAGGCTTGAAACTATAAAATTGGGCTCGAACCCATATATACAAGGTTGTGCGTCTTGTTGGTCTCGCCATTCTGCTTTGGAAACATCTTGTAATAGTGATCTGGACCAAATGACAAAAGTTATTCATTTTTCAAATCATGACGACAACCACTCTTCGCCCGATCAATTGTCATCTAATATGCATCAACCACTTATTTCACATCATATTCATCTTCAATATTGTTTGATTATTCGATTTCACATTTCGCTTTCTTCATTATTGTTAGGCATTGGAAGAAAGGTCTACGATAAGATAAAAATTATTACATGAAGGAACATTCCACTTTTGATATCAGAGAAAAAATACACCACATTTCTTGGTAGACAAAGCTTTAATCTCAACTGGCCTCCAATTTCTTCTATAAATCTATAATTACTTGTACAAATATATGATGTCAACCATCACTTTATTCAACAATTTTATTTTCCTTTTTTGTTCATTGCCTTCCATCCACCCCCTTTCCAGATAGATATATATGGTCAAACATCTATTCTAGAACGTACTTTTAATTTTATATATTTTGTGAAATAATCAACAAAATGGTTCTTTTTCGTTTTGTGCGTGACAACACTATATTTATATATTCACTATCGCATATATGATTCATTTTTTTTATTTTTTATTTTTAAAGTTTATATCTGGTTTACCATTAGGGGTGTATATAAATCGTGGAGAATCGGAGATCTTAAGATTGAACCGTTAGCTATTTAATTAGGTTAGTTCAAGTCAAGAAAAAACTTATGATTCTCACAAAGCTAAACGAAGTCTTAAAGATACTTATAGGCTTATAGCAAATAGAGATCTTGATTTAAATTTATATGACTACTTAGTGTGCAACAATTAATGTAATTTTTTTATTAATGAAACACAATTTTAGTAAAGTAAGTTAATTATAATTATAAATATTTATACAATATAAATTTTAAATGTTCCTCCTAAATTACACCTCTAAATTCTCGCAATAGTACGGAACCTATGCAGTGTGGTATGATCAATCCAAGTCATATCTCGAGAAAGACTTGTGGGATTTGTATTTTGTATAAAAAAAAATAGAAAAGAAAATTCTAACATCCTAACATAATTGGGGGTTTTGTCACAAAACTTGAAAATAAAAAATAAAATAAGTAAATAAGAAAATAAGAATGCACAAGCAAACACAAATAATTCGATGGGATTAAGGGACTAGGGCTTGAGGGTTCTCTCCTTGTGTATTAATTAATCATATATTGTTACGTATATCAAGAATTAAACGATTCTATTAATCAAAACTAGGGATGACAATTTTCGACACGACACTAAAACCAACACGAACACACGCGATTTAGCCTTATCGTGCTGGTGTCTTGATCGTGTCGACACGATAAGGACAACATAACTTCGTGTCGTGTTCGTGTCAGATCCGTATCATGTTCGTGTAACACAATAATTTTCGTATTGCATTCATGTTCGTGTCGGATCGGGTTATTTTTCATATAATTTGATAAAATTTATACATATTTAATATTAATTTAATTATTATTTTTTATTTTTTATTAATTTAATTTCTAATTTCGATTGAAATTTATCGTTTTGTATCATGTCGTTATCGTGTCATTTCAACACGAAAAAATCATGTCATATTCTTGATCGTGTCGTGTTCGTATCAGTACCTTTCATGTCGTGTTCGTGTTCGTATCAGAGATATCCTTAATAGGTCGTGTTCATGATTGGTTTTGTCGTGTCGTTATCGTGTCAACACGGTAACGACCCGACACGCACAAATTGTCAGCCCTAATCAAAACCTAACCTAAGCTCTCACTCCCGAACAAGGGCTCAATTAATTATTTATTCAATCCCGATAATGAATCACTCGTTTTCAGTAAGATTCACTTCGATTAAATCACAGATCCAATATTGAAATAGTCTCTCGACTTGTAATAACCAAAAAATTTTAAAACTTTTATTAGTGATGATTAAACCAATTACTTGTTATGTTTAAGGAAACGAATTAGAATCGATTCAAAGATCGAAAACTAGAGGAATCAAGAACTAGTGACTAGTCCAATCGGATTAGGGTTTTTTGAATAGCCTGAACATAGAATGAAAGATCTAGAATGAATCTCAACAAAATGATTGCGTTTCTAGAATCTTCTCACAAAAACATGTGAGAATCCAAAGAGTTAGAATTTTCCGGCATACTTGCCCGGTCAGTCTCAATGGTACTATTCAAGAGCTGGGTCAAATTCCAGTCCGAGCTAATCAGTGAAATTAATGAGAATAATCAAAATCATAAAGGAATAAATTATTATAAATTTAGAATTCATAAGAATCAAATTCTGAATGAAATTCCTGAAGAACTTAACCGAACGTCGGGTATAAATGTCGGAAAAACCCTAAACTGATCCAAATGAACCGAAACTCA
This sequence comes from Salvia rosmarinus, assembly GCA_036937905.1. Lineage (NCBI taxonomy): Eukaryota > Viridiplantae > Streptophyta > Magnoliopsida > Lamiales > Lamiaceae > Salvia > Salvia rosmarinus. The sequence continues at coordinate 44,621,332 of CM072817.1, forward strand.
AACCAAGGGTCTAAATCAATAAGAAATGATTTATAAGACTCAAATTAATTATGAAAGCTCAAGAATTCAATAGAATTTCGAATGAACATATTTAATCGCCGGACGCCTTTTTTCCGCGATAATTCAGAATTGACTAACCGGATCAAATCCAAACTTCATAAAATTATTATAAACTATTAAATAACTCTTTTTAAGGCTATTTAAGCTAATGGAACCTTAAGGTTTTGAGAAATCAATCGAAAGTGCGATAAAACTTAAAGAACCGGTATTAACATACCAAATCGGATAACTTTGACTAGTCTTCTCCCAACTACCACAATTGACAGCCCATATAGGCTGCCCAACCGCTCCCATTCAGATTCAAAATCTTTCATTCTCTCTCTTTCTCTCTTTGGAACAAAATCCTCTCTTTATTTCTTCACTTTCTTTAAGCTTTAATCTTCCATTCCAACTCACTACAACCCTCAAAATAAATTTCTAAGACTATAAAAAGGTAGTGTTCGTCATTCTCTTCAATCCTAATGGAGTAGAATTTTTTTTCACATGAAACCCTAGTTTCAGCCCCTTCAATTTTTGTGGCTTTTGAGCCATCAAATGCTCTCGAGCCATGAATGAAATATGCTTAGAAATGTATTTTAAAGTTTTATTTAAAGTTTGGAAATTTTTGGAGCATGATTGGTATTTTTCGATTTTTGTTAGAATTCTTTTTATAGAAGATAAAACATGTTTTTGTGAGCATGATTGGTATATATTGATTTTTGTTAGAATTATTTTTATAGAAGATAAAGTATGTTTTTATGAACGTTATTTCATATTATTGCTTGTTGACGTGTTAGGAATGTATAAAATAAAGATGAGAATTTTTGAATTATTTCTTCTATTTTTTTTGAAATGGCCGAAACTTTTATGGATTTTTAAGCCATTATTTTGATTATTTTTGTTGAAAAATAGTTGAGATATAGTGTTTAATATATGATATGAACATCATATATTAATCTTGAAATTATTAAAACACTTCTCCTATTTCTTTTGTTAGGACCGAAACTATATATATATATATATATTCTAAAATTTATTTGATTTTTATTTGTTGAAAATAATATTAAATATAATGTTTGGAAATAATATGACTCTATTATGCTTTGTTGGAAATTTATTGAACACATATACAATATATGTATAAAGACCAAAAATTCCAAGCATTTAGTTCATATAATAAATATTAGTTGGTGTTTAAAGTTAATATTCCATATTTATTGCATATTATAAACATGTTGTGAAGTGGGTAAAATTTATTGAGTATATATATACATATAATGATATTACCGAAAATTATATATAGTAAATAAGCATGTGTTTTAATTTTAATGTATGATATGAAATGATATTTCATGTTTAATATATGATAGAGCCGGCAAAATTGGCCCGGTCCGATGGGCCGGCCCGAGGTGCCCGGAATTGGGGTCGGGTTGGGCTCGTGAAAATAGTGGCTCGAAAAAAATCGGGCTTAAAAAGCCCATCCACATAGCCCATCGGGCTGACCGGGCTTTGGGGCTAAAAAGCCCTGGGTTAACTGGCCTAAAAGCCCGCCCACACATTTAAATTTTTTATATTTTATATTAGTAGTAAATACGAAGTAGTAAATACGAAATAGTGAATATAGAAAATAAAATTGATGTTAGTAGACGTAATTTATCTTATTTATTTTGAAATTGATGTTAGTAGACTTAATTTATTTATTGTTATCATATTTCTTTGAAATTAAAAATAAGGTTTTATTAAATTAAATATTGGGCGGGTTTGGCCCGATGGCCCAGATGAGGCTGGGCTGGGCTACCATATTTTTAGCCCGATACCATTTCGGGCCCGACCAGTCTGACCCAGTAAAAACAACAAGCCCGATGGGCCGGGCCGGGCTGATCCGACCCTTTTGCCAGCTCTAGTATATGATATAAGCATGATATGATTTTGTGGAATTTATTTAACACCAATGCTCAATAAATCAATATTACCAAAAATATAATGCTTATTAACTCATGATTTAAATCTTATTTGATGATATTGAGTTGGTAATTATATTCTATAATATGATAGGAGCATAACAAGATTTTATTAAAATTTATCGGATACTTATGTTAATTATTGCTAATTATCGAAAATATAGCAAAATGGTTAAGTATGAGTTGGATTTTAATTGTAAATAATGTTATGATAGTTAATCTATAAGTTTAGAATGAATGGTATGTGATTATGATGAATGGATGGAACACTCATGCACATTGGTTGTGTATTATGTTAGAAATTAGGGTTTTCTAATGCTTTAGTATGATATATGTTGTATATGGTGTTGTATGGTGTTGTATGGTTATATTTATGTTATGCCGACAAACAAAACCTCAAACATAAACAACATAGTACTTTATGTACAAGAATCCAAAAGAAATCGACAAATTTCGATAACTTAAGAAGAAATTTATGAGAATCAAAGTTAGATACAAATTAGGGTTTTCTATTAATAATATGATACTCAAACGTGAGTTCCTAAGTTAAAGAAACCAAGAGCCGACTTACAAACGTTAATGCTCAACAACGACAACCTAATACGATATTAGATAGAGCGTTAAGAAAACTCGATACGAATAGCGATTATATAACTTACACAATCTCCAACGAGTTAAAAGAAACAACATGATGTCGAAAAGTGCAAGCTAAGATTCGAACATAAGATGTAGATCCTTATGTCTCAAATGTCGATTTAGTATTCACAAAGAACTTCATTTATTTCTAAGTAATTACTTATGTGATAGTATGAGATCACTTGAATCATAAGTCAAGACTCCCCTTTATTCGTCGTGTGAATAGACAAGCCGTCAAGCATAACCTACTTGGACGTAACTATAATTGTTAAGTCTAGTTAGTGGTTTGAGAATATCCTAATATACCAATCATAACTTGAATACTAACAATATATAACGTAATAACGTTTAGAACAACACTAAGGTTAGAGTTGAGGTTAGACTCGGAGTATATGACTCATAAGTTGAGGTTCATCTATGAATGATGAATGAATATAGTTTGAGAATTGAAAATGTAAGATAATAGAAATTATCTTAAAACTGTCATAAGAAATCACAAGGAACCCCTAATTGGGAACTTTAAGTCGTAATTTATAAACGACCCTCGATCAATAGAAAGAATATAAGAAAAGCTATTTTCTTATGAAGGACATGATCATACGTAGTTGCCGAGGAAGGACAATCACACCCTGCTTCACTTAAAACTTATAGCTTCGGACTAGCAGGTGGGCTCTCTTGAAACAAAATGATATGCATACCTCAAAGCATGATTTACAAAAGCTTTTTGAAATATTATTGCATGAACTGTTATTGACTGCCAAATGTTTATGTTTTGTTGTGTTCTATCTGAGATTGGTATATCCAATGTGGTATGAGAATGTGTTGGTCCACCAACGTTAAAAAAAGGGTAACGATCAGATCCGACTTAGTTAACGACTAACTCGGATTGTGTACACGTGTGACTGTGTGTTAAGGTTAGCTACCTCGATCGGTCATGGCAACTATGTGTAGGTGGCCACCTCCATAGTTCGCAAATGAATGAATGAATGAATGAATGATCAGATACGGAACAACGTGGATAGAATAGTCCGACCGGACACTTTTGGAAAATGATAAAATATTTGATAGGCATGAGTCTTTTCAACTAAAATCCTCATGCGCTATTTTGGGCAGTTCAATAACTTCACAAAGAAAATGTTTTCGGCAATGTGTCTATTGAGTACTTTTTTACTTAGCCCTGCATTTCGTTTTTGATGTTCAGGTTGAGCAGGGATTGGCGATGAGTGCGAGGTGGTACAGAGTGGCAAGTGTTTTTGTTGTTATTGATCACATAAGGAAATGATTCTATGAATTCCACCCACTTGACATGCCTTTTACTAAAGCTTACCTTGACCTTTGAGATATTTGAGTGATTCATGATCTGTGTGAATTACAAACTCTCTAGGCCACAAGTAATGCTGCCAAGTCTCTAATGCTCTCACCAAAGTATACAACTATTTGTCGTAGGTTGGGTAGTTCAATTAAGCCTCTTTAAGTTTTTCGCTAAAGTAAGCAATTGGTTTTCCATCCTGCAACAAAACAACACCTACACCTACTCCGGATGCATCACATTCAAGTTCAAACATCTTATCAAAGTTAGACAATGCAAGAATAGGTGCAGTAGTTAGTTTCTGTTTAAGGAGATTAAAAGCATGCTCTTGTTTATCACCCCAATGAAAACCAACATCTTTTTTCACAATTTCATTCAAAGGTGCAGCAATTGTGCTAAAATTCTTAACCAACCTCCTATAGAAACTTGCAAGACCATAAAAACTTCTTATTTGTGCCATGTTTTGAGGAATTGGCCAACTTAAGATAGCTTTCACTTTCTCCTTTTCCATTTCAATTTCATTTACACTAACAACAAAACCAAGAAAAACAACTTTATCCATGCAAAAAGAACACTTCTTAAGATTAGCATACAATGATTCGTTTCTTAAGGTGTCTAAAACAGCACGTACATGGTCAAGATGTTCCTCCATATTTTTACTATAGATCAAAATATCATCAAAGTATACAACCACAAATTTCCCAATATAGCTTCGCAAAACATGGTGCATCAATCTCATGAAAGTACTAGGTGCATTAGTTAATCAAAAAGGCATCATTAACCACTCATATAGACCATATTTTGTTTTGAAAGCAGCTTTCATTCATCTCCTTCTCGAATTCGAATTTGATGATATCCACTCTTCAAATCAATTTTGGTAAACACAACAGCACCATGTAATTCATCAAGCATATCATCTAGCCTAGTAATAGGATAGCGATACTTTACCGTGATTTATTGATTGCTCGACAATCGGTGCACATCCTCCATGATCCATCCTTTTTGGACACAACAATTACTGGTACAGCACATGGACTCATGCTCACACGAATTTTCCCATTCTTCAATAATTCTTGGACTTCTATTTGAATTTCCTTAGTCTCTTCCGGATTGGCTCTATAAGCTAATCGGTTCGGTAGAACAGCTCTGGGAACAAAGTCAATTTGATGATCAATACCTCTTCATGGAGGTAAACCACTTGGTTCTTGGTCGGGTAAGACGTCTTCAAACTCCTGCAAAAGAGACACAAAAGAACTAGACAAAGATGAGGTTAGTTCATTAGTAATAAAGAATGACTCCTTGTACACCAAGAACAACACTCTTTTCTTCAACTATTGCACTCCTTATTTCTTTTGCCCTCACATAAAAATTTTATTTTTCTTTTCCCTCACTCTTACTTTTCTCTCGGCTATTTTTTTCACTTGATTTTTTTTTCAAATTCCTCACTTTTCTTGCCCTCAACCTCACGATCTCTCCTTGCTTGAGATAACTTCAGCTGGTCCTCTTGAACTTCTTGGGGTGTTAAAGCAACAAGCAAGATAGATTTGTTGTTGTGCTTGAAAGTGTAGTGATTGCGAAATCCATCATAAGTCACCCTTCGATCGAACTGCCAAGGCCTTCCCAAGAGAATGTGACTAGCATGCATTGGTACCACATCACAAAGAACTTCATCTTTATAGTTGCCAATAGAAAATGAAATTAGAACTTGTTTGGTAACTCGAATTTCTCCACATTCATTAAGCCATTGAAGCTTGTATGGATGAGGATGCTTTTCAGTTGTTAAGTTCAGTTTTTCCATCATCTCGGAACTTACAACATTGGTACAACTTCCACCATCAATAATTAACATGCAAACTTTACCTTGAACCAGACATCTTGTGTGGAAGATGTTCTCCCTTTGTTGATCATCATTTTTTATTTGAACACTTAAAACTCTTCGAACCACCAAAAGTTCTCCATGTTCCGGTTCGATCTCCTCAAGATGTTCTTCTTCACCATCATTTTCTCGTTCACTTTCGGATTCTATTTCTCCATCCGGTTTCAGAACCATCACCCTTTTGTTTGGACATTGTGATGCAATGTGTCGAATGCCTTGATATCGAAAACATTTGATATCTCTATTTCTAGCAATAGAAGTAGAAGTAGAAATACCTTTTCCTTTTTCAACTTCATTTGACCTTGATTTTGACGTCTCATTTGGAGGTTTAGAGGATGCCCCAAAAGTTGATTTAGACGATATCTACTCCTTTGTCTTTGAAGATTGAAAACTTGTTGGGAAACTCTTTTAGATGGTTCCCTTTTTCTTCAATTGCCGCTGCACTTTCATGGCCATGTGAACCATATCCTCCAGCTCCACATAGTGTTGAAGGTCTACAATATTTGCGATCTCCTTATTCAGCCCACATAGGAATCGAGCCATGGTTGCTTCTCGATCTTCATCAACATTTGCCCTAATCATAGCAATCTCCATCTCTTTGTAGTACTCATCAACAGATTTAGTACCTTAATTCATAGATTGTAGTTTTTGATACAATTCACGAAAATAATGAGATGGTAAAAATCTCTTACACATTATGGTTTTCATTTCTTCCTAAGAAGAAATTGGTCTCTATCTAATAACACCTTCTATTTGTTGTCAATTGATCCCACCAAACTATAGCATAATCCGTGAATTCAATTGCAGCAAGTCTAACCTTTTTCTCCTCGGAGTAGTTGTGACACTCAAAGATGAGTTCCACCTTTCGCTCCCACTCCAAATAAGCTTCGGGATCACTCATTCCTTGGAATGTAGGGATTTTAAGTTTGATGCTTCCCAAGTCACGATCAACTTCATTTCGATGTCTTCCTCTACCTCTTTCCTGCCTAGGATTTTGATGCGCGGATGATGCATCATCTTCTCCTTCACTCTCTCTTTCCTCTTCATGCCTTTGTAGTGTACGAAGTTCCAATCTCTCCAAGCGATCTGTAACATTTTCCAAAATATTTCCAAACCTAGCAAATTGTTGTTACATGGCTTGTAACATAAATTCAGTTGAGTTTTTATTAGTTGTGTCGTCCATGTCCTCACAAATTCACTCGTGTATCACTCAGAATGATCCTCACATAAACTCTCGTGTATAACTCGTTTAGCTTTTTCCTCCCCTCAAATAATCTCACCTCTCAAGCCTTTTTCCACTTAATTCTCATTTATAGGAATTCACAAGTAATAAGAACAAATCAAGAAAGATAAGATTAGTAGAGCTCACAAAACTTAAGTTTTTTTTTGGAGGAACAAGAACTTCGGAATTGGATGATGTAAGAATTCTATTTTCTTTTGTGTATTTTTGAACATATTTTTGTTTTTTTTTTCATTTTTTTTCTCTCTAAGAAACAATACAAGGAGAATGAATATGAAATATGGAATAATGCTTTTTTGGACGAAATCAAAAGATAGAGTTTGGATCAATACCAGATTGCTCTGATACCAAATGATACAGACGAAGGATCCGTTCGATATAAAGATCCAAGAACCCCACGTAAAGAGTTAGGCAGCGGCTTCCCTAGATCGAGAATCCAGTTTGATCACCCCTAGAGCGTAGAAACCTCGACCCGTTGACTATATAATCAGCCAAGAACCTCGATATGGTTGAACGCCACAAGACCTTGCTCAAATGTCTTGATAAGTTCTTAAACAAGTGAAATACTCTACAAAGAGAATTTTACTCACAAAGCAAAAGCCAAATTCGTTTATATATCAATGTCTCCCTTTTACACATGATTACAAGCCTATTTATAGGCTAAAAATAACTCTTGAACTCCTTACATTCATAGCACTACTTAAGACTCTTTAAATGACTAAATATAACTCCTAAAGACTAATTATAACATAATTGCAACTCATAAACATATGTATAACTCTTGGACCCCAAGAGTCACTTTATTAACACACACTTAATTAGCTAGATTGACTCTTCACTTAGCCTCCTCTTCATGCACGAAAATTCAGCCTTTATTCTTCAATTGGGCCTCCAATATTTGATGTAATTGTGAGCCCACACTTCAAGTATAAGTCAACCCATCAACTTGAATAATATTCACCATTCGGCCCAATGTAGATTGGTCTTGGACTTGGGCCTTTATTTCAGCTAGCAAAAGCATCATGGATTCCTTTATTCTCTTTGCTTTAGCCCTTGTAATTGGTCCATTTTGAATAATCAAAGGATCAATCTTGTTGTCCTTAGGTAGCTTGTTTGCTTCTCCATCAGATGAATTTTGGTTATTGGTTAGCTACTCAGTGGCGTTACTGTGCTAATCACTTTAACAACAAGATGTCGTTAGGATCCCGTATCACTCAGTTAGCTCATTCTATGGATATTAATCACGTTGAGCCTGTTGCTTTCCCTCCTGCTCGATTTACTGCTAGTGATTTTCAATGCATGGGTCTTGTTTTTATTAATGATAAAGAGCAATATCAGTTGTTATCGCCGAGTGTTGTAGGCTCGAGCAACACTTGTTTTGCAGGCCATGGAGCATCCTCCTCTAGCAGGACCACTCAATTCGAATTGCAGGCATGGTTACACCAACAGGTTCTTGAGCTCAAGAACCATTATGACCAGCATCCGCCTTACTGAGCAGTAGATTTGCACGTCAAACTTGACGTTCTGGATCGCCGCCTCATACAGATGGAGCAACGCCTTGACCACTCCCACCCACCACCTTCGACTGAGCATTGAGCACTTCAGGGAAGTCTCTTTTTGCTTTTGTTTTTTGTTTTGTTTTTGTTTTTCTTATCTAATTGCTGTTTTCACACATTGAGGACATTGTGTAGCTTAAGTGTGGGGGGGTTTTTGGATTCATAGGTCTATTGGGGCTATCTTTTGCTGGGTATGGTTTTTTGTTTGTGTTTTGGCCATTGTGAAAGAATAACATGAATGGAATAGATTAGAATACTGTGATGGGATTGCTTGGTTGATTTCCTTGATGAAAATAATTTTGTGAAAACCCTTATGTGTCTAAGGATGAGAAATGTGCTTAATTGATCAATTTTTTGAAAACCTACTCAAATATGGAGGATTGAGCTTATGAGCAATATTATGAACCGCTCCTTATTTCTTTGTTGAGAGGGGAAGTATTCTTGATATCTTGAAGTCTGGTTTGCCTTGTTGTCAAGTCGAACTTGTGAAGTTGAATTCTTGCATGAACATGATTTAGGCATTTGTTTTGGCTTGATAATTGTTAACCATCTCATATTTTCCTAGAGAGCCCACTTGAGCTTTAACCTTTTTCTTGATAAATGAAAGCCACAAAATAATGAACCATAGCCTTTATAGCATTCTTTTGTCCCACCAACAATTTGTAAGTAGTTAGGGAAGATGTAAGTGAAAAGTGATTTTTTTTTTAATTCTATCTATTTGGGAAAGTTGGTGTAGTTTGTTTTGTTGAAGGGTAACTGGGTTGTGAGATGATGAGATTAAGAGCACTGATGTGGTGTGGTTACATATTTATAAATGTGTTACTATCAATATTTGGTTACTTGTTGTCTGCTGCTTTATGTAAAAAAAAAAGAGTAAGAAAAAGTTTAAAAAAAAGAGTTGAAAAAAAAAGAAAAAAAAGAAAGAGAAGTCAAGTTGTAATAACCCGAAAAATTTAAACTTTTATTAGTAAGGATTAAACCAATTGCTTATGGTGCTAAGACCTTAATTATGTTTAAGGTGACCAACAAACCGAATTAAAATCGATTCGGAGATCGAAAACTATGACTAGTCCAACCGGATTAGGGTTTCCTGAATAGCCTGAAAATAGAATGAAAGATCTAGAATGAATCTCAACAAAAGGATTGCATTTCTAGAATCATCTCACAAAAACATGTGAGAAGCCAAAGAATTAAAAAATTTGAGCAGACTTGTCCGGTCAATCTCAAAAGTACTATTCACGAGTCGGATAAAATTTTCAGTCCGTACTAATCATTAAAATTAATGACAACAATAAAAATCATGAATTAATATATTATTATGAATTTAGAATTCATAAGAATCAATTTCTGAACGAAATTCCTGAAGAACTTAACCGAACGCCGTGAATATATACCGAAAAATCCCTAAACTGATCCGAAGGAACTGAAACCCAAACCAAGGGTCTAAATCAATAAGAAATGATTTATAAGACTCAAATTAATTATGAAAGCTCAAGAATTCGATAGAAATTCGAATGAACATAATTTAATCGCGACGCTGTTTTTCCGCGATAATTCAGAATTGACTTACCGGATGCAATCTGAACTTTATGAAATTATTATAAACAATGAAATAAGTCTTTTTAAGGCTATTTAAGAAAATAAAACCTTAAGGTTTTGAGAAATCAATTGAAAGCGCGATAAAATTTAAAGAACCGATATTAACATGCCAAATCGGGTAATTTGACTAGTCTTTCTCCCAACTACCACCAAGGGCACCCCAGATGAGCTTACAACAGCTCATTTTTTGCCAAATTACAGTAGCAACCGAGCCATTCTCCCTCTCTCTCTTTGGAACAAAGTTCTCTCTTTGTTTTCAAATTTCTTAACCTTCTCCAAGCTTCAATCCTCCATTCCAACCCTCCAAATAAAAAGGTAGCATTCATCATTCTCTTCATTTGTAATGGAGTAGAATTTGTTTTAGATTTTTTTTGGAATTCTTTCATGAAGAACCCTAATTTTTGTTCTTCATTTTTTTCATGATTTTCGAGCCATCAAATGCTCTCAAGCCATGAATGAAATATTTTTAGAAATTTGTTTTAAGGTTTTGTTTAAAGTTTGGGAATTTTTGGAGCATGTTTGGTATTTTTTGATTTTTTTTAAGAATTTGTTTTTATATAAGATAAAGCATGTTTTTGTGAATGTTATTTCATATTGTTGTTTGTTGATGTGTTAGGAGCTTATAGAATAAAGATGGAAATTTTTGAATTATTTCTCCTATTTTTTTTTGTTAGGGCCGAAATATATATATAATTTTTAAAAATTATTTTGATTTTTTTTGTTGAAAAATAGTTGAGGTATAGTGTTTGATATATGATATGAACATCATATATTAATCTTGAAATTATTGAGACACTACTCCTATTTTTCCAAGAGGACCGAAATATATATATATATATATATATATATATATATTTAAGATTTATTTGATTTTTATTTATTGAAAATAATATGATATATGATGTTTAGAAATATTATGAATCTATTATGTTTTGTTGGAATTTATTGAACACATATACAATATATGTGTGAGGACAAAAAGAATTCCAAGCATTTAGTTTATATTATAAATATTTAGTTGATGTTTAAAGTTAATATTCCATGTTTATTGCATATTATAAATATGTTGTGAAGTGGGTAGAATTTATTGAGCATATATGTATATATAAGGATATTACCAAAAATATATATATAGTAATGAGCATGTGTTTTAATTTTAATGTATGATATGAGATGATATTTCATGTTTAGTACTCCATCTTTCCCATTTAAAATGTCCTACTTTTCTTTTTGGGTTGTCCCGTTACAAATGTCTCATTCCATTTTATGAAATAATTATACCTTCAAAAAGTGTGGACCCTACTCACTTTTTAACACTTTAACAACTTTATACCTTTCTCCTAAATACCCGTGCCCAAAAGAAATGGGACACTTTAAGCGGGACGGACGGAGTATATGATATAAGCATGATATGATTTTATTGGAATTTATTGGATACTTATGCTAATTATCGAAAATATAGCAAAATGGTTAAGTATGAGTTTGATTTTAATTGTCAATGATGCTATGATAATTAATCTCTAAGTTTAGAATGAATGGTATGTGGTTATGATTAATGAATGGAACACTCATGCACACATACACAATGGTTATGTATTATGTTAGAAATTAGGGTTTTCTAATGCTTTAGTATGGTTTATGTTGTGTATGGTGTTGGATGATGTTGTATAGTTTATTTATGTTATGCCGATAAATAAAACCCTAAACATAAACAACATAGTACCTTAGGTATGAGAATCCAAAAGAAATCGGCAAATTTTGATAACTTAAGAATGGATTAATGAGAATCGAAGTTAGACACAAATTAGGGTTTTCTATTAATAATAGGATACTCAAATGTGAGTTCCTAAGTTAAGAAACCAAAAGCCGACTTACAACGTTAATGCTCAACAACGACAACCTACTACGATATTAGATTGAGCGTTAAGACGACTCGACAACGAATAGCTATTATATAACTTACATAATCTCCGACGAGTTAAGAGAAACAAACAATGTCGAAAAGTGTAAGCTAAGATTCAAACATAAGATGTCGATCCTTATGTCTCAATGGTCGAGTTAGTATTCACAAAGAACTTCATTTATTTCTAAGTATTTACTTATGTGATAGTATGAGATAACTTGAATCATAAGTTAAGACTCCCCTTTATTCGTCGTGTTAATAGGACAAGCCGTCAAGCATAACCTACTAGGACGTAACTATAATTGTTAAGTCTAGTTAGAGGCTTGAGAATATCGTAATATACCAATCATAACTTGAGTACTAATAATCTATAACGTAATAACGTTTAGAATAACACTAAGGTTAGAGTCGACGTTAGACTCGGAGTATAGGACTTATAAGTCGAGGTTCATCTATGAATGATGAAGGAATATAGTTTGGGAACTGAAAATGTAAGATAATTGAACTTATCTTAGAACCATCATAAGAAATCAAAAAGAAACCCTAAATTGGGAATGTTAAGTCGTAATTTATAAACGACCCGCGACCAATAGAAGGAATCTAAGAGAAGTTATTTTCTTATGAAGGGCATGTTCGTACGTAGTTGCCAATGAAGGACAATTGCACCCAGCTTCGCTTAGAACCTATAGCTTCGGACTAGCAAGTGGGCTCTCTTGAAACAAAATGATATGCATATCTCAAAGCATGATTTACAAAAGCTTTATGAAATATTATTGCATAAGCTATTGACGCCAAATGTTTATGTTTTGTTGTGATCTATCGAGATTGGTATATCGATGTGGTATGTGAATGTGTTGGTCCACCAACATAAAAAAAGGGTAACGATCGGATCCGACTTAGTTAAGGACTAACTCTGATTGTGTACACGTGTGATTGTGTTAAAGTTAGCTACCTCGACCGGTCACAGTGACTATGTGTAGGTGGCCACCTGCATAGTGAGCGAATGAATGAATGATCAGATAGGGAGAACGTGGATGAAATAGTCCGGACGTACACTTTTGGAAAATGATAAAATATTTGATAGGCATGAGTCTTTTCAACTAAAATCCCCATGCGCTATTGTGGGCAGTTCAATAACTATACGAAGAAAATGTTTTCGACAATGAGTCCCCTGAGTACTTTTGTACTTAGCCCTGCATCTCGTTTTTGATGTGCAGGTTGAGCAGGGATTGACGATGAGTGTGAAGTGGTGCAGAGTGGCAAGTGTTTTGTTGCTATAATAGAAAGGTTTCTAGAACCTTGGGCATGCATCGTTATATGCATGTCCACACGTTTATTGCTGCTAAACTCTGATATTGTTTTGGTGTCTTTTGATTATAACTGCTATTCATTATCGTATTGAACTTGAGGTCGTACCTCGTTCCTTGAATTGCGACTGATTGGGTTACATTTGGATATTGAACCTTTTTACAAGTCCTTTTGTGACTTGGGTTGGTATTGAAATAGTTTATTCCTTTCAGTTCATGCATTTATGAGTAGTTAAATGGTTGATTGTATTGTTAGGTATATATCCGCTGCATTATCATACCAGTGACGATCCATTTGATCCGTACTTCTTTGAGAAGTCGGGTCGTCACAATGTGGTATCAGAGCACTTGTTCGGTCTGAACCCTAGAAACTCTTTCCTTGAATCCTAAGTTAAAAGTTGAGTCTAGAAATTGTTGGTGTTTGACTGCCACTGCACTGCACTCCATCGTCGTCCTGCTCAACGAGGAAAAATGTAACTATCTCAACTAAAAGTTATTTTGGAATGATGGAAGTATATGAAATGTGAAATGGACTTACAATATTGCCTTGTTTGAAGGTTGAAATATATTTTGGAAAAAGGAATGTTTTGAAATTGAAAAGTTGTTTCAAAATGATTGGTCATTAGTTTGAAAGAAAGTTGCAAACTTTAGGGGCTTGGTAAGGGAGTAATATGAGGATACTTGATTATCGCAAAATGTGTATTGATCTGTGTTTACTGCTATATGCAAAGCATGCTAGAAGCAGGATGTAAATGAATATGTTTCCCCATGAGAACATAGACTCTTAAGACACATGATCCCTTTGCGCCGAACTTAGTATGAGAACACAAGGTATCCCCGATTGAACGGAATACTAAGGAAGAACGAGAACATAGAAACTTTAAGAATCCTACTCTGAACGGATTTGAGGAGGAAAACGCGACAAATCTATGATGACGAAGCGATGGCTTAACTGGAGGTTCGTACAGCTATGAGTCTCAACCTCTCTATGCGAAGGAATTCCGAACACCATGCGTATTGCTTCTATCGTGGCAATAATGAAAACAATCAAAGTATAACGTTAAGGAAGTATAAAAAGAAAGATCAAATTGTAAGTATATTATGGGAACGAACATGATCTAATGTTATGATGCGAATAGAAATAAGAAATCCAGAACCCAATAAGATTGGGTGACCACTTAGCCTTTACCCGAAGGCTAGACTCGAACGTTGTTATGTCCTAAGAAACCATGTAATCTCTTCCCAGAGACCAAACCATGAAAGTAGTTTCATAAGAACTTAGAAATATAAGATGGTTCGGACGGTCTTTACAACAAGGTGTCCTTTATCTTCTAGAGCCACACCCAAGGAGGTGGTACGCTCCTTCCGTTCCTACCAGATGTACCGAGGAGACGACATCGGAGAGTTCTTAGCTCATTTCGTACGTCATTGGTCTACTGCACATGCCCATGGTACGTCATATTATGACGGTGTGCTTCGAATGATCACGAGACTGCCATCCGACTGGCAGGGATATGCCCTTGAGATATCAGCAGATTACATCTATCGATGCCGAGAGAGCTTCGATCTTGAGGCGGACTTACCTCGTTTCACCAGTCACTTGAGCTACGTATTCATGGTATACGGAATTGCACCCTGTGGACTGTATCTCATGAACAGGAATACACCTGGCGTGATGAGATTCCCGAGTGACTTCACCCGAAGGTGCCCGTTTAGCATCTGATGGACCCGTATTCTTGCCTAGCCGTGGTAGGAACATGTTCGAGGTTGGACCTTTCCGTCCTCAACAGCTCATTTTTTCGGTCCTACCGTTAGTAGGATTCGAGCCCCCGTCATTAACAGCCCATACCATCGCCACCGATCATTCTTTGTCAGCATTCGTCTCTACCTACCGGCGCTCCCCTAGCTCAACCGTTGCCACCCCCGCATGGACCCCGGTACCATGATACTATGGAGATTGATGATCCATGTGGCCTAGCTGCAGGCACCATGAGATGAGCTTGTGCCCGTCTTGCTGCTGCTCCGTTTCCAGCCGCTGCTTTTAAGAAGATCACGATTGAGATCCGCCGAGACCTGGCTGCTATGGGAGGAGCTAGGGTCATTAGAGTCCGAGAGCCCGTGGCTCCCACATTCGATGCTGAGGTCATAGAGGAGGAGGGTCCAGAGGAGGATCCTGAGGAGGACCTGCCTATTGACGATGAGATAGAAGGAATACACAGTACCCATACTTCCGGTTCTGACTCCGACACGATGAGCCCTGTCTACACCCCGGGCGATTATGGACCTAGTTATTAGGACAAGATAGTGTTTTTTATATACCCTTGTATATCTTTTGATGCATGCGGAAACGATGAGTCATTCCGACATGAACCCTTATTCTGATGACCACGGTAGCGTTTAGATTTTTGTACGCTCCATGACTAGGTACACTGAGTGATGCTGATATAAATTTTTGGAGCATCATGCTCAGTATCTGGCCTTTTGTCGATCTTAAAAGTGATGATAAAAGTCCTCGTAGAGACATTTGATTTGATATGATGATAGCTCACCGAGAGCTTTGGTTTTTGAGTTTGCGATATATGGTGTTCGATGACGTGCTAGATTTGTGCTTATGATTATATATACATACCGTGCTAAGATATTTATGATATTGATGGATGGTATAAGAAGATATTTGATTACGTATATTTATGAAAGATAGAATACCGCCGAGAAGAAGAAACCATGAGGTAACACCCGAAAGAGATGACACTCTACCACCACCACCGGCAAGAAGGATTGAGGAGCTATTCATAAGACAGAACTATGGATTTACGCTTTAGAGCGAATCTTCAACTTCCTTCACTGCACCCCTCAAGAACGCTTGTCATGCGTTGCCTTCCAAATGACCGGTACCGTCGACTTCTGGTGGGAGGCGAAGATGAAGACCCCATCTGAGGGGAATTAGAAGATTACACTTGGGAGAAATTTAAGGAGGAAGTGTATGAGAAATACATTCGTAAGAGTTACAGGAAGAGGAAGGAACATGAGTTCTACAATCTGCGACAAGGGAAGACAACAGTCGTGGACTACGACATGACATTCTACGAGATGTCGCGGTATGCACCTCATCTAGTTGACACTGATGAGAAAAGAGCAAAAAAGTTCCAGATGGGACTCCGTCATGAGACCAGGGTATCGCTAGCCGACCATGGAAACCTGACCTACCGTGAGGCCCTCAGCAGAGCATTGGACATTGAGGCTGCCTTACCTGAGGAGAGGATTGTCGCCGTGCACCCACCGAATCACCAAGGGGATCGTGGGAAGAGAAAGTGGGAAGGACCCCACCAAGGTCAAGGATCCAATGCTGGCCAGGCCGACAGGAGGCCATGGCAAGGGAATAACATGCCATCTGGGCACGGAGAAGGTAATGGACGCCCCATGGTACCCGTACTTGGCAGGGGAAACCAGAAGTTTGTGAGACTCCCCGTGTGCCCAAGGTGCCATAGGAGTCACAAAGGGGCATGCACATTCACGAATGATGGATGCTTCAAATGTGGCTAGAAGGGTCACTACTCCAGGGACTGTCCCGGGATACGCCAAGGAGGAAATGGCAGTCCCAATGTGCCTAACCGAGTCCAACCGATCCGCGCTATCCAAGCTCAACCGTTTGAGCAGCAACCCCCGGTTCAGTATTTCCAGCCGATCCAACGACCCTATCAACCACGGCAACAACAACAACAATGGCGACAGCAGCAACAATATCGACAGCCGTCGTAACAACAACAGCAACAACCACAACAGCAACAACAGCTACAACAACCACCACCGCAAGCCAGGGCCTACGCCCTCAATCAGGAAAGAGAATTCCCACAGGAGCCGCCAAAGAACCAAGGAAACTTAGCAGGTATGGGAACACTCCTCCAATTGTCTGTTATCCTACTATTTAACACTGGCGCCTCACATTCTTTTTTTGTTGAAGCATGCGTAAAGAACTTAGGACTAGATCCTAAACGCGCTGAACAAATCATGAGAATTTCTTCACTAATAGGAGGCATAAGAACGGTAACCCACACTTGCTCAACTCTAGAACTTGGTCTAGGCTCACTTAAGGTCATGACAGATAACCTTCACGTCATACCTATGACGGATGTGGACATAATCCTAGGAATGGATTGGTTAACCGAACATAATACGACCATCCTGTGTAATGAAAGGAAAATTTCTTTCCAACATCCCGGAGAGAAACCTACAAACTTTCACGAGATCAGCATGGGAAGGAGGGTCCCAATCATATCCGCGCTACAAGCAAGGACGTTGCTGAACAAGATAGAGAACCACGTCTACCTTGTCTATCTCCAGGAGGAAGACCAGAATGAGAGAATGATAGAAGACGTTCTGATCGTGAAGGAGTATCCCAATGTATTTCCAGACGAACTACGGGGATCACCGCCAAACCGACAGATTGAGTTCACGATCGATCTTGAGGAATGGCACCAAAAGAACTTGAGGAATTGAAGATCCAGCTACAAGAACTCTTGGAGTTAGGTTTCATTAGACCTAATTGTCTCCATGGGGAGCACCTGTCCTTTTCGTGAAGAAGAAGGATGGCACATTGAGAATGTGCATAGACTATCGAGAGTTAAACAAGATAACTCTTAAGAATAAGTATCATTTGCCCCGAATTGACGATCTGTTTGATCAGCTTAAGGGAGCAGGAGTCTTTTCGAAGATAGATTTAAAGTCTGGATACCATCAGCTGAGGATTAGACCAGAGGATGTACCTAAAACGACTTTTCGTACAAAGGTATGGTCATTTCGAATTCATCATTATGCCCTTTGGACTTATAAATACCCAACAGTATTTGTGGATATCATGAATAGGGTATTTCACCCATACTTAGACAAATTTGTCTTAGTATTCATTGACGATATCTAATATACTCCAAGAATAACCAAGAGCGTGAAGAGCACTTGAGCTGTCTTGCAAACATTAAAGCAGCAGCTCTTTGCCAAGTTTAGCAAGTCTGGTTCGGTTAAGCGATGTGACATTTTAGGTCACATCGTGTCCGAGGAATTAAAATAGACCCTCTAAAATCGTCTGATTCGAGAATGAGAATCACCAAAGAACCCGAATGAAATTCGGAGTTTCATAGGACTTGCCGGCTATTATCGAAGATTTATTGAAGTATTTTCAACGATAGCCGGACCTATGACCTAATTGTTAAGAAAAGAAATCAAGTACACTTGGACCGCCGAGTGTGAGGTTAGTTTCCAGAGATTGAAGGAGTTGCTGACGACAGCACCTGTACTCGCAGTACCCGAAGCAGATAAGGAGTACACAATCTACACGGACGTTTCGAAGAATGGATTAGGATGTGTTCTGATATAAGAAGACAAAGTTATTGCTTATGCTTCAAGGCAATTACGCCCACATGAGTTGAACTATCCTACGCACGACCTGAAATTAGCAGCGGTCTTACATGCCTTAAAGATTTGGAGACACCATCTTTATGGAGTTAGATGTGAGATCTACACTGACCATAAAAGCCTGAAGTATTTCTTTGAGCAGAAAGATCTTAACATGAGACAACGTAGATGGTTAGAACTGGTGAAAGATTACGACTGTGGTATCAATTACCACCCAAGTAAGGCTAATGTTGTAGCTGATGCTTTGAGTCGCAAATCCCACTTTAGTTTAGGATGTCTCCTCAGTCATGAAGAGATACTTATAAAGGAATTTCAGAGGATGAACATCAAAGTCATAGACCCATCTCAGACGATAGAAGGCTGTATTGCAACGTCGATTGCAATCCCGGACCTAAGAGCCCGAATCTTAAAAGCCCAGAAGAAGAGCAAGAAGCTGGAGAAAGTACGAGCCAATATCAAGGACAACAACCACAAAAATTTCAGAGAGGCAACAGATGATGTTTTGCTGTATGACGGGAGAGTGTGTATTCCAGAAGACGAAGAGCTTAAGAGCGAGATCTTGAAAGAAGTCCATGAGACCTCTTACACCGAACACACTGGAAGCACCAAAATGTACCAAGATCTCAAGGAGAAATTTTGGTGGGATGGAATGAAGCGAGACGTAGCTTCATTCGTAGAACGTTGTTTGACGTGTCAACAAGTGAAAGCATTCCATCAGCGACCGTATGGAACCTTACAACTGCTGGACATACTGGAATGGAAATGTGACGATATAGCCATGGATATTGTTACCGGGCTACCCAAATCACAAAGAGAAAATACCGCTATTTAGGTCATCATCGATCGTTTGACCAAGAGCGCGCATTTTCCACCAATTCCGATAACACATGGATCAGACAGATTAACACAATTGTACGTTCGAGAAGTCGTATGTTTACATGGAGTTCCAAAGACTACCACGTCTGATAGAGATTCAAAATTTACATCCAAATTCTGGATGAGTTTACAAAGGAATTGAGGACTCGACTACATTTCAGTACTGCGTTTCACCCACAAACGGATGGACAATCCGAGAGGACCATTCAAACGCTTGAAGACATGTTGAGGACTGTTGTCCTCGATAGAGGAGAAAGTTGGGAACAAGTCTTTCCACTTGTGGAATTCGCCTACAACAACAACTACCAAGCAACTATTAGAATGGCCCCGTACGAAGCGCGTTATGGAAAGAAATGTCGATCACCACTTTACTGGGATGAAGTGGGAGAAAGAACAGTATTAGTTCCTGACTCTGTGGGAGAGATGAACGCGATCGTGAGACAAATCCGTGAACGGATCAAGGAGGCCCAAGACCGACAGAAGTCATACGCCGACAAATGACGCACATAGCTACATTTTGAAGTGGGAAACAATGTTTTCTTGAAGATCTCCCCGTCAAAAGGAATCATGAGATTCAGAATCAAAGGGAAGCTACGACCACGATTCATAGGACCCTATGCAATTTTGGAAAGGATAGGGCCATCAGCTTACAGACTAGCATTGTCGCCAAGCTTTGGAAACGTGCACAATGTTTTCCATGTTTCACAACTCAGAAAGTACATACATAACCCCAACCATGTAATACCACCGATAGATATTATCCTCGATGACAATATGAGTTATGTAGAATTACCTACGAAAATTTTGTACCGACGTATCCAAAAGCTAAGGAACAAGGAGATATCATTGGTAAAAGTTCTATTGCCACACCATGGACAAGAAGAAGCAACCTGAGAATTAGAATCAGCTATGAAAGAGAAATACTCAGATCTTTTCCAAGGTTAGCAAATTTCGGGACGAAATTTATTTTAAGGGGGATGGTATGTAATAACCCGAAAAATTTAAAACTTTTATTAGTAAGGATTAAACCAATTTCTTATAGTGCTAAGACATTAATTATGTTTAAGGTGACCAACAAAACGAATTAGAATCGATTCGGAGATTGAAAATTAGAGAAACCAAAAACTAGTGACTAGTCCAACCGGATTAGGGTTTTCTGAATAGTCTGAACATAGAATGAATCTCAACAAAATGATTGCATTTCTAGAATTGTCTCACAAAAACATGTGAAAAGCCAAAGAATTAAAATTTTCGAGCAGACTTGCCCGGTCAGTCTCAAAAGTACTATTCACGAGCCGAATAAAATTCCAGTCTGTGCTAATCATTAAAATTAATGAGAACAATCAAAATTATGAAGCAATATATTATTATGAATTTAGAATTCATAAGAATCAATTTCTGAACGAAATTTCTGAAGAACTTAACCGAACGCCGGGAATATATACCGGAAAACCCTAAACTGATCTGAACGAACTGAAACTCAAACCAAGGGTCTAAATCAATAAGAAATTATTTAAAAGACTCAAATTAATTATGAAAGCTCAAGAATTCGATAGAAATTCGAATGAACATGATTTAATCGTCGGATGCTGTTTTTCCGTGATAATTCAGAATTGACTTACCGGATGCAATCCGAACGTCATGAAATTATTATAAATTATGAAATAAGTCTTTTTAAGACTATTTAAGAAAATCAAACCTTAAGTTTCTGAGAAATCAATCGAAAGCGCGATAAAACTTAAAGAACCGATATTAACATGCCAAATCGGGTAATTTGACTAGTCTTTCTCCCAACTACCACCAAGGGCACCCCATATGAGCTTACAATAGCTCATTTTCTGCAAAATTACAGTAGTAACCAAGCCACTCTACCTCTCTCTCTTTGGAATAAATTTCTCTTTGTTTTCAAATTTCTTCACCTTCTCCAAGCTTCAATCCTCCATTCCAACCCTCCAAATAAAAAGGTAGCATTCATCATTTAGTTCATATTATAAATATTTAGTTGATGTTTAAAGTTAATATTCCATGTTTATTGCATATTATAAACATGTTTTGAAGTGGGTAGAATTTATTGAGCATATATGTATATATAAGGATATTACCGAAAATATATATATAGTAATGAGCATGTGTTTTAATTTTAATGTATGATATGAGATTATATTTCATGTTTTGTATATGATATAAGCATGATATGATTTTATTGGAATTTATTGGATACTTATGCTAATTATCGAAAATATAGCAAAATGGTTAAGTAAGTGTTTGATTTTAATTATGAATGATGCTATGATAGTTAATCTCTAAGTTTAGAATAAATGGTATGTGGTTATGATGAATGAATGGAACACTCATGCACACATACACAATTATTATATTAGAAATTAAGGTTTTCTAATGCTTTAGTATGGTTTATGTTATGTATAGTGTTGGATGATGTTGTATAGTTTATTTATGTTATGCCAACAAACAAAACCCCAAACATAAACAACATAGTACCTTATGTATGAGAATCCAAAAGAAATAGATAAATTTTGATAACTTAAGAATGAATTAATGAGAATCGAAGTTAGACATAAATTACGGTTTTCTATTAATAACAGGATACTCAAACGTGAGTTGCTAAGTTAAAGAAACCAAAAGCCGACTTACAACGTTAATACTCAACAATGACAACCTAATACGATATTAGATTGAGCATTAAGACGACTCGACAACGAATAGCGATTATATAACTTACATAATCTCCTACGAGTTGAGAGAAACAAACAATCTCGAAAAGTGTAAACTAAGATTCAAACATAAGATTTCGATCCTTATGTCTCAAGGGTCGAGTTAGTATTCACAAAGAACTTCATTTATTTCTAAGTATTTACTTATGTGATAGTATGGGATAACTTGAATCATAAATCAAGACTCCCATTTATTCGTCATGTTAATACGATAAGCCGTCAAACATAACCTACTAGACGTAACTATAATTGTTAAGTCTAGTTAGTGGCTTGAGAATATCCTAATATACCAATCATAACTTGAGTACTAATAATCTATAACGTAATAATGATTAGAATAACACTAAGGTTAGAGTCGAGGATAGACTCGGAGTATAGGGCTCATAAGTCGAGGTTCATTTATGAATGATGAAGGAATATAGTTTGGGAACTGAAAATGTAAGATAATAGAAATTAGCTCAAAACCATCATAAGAAATCACAAAGAAACCCTAAATTGGGAACGTTAAGTCGTAATTTATTAATGACCCGCGACCAATAGAAAGAATCTAAGAGAAGTTATTTTCTTATGAAGGGCCTGTTCGTACGTAGTTGCTGAGGAAGGACAATCTCACCCTGCTTCGCTTAGAACCTATAGCTTCAGACTAGCAAGTGGGCTCTCTTGAAACAAAATGATATGCATATCTCAAAGCATGATTTACAAAAGCTTTATGAAATATTATTGCATAAACTGTTATTGATTGCCAAAGGTTTATGTTTTGTTGTGATCCCATCTGAGATTAGTATATCCAATGTGGTATGTGAATGTGTTGGTCCACCAACGTAAAAAAAGGGTAACGATCGGATCTGACTTAGTTAAGGACTAACTCGGATTGTGTACACGTGTGACTGATAAACGTGCTTTTTACCCATTTATTGATGATATATTAAGATAAATTTAGATCTATTAAGTGCATTTACATAGTCGATCTTAAAACTTTTAGCTATTTTTGGAAGATACTGCTCTTGGATTCATCTTTGGTGTTTTGTAGGCTTATAAGATTAAATGAAGCATGAAGCGAAGCACGAACCAAAGACGAAAAAAATCAGGGGCTAGCGGGCACCTTAGGGCCGCTAGCCCGGCCACGAGCGACTGTGGAATCATTCTGGACAGAAATTAGCGACCGACCTCGCGACCGCGAGGCCGGCCGCTAGGAAAAACACCGCGACCGCGAGCCCTTCCCGCGAGAGATTCCGAAAAGCTTTTGCCTGAAATCTATCGACCGAGCTACTGACCGCGAGCTCGGCCGTGAGGCATTCCAGACGAGCAACAAGTTCACTCCAGAACCCTGCCATCCGTTATTTCCATCGCCTCCTAACCTTCACGATTCATGCCCGCACCAATGCCGGCACCTGCCTCTCACAAGACATGAGCCTCATGATTGGTGCTGCTATCAGACGAAAGATGCACGCCGGCATGTTCCTCGCCCAGCATTTCCAGATGCAGTCAGAAGTTTCAAGAAATGCGAGGATTTGTATTGGGGGTTTTATCATCCCTATTGCCGATTTTTTTGGGGTGACGATTCGCGAGAATCCTATCTCTCAGGATATTTTCCTGGACAAGTCATACCTTTATGTCCAGACGTTCCTGAAGAGACACCCCAGCCATCACCTCTGGCTACTCTACGACAAGAATGGCCAGTCCATATTTCGCTTGTCCAACACTGATCTCACCAGAATAAGTGACCTTGGGCATCCTGACGCCAATTGGAACATGTGCTCGCAAATTCACTACAGATGGGCTCAGCGTTTAAATGCGCAAGGAGAGGTAGAGGAAAAACAAGAGGAAGAGGAAGCGGAACGCGAGGTCGCGCCCGAGACAGGTGGCGCATTGCACCCACCACCCACCCAAGGCGATCCAGGTATTTATGAGCGTTTGGATCGCATAGATGGTCGTCTCGACCGCATCGATGGGAGTATGACCTCCATGATGGCCCAACAGCAGGCACTCATCGCCTAACACCAGGCGCATCAAGAACACCAACGTCAAATGATGGAGATGATGCAGCGGTGGGATCAGTGGCGAGGATTATATCCGTCGTCGGAGTAGCGCGGCATATAAGGTAAGGTCTCTCTCCAACCACTCTTTTCTGCAAACCTTATTGCCTCCATTTCACACTTTTCACAATAAGTTTGGGGGGAGTGGACGAGTTTGCATTACAAGAATTTCGCTTATAGACCACGGGGAATCCCCATTGTCTATTACAGAAAACCCGTTGTCTATCAAGGTATAGTCTATTAGGGCCGGCTATAGACCACGGGAAAATCCCCGTCGTCTATCACAATATAGACAATGGGAAAATCCCCTTGGTATATCATGTTATAGACGACGGGGGCCTTGTAATATACAATGGATATTCCCTATTGTCTATAGCATCATAGACAACGTGGGTTTACCCGTTGTCATGTTATTATGGACAACGGTGTTCTAGCTTTATACAATGGTTAAACCCGTTGTCTATTGTGTTTTAGACCACGCGGACATCCCGTTGTCTATATATTAATAGACACGGGAGAAGCCCGTTGTCTATTGATCGATCAACGGAATAAATTTATTTATTTATTTATTATATAATTGAAATATATGTTTACGCCATTAAAAGCAATAATACAAAATAGATATAAAATATATATTGTCTCATAAATAGAAATCAAGGTACAATACATAAGCGTTATATACGGGAAAATCCTCAATCAACAATTGTAGCATAACAAATATTGTCTACCTAACTAATTAAATTCGTCCACAAAACATCAATTTCACCATCTTGAACCTTTCATTTCACCATCTCTGCTCCAACATCAATCATCTAATTCACCTCTCCATCTACATGATCAAAATAAGATGCAATATGTGCAGAAATAAAATTTAATACCTCAAAAATGTTCAATTCAATAAAGGTATCAAACTTACCATCATCAACAACCATAGAATCAACGACTAACTCGGCCCGCTCTATACGGACTTCATCGATTTCTTTTTTGGAGTAAAAGCCTTCAGAAAACTATTAAATAAACAAAATAGACATATTTCATTACTAAAAAATATTAAAGAATAAGTATTTAGAAAATTTTGGATTAAATTGTCACGTTATAATTACTAGAAAAGGAAGTGCAATGGTGTTATCCGAACCATAATTATCAATAATATCTTTCATGTACCGCATGACATAGAATCCACATTGACGTCCATCAGGTTATTGTTGACACTACATGAAATGCATAATTTGAGTTATCAACATTTTGAAGGACAATAATTTTCATAATTATGGCAAGAATTTCATACCTTGATCATTTCCCACAAGAGATTATGTCTCCCCATTTTTCCTATGCTCATATTGAACATTTTTAGGGCCCTGCAAATACATATTGTGGATTAAGATACATAACACATACAATAAGTAAAACTTTAATATAAACAAACTTACATTTCCATTAATACGCAACATGCATGATCTCTACTTAGCGTTTACTTTTCATAATAAAATATAGAATTGAATATTTGAAAGATAAAATTATTAAATAAATTCAAAATTAACTAATCTATGATTTATTCATCAAAAAAATAATAGATCAACTTGGATTATTTTTATCTATTTATTCTATCATGAAAAATGAACATTCCCTTAACAGAAAAATGCATGTTTCTAATTTTGACTGTATTCACAAAATAACGTAAATATAGACTCAAATTATTAAAATCATAGTTAGACTGTTACATGTCAAAGTACTAACTCATACAAATTAAAACTTTTTGCTGTCATATATATTTTTATTTGCTTTTCTCAGGAGATGGGGAAGGAAATTTTGTCAGAGAATAATATATAAAACCCATTGGTATTTTCTACATGGAATTCTTTTTATGTTGAAAGTTGGTTTAATTTGTCGAGGATTCAAATATCAGGAAGTCAACATCTATAATTTTCAAGATTAATTCATTGATGTTAAATGTTAAAAGGGAAAGGCAAATATAGACTGAAATGGATGACTCAATTAGTGGACCCCTTTCAATACAAAATAATACTTGCAAATATGTTAAAACGATATTAATTATATTCAAAATAATACCATGACATTTCCATAATTTATGAGACGGTCTTAGAAGAAACCTAATGTAACAGCCCACTATTCCAAATGACGGATTAGCAGGGACTATTACTTGGAACGGGAATTAGGAAGCATGAAAGAGAATGAAGTATCGGATTGTGAGACATGTATCAAGAAAACTTCTAGAACATCAAGGCATTTAAGATTAAGCAGACATAATATACATATGAGAGACTTAGACCATCAGATCTTTAACAAAAGGGTTCAACTGATCTGAAGGGAATTAGTTCTCTGATCAAAATATAACTTAGTGTTGTGGCAGTGGAAAACATGTGAAGTACACATATGACGATGTCCACTCAAGGTACTAACTTTCAACGACAAAAGATTCCTACAGCTCAACACGGCTCCATCGCATCACCAGCTCAACCTGCACATTTAAAAACAAACATGCAGGGCTGAGTACAAAGACTCAGCGGACTTATGCCAAAAATATTTATCATAACTTTGAATTACACTGCCCCATCAGTAACACACGAGGTTTTATTTGAAATGCTTGTGCTTACTAAACATTTTTTGTCATTTTCCATAAACTTTGTCTGACCAGACATATTTTCTGTCTGTATGATCCATATCCCATCTCATATAAGTCATCTTACGCCGTAGAAGGAGGCCTCCTTCCACGGATGCCGTGACCGGCCGAGCAAACCTTTTAGCACACAATCACCGTAACTGGCTGAGCAAACATTTCAACAAGTACAGTTACCATAGTGTACACGTTAATCCTTGCTAGGAATTCTCCCTCTAGCATAGGATCCGAATTCGATTAAACATACGTTGGCGAACCAACACTGATAGGATCCATACATAAAACATAAACATTTTGGGCATGTAATTAAATAATAGCATTTCATCTTCATTTCTCAAAAGAAAGCATCGTAAATAAAACATTTGTTATTTCATTTTATCCTTGAAGAGAAAAGCCCACCTGGTATGTTCGCTTCTCAAAACGATTTCCTTCTTACTTCAGCCTTCACTTTCGTGCTCAACCTTAACGTAAGAAGCTAATTTAGTACGTCGGTCGCATTTTTGGAAATCTTCAAGATCTAATATAGCTCGATAACTTTCTAAATCTTATTAAGATTTATTAACTATATATATAAACCTTCTAACGACTTCGTACCTTTTAACCAATTTAATACGTCTTTACATTGAATATTCTAACTTATAATTTCTCGTTTTTAACTACGAAGAAACCTTGCTTCGGAGTACATACTCATAAATTTGGTCAATTATCGAACTCATATTGATATTTTTCGGTAAAGTGATTTCAATTATGAAATCGATTCTTATAAAAGAGATATTCTTATATCTCTAATGCGTCTTACACGTCTTAGTGTATCTATTCAACGCAACCTATATTTATAATAGGCGTAAAATATAATTCTACTCATGCACTAATATATTTCATACGTTTACAATTTACTAAATCATTTTCAACGTCATAACATATACTTCTCAATATTCACATATAAAACTTATTAACTTACATATATATACTCAAATTCTAACGTATTATTAATCATATTCCAACAAGTTTCAATTTTTCACATTAACAAACAATCATGTCCAATTGCACACATATAAATGAAAGTAACTTAGCATAACACTTTATTTTTCAAAACCTTACGTCGCAAAACATTTGGACGTAAAAATATTATACTTCGTTTCAAAAATCACATAAATTCATAGTATGTCTTAAACATATTTTTGGGACTAAATATGTGATTACACTTAATAAAATAAATTTAAAACTTTATCTTCTTTTTCTTAAAGTTTTCGGTCCTTTTGAAAAAATATTCAAAACTTATCCATTAATTTCTATAAATTCACATAACACACTATATTATCGTAGGATTGATAATATCAAATAACATTAGATAAAGAAAAATTTGACATCAACATCCTATACTTTGAAGTTTTCAATTTTTTTTGAAAAATCAATAAACAATTTTCAAAAATTCTAATTAATTTGCACAACACATCACTATCATCATACATCAACAATATGCCATAATATCCTTCATACATAAACCATACATCAGTATCTCATACCCTATAGTTCTCGAAAATTTCATGAAATAATATCCAATATTTTCCAAAAATTATGAATTAATTCATACATGCTTAAACATTACTAACTATCATCAATCCATGCTCAAAACAACAATCAAAATTCATTTCCATCAACATATGATTTTTGAAAAATAAGAAAAATTAAACATGCTCAACTTTGCATTAAATTCATAATACATGCTTACAACCATCATATAAACATATTTAATTAACAACTTAAACATTTAACAAAATTTCTCAAATTTCACATAAAATAACAAAAGCATACAACTAAAAATTTCATGGATAGATTTCTAATATTTGTATATTTAAGAAGCTTGTACAATTTCTAACCTTTTAATCGGAATCGATCGGCGAAGAAAACGTTTTTCTAACTTAAGATTGAAGAGAAAATTGAAGAACTCTCATTTCCTTTTTTTTTTCTAAGCTCACGGTTTTTGGGAGAGAGAGAATAATGAAATGTGTTTGATCTTTTCTCAATTAATAATTAAGTTAAGAAAATAAAATAAATAAATAAATAATACATGGCTATAATTAAAACAAAATCATGTCCAAATTTTCCTCATTTTTTTTCGGTCAACATTAGTAGGTATAAGATAGATATTTATCTTATCTTATCCTTCATTAACTACATATCATTATCAAACTAATGAAAATTCTTCTTTCTTTCCCACTTGCACAAAGTTTTCGGCCAACACCATGAAATAATACATCAAACAATATGCTATCACTTTCAATCACAGTATCATTTTTCTTCCTTTCACACTTTGTGTCCAAATTTTCGACCATTCACCCCACATAATACATATAACTTTATTAATTAATAATTCACCTTATCTCTACATTAATAATCTCTAATTATCATAAAAATACACATCACTATCAATCAAAGTTGGAAATTTCTCCTTTTCACACTTTGGCACAAATTTTCGGTCACTATGTGACAATAATGCTACATATCTTATTTTTTTCTATTTGATAGTAATGTGACATAATATAGGTCTTAGATGATATAATAAATCATAGGAAAAATAAATAAGAACAATTCTATGTCTTAAGATGAAATTTTCGAACTATAACTAGAAATTAAGAATAAATTGTCCAATCTTCATTCCTTTAATAACTAAATTATTTTAATGAAGGAATATATAAAACAAATGCTCTTGTTTCATAAAATAATCATAAGACTTTCTATATTGTAATTTTTTAAACGTTATACTAAATAATCGAATCGTCTCAAAACGTTGATAATCGAATCGTCTCAAAAACATTAATAATATAGTCGTAATCACCTTATTCGTTCTTCGATAATAAGGAATTAAATTCTAAGCTTTGTCGCTTAGAAAATAACGTAAGATTAACTATCGAAGTTTTAATCGACGTTAGAATAATGCTCTGCAAGGAATAATATATATATGCCTTAATTAACTAATCATTTATGAATATAATATAAAAATCCTCGTATTATGGATAATTGAAATTGGGCTTAGATAAATTACTATTTCAATTATCGAAACAAAACCCTAATTTACGACTTATATTATCGTAACTTAGCTTTAAAACCTTGGGAAATTACATTCTACCCCCCTTAAAAGAAATTTCGTCCCGAAATTTGCATACCTTAGAAAAGTTTGGGATATCTTTCCATCATAATATTCTCAAGTTCCCACGTGGTTTCTTCTTGTCCATGGTATCTCCATAGGACTTTCACTAAATGTATAGACTCGTTTCTTAACTGTTGAACTTTACGATCTAAAATAGCCATAGGTTTTTTCTCATAACTCATATCTGGGTTAAGAATAACGTCATCATGATGGATCACGTGTTTTGGATCATACACGTACTTTCTTAACTGTGACACGTGGAAAACATTATGTACATTCCCTAGACTTGGCGGAAGTGCCAATCTATAGGCTACTGGGCCTATTCTTTCTAGGATCTCGTAAGGTCCTATAAAACGTGGTCTCAACTTTCCTTTTACTCTGAACCTTATAACTTCCCTCGATGGAGAGATCTTAAAGAAAAACTTTATTTCTGTATTCAAATTGCAGCTCAGTTCTACGCATATCGGCATAAGATTTATGTCTATCCTGAGCTTCTTTTATTCTTTGCCTAATTTGGCGGACAATCTCAATCATCTCACTTACTGTGTCAGGCCCTAAAACTTTTCTCTCATCTACTTCATTCCAATAAAGTGATGATCTGCATTTGTTTCATACAACCCATATTGATCGTTGTTTGATGACTATTGTTATAGGCGAACTCAACAAGTGGTAGAACGTGTTCCCAACTTCCACTTTGATCCAACACTATTGTTCTCAACATATCCTCAAGTGTTTGTATTGTCCTTTCTGGCTGTCCATCTGTTTGTGGGTGAAAAGCTGTGCTAAAGTTCAATCTCGTGCCCAGCTCTTTTTGTAAGCTAGCCCAAAATCTAGAAGTGAACTTGGAATCTCTATCTGATGTAATGGATTTTGGTACCCCATGTAGGCGTACGATTTTCCTTATGTACAACTGAGCTAACTTATCAGATCCATGAGTAAACTGAATTGGCAGAAAATGTGCACATTTCATGAGTCGATCCACTACTACCCATATAACAGTGTTACCTCTTTTTGACTTTGGTAGCCCTGTCATAAAATCCATTTCTATGTCATCCCATTTCCATTTGGGTATCTCTAGAGGCTGTAACTTTCCATAGGGTCGCTGATGCAATGCCTTCACTTGCTGGCAAATGAGGCAGCGCTCGAGAAATGAGGCTACATCTCATTTCATTCATTCCCACTAAAACTTTTCTCGTAAATCCTAGTACATCTTAGTACTGCCTGGGTGAGCGGTATAAGGAGTATCATGGGCTTCACTCATGGTTTCATTTCTAAATTCATTATTGTTTGGAATACATAACCTTTCCTCAAACAATATAGCATTATCAGACGCTTCTTTAAAATCCTTCAGCCCTTCTGTCCTCATCTCTACCCTTATCCTTTCCACTTTTTCATCTTTTCTTTGTTCTCCTATTATCCTTTCCCTCAACCCAAATGTCACCGTGAGTATGGTGATACGACTCATGATCGTCTCTGGTCGCTCGACTATTTCTATTTTCATTTTCTTAAACTCTTCAATGAGTTTTCATTCTTTTGTAAAGAGGTATCTCAATTTAGACTGATTTTTACGACTTAGGGCATTAGCTACTGCATTTGCCTTTCCTGGGTGATAATTTATACCACAGTTGTAACCTTTTACTAATTCGAGCCATCTTCTCTGTCTCATGTTCAAGTCTTTTTGCTCGAAAGAGTATTTCAAACTTTTATGATCTATGAAGATCTCACACCTTACTCCATAGAGGTGGTGTCTCCAAATCTTTAGTGCATGTACTACTGCTGCTAGTTCCAAGTCGTGAGTTGGGTAGTTCAATTCATGTGGTCTAAGTTATCGTGATGCATAGGCTATCACCTTTCCCTCTTGCATTAGCACACAACCTAGTCCATTTTTGGAAGCATCAGTATAGACCACACACTCTTTGTTTGATTCTGGAACTGCTAGTACTGGTGCACTAGTTAATTTTTCCTTGAGTTTTTGGAAACTTGCCTCACATTCATCAGTCCAAGTAAATTTGATTCATTTTCGGAGTAGCTGTGTCTCCGGCCTTGCTATCTTAGAGAATCCTTCAATGAATCTCCGATAGTAGCCAGCTAATCCTCAGAAACTCCTGATTTCATTTTGGGTCGTTGGCGACTTCCATTCTTGCACTGCTTCAACCTTTGCCGGATCTACTTTGATTCCTTCTGAAGACACGATGTGCCCAAGGAACATTACCTCTTTAAGCCAAAATTTGCATTTGCTGAACTTGGCAAAAAGTTGTTCGGCTCTTAATGTCTGCAAGACAGTCCTCAAGTGTTCTTTATGTTCTTCTTCGTTCTTCAAATAGATGAGGATATCATCTATAAAGACTAAGATAAATTTGTCTAAGTACTGGTGGAACACTCTATTCATGAGGTCCATCATGAACACGGCTGGTGCATTTGTTAATCCGAATGACATAACTATAGCTCATAGTGGCCATATCTTGTTCGGAAAACTGTTTTGGTTATAGCTCCTCGTCGCACCTTGAGTTGATGGTAGACTGATTTGAGATTGATCCTCGAGAACACACTTGCTCCTTTTAACTGATCGAATAATCATATATCCTTGGCAGTGGATATTTGTTCTTAAGTGTCAGTTTATTCAGTTCTCGATAATCTATGCACATTCTCAAATAGCCATCTTTCTTTTTGAGAAACAAGACAGGTGCTTACCCAAGGCATAATCTATGCACTAAGTCTGATAAAACTTAGATCCAACACTTCTTGAATTTGAATTTTTAGTTCTTCCAGTTCCTTTGGAGCCATTCGATACGGTGCTTCCGACATTGGGGCTGATCCTTGTTCTAGGTCGATAGTGAACTCTAGCTGCCTGTCAGGGGGTAATCCTGGTAAATTGTCAGGGAAAACGTCTTGAAATTCCAGAACAATTTCTACATCCTCTACTTTTATTTCAGCTTTCGCTTCTTCGTTTAGGTAGACAAGGAATGCCCGACATCCTTTCTTGTTCATCATTCTCCTTGCCTGTAGTGCGGATATAATTGGCACCTTCTTCCCCATGTTGATCCCGTGAAAACTGGTAGCTTCTTTTCTGGGAAATTGAAATGAAATCTTCCTCTCCTTACACAAGATTGTGGAATAGTTTTCAGCTAGCCAACTCATTCCTAGAATTATATCTACGTCCCACATAGGTATTATGTTCAAGATGTTTGCTAGAACCTTAAGTGATCCTAGGTTCAACTCTAAGTTCGAGCAAACATGTGTGACAACCATATTTTCCCCTGTAGAAGAAGAGATTCTCATTGCTTGATTTGCTTGTTCTGATTTGAGTTCTAGCGTATCTACACATGCTTTTGCGATGAAAGAATGTGAAGCACCTATATCGAACAAAAGTATTATAGGTATGCTGAGAAGTTTTCTCATACCTGCCAGGCTTCCCTGGTTTTGTTCGTTCTGTTTTTGGTGCAGAGTATAGGCTCTAGCCTACGGTGTCCCTGTCTGTCCAGTTAAACATCCATCTCATTTATCCTTTTCCTTGCCCTTGTGGCATCAAGTTTCCTTGCCAGGGCTTTCTGTTACCTTATTCGCCATATCCTTCTCGGTTGTCATTACTATTGTTCCCTTATCAATTGCATTTTGCGGCTCGGTCTACACCGGTTTATCCTCTGGCATTGCTGTCTCGACAATCTAATCTTATCGTAGAGATCGTGATGTATCCATCACTATCATCCATTCTTAATTCAGTCTGAATGATTCAGTTTCCTTTTTCTCTCTATCGTTCTTAGGAATATATCTCTCATATATTCTTACCTTAAAATCTTTTCAAGAGAAATCCTCATGTTGGCATTTGTAGCGCCATCATTAGTAATATCCTATTTGGATATACGTCATTTCCCTTAATCTTCATTGATTAACCAAGTGTTTTCGCATAAGTTAAAATCCCTTGTCCACTGGGGATGTATCAGACTTTTGCCCTAGACGTCATGTATCTTTACCATCTTCTTGACATTCTATTTTTGCTTCATTTCAATGTCAGAGGTACCCAAAATTCTACCTTATTTGTCATCATATAAGTATAAGGAACATGCTTCCCAATTAGCCTTATCTCAAGGTCTTTCCGTGTGAATCTCTTCCTTTGTTCCCTTGAATGTATTTCCCTCACAAACTTCTCTAGAAGTTGTTTTGCTTGTTAAATTCCAAAACACACAAGAAAGGCTTTTTGTGTCTATGTAACTTAGAGTACCAAGGTTTCATCACAAATAATGAATTACTTCTTAATCTACTTCTTTGCTTCGAAGGAATTACCTTACTTATCGTAGTTAGACTGTTTTCTGAAGCTTATATCATATCCTGGGCTATCTCATAACTGGATAGCTCGTAGTTTCTTCAGCTATTCTCAACTCTTGTCCTTTTTTCTTGATCATGATATCTGAAAGTCATATTGTTTTCATTATACATTGGTTCTCACTTCCAGGGTTTAAACTGTCATTGTTGTCATATAGCCTCGTAGGGTAGTACGCTTGTGTACCATAACTTAAGTTCCAAACACAAGTGCCTCATTACCATGTCTCGTCTTTGGGAATATATTTCCCATACTTGGTTTAAACACTAGGGCTAGCCTAGCTGTTCACACTTCTCAATAATTATGATCCATCAATCTCACTATCATTGGTTTCACTAAGGTCTCAAATACTTGGAATCAATTTTGCTCAAGCATAATCTTAAGGGTTGAGTTATAAAGTGAGAGACTTGTTAACTGAGATGTTATCATTCCTTACATATCCATAAAAATTAGTCTCGTCCACCTCCAGACTTTAGAAATGTCCAACCTACTAACAAGGTCTTAAGGACAATCAACTATCTTAAAGATAAGTCGTATTCTCTCTTGTTATAACATAATAAGCGGAGGTTATTTTCCACGAATATCATATACTTTCCTTTACTTCTACTCTAGCACTCAATGCTAAAGAGTATTTCGTTCATAACTTTATTATCATAACACTCATAAGGTGGTATAACTTCACTATCATCAATTTATGGGAAGCCTCATCAAGGGTCATCACATCTATGTGTATCATAGGGAAAATAATGTATCTCGTCTCATCAAGGACTTCTCTACATCATAACTTAATGTATATCACTTTAGTGATCTGAAAACTGAGGTGACAAGATAAGTCAAACTACATCATACTGATTAGTTTCAAGGATTGGGGAAAACTCATCATGACAGCTTACAAGAGGTATGGGTTCACAATTCAAGATGACAACTTTTAAAGTTTGAACCAATATGTTCCTTGAAATGAATAATTGGAAGATAGGGTCCGAAGACCAGAATGACGACTACTGAGATCTCTTTGGTTATATGGGCTGGCCAGACCTGTCCCAAATACTTCTCAGTCACATGAGGGCTTGGTTTCAAAAAGCACACTTTATAAATTTTCTGGTTGTAAACTTCTTTCAGAAAAAGTGAGAAACTCAAGTGATTTCTCAGTTGAAACTAGATCATAGAGTTAAACTCAATGAAAGAACTTGGGTAATGAATAAAATTTAAAACCTCATATAACTCGTACTGGGTCATCATAAATTGTAAGGGTTATCAACATACCACTATACATCTCAAACTCTACTCATACCACTGAAAAACCCAATTCTCAATTTGCCTTCAAAATTTCTACCACATCGTGGTCTCTCATTCTATGTAAACCATAATACTAGACTCAACTGATTCTTTGATCACATCTCAATTTCGTTTCTAACGAAAAAGTCATAGTCAATTTGGAGTTCCGTCGCGTGTGAACATCCAAGGAAAAGACTATACTCATGTCACTATCGCATAGTGACATTCATCATCTCAAAATCATCATTCCATTCTTGCCATCATCATTTCCATCTTTATTTTGTTCTTATCTTTGAA
Source organism: Salvia rosmarinus (assembly GCA_036937905.1). Lineage (NCBI taxonomy): Eukaryota > Viridiplantae > Streptophyta > Magnoliopsida > Lamiales > Lamiaceae > Salvia > Salvia rosmarinus. Next base: position 44,657,490 of record CM072817.1, read on the forward strand.
CTCGCTTTTGTTCTCATTTCCATTCTCGCTTTTATTCTCAGGATAGGGATAAATTTCTCATAGTTCATCTTTCTATGTTCTTTCGCAAAAGTGATCATGCGTCTTAAATAGTCTACGTTCTTTTGGGATAACATACTCATTGTCATAAACAACTTGAAATTGTAAAACTTTAAACATTAATAACATAACTTATTCATAACAATAAATCTCATTGAATTCCACGAATTCAAACATTTCACTTTTGGCATATCAATGTCAACTTTTTCTCTTATCACTGTCAACTATTTCTCATATCACTGTAAACTCTTTTCGTTTTACAACTTAAAACATCATTTCAACCATTTTTCACAACTTTCATTCTCAACCATTTTCCATAACTTTCATTTCTTTTTAAACATCATTTCAATCATTTTCCACCTTTAAACTTTTCATTTCCAAACTGAGAAAAAGTCATTTACCTCATTCTGGTTGAGCTTGATGTGATGGAGTGTTGATCATAGTCGACTGACCTCTTACAAGTCTAGTGACTCAATCTAGACTTGACTTAACTAGAAGGAAGTTTTGGATTCAAGGAAAAAACGAACTGCTCTGATACGACTTTGTAACAGTCCACTATTCCAACGAACGGATTAGCAGGGACTATTACTTGGAACGGGAATTAAGAAGCATGAAAGAGAATGAAGTATCGGATTGTGAGACATGTATCAAGAAAACTTCTAGAACTTCAAGGCATTTAAGATTAAGCACACATAATATACATAAGAGAGACTTAGACCATCAGATCTTTAACAAAAAGGTTCAACTGATCTGAAGGGAATTAGTTCTCTGATCAAAAATATAACTTAGTGTTCTGACAGCGGAAAACATGTGAAGTACACATATGGCGATGTGCACTCAAGGTACTAACTTTCAGCGACAAAAGATTCCTACTGCTCAATCGCATCACCAGCTCAACCTGCACATTTAAAAGCAAACATGCAGGGCTGAGTATAAAGACTCAGTGGACTTATGCCAAAAATATTTATCATAACTTTGAATTACACTGCTCCATCAGTACCACACGAGGTTTTATATGAAATGCTCGTGCTTACTAAACATTTTCTGTCATTTTCCATAAACTTTGTCTGGCCAGACATATTTTCTGTCTGTATGATCCATATCCCATCTCATATAACTCATCTTGCGCCGTAGAAGGGGACCTCCTTCCACGGACGTCGTGATCGACCGAGCAAACCTTTCAACACACAGTCACCGTAACTGGCTGAGCAAACCTTTCAACAAGTAAAGTTACCATAGTGTACACGTTAATCCTTGCTAAGAATTCTCCCTCTAGCATAGGATCCGAATTCGATTAAACATGCGTTGGCGAACCAACACTGATAGGATCCATACATAAAACATAAACATTTTGGGCAGGTAATTAAATAATAGCATTTCATCATCATTTTTCAAAAGAAAGCATCGTAAATAAAACATTTGTTATTTCATTTTATCTTTAAAGAGAAAAAGCCCACCTAGTATGTTCGCTTCTCATAACGATTTCCTTCTTACTTCAGCCTTCACTTTCGTGCTCCACCTTAACGTAAGAAACTAATTTAGTACGTCGGTCGCATTTTTGGAAATCGTCAAGATCTAAGATAACTCGATAACTTTCTAAATCTTATTAAGATTTATTAACTATATATATAAACCATCTAACGACTTCTTATCTTTTAACCAATTTAATACGTCTTTTCATTGAATATTCTAACTTATAATTTCTTGTTTTTAACTACGACGAAACCTTGCTTCAGAGCACATACTCATAAATTTGGTCAATTATCGAACTCATATTGATATTTTTCGGTAAAGTGATTTCAATTATGAAATCGATTCTTATAAAAGAGATATTCTTATATCTCTAATGCGTCTTACACGTCTTAGTGTATCTATTCAACGCAACCTATATTTATACTAGGCGTAAAATATAATTCTACTCACGCACTAATATATTTCATACGTTTACACTTTACTAAGTCATTTTCAACGACATAACATATACTTCTCAACATTCACATATAAAACTTATTAACTTACATATATATACTCAAATTCTAACGTATTACTAATCATATTCCAACAAGTTTCGATTTTTCACATTAACAAACAATCATGTCCAATTGCACACATATAAATGAAAGTAACTTAGCATAACACTTTTTTTTCAAAACCTTACGTCGCAAAACGTTTTGACGTAAAAATATTATACTTCGTTTTAAAAATCACATAAATTCATAGTATGTCTTAAACATATTTTTGGGACTAAATATGTGATTACACTTAATAAAATAAATTTAAAACTTTATCTTCTTTTTCTTAAAGTTTTCGGTCCTTTTGAAAAATAATTTCAAAACTTATCCATTAATTTCTATAAATTCACATAACACACTATATTATCGTAGGATTGATAATATCAAATAACATTAGATAAAAAAAAAAATTGACATCAACATCCTATACTTTGAAGTTTTCGAATTTTTTTGAAAAATCAATTAACAATTTTAAAAAATTCTAATTAATTTGCACAACACATCATTATCATCATACATCAACAATATGCCATAATATCCTTCATACACAAACCATACATCAATATCTCACACCCTATAGTTCTCGAAAATTTCATGAAATAATATCCAATATTTTTCAAAAATTATGAATTAATTCATACATGCTTAAACATTACTAACTATCATCAATCCATGCTCAAAACAACAATCAAAATTCATTTCCATCAACATATGATTTTCGAAAAATAAGAAAAATTAAACATGCTCAATTTTGCATTAAATTCATAATACATGCTTACAACCATCATATAAACATGTTTAATTAACAACTTAAACATTTAACAAAATTTCTCAAATTTCACATAAAATAACAAAAGCATATAACTTAAAATTTCATGGATAGATTTCTAATATTTTTGTATATTTATGAAGCTTGTACAATTTCTAACCTTTTACTCGGAGTCGATCGGCGAAAAAAACGTTTTTCTAACTTAAGATTGAAGAGAAAATTGAAGAACTCTCCTTCCTTTTTTTTTTTCTTAGCTCACGGCAGTTTTGGGAGAGAGAGAATAATGAAATGTGTTTGATCTTTTCTCACTTAATAATTAAGTTAAGAAAATAAAATAAATAGATAAATAATACATGGCTATAATTAAAACAAAATCATGTCCAAATTTTCCTCATTTTTTTCGGTCAACATTAGTAGGTATAAGATAGATATTTATCTTATCTTATCCTTCATTAACTACATATCATTATCAAACCTATCATTATCAAACCTATCATTATCAAACTAATGAAAATTCTTCTTTCTTTCCCACTTGCACAAAGTTTTCGGCCAACACCATGAAATAATACATATCACATTCAAACAATATACTATCACTTTCAATCACAATATCATTTTTCTACCTTTCACACTTTGTGTCCAAATTTTCGGCCATTCACCCCACATAATACATATCACTTTATTAATTAATAATTCACCTTATTTCTACATTAATAACATCTCATTATCATAAAAATACACATCACTATCAATCAAAGTTGGAAATTTCTCCTTTTCACACTATAGCACAAATTTTCGGTCACTATGTGACAATAATGCTACATATCTTATTTTTTCCATTAAATAGCAATGTGACATAATATAGGTCTTAGATGATATAATAAATCATAGGAAAAATAAATAAGAACAATTCTATGTCCTAAGATGAAATTTTCGAACTATAACTAGAAATTAAGAATAAATTGTCCAATCTTCATTCCTTTAATAACTAAATTATTTTAATGAATGAATATATAAAAAAAATGCTCTTGTTTCATAAAATAATCATAAGACTTTCTATATTGTAATTTTTTAAACGTTATACTAAATAATCGAATCGTCTCAAAACGTTGATAATCGAATCGTTTCAAAAACGTTAATAATAAAGTCGTGATCACCTTATTCGTTCTTCGATAATAAGGAATTAAATTCTAAGCTTCGTCGCTTAGAAAATAACTTAAGACTAACTATCGAAGTTTTAATCGATGTTAGAATAATGCTCTCGAATGAATAATATATATATTCCTTAATTCTCTAATCGTTTATGAATATAATATGAAAAACCTCGTATTATGGATAATCGAAATTGGGCTTCGATAAATTACTATTTCAATTATCGAAACAAAACCCTAATTTACGACTTATATTATCGTAACTTAGCTTTAAAACCTTGGGATATTACACCTAATAACAGTTAATAATGCAAACCCAAGTTCCTAACATCCTACAACTTCATATTTAATTCTGCTTCTTGTGATTTAGAAACACAAACCTTAGCTTCGTAAATGTATTTCAATCTCGTATTCTACTTCAAAAGCTAAAACATAGTACGTTTACACACAGATCTGAATATATCATATAATATCATCATATACACACTATTTAAATGAAACACATGTCATCACGACATAAATAACTTAGACCCACCAAAAATTTGGAGTCAAATGGGAGCTTATGTGCCGTAATGCTGCAAGATGTCACCTAGGAAGCTAGAAGCATCAAATAAACATGTATGAAACAGTTTCCTAGCCACATTTTACAAGGTAGCAAACAAACCCCATGTGGTTGTATTGGATATATATGGATTTGAAATCTCATTTATTTCGAACCCTTCAATCCAGAGTCCCAGACTCAAATCTTATAAGAATAGTTCTAAAAAGAGAGTTTTAGATTTCAAATCAAATCCATTATAGATTGAATCAATCTAAATAACCTTAATGCTTTTCTCTTTGATCTAAATTCAACCTATGAAAATTTCACAAGTTCAGTCAAAAACTAAGCAGCTAACTTCGTTTCTTACCATATGTGCATAGTAAGTAAAATTTCCTAAGTTTATAGTTTAACGCCTCAGATCAACTATCTATAATTAGAGGAATCCAATAAAATCCAAGACCGCTCAAGGGCTAAATGAAGGGATTTGATTCATTAAGTAAACAATAGTTTTACATAACTTAACTCCCATTAATATTACAGGCTACAACTACAATCAACCTATTATTATTACTCAGTTCTGCATATAGAAATCAACACACTAGCTGAAAGCTAACATAAAAACTACAACAAATATAACATACAAAGATAGAAAAAGGAGGGAAAGTATAGAAAAAAAGAGATCAACTGTGTTATTAGAAAATAAATTGATCAGGAAACACGCACCACTATTTGGCTTTTCGTGTTGTGGCCTCTCCCACTGCTTGGTTTCAACAAGGCTTTATTTCGAAGCCAACACTCAAAAGTGTTCTTGCTGATTTCGATGCTTTATCCCCACCAACAAGAGCCTCACCGTCATTCGCCTTCTTTGTCCACCGACCATTGGGTTTGTTGAGTCTTTTGTGGTTTGCTTTTACTTTGCATATCATTTAAGGAGATGGAAGAAGTAGCAACCGCAATACCGCCTTTTGGTCCGTGATGCTTCCTTGGTACTGGTGTATCATGATCATGAATTCCTTGTATGTTATCACTACTGAGACTAGAGTTATCAAGCGCCCTTTCAATGTGCTTTCGAGCAGGACATCCGGTGAAGTGCATCTATAGTAGTTCACGAAAATTCGAGACACGAGGCGTTTAAATCAAATGTAGCGGAAGATAGATGAATCTGGTAAAACAATTAGATCTTTCTAAATAACGTTAATTAAGGATTCCTGAGACTTAAGGTGGGTGAAGATGGCCAAAAGACGAACACTTTCAGAAGTAAGGATTATCCACAGTTTAGTTCTTTCATGGGCCTCCGCGACATTTGTGAGCATCGTAGAACCAGTGAATTACAACTACACTCCATCTAATGTTAACACATGAAGCTTGTGGTTTGGTTAAAAGCCCATAAACTCAGCTGTCAAAACCTATATATCTACTCCCACCATAAATGTCTCGACCTTACCATACTTCAGATGAGGTTTCATGTCCTAAAACCATATTAGATTTATATAAGCATGAGGCCATTAACTAGTGGTAGCCCTCTCATTTCATGACCTGGGTGTAGCGGAGGTGCAAAACCCCATTATTTGAAGATAACACAAGCAACTAGGCATTAGATCAATTCAAAAGAACCGTGAAAAACATTATCTCTAGAATCCAAGACATAATTTCAGTTTTGGGTGCCTTCATATTTCTGATTAAGTAGTTTTTTGTAGGTGGACATTTCTGCATGAGATTCATATGGTCTTTACTGAAGATTTGTTACCTAAGGAAGAGGAAATACCCCATCTCATTGGATCCAAATACTTGGAATCAGTTTCAAAAATAGCTAATTCCTCAAACTCAGTGCCAATTTCATGGAGTCTCCTGCTTGGTCAGATATTTTCACTAAGAGCAGAAGACAGAAACTTATAACATCAACGACTCAAAACACTATCAATGGCCATGACATAAACCTTCAAACTTGGCGAATGTATGCTAGCATGAATGCTGGCACCATTCATCTCGTAGGAGTATATTCAGAAATTCTTATAATTAAGTATGAATGGAAAGAAGTATATATACGGTATATGAAAGGGAAAGCATTGTCCTTTTTCTCTTGTTTCATTCTTCTAATTAAGGATTTAACAAGTGGTGCAGAAAGTCAGCAGTATAAATGTGTTACCACATCATTTGCAAAAGACAGAATCCAGGTTTCTGGTGTTTTAAAATAACATGACCAGGGATTAGTTTAACCAAGTGAATGCAAGAGTCAGCATAAAGTTAAGTGAAAACTGGATGGTACCTCGGATGAGGATTCCCCTTCACCATTTTCTGTCCATACTTGCGCCATCTGTAGCCATCTCCTGATATTCCCATGTCCCCAGCTGCATGAACAACATATTTAGGCTTCTTTCCAGGTTTAGGAAGGGATTCAACTTCTCCAGTTTATTGATGCATCAGAGCAAGTACCTTGATATAATACAAGCAGCATATGAATGAGTCATTATATTATTGCGGTAAAAGAATTGACTAAAACATTATACAACAGTTGCAGAAGAACACTCGCATTCAACAATCTTAAAATTTGTATGCAATTGAGCATCCAACTTCCTATTCAAATGAAGCAGACATTTGACTTAAATAGGAGAGGCGCAAATCGGGGCGTGAGTCGTGAGTGGAGGCGGCACGAGGACGGTATTATCACTGACGGCGACTGGCGAGGAAGGGCGACCGCCGACGCTGGCGAAGGCGAGAGGGGCTCTATTTTGACGCTGCCGCGACCGGGCGAGAAAGGCGATCCCGACGCTGGCAGCGACGGGCGGAGGGCGACCCGGCGATTGGATGAGAAGGTCGAGGCGGCGCTGTTCTTGTTTCCCAAATTGTAGGGTTAGAAGGTATGTAGTATGTTACGTACCCGCTCAAGCAGGGAGGAAGATTGGGACTTGGGATGGGCTGCGCTGGGTGGCTAATGAGGCGATAGATCACGCGGTTAATGAGCCGTGGTATTTAATCAACACGAGAGGAAGACGACGTGGGCTAAAGCCCGTTGTCTATGGAATTTTTGCGCAAATAGACCACGAGGAATGAACCCCGTGGTCTATAATATGAAAACCACGCTAATAGATCACGGATTTTGGTAGCCCGTCATCTATACCCGATTGAAAAATGGTTATAGACCACGCGTTTCACCCTGCACGTTGTATATATCATAATAGACAAATTTAGTATTAATGTATGTGGTCTATTGCATGTGGTCTATAAACTGAATTCTTGTAGTGTTGATTGGTTGAGAGTCCTTTTTATGTTTTCGCTTTGTTTTCGTAAGTTTTTATGTTTTGGGGCTTTTGTCGTGTGTTTTGTTTTCGTTGTTGTGTCTGTCGATCAACGAGCTTAAGTGAAATGTGTTACCCTATGTGGCCAATGATGATAGAAATTTTCTGAAAAATATGTTGATGGCGCACATGATGTGTTAGAAAACGACGCATGAATGACTTGAGATTGCTTAGCTTGTTACTTTTTCACCATTTGCTTAAACCATGAGACTTGAGCTTCACTATATAAACATCATGTTACAGTTTCTTTTAATTGTGTGATATCGTGCATGTAATTATCTTTTAGAATTTGCCGTATTTTATGTGTCGAGGCTGCAATATGTATTTCGAATATGGAAAGGATAAAAGACCATCTTTGTTAACCACAATTTCACCCATACACTAACATTTTAATATACCATTTGTCACCTACTTTTAGCCTTTATTAGACCTTATTATTTCGTTAGCCGGATGATAGGAGGTGAGGATGGATATGAGAATAAAAAAGGGTTGAAGTTTATTGATGCATTTATGTCGGGTTAAAAATTAGAGAAGTACCTTTGTGAAAAACAATGGACCCTATATGCTCTAGTACAAAGAAAGTAAAAAGAAAAATGTTATGAATGATATGAGTATGAAGGGATTTATTAACCAAAGATAGGTATCTTGAGTATGCATAAACGTTGATTTAGCATGTTGAGAAGAAAATGGACCTTTTTGAGTCACTTAACCATATATCACCCTACCTTAACCAATGTGAGTTATATTTGAATGTATAAATGGGAGTTGCTTGAAGTTATATTTGAGTCACTTAGCCATATATCACCCTACCTTAACCAATGTGCCTACATTACAACATATGAAAAGACCTTTTTGATCCTAATTTAAACGCATTTGATGGGTGAAGATATTAGAGAAATGGCAAGCCTATGGTAAGATTTTGCATTGCATTGATCTTTGAGTGTATACACGTCCTAAATTTTTTTATGAGTTTGAGTGTACACTATATTATACACATGCCTTTGTGTGAATAAGATTTTGCTTTCAATTATTATACATTGTCGAGTTGACTAATGCCGTCATGTGTGCTAGTGATTTCGAACTTTGAAAGATTTTTGAGGCTTGTTATGGCTTTCACCTTTGCTGACGCTCGTTGATCTTTCGTTGTGTCTTTCTTTGTGTTTTTTTGTTTTTGTTTGAGGACAAACAATACTTCAAGTTTGGGGGTTTGATAAACGCGCTTTTTACCCGTTTATTGATGATATATTAAGATAAATTTATATCTATTAAGTGCGTTTATATAGTCGATCTTAATGCTTTTAGCTATTTTTGGAAGATACTGCTCTTGGGTTCCTCTTTGGTGTTTTGTAGGCTTATAAGATGATAATCGAAGCATGAAGCGAAGCACGAACCAAAGACGGAAAGAATCAGGGGCTAGCACCTTAGCGTCCGCTAGCCCGGCCGCGAGCGATTGTGGAATCAGTCTGGACAGAAACTAGCGACCGACCTTGCGACCGCGAGGCCGGCCGCTAGGCAAAACACCGCGACCGCGAGCCCTGCCCGCGAGAGATTCCGAAAAGCTTCTGCCTAAAATCTAGCGACCGAGCTAGCGATCGCGAGCTCGGCCGTGAGGCGAGGCGGCTGGGCGCGAATTAGGGTTTCGCCCTGCGCTTATATATATCCCTAAGCTCGCTCTCGCGCCTCAACCCTTATTTTGCACGATTTTCTTCAGTTTTCAATAGTTTTTCATATACTTTCTCTTTAGCTTTAATTTACTTTCCTCTAGGCATTAGATTTTCATTGTTCTACAATTATTCTACGCATTGTAATTGCTTTGGAACGTTTTCATCCGGACGAATTCAGATTTCCGTTCTCTGCTTGGGTTTGGATTCGAACCCAACCATTGTTCTTTCAACGCTACATTATGGGTTTTATCTATTTAATTATTATTTTTATGGTTAATTCTTATTATATTTCAATGTCTATGTCTAGCTAAATTCATGTTCTAATCCTAGAGTTTGTATGATTCTATCCTAAGTATTGTGATTCCTGCTATTTGTTGTTTACCTTCCAGGCATTGATTTGTGATTCTTGGTGCTCATTCTTATGTGTTAATTTCTGATCAATCTTGATGCATACATAGTTGCCAGTTGAATACTTAACAGTTTTAATTGTTAATCGATCTTGAATCATAATCTGAATAAGCGTTTCGAGTCGTGGTGAGATAGGAACATTCGTAGGAAGCTATTCTTTGTGATCTTTTTGGGTTGCTAATTTTCACCTAGAGGCGTAATGATAATAGGAAAATTAGTAATCTATCGCCACAATTGTCGAATCGAAATTGTTGGTTACATATGTGATCTTCCATCTTATCTGGATTAAAATTGGTTAATAGGAAGCAGGATAAACATACGATGTGGGTAGGATTAATACATTCCTAGGGTTAGTCTTTTAGTCTTATTATCTCTTTGAGTTTTTATTGCTTTCGTTATTTGTTTTATTTGCTCTTGACTTTGAATTTAATATTCAAAGTCCCAAATCCTTTTCAAAACCAAATCTGTCACTTGAATAATGATGAATGATTATTGAGTTAGCTTCTGTATTTTCGCGTTACAATCCATGCGAATACGATACTCGACTTACCTATCTACTTGCACGTTTTCGTGTTAGAAAATAGTGTGATCAAATTTTGGCGCCGTTGCCGGGGATTGTTTAGATTATATAGGAATAACTTGACGATTTGGAATTATTAATTCAAGTTGTAGTTTTATTTTATTTGCTTGCTTGCCAGAGTATTTTATTTATAAATGTGAAAATGCACCCAACCCCACGTTAACACATACCATACCATCAGTATGCGCTAAGGATCTATAAATGTGGGAATCACTCTTTTTTATTTGAAGAGTATTTTATTTAATTCTTTTGTTGTGCGTGTGTGTTCATCCGAGTTGGCAGAATATATTTTTTATCTAATTACCAAGGGGTAATGGGATCCGAGAGAAGGATATTTACTTTGATAGATTTGTATATATCTATGCGAGTTTGCTGACAATATTTCAGTATTATTTTAAGATATGATGATTAAATATGCTATGTCCAACTTTGAGTGCAAAATTCAGGAGAATTAGAACTTTGAAGACAAAGATACTCTGGAGACTCTACAGTTGTAACATGAAAATGGTCAGGAACTGAGGTTGGCATAAAGCAAGAGATCGAGCCGCCCACATATTGAGTTCGTTGTACTGTGATGCATGTAAAGCGCCTTTTTCGGTGTGGAACGAGAAATGTAAAGCGCTGAAAGAAGACTATTTAAGCGATGAATGCACATGTTCAAGTAACAGTTCAAAATTATAACTTCATTGGTTATTGTGTATTTTTCTTGAAAGTGGTAGCTTTTCTGTGTAGATTCTTTCATGTGTTTAAATGGAAAAAAATATCTGTACTCAAATATGCTCCAACTTTATTATCAACACTCACATGGGAGTATAATCTCACCACATCGCATGACCGCAAACCGAGGGTCGTTGCATTTATGTGTATCATATATCCACATTTTATTTAATTATTAAGGTCCAACTATTAAAACAAATTACAGCCCATGTTCCTTAATTAATTTGGACCCGAATTTAAAACATATTAAAGTCCATTAGCATTTAGTTAAAAGTCCATTTATCTCATTTAATTTAAATTTAGTCCAACTCTTTGAATTAAAATGGAACAAACCCAAAACTTAAATAAGATGGCCCAACTTCCTATATAATAATTTGGGCCCAAACATAAAAAATATTCACTGATACTCTTTGAAATCGCCCACCCTCTTATTTTAATAACTTGGGCCCAAATTTTAATTAATTAAAACAAAACAAGGCCCAACTCATTTATTAAGATAAAACATGGCCCAACTCATGACAAAACCCTAAACCTATCTCCTCCCCATGATTCCTGCCGCTTTCCAAGGAAGCCGTCACGCCAAAATTCCGGCGACCTCATTTTCATTTTTTTTCTTCTCTCTCTCATCATCTCACGTCCTCTCTCTCTCTCGCCTCACCACAACTCTCACTCTTCTCTCTCACACACCGGCGACCCTACGAGGCCGCCATGCTGCCGTTCTCCCGTGATCCGGTGACCTCCTCTCGGTTTCTCTCTGCGATGTACGCAAGACGCAACGGCGACTCATACCATCGACGACGCACACGCACGCACGCAGCACACACACACACACACGACGGCAGATCGGCGGCACACCGCCGTCGCCACAGATCCGGCGGCGTGCGTCGTCGCGCCACCGTCGTGCCCTCCCTGTTCACCGCACTCTACACACACATATATATCTGACGCACACAATACACGAACGCACACACGAGCGAGGTGAGACAACACAACACAACGGCGGCGCAGCTCAAGAACAACGCCGGCGCCGCGCCGTCCCTCCTCTCCATCGTCGTCTGTCTGAACACCACAAACACACACCGCGAAAGCAACACGGCGCCACGCACGCGATGCACACATGCACGCACGCATCGCACGCACGCAACGGAGACAGCTGGTGCGACCGCCGCCATTGCCGTGTAACGGCCACGCCGCCACGTCGCCTTCGACGCCCTCCTCTTTCTCCTTTTTCTCCACTCTTCCTCACTCACACAAGACATAAAATATACATATATGCATATGCATTTTAAATTGAATAGGAAAATAAAAGTTTACCTTAATGGATTCCTCTTGCGAAGGAGTGAGTTTGTGAAATGGAGCTAGGGTTCAAAATTGGAAGAAGAGGCTTATATAGTTAGGGGTTTTTATTACCCATGGGCTTTCATTTTTGGGCCTTGTTAAACCAAAGCCCATTACATATATTATTCGTACGGGCTCAAGTCCGATCTTAGAGATTATAAATTAATTAAACCTTGACGTATATTACTTATACAATGATTTATAAATATATGTATAAATCATATCCAATTATTATATTATATCTAATAATTTTCGTAATCGCTTTAATGAAATAAACTCTTTTGTTGGAATTTAAAAATTTCTTTCATCGGGCACGAATCATTTAAATTCTAAGTTCGAAAGTCCTTCTAATCTTATTAAGAAAGACGGGATATGACATCCCTCCATCCTTATAAAAATTTCGTCCTCGAAATTCCATACCTTGGTAATCTAAATCGGGATACTTAGATTTCATTTGTCCTCAAGTTCTCATGTGGCCTCCTCCATACCATGATGGTTCCACTTTACTTTAACGAGAACAATTGTTTGTTCATAAAACTTGAACTTTTCTATCCAAAATTTGGACAGTATTTCTTCGTAACTTAAGTCCGGCTAGACTACTTCATCGTCTTAATTACATGTTTCGGATCAAACACGTATTTTTCTTAATGCGAGACATGAAACACATTGTGCACGCCTCAAATGCTTGGTGGCAAAGCCAACCTATAGGCTTCAAGGCCTACCCATCTCAGGATCTCGAAAAGTCCTATATAGCGGGTTGTAACTTTCATCTCTTGCCAAAACGTATAACTCTCTGAAGGAGAAACCTTAAGAAAAACTCGATCCCGAAATTGAATTATAAGTCGATCGGCGTTTGTCGGTGTAAGACCTTTTGTCCGTCACGAGCTTCTTTGATTCTTTGCTTGGTGTGATCGACCTTTCCAATATTGTTGTACTCGATCCGGACCTAGTAACTTTCTTTCACTCACTTCATCCCATAAAGTGGTGATCGACATTCTCGACCATCAAGGTCTCAGATATTCGAAATCAATTATGCTCAAGCATAATTCTAAGGGTTGAGGTATAAAGCGAGATTTGTTAACAAAGATGCTATCATTCCTTATATGTCCATTGAAAAGAATCTCGTGCATCACCAACTTTAAACATGTCCAACCTACTAACGAGGTCTTAAGGACAATCAACTATCTTGAAGATAAGTTGTAATCTCTCTTTATAAAATATTAATATGAGATTATTTCCAAGAATATCATATATATTCATTTTACTTCTACTCTTGCACTAAATGCTAAAGAGTATTTCGTTCATAACTTTATTATCATAACACTCACATGGGAGTATAACTTCTTGTCATCGATGTCTGCAAAACCCCGAGGGTCGTCAGACTTTATGTGTATCATAGGAAAGAATATATCTCGCCTCATCGAGAACTTCTATATCATAACTTGATGTCTATCTCTTACAAATTCGAAAACTTAGGTGACAAGGTAAGTCAACCCACATCGCACTTATTAGTTTCGAGGTTTGAAGAAAACTTATCAAAACAACTTACAAGTGTAAGGGTTGAAATTCGAGTCGATTGTACTTTTGAGAGTTTGAACCAATATGTTCCTGAATGAATAATTGGAATATAGGATCCGAAGATCGAATGACGACTCACCGAGATGTCTTTGGTCATATGGGTGCCGGACCCGTCACAAATACTTCTCGGTCACATGAAGGCTTAGTTTCAGATCGAGAAGATTTGAAAATCTAATTCAAAATCAATTTCTTTGTGTCGTTAAGGGTTGGGTTGTCCCTAACACGACAATGAACTTAGATAACGGCCTCACGCATGATCGAAAAGATTTGAAAATCTAATTCGACAATCGATTTCATTTGTCGTTAAGGGTTCGGGTTGTCCCTAACACGACAATGAACTTAACTTATCCGAGACAATGACTCACAATGATATTGTGAAAACAATTAAACAATTCACAAAACAACATATGAAAATAACTTGATAATTCACATAACTTTCATCATTAATAACAATAAATCTTTATTGAATTCCATGAATTCAAACATTTCATTTATCGACACATATTCGTCAATACTTTCTCGTATGACATTATCATACATTATCATACGTTGGTAGCGAACCAACAACTTCCCGATCATGACAACATCCTCTCGATAAACATCATTAAACCATGATATGTTGGTAGCGAACCAACAACTTTCTTATTATTTCATCACTGCACTTCATGACATGAAATTTTATTTGCAACATTTGCAATAACTTTCACTTTCAATAAATCCTCATAACTTTCAATTCACTTTAAAATTATTTCAAAAATTTGAGAAAGAATCATTTACTTAGCACAAATCAAATCCAGTAAGTTTTCCTTAAATATGCGGTCCGTACCGCATATTATGGAATCCTTTGAGCTTTCCTTAAATATGCGATCCATACCGCATATTGTGGGAATCTCTATTTTATTTTATTTTTAAAATCATTTTATCCTTTCTCACTTTCAACTTTCATTTCAAAACTTTTGAAGAGAAATCATTTACCTCATTCGGTTGAGCTTGATGTGATGGAGTGTTGAGCATAGTCGATCGACTTCTAACAAGTCTAGTGACTCAATCTAGACTTAACTTTGAAGGAAGTTTTGGGATTCAGGAAGCGGCGCTCGATACCACTTTGTAACAACCGCTTTTCCAAAGGGACGGATTAGAGGACTATTACCTGAGCACGGAATTAAGAAACGTAAAGGACATGAAACATTAAATTGTGAGACACATATAAGGAATACTTCTTAGAATTTCCAAGAGATTTGGATTTGACAAACATAATATATAAATGACTTAGTATTCTTGCAGCGGAAAACATGTGAATACACATATGACGATGTGCACTCAAGGTACTAACTTTCAAAGGACAAAAGAATTCTATTGCTCAACATTGCTCCATCGCATCACCAGCTCAACCTGCACATTTAAAAACAAACATGCTGGGCTGAGTACAAGAATGCACTCAGTGGACTCATGCCAAAAACATTTTCATCTTTAAATTACATCGCCCATCAAGAACTCCACGAGGTTTTATTTCAAATACTCGTGCTTACTAAACATTTTCTTGCATTTTCATAAATCGTGCGCCGACATTTTCTTTGTATGTATGATCCATATCCTTTCATTCCTCATATAACATCATCCGATTCACGAGCGCCGTAGAAGGAGGCCTCCCCTACGTCGCGACCGGCCGTGAATTGTACTTACAGATACAATAACTTGAGTGTACACGTTAATCCGAGCTATAAAGCACGTGATCCGAATTGATTTTTCATGAATTGGGAGCGACCCAATAACTTTTCTTTCATTCATTGTGGCGAACCAACACATTGATAGGATACATACATAAAAACATAAACATTTTGGGCGTGTAATTTATAAACATCATTTTTCTCATCATTTCTCAAAAGAAAGCATCATAAGTAAATACTTTTCATTTTCATAAAGCATCATAAATAAAGCATTTTATCCTTGAGGATAAGAAAGAAAAGCCCACCTCGAGAGGACAAAGCTCGAGGAATTCACTATGGTACGCTTCTGAAAGCAACGCTAATCCCTCGATCGACAAAACCTACAAGAATCACTAATCTTAATAGGTCTCGAAAAGCTAGCCTTAAGCTCAAGCAGAGTAGGATACTAGCTTATGATTCGTTAAGCCCAGTTTTCAAAATATAATTAAATTTGAAAACTAATTTATATCGGCCAAGGCACCAACAATACCCTTACTCGACTTTTCGCTTAAAAATAATTTAATTTCATAATCTTCTTTTGTTAAATACTTTTATTAAAAGTATAATGCAATTAAATTGCATACTAAAATCATATATATATATATTAAGGACTCGCTTAATATAACACATAATATAATTATCAAATTATGCACTGACTAGCATAATTTAATTTATTTAATTATTCTAACTTAATTAATTTCATTAAAAGAAATTAATTACATTAATTAAAGAGGTCTCAATCATAAATTAAGATAATTTAAACTTGACTTAACCTTAACTTAATCAATCAATTAATTAAACTTGATAATAATTAATTAATTAATTAATTAACTTACCATAATTAAATAATTTAAACTTATAATTAAGTTTAAGTTAATTATTTAATTAATAAGACTTAATATAATTTAATTAATTAAGTCTTAAAGTTAAACTTTATTTATTTAATTAATTAAAGTCTAAGGATTTAATTAATTAAAGTAAGTCAAGTAATTAATTAAATTAAAGCTCAATCATTAATTAAATCTAAGTCCACATTTTATTTAATTATTAAGGTCCAACTATTAAAACAAATTACGTACCCATGTTCCTTAATTAATTTGGACCTGAATTTAAAACATATTAAAGTCCATTAGCATTTAGTTAAAGTCCACCCATCTCATTTAATTTAAATTTAGTCCAACTCTTTCAATTAAAAATGGAACAAACCCAAAACTTAAATAAGATGGCCCAACTTCCTATATAATAATTTGGGCCCAAACATAAAAATATTCAATGATACTCTTTGAAATCGCCCACCCTCTTATTTTAATAACTTGGGCCCAAATTTTAATTAATTAAAACAAAACAAGGCCCAACTCATTTATTAAGATAAAACATGGCCCAACTCATGACAAAACCCTAAACCTATCTCCCTCCCCATGATTCCGGCCGCTTTCCAGAAGCCAAGTCACGCCAAAATTCAGCGACCTCATTTTCATTTTTTTTTCTTTCTCTCCTCTCTCTCATCTTCTCACGTCCCTCTCTCTCTCGCCCTCACTCACAACTCTCACTCTTCTCTCTCGGCTCACACACCGGCGACGCCTACGAGGCCGCCGCTGCCGCCGTTTCTCCCGATCCGGTGACCTCCTCTCGGTTTCTCGCCGATGTACGCAAGACGCAACGGCGACTCATACCATCGACGACGCACGCACGCACGCACGCGAAGCACACACACACACACACGACGGCAGATCGGCCGCGACGACCGTCGCCGCCACGGATCCGGCGACGCGTGCGTCGCGCCACCGTCGTGCCTCCCTGCTCACCGTACCTACACACATATATATACGAACGCACACAATACACGAACGCACACACACGAGCGGCAGAGACAACACACACGCAACGGCGATCGCAGTCATAGCCCAACGCGGCGCCGCGCCGTCCCACCTCCATCTCGTCTGCCTCTACGTAACACACAAACACACACGCGAAAGCAACACGGCGCCACGCACGCGATGCACACATGCACGCACGACGCACGCGCGCAACGGAGACAAATGGCCGACCGCCACTGCCGCCGCCGCCGGCCACGTCACGGTCACTTCGCCCTCCCTCTTTCTCCTTTTTCTCCACTCTTCCTCACTCACACAATACATAAAATATACATATATGCATATGCATTTTTAAATTGAATAGGAAAATAAAAGTTTACCTTAATGGATTCCTCTTGCAAGAAGAATTAGAACTTTGAAGACAAAGATACTCTGGAGACTCTACAGTTGTAACATGAAAATGGTCAGGAACTGAGGTTGGCATAAAGCAAGAGATCGAGCCGCCCACATATTGAGTTCGTTGTACTGTGATGCATGTAAAGCGCCTTTTTCGGTGTGGAACGAGAAATGTAAAGCGCTGAAAGAAGACTATTTAAGCGATGAATGCACATGTTCAAGTAACAGTTCAAAATTATAACTTCATTGGTTATTGTGTATTTTTCTTGAAAGTGGTAGCTTTTCTGTGTAGATTCTTTCATGTGTTTAAATGGAAAAAAAATATCTGTACTCAAATATGTATATCAAAAATATATGTACTCAAATATGTATCTATATATGTACTAAAAAATGACAAAGATTTAAAAAAATATATTATTGAACAATACAAAACCTACCCTTATTTCTCAAATTCTCGATCTATTTTTAATTTTGCTTTTTTCTTCTTACATTTTTTATATAAACGAGGGAAGTTTTTTTGAATTTAAAGAAGTGTAGAGAAGTTGCCCGCTAGGAAGATTGCGATTAACTATAGATTTTTTCAGAACTATAGTATTGACAAAATAGAATACAATGTATTTGTGTTGATGTTTATACGATCTTTTTGCATTTATATACAAAAAAGTTATCCAACTAAAAACGTGTAGAGTATGGATTTGGTTGAATTTTTTTATTTAGGAGTGGATGGTGCAAATTGAACCATTATTATTAGGCATTATTATTATTATTATTATTATTATTATTATCATTATTATTATTATTATTATTATTATTATTATTATTATTATTATTATTATTATTATTATTATTATTTGTGATCGAAATGTTGCATAATTTTTATAAGAGTTTTTTACCCAATATTATCGAATCAATGTTGTAATTACTGTATCAAACCAAGAAAATATATAATTAGTGATTTTTTTTTTCTTTTAAGTTGGGAATGGAGAATTGAGATTAAAATTTTGGTATCTCATCCTCTAAGATGTGATGAATACTACTGAAAATGATTCATACTTAAACATATGATTATGTACCTGAGAGAGGTGATGTTATTTCAAGTGATATAATTTTACCAATACTATTTGCTACAAAAATATATAAATATCTCTATTAGTTGGTAATCTTACTAATTGATATCCAAACATTGTACAATATCTATGTGTATTTGTGCATTTACAACTTTACCATTTCGTCATATTTTTCAAATCAAGTTAATTAATTTTGAAAATAAAATTATGTACACAAATACATAATTCTTAAATTAGAGTGTGTTAAATAACCACCATGTATCCCATCATAGCAGTCATTTACATCATAGAGTTCTAAAAAAGTAAAATGACACATATTCTTAAAGTTCTATCATCTGTAGACAAATAAGCATGCGAAGATATAATTGAAATACTTGATCAGACATCACACAAGTCATACTGCAATTTTTTTGTTCATGGGTGTGAGGACTAAGCATTCTCATTTTGATATTCCGATCAATCCAAACGAGGATTCAATATGCAACATCAAACAATGAACTCCATTGGTTGAACTACTTATCTGATGAGGCACCAATGTTGCATAAATATTGTTTTGAAGCCCTGAACATAACATTGAGAGATATAATACAATTCAAAAATGTTTCAGATTTCAAAATATCATTTGGATGTGAAATAATTGTTTTCGAAAGCGATTTCAAACATATATTGCCCGTCATACTTTAGAGGAAGTAGACAAGAAATGATGAATGCAAGTATCAATTCTTTATATATTTGTGGGATGTCCAAGTTTTTAAGACTAACGAAAAACATGAAGCTCTATAACATGAATTTCGAATCTGAAATAAGTGAATTATAGAAATTCTCTTATTGGGTGGCAGCAGCAGAAGACAGTCTTCTTGGTGGTGCTAATGACGAACATACAAATATTGATGTACCAGATGACATTCATTTGAAATTCTATGGGAATCAAATTGTAGAAATAGTTAAGGAAATATATGTTGGATTTGTATACAAAAAGTAGAATGGTTGAGCTTGTATACAATGTTTCCTGTTACCACTATTACAATCTCCTATTTGAATTGTTTATTTGATTGCTTATGTATGTCCCTTTATCTCATACAAAAGTTAGAGCATACAGTTTGTAGAAGATCATAGAAATCTGTATGATTGGTTAAGCTTATTGAAATATAAAAATGATCATAACTGAGATAACTTGAGGATGGGTTGTCGATATAGGCTGCAGTATAGATAAGAAATTACTTAACTTAGTTGTTTGTCTATGCTGGTACGTTTTGATGCATGTATTGATGGATCACAGTGAGATGAGTTCTTCTATATGACTGTCGTGAAGAACCTAGATCTCGGTGACTTTACGTTGATCTAAACCTCGATAAGGTTTTAGGTGAGTATCACTTACTAACCATCACTTTGACTTGTTATGGGTGAGGGTTACATGAGATAAACCAAGATTCTTCGCATCTTGGATGGTTACAGTGCTTGTATGTCATGCTAGATACTTGTATCGAGTCACCGTATCCGTTTAGGATGATGACGTCCCCTTAAGGAGCTCAAAAGGTTTATTGTACTAAACTCTGCAGGTTGAGTTTGCTCAAGTACAATAATAAGGTTGAGTGGTACTACTTAAGGAATAAAACAGATTAATTATTTTTAGCAATCAGAAAGCTATAAATAATTAATGGACGTGTGATATCTTAAATACGGAGATTCGTAAAGTCTAAGTGCTTACTCAACTTCGGTAATAAAGGTGTAAGTCGGTATTTATTCTCTAGTGGAATGGATAAATGTTTATAAATTAATTTATATAATATCCCGTCCTTCCTAAGCTTCAGGTTTGTTCGACACGTTTTTTGAGAAGGCAAAAAGTTGACCTTTTTCGGTGGTCCGACCGTCATGAAACCTCGGGCGTTGTGAAGATTATCTTATGACGAATTCATAGACACTAAGTATGCAGGTTTTCAACCACCCACGAAGGTTTGACTAGGGGTGAGCAAAACTGAATCCAAACCGAATAACCGAACCGAATCGTAGCAATTTGGTCGGTTTGGATCGGTTTTTGAAAACTTCGGTTCGGTTTGGATGCAAAAAATGAAAACCAAACTTTTTTCGGTTCGGTTCGGTTTAGTAATCGAAATTTCGGTTCGGACCGAACCGAACCGAACCAAGTTTATACATGTATATATATTAAATTAAAATATTAAAATATTAAACCCTATTAAATTAAATTAATATATATATATATATATATATATATATATATATATATATATATATATATATGATCGCCACTTTTCTAACACGAAAAGGTGTAAGTATAGTGTAGCGATATCGTATCCACGAGATTGTATCACGAAAACATAGAAGCTAGCTCAACGATAATTCATCATTATCCAAGTACGAATAAGGGTGAAAGGTTTAAGGCTTTTAATTTAATCCAAAGCAAAGGTAACCAAGCAGAAATATAAAATAAAGCAATAAACTCACGGAAGATAACTATGAAGAAAGACTAACCCTAGGGATGCACCAATCCTATCCACAACGATGTTTATCCCGCTTATTATTAACCGTTTTAATCCGGACAAGACGAAGATCACATATATAACCAACAACTTGATTCGACAATTGCGGCGATTGATTACTAATTTTCCCTATCACGATTCGTCTAGAGGAAAATAATCAACTCCAAATGGATCACTAAGAATATGCTTCCTACGAATGTCCTATCTCAGTTACGACTCAAGGCTTATTCGTATCATGCATTCAAGATCGATTGACAATTAATACAGTTATGTCATTAACCGGCAACTAGATATGCATCGAGAGTGATCAGAAATCAACACATATAAATAAGCACCATGAATCATGAATCAATGCCTGGAAGGTAAATAACAATAGCAGGAATCACAACATATAGGATCGAATCATGCAAACCCTAGGATTAGAACGGAAAACTAGCCAGACATAATAAACGGAATAAAATATGATTTAACCATAAAAACGGAAATTAAATATATAAAACCCGTGATGAAGCGTTGGATGAACAATGGTTGGTCTTGAATCCAATCCCAAGCGAAAGAACGGAAAACAACGGAAAGTGATCGGACAAAACGTTCCGATCGATAACGAATTGAGAAACTAAACTAAAACAATGCAAGAATTAAAGTTATAACTAAACGGAAGCGAAAGAAAGACAAAACTGAGGAAAATCTCTCTAAAAACGTGTCTGGGGCGTAATGGGTCTGATGGTGGCGCAAGGGGCTTTGCCCTATTTATAGAAAAGGGTGGAAACCCTAATTTGCGCCTCTGCCGCCACGACTCGCGACCACTCCTCGTGGTCGCTAGCTCGACCGCTAGGCACTCGTCGCGCGCGCTTTCCTCATTCGCATTCGCCGCTTGCGCTCGCGTAGTTCCCTCGCGACCTCGCTAGCGATCGCTAGCAATTATGAACCGGTCGCGAAATCGCGATTAGCTTTTCTCGCTGGGCCATTTCGGCACGAGGTCGCGGTCGCGGCTCTTCGGGCGTCATTTGGTTTGCCTCAAGAACCAGCCTAGCGATCGCTAGGCTGGTCGCTAGAAACTGGGCAGATTGCTATTTTGGTTCGTGCTTCGTTCCTTGCTTCGATTTTCAACACATAAACCTACAAAACACCAAAATAACACCCAAGAGCGTTATCTTCTAAAATAGATAAAACATTGAGAAGCGATACGAAACGCACATTAAATGATCTAAACTCATCTTTAAATAACAACTATAAGCGTGTAAAATGCGCGTTTATCAAACCCCAAACTTAAAGCATTGTTTGTCCTCAAACAAAACCAAAGCAGAAAGACACAACAAAAGATCAACGAGCGTAGCAAAGATGATAACCATTCTAGCCTCGAAACATATCAACGCTCAAAAACATTAGTGCACATGACGACGTTAGTCCACTCAACACAAACAACAATTTACGGCAAAACTCATTTAATTCAACCTCACAAAGGCATGTGTGTAGAATATAGAGGATACACTCAAACTCGTAAAGAAATTAAGGGCGTGTATACACTCGGCGATCAATGCAATGCAACATCTTACCATAGGCTTGCCGCTTTCTAATATCTCCACCACGTCATTGTGTTCAAATTAGGATCAAAGAGGTCTTTTCAGAGGTTATAATGCAGGCACATTGGTTAAGGTA
The DNA here is from genome assembly GCA_036937905.1 of Salvia rosmarinus. Classification (NCBI taxonomy): domain Eukaryota; kingdom Viridiplantae; phylum Streptophyta; class Magnoliopsida; order Lamiales; family Lamiaceae; genus Salvia; species Salvia rosmarinus. The sequence goes on from CM072817.1 coordinate 44,680,741, forward strand.
GGATAATATATGGCTAAGTGACTCAAGTATACTCCAAGCACCACCATTTATACATTTCGACACATATGGACTTTGTCCATTTTCCTCTTCTTTCCCAACGTGCTAAATTGACGTTTTATGCCTCATAAGGTACCTATACTTTGATTAAAGACCCTTTATGCTCAACACTCATAGCGAACTTAACATTTTTCTTTTTCTTTTCTTTTCTAGAGCTTATAGGGTTTAACTTTCACAACAAAGGTACTATTCTTCACCACAAATGTATTTTTCTAAAAGAAACCTTTCTCGTCATAACTACATCAAAATTTCAACCCCTTTTGATTCCCATATCCATCCTCACCTCCTATCATCCGGTTAATCGAAAGAAAAAGTCTAATAAAGGCTCAAAGAAGGCGACAAATGGTATATATCATCGGGTTAGTGTTTGGGTGAATATGTGGTTAACAAAGATGGCCTTTTATCCTTTCCAAATTCGAAACACATCTGCGGTCTCGACACGAAACACGGAAAGTTCTAGAAGATAATCACATGCACGATATCACACAATTAATGTAAGCTCAGATCAAGATATGTATACGGTGAAACTCAAGTCTCACGGGATAAGCAAATGGTGAAAACAACAAGCTAAGCCATCTCACGTCATTCATGCGTCATTTTCTAACATATCATGTGCACTATCATTAAATTTCACAAAATTTTCTATCGTCATTGGCCACATGGATTAACACACTTCACTTCAACTCGTTGATCGATCGACACAACAACGAAACGAAAAACAGAAACACGACAAAAGCAACACAAACGAAAGATACGACAAAACACGAAAAAAAAAAAGAAAGCGTTGGGTTACCTCCCAACAAGTGCTTAATTGCGTCTTTAGCTAGACCATTACTAACCTTTTTCAATCCGGCGTTTTTATGGCAATGACATCTTTCCCAACTTGTGGACCCTTCTAAACTTAGCATTCACGGATGACCACCATCGACTATGGAAGTGGCCCCCAAACATGAACGATACACTCGGAGTTCCATGCCGAGACCACTTCTTCCTTCGCAGACTTCCTCGATCGGTTGAGTACCCTAAACGCGAGGCGTGTGCGGCGGCAGCAGCATCATGATCGGCGAGCAATCGTCCGACTTTCCACCGTCGTGTTGCTTGATGGCGTCGATATGGAAATCTTGAGCTCCTCATCGTTAACACGAAGCGTGAGATTGCCTTCCGCACATCAATCAACGCACGACCGTTGCTAGAAAAGGTCTACCTAGGATTAGCGGTTGTTGTTTGAATTCGGAATATCTAAAATCACAAAGTCGGCGGGAAAACAAAATCCAATTCTTACCAACACGTCTTGACGATACCTTTTGGATATGTGGTGACCGATCAGCCATCATCGATGAAATCTTCGCCGGCTTCATCTTTCCTAGGTGTAGCCGGTTGAATCGTTCAACGGCATCAGTTGATGCTCGCCCCAAGTCGCACAAAATATTTGGAAAATTACGCTCGGCGATCTCGCACTCTAACATAAAGCTGGGATCCTTCGCGAGAGGAGCTTCCTTTGCAAGACGGCATTTGCATTCTTCGGATAGGGTAATTTTCTCAAATTTCCCCAGTTTCTTCTTGCTTGCAAGTGCGTCTTTTAAGAGAGGCATGTGCATGCACTGCTTGCAAGTGCATGTATCCCGGCATGTTTCGCAGCGCTTCAAAGAGAGGCAAATTTATCTCAACTTTTTGAAAAATCTCTTTGAAACGAGCAAACTCCTCGTCATATTTCGACTTGACAAGTCGACTCGGAAACGGGACCGGAGGAGTGTATGTGCGACGATTAGCTTCTGGGGTCGACCTCGCGACCGCTGGGAAGGTCGCGAGGTATCATTGCTGCTACTGGACTCCTTCTTCGCGTCTTGAGCTTGCGGTATGACTGTGGCTGATTTCTCGGCAAGATGCTCGCCTAATTGCTCATGATAGTGGCTGGCGGCTGGGTCGCTTCGCGAGCTGCTGTGGGAACTTCTAGACTCCTCTCGGTCGGGCTCACGGTCGCGAGCTCGGTCGTGATTCTTCGCTCGATGTGCTTTCAGCCTCTTCTTCCTCGGTAGGGCTCGGGTAAGCTTGTCCACTCGTGCGGATGGCGGCACCGATTCTTGGGTTCACTTCAGTATTACTCGGAAATTGGCCCGTCTTTTGTAGTGCATTCACTTATGCGGCTATTTGACCAATTTTATTTTCCAACATCTTCATATGCTTCCCATAGCCTTCACGGTGGACTCCAAATGATTTATCTTACGCGGTGTTGCTTATAAGCGAATTTTGGTTCGTTGCCAATTGTTGGTTGCTTACAACCAGCCGCTGCATCATATCTTGAGACTTGGCTTCTTGGCTCTTGAATTACACCATTATGAGCAGCGGCTTCTTGGAGGTTGTTGGAAATTCGGATGATTCCTCCGATTGATGTGGTGACGTTCTCGTCTCAATCGACTCTTCAAAAGAGTGAACTTCTTCATGAGATCGTCATATTTTGAATCACTTTCAACAAGAATGCTTTGAACAATGGCGTTCTCTCCGTTGGCCATTGATAGCTGTTGGCAGCCATCTCCTCTACAATACGGCTTGCCTCGTCTACTTGCCGGTTCAATAAACAGCCCCCGCCGATGCATCCACCATGCTCCTCGCCCGCGTATCGGTCCTTTGTAGAAGCGTGTGATTTGTTGCTCCTTGGAGAACCCATGTTGTGGACATCGTCTCAATAGACCTCTGAATCTCTCCCATGCCTCGAATAATGATTCGTCGTGGTTTTGGCAAAATGAGAGATTTCGGCGATGAACAGGGCATTTCCCCAAGTGTCGATGCCGATTCGGTCCAAACTCTTGAACGATCTTCGCTGGCTGCTGTGACGAAACCGAACATGCGCGTCGGATCGTGTCTTGTGGCACCCCATTTCATTTGATGGTGTCACAAATATCGAGAAAAGTCTCAAGATGCGCATTCGGTCTTCCGTGACTCCTCCCCAAACCGCTCTCCTTGGACCATCTTGATCGGGGCGGTTTAGCTCAAAATTGTTTGCATCTACATGCGGGCCCCAACCGCCTCCTTGGGCTGCTCGGTGGTATGTCGGTACATGTGATTGAGAGGTCTTTCCTCCGGGCGAGGACAATGATTCCATATTCGCCATCCGGCTGCATCTCTCGCAAAGTCGGCTAGCATCGCGTGCAACTTGCTCGGGAGGAATGCCCCTGATTATGGATTGGGCGCCATTGCAGCCCGTCTCTCTCTCGTCCTTTTCTCCTTTGAGAGCTTTCGATCTCGGGATCTAATAATATTTCAGGAGGTCCCTGAGATCTTGTACGCATAAACTACCTGAGAAAAGAGAGAATTTAGCACTGATAAAAATAAATAATAATATATATAACTTGAATTAATAAATCCAAATCGTCAATTATTCCTATGCAATCTTAACAATCCCGACAACGGCGCAAAATTTGATCGCTCACTTTTCTAACACGAAAAGGTGTAAGTATAGGGTAAATATCGTATCCACGAGATTGTATCACGAAAACATAGAAGCTAGCTCAACGATAATTCATCATTATCCAAGCACAGAATAAGGGTGAAAGGTTTAAGGCTTCAGAATTTAATCCAAAGCAAAGGTAACCAAGCAGAAATATAAAATAAAGCAATAAACTCACGGAAGATAACTATGAAGAAAGACTAACCCTAGGGATGCACCAATCCTATCCACAACGATGTTTATCCTGCTTATTATTAACCGTTTTAATCCAGACAAGACGGAAGATCACATATATAACCAACAACTTCAGTTACGACAATTGCGGCAGTTGATTACTAATTTTCCCTATCACAGTTACGTCTCTAGAGGAAAATAAGCAACTCCAAATGGATCACTAAGAATATGCTTCCTACGAATGTCCTATCTCGATTCGACTCAAGGCTTATTCAGTATCATGCATTCAAGATCGATTGACAATTAATACGATTACGTCTATTAACCGCAACTAGATATGCATCGAGATTGATCGAAATCAACACATATAAATAAGCACCATGAATCATGAATCAATGCCTGGAAGGTAAATAACAATAGCAGGAATCACAACATATAGGATCGAATCATGCAAACCCTAGGATTAGAACGGAAAACTAGCCAGACATAATAAACGGAATAAAATACGATTTAACCATAAAAATGGAAATTAAATATATAAAACCCGTATGAAGCATTGGATGAACAATGGTTGGTCTTGAATCAATCCCAAGCGAAAGAACGGAAAACAGAAAGCGATCGGACAAAACGTTCCGATCGATAACGAATGAGAAACTAAACTAAAACAATGCAAGAATTAAAGTTATAACTAAGCAGGCGAAAGAAAGAAAAAGCGGGAAAATCTCTAAAAGCGTGTGCGGGCGTAATGGGTGCGATGGGGCGCAAGGGCTTTGCCTTTATTTATAGAAAGGGTGGAAACCCTAATTTGCGCCTCTGCCGCCACGACTCGCGACCACTCCTCGCGGTCGCTAGCTCGACCGCTAGGCACTCGCCGCGCGCGCTCTCCTCGCTCGCGTTCGCCGCTTGCGCTCGCGTAGTTCCCTCGCGACCTCGCTAGCGGTCGCTAGCAATTATGAACTGGTCGCGAGAAATCGTCCAGTAGCTTTCTCGGCGCTGGGCTTCGCTCGCGGGCACGAGGTCGCGGTCGCGGCTCTTCTGGGCGTTCGCTGGTTTGCCTCGCGACCAGCCTAGCGACCGCTAGGCTGGTCGCTAGAAACTGGGCAGATTGCTATTTTGGTTCGTGCTTCGTTCCTTGCTTCGATTTTCAACACATAAACCTACAAAACACCAAAATAACACCCAAGAGCAGTATCTTCTAAAATAGATAAAACATTGAGAAACGATACGTAAACGCACATTAAATGATCTAAACTCATCTTTAAATAACAACTATAAACGTGTAAAATGCGCGTTTATCAATATATATATATATATTAAATTAAAATATTAAACGATTAAACCCTATTAAATTAAATTATATTATACATATATATATTAAAATTATTAAAAGTTCGGTTAACCAAAAACCGAACCGAAATCGAAGTTTAAAATTCGGTTCGGTTCGGTTCGATTTGAGTAAAAATTCGGTTCGGTTCGGTTGAAATTTTTGAACCGTTCGGTTTTTTCGATTTTGGATTTTTGGCTCGGTTTTCAACCGAACCGACCAAATGCTCACCCCTAGGTTTGACACTCTAAGGAAGTTATTGAAAAACTGATCTTTTCATGGGTCTTTTAAAAGTATATCTTGTTGATAGTTGTTGTATCCGGTATTTTATTTCGAGTCCATGGGTACCAATTTTGCCGTTTTTGGAGTCCGTTTGCGAAAATTGCATCGCTTTTTGTGTTTTCGAAAAAGGGCAGCTTGCACAAGCAGCTGCGCAGCCCCTACTTTTTCCTATAAATAGAGGGCTAGGGTCTTCATTTTCAACATTCATTTTCTTCGTCTCACTGTGTTTACAGACGAGCCGAGCAGCCCCAGGTACGCTGCGGAAGCATTGGGGGAGTGGGGATCGAGCCGGGGAGGCTCGGCGGCGGCGCCATTGCGCTGCTGCCGGCCACCACCGTCGATCAACCCCTTCCCGGCAGCCTCTGTTTTTCATTTTTATCATTTTCTTGTTTTGATTCCGCCTTTTCGTAGATAGCATAGCACAGAACTCGGGTTTCTAAAGGGACGAGGCGAGAAAACGGCGGAAGGTCGGCAAAAACCACCGCCGACCGCCACCGCAATTACCACCGCCGGGTGCTAAGTTGGCTGCCGATTTGGTGGCCGATGGGCCACTTTGTGGCTATGGGCCCCTTAGGTTTTGAGTTCCGGGCTATGTGTTCTACTAGCGTACCGATTCTGTTTTTTTGTTTTTCGTGTTTTTACATGTCGGTATATAAATACATAGAAATTTAGCAATTACAATGTATACAAATACATAGAAATTTAGCAATTACAAAGCTTAAAAATTCTCTTAAAATCGGACCGAGCCACTTACGGCTCGGTATTAATCGAAAAGCAACGGCATCGACGGCGACGCGATGGCTGGAGCACGGCCGGAGATGGAGAGCCCACGACGGTGGAAAAAATTAAAAAAGTGTGTGTGTGTGTTTGCGAGAAAATGGAGAGGTTCGTGTGAGTGTGTGCGTCGGTTCGTGAGGAAACCGAGAGAGAATGAAGATGGGGCCGGAGTCGCGATGGAGGTCGACGATGACGACCGTCCGTCGGAGATAGGAGAAGACGGCGACAGTTTCACCGAGAGAGAGAGAGAGATGCACCGTGTGCGCTTGTGTGTATGGTTGAAACACGAGAAAGAGATGAGTGTATGTGCACGTGTGTGTTCGAGAGGAAAGAGAGAAGGAGGAGAGCCGTGGAGGACGGTGGTGGTACAATGTCGATGCACCCGGTCGGAGACGACGGCGGCGGTGATGATTTCGTCGAGAAGGGAAGAGGAGGCAGTTTGTAAGTGTGTGTGTGTGTGCGCACCGCGTGAGAAGAGAGAAGAGAGAAGAAAGGAGACAGTGGTCGTGATGGCGACGCACTTCGCCAACCGACGTTGTGGCCGGCTGGACGTGGGGCGACGACGATGTAGTGTGTGTCTCGTGTGTGTGCGTGAGTGAGTGAGAGCCGAAAGAGAGGGAGATGTGAGTGGGGGACGACTATGGTTAGGGTTAGGATAGTTAGTTTAGTTTTATTTTATTTTGTTGGGCCTTCTCCTTTGGGCCGAATATATTTGGTATTGGACCTCTCCAATGATATTGAAATGGACTCTTGAATAAATGATAATCTTGAGTTAATTAGGCCCAGTTGAAATATTATAGTTGGATTACTTTTAGTTTGGGTCGAAAATTATTTTTGTTGGGCTTAGTTTTAGTTTAATTCCTTGGCTGAATATTTTATATGTTTGGGCCTTGTGATAATGGGCTGAGTTTAGGTGAAAATAATAATAATAATATCGTCTTTGGAATAAGTGATAAATGGGCCGAAAATATTAGAATGGGCCATGGGCTTTTAATTAAATGGAAGATGGGCTTTGGAATTAAATTGAAGGTGTGCTTAGATTTATTTTAAATGTTGGGCTAAGAATTTACATTGATGATGAGCTGGAATTATTTATTTATATGATCCATTATATGAAATTAAGGATTGAAAAAATTCTATATTAATTAAATATGCGGTTTAATTCTAGTAATTAAATTTTGTGATTAATTCCTAATTAACTAAATGATAGTCTAAATACCAATTATTTAGATTGGGTTATTTAAATTCATTAGATTGAATTGAGAATTACTAGTTGGACTAATTTAGTTCTTATAATTAAATCGAGAGGTGGAACCAATTTAATAATTAAATAAAGTCTAATTTTTAGAAATTGAATAGCATAATTAATTAATTATGTTAAGGGATAATTTTAGAATTATTCTTTTTAAGTGATTTATTTATGTAATAAGATTAACCTTAAGCAAATTGTTAAATATGAGGTGATTGGAATTAAATCCTAATTAGTGAATATCTCAGATGAATTAAAATAATTTGATTAATTAATCAAATGTTATTGGACTTTTAAATTGATCCATTTAATTAACTTTAATTTTGGATTTGCTTAATTAAATTAGAGATTTAATTAATTAATGATTTGATTATGTCAAGTAGATGCTTGAGAAATATTATTTAAGTAACTTTAATTTGTGAAACGTTTGTTAGAAGATGATTGAATTATGAGAAACATTTATTGATTGTGTAGTATAAATATGGGTTTCTCTGTTAGAATATGTGGGACGTGTGAGGCAAGAAACATGGCGAGGAAATGATAGTATTGAATGAGGTATTGAGACTCGAAATCGCTGATACGTGTTAACAACGACAAAGATTAGTCATGAACTTAGGATTCAGAAATTGTATGAAATGACATGGGGAAACATCAATTGAAAGGAGAATGCAATGACGAAGTGTCATCTATAGTCATGCCAAGACAAACCTAATAGACGAAATATAGATTGTTAACTGAGTCGTATCGATAACGAAAATCCTAAAACCCAGAAACTCTAAGACTTGAAAGATATCAAGTTCGTTGAATCTTAGCGATGCTTCTCGAAAGAAGTGAATGACGTTGACAAGGTCCAGCGTGGACATAAAAAAAAAACGACAAAGGATCGCTAATAGGTACTTCAAGAAGAACAATTCTTGAGGTGGGCATTTTTATCTACATAAAATGTGATTTTTATGTAAATCGTTTACTGCTTATGCTTTATTGCTTTCTTGAATTACAAATGTTTAAATGCGATATTGTCTGTAAAAATGTTTATTATTTTGTATATATACTGATCGATCTTAATTTCGTAAGGGAATTAAATACGCAAGAACACCAAGGATTTACGTGGTTCGATCTATGAATAAGATCTACGTCCACGGAGAGAGAGAGAGAGTATTTGATATTGATAATATGAGGGGCGATTACAAAGAGTGTAGATGATCTTTTCCGTCTAATCTAACCTCTATTTATACACAATTATATTGACCTAGATATCAAGTATAAGATCTCCTCTAAGATAGGATCTCAATCCTATCTCTTCTCTAATTAGTATTTTCTTAGATAGGGCCGAATCTTCTGCGTTCCCACTGTTTTAGAAGTCTTCTTGGGCCGAACTCGTCTGGGCCGAGCTTAATGTCAGGCTTATTTATATTGGGCCTGATGCTTGCGCTCGATGGTTAGGCCGTATCCTATCACATCCCACCCCAAAAAGACGCAGAAGAGAGGTCGTGATGGGTTTGGGAGTTGTAATTCACGGAGATTCGTTTATGACGAAGTGGAGCGCGATCGATTCTGTTGCTGCCCTTCTATCTTGACTTGGCATGGCGTTGTTGAGACTTTCGAAGTCGTATATCGCAGGCTTCGCATGCTGAGGTGCTTTACCGAAGTCCTGTCTATGCGTTATGCCGAAATCTTTCGGCTGGCATCACCTGACGAGGCGTTATGCCGAGGTCGTTTGGCTGGTATTGCCTGCCGAGATGACACCGTGTTGAGGCCGAACACGGGATTCTTCGCTCATTCGTAAGGGAATTAAATGTACAAGAACACCAAGGATTTACGTGGTTCGATCTATGAATAAGATCTACGCCCCGGGGAGAGAGAGTTCGTGTATTGATAATATGAGGAGTGATTACAAGAAGTGTAGATGATCATTTTCCGTTTAATTTAGCCTCTATTTATACATAATTATAATAACCTAGATCTCGAATCCGAGATCTATTCTAAGATAGGATTTGAATCCTATCTCTTCTCTAATTAGGATTCTCTTAGATATGACCGAATCTTCTGCGTTCCCACTGGTTTAAGAGCCTTCTTGGGCCGGACTCGTTTGGGCCGAGCTTCATGTCAGGCTTATTTATATTGGGCCTGAGAGTTGGGCCGTATCCTATCACATCCCCCCAAAAACGCAGCGAGGTCGTGATGGGTTTGGGGGCTGTAATTCACCAGAGATTTGTTTATGAAGAGGGGGAGCGCGTCATCCTGTTGCCGGCCTTTTATCTTGACTTCGTATGTTGCTGGTTTCACCTGTATAGGTGTTCGCCGAGGTCGTTTGTTGCTTGGCTTTGCGTGGCGAGGTGTGTCCGAAGTCAGTTTGCCTGGTTTCACCTCCCTTGATGTTATGTCGAACTCATCTTGCTCGACGCCACCTGACGAGGCGTCATGCCAAAGTTTTTGAGCTGGCTTCACCTGACGAGGCGTTATGCCGAGGTCTTTTGATCGGCTTCACCTGATGAGGCGTTATTCCGAGGTCTTTTGATCAGCTTCACCGGACGAGGCGTTATGCCGAGGTCGTTTGATCGGCTTCACCTTACGAGGCGTTATGCCGAAGTCTTCTGATCGGTTGCACCTGACGAGGCGTTATGCCGAGGTCATTTGATCGGCTTCACCTGGCGAGGCGTTATGCCGAAGTCTTCTGACCGGCTGCACCTGACGAGGTGTTTTGCTGAGGTCTCAAGGTGGATATATGACATCGTAGTTGAATGCGTAACGTCAGGACGAGGTCGAACACGGGATGTCTTGCCGATGTCAAACACGGGGTGTGTCATCTGCATTTAATGCGCATTAAATGTGGTAGCGGTTGAGTTCCCGATAAAGTGCATTATCGGGGGAATAACTTCCTTGATACGCCATTTCCCTTATCACTTTTAGCCATTTCTGATTTCAAAAATTCCAAAAACTCTTTGTCGTCTGAAAAGTTCAACTGTCGCCATTATCGTCTTCGCAAGGTCCAACGCTATCTTCATCGATTTATAAACCAGTAAGTTATGGCTTCCTCTTCTTCTTCATACTCTGAGGATTCTCACGGTCATGAAGGCCGTGTGGTTTCAGTGTCATCATCTGTTGATTTAGAAATTTATACCTTTAAATCGCTTCCCCCTTCTGTGCATAGAGTAGGATTCCCGCTTTTCAGGGATTGTGGTAAAGTGTCTTCCATTCCTTCGATGTTAGATGCCTCTGCTATAGCAGATTTTTCTTCAATGTATTTCATTCCAGAGTATTTTGAATATGTTGTTCCCCGGATGGGTGATAGGGCTAGCGCTCCTCCGAGGGGTTTTGTTACGGTATACGAGGATAAACTTAAAAGTGGCCTTCGTCTTCCCTATCCATACAGATATGTCGAATCGCTGTGATTGTTTGCCATTCCCTTAGCCCAATTAACGCCGAACTCCTTTCGGCATTTGACGGGTCTTGGGGTCTATGCGCATCGGCATAACTTCCCTTTGAACTTAGGACTTGTTCTTAGGTTCTTTCAGTTTAAATCGGTCTTGGGTGGTATTATTTGTCACCTCGTCGCAATTTCAAACTAAAGGCTAAGTCGAAGATCTCAACCGCGTAAGAAATTTTTCTTTTGTTATTTTCCTGGGTTATTTCGATTCATTGGAATAACAAGAAGCTTACTGACATGGCCACTGACTACGACTTCGGTGATTTGGAGCAATCCTTAGATAAGATTGGCTTGGTTGATGAGGTCTTTTCTGAGACCGAGCTTGCAGCGGCGAGGCTGAGCCCTCATGATCCTGCCACTTCGGTGGAGACGGTGAAGGGTGAGGCCCTATTCTTCGACTTCGTGATATTGTTACTTTTTATTTTTGTTCTGATGGTTGTTTACTTCCTTGTAGTGAACCTACTCGGAGGGAAGAAGAAGAGGAAGGGACCGGGCTCCAGTTCGGAGATCCCCACTCTAACGCTGAAGGACGTCGCTGAGGATTCCTCTGAGAGGAGTGGCGATGTCCCGAAGTCTCCTTCACCCGTGCCGCTTAAAAGATTAAAGAGGATAAAGCATGCGATCCCTGAATCTGCCGTTCCTGCCGATCCGGAGTGCCAGATCGTTGGCTCGCAACCCGCACCTCGTATATTTCCCACGGTAGTTTATCCGATCTCATACCTTGTCAAGGAATGTAATTATTGTCCCCCTGACCTGGTTGGTTTTTACACAGGGGGTCGAGGGTGTGAAGGCCGAGCTTGCGAAGGCATCCGTCCTCGTGACGGAGTACATGAAGGGCGCCGTTGCCCAATTTGAAGAAGTGGCTCGCTATGCTCGGGAGCTGGAGGAGGAGAAGACTCTCCTTGTTTTGGATGTGTCCGAGGCCGAGGCTAAGGCTCGGGATCTTACCAGGAGGGAGGCAGCGGTAGTGGCGGCCTGGCGAGGCGGCGGGCGGCCGGTGGCGGAGGCTAGGGCCAGGGCGGCGGAGACGAGGTCGGCTTGATGAAAGCCGAAGTGGAGGGAGCTCGACGGCGGGAGGCCGAAGTGGCGGGCTCGCAAGGAGAGGTGCTTCGCGCCTTTGCGGAGAGGCTACTCCTATCAGGGGTTTTCAGTGGCAGGCGTGGCGTGGAGTCTTGAACAAGCGTGCGGATCTCGGACGTCATCGAGGAAGTTGCCGAGGATTACCTAGAGTTGGATAAGTCCAAATATGGGTATGAGGCAACGGATGATGACACCTTGCTGCGGGCCTATTTCGAGGTCCTTGCCCGCGGTCTGAAGGAATTGCCCGTGCTGCAGAGCCTGACCTCGTCTCCAGTTTTGTTGACCACGGAGTCCATCCGTGCTTGTCCGGTGGACCGTGACTCCATGCTTGACGCTTTGATGGCCGGCCTTACGAATGGATCCGGAGAGGCGGCAGCTAAGGCGACGGAGGGCACCGGGGCTCAGGGAATCCCCGAGGAAAAGGAGGCTGAAACAACACGGGTCCCGAAGACGGCCACCGCAACCGAGGTCGACGCTCCCCAAGATGCGGCCGAGCTAGCGGGGCAAGGCGTAACCACGGAGGGTCGGTTGATCCGTTTTTAGATCAACTTGTAAATACGTCATCATTAGGATGTCGCTTTTGATTTACCTTAAAGGCTTTAATAAAATCCATCGTTCATCTGAAGGAGCTTGTCTTTTGTGTTCAGTCTTCTCCTGATATGCCTGATGCTTCCCCTTGGTTGGGTCAAATCGAAGCTTTGATGCGGGCTCTCGAAGTCAAGGAGGCCGAAGTCCTTCGCTTGGAAGACAAGCTCGGTCATGTGCAGGAGGAGGCCGAAGTTAAGCTTAGGGCTGCCCAGGAGAACTGTGACGAGCTTCAAGCTCGCCTTTTGGAATCGGAGGATAAGCTCGAGATCGCTGAGGCGACGGCTAAGCGGGTTGCTGAGGAACACGCAGAGTATGAAGAAATTGCACGCCGAGGTGGAGGGATGACCATCTCCGAGGCTGAAGCAAAAGTCGAAGAGCTCATGACCATTGTTGGAGGTATAGGGCAGTACGGCTCGATTCTTGGCAATATCAAAGAGCAATATGCCGATCTTAAGAAGGTCGCGGCTTGTACAAGATAAATCGTGGCTCGTCGTTCCTTTCTTGAGCAGGTGCTTCGTTCGCGACCGAGGCTTCTACCTGCTGCGACTTCTTCGTGCGCTGGGACTTATGCCATTGCCCCGGCGCCTTTTTCTGCGGAGTGGATAGCTCAAGAGAGGCGTTTCATTGCCGAAGAGAGACGTAGGCCCTCGAGGAGCCGAGGTCGGGTGTCATCGAGAGGCCGAGGTCGTCTTGCAGGACCTAGAGGTCGGGCTGGCAGGGCTCTCAGCATTGATCAAGGACGAGGTAGAGGTAGGGTTAGTATAGACGGGCTGTTGAATCCAGATTTTCTAGGGATTGGCTCGGTTTTCTCGGCCTCCGGCCCTCTTCGTCCTCGTAATGTATAAACTGTATACTTTGAAATAAGAATTATTTTTCTTCGCTTCGTGTTGACTCTTTAAGAACACTGTCTTTTATTACCGTAACCAATAAGAAGGAAGGTCGTCGGTCGTCCTCGTTTTCATGAAGGTATTAATCCTCGGAATAAACGAAGGTAGTTCATCTTCGTACGAAGGTGGTTCGTCCTCGAAATAACGAAGGTAGTTCGTCTTCGTATGAAGTTAGTCCGTCCTCGGAATAAATGAAGGTAGTTCGTCTTCGTACGAAGGTAGTCCGTCCTCGAAATAAACGAAGGTATTTCGTCCTCGTACGAAGGTATTCATCCATGAAATAAACGAAGGTATTTTGTCCTCGTACGAAGGTAAGGGTTCCTGTTTTGGCAAGAAGTATTGCTCGGGGTGGTCCCCTCTTCCCCGAAGTGAACGGAGGTATAGATTCTTTTTTTGGCAAGTTTTATCGCTCGGGGTGGTCCCCTCTTCCCCGAAATAAACGGAGGTATTGGTTCCTTATTTGGTAAGTTTTATCGCTAGGGGTGGTCCCCTCACGCGCGTTTAGTTCGTCCTCGTATTAAACGAAGGTAGTCTATCCTCCGTCGAGGGTATAGTTCGTCCTCCGAAGAGGGTATAGTATAATGGAGAAGATATAGTATGCATAAGTGACAAACAAAACATGCAAGAAAAAGATTTTATTGATAGAGACCGACGTAATAACAAAACAAGACTCACAGACGCAACTGAACAGACTCGATAACACGACCGAACAGACTCAACTTTTGACACTTACGCAAAATATTTCTTCAGATGAATGATGTGCCACGTACTGGGTATTTGCTGTCCGGATATATGGGCGAGCTTATACGAGCCTTTTCCGAGGACTTCTTCAACCCGGTATGGTCCTTCCCATGTGGCTTCCAGCTTGCCGAGCTTTGCGGCCTTACTGATATCATTGTTTCTAAGTACGAGGTTGCCTACTTGAAATTATCTGTATTTGACATGCTGGTTGTAATACCGAGCTACTTGTTGCTTATACCGAGCTACTTGTTGCTTATACCGAGCTTCTCTGATGTAGGCGAGGTCTCTTTTTTCTTCGAGTAGATCTAGAGCAGATCATAGATTATCATCATTGGCTTCAGCGGAGAAGTGAATGGTACGGGGGCTCGGCATACCGATCTCTGCAGGGATCACTGCTTCGGTTCCATATACCAAGTTGTAGGGTGTTTCTCCGTTTGATGTCCGAGGTGTAATGCGATCGACCATAGGACTTGCGGTAAATTTTCCACCCAATTGCCTTTTACTTGGTCAAGGCGAGTATTGAGTCCTTTCACGATTGTCCGGTTGGTGACTTGGTTTGACCATTTGCTTGAGGATGAGCTACCAAAGTGAACCTGTGGATCCAAGCTCTTGACACCATTCTTTGAATACTTTATCGTGAACTGTGTCCCATTATCTGAAATAAGGACATGAGGGATGCCGAAGCGACACACGACGTTCTTCTAGACAAAGTTGAGGGCGTTTTTGCTCGTGATATTTACCAAGGGTTCGGCTTCCACCCACTTCGTAAAATAGTCGATTGCGACAATCAGGAATTGAAACTGTCCTGGAGCTTTGCATAAAGGGCCTACGATGTCGATCCCCCATTGCATAAATGGACAAGGGCTTTGCATGCTAGCGAGGTCGGTTTGAGGTAGCCTCGGCACGTTTCCATGGATTTGACACTTCGGACATTTCTTCACGAGATCGATTGAGTCCTGGAACATTGTCGGCCAATAGTATCCCCATCGCATGACTTTCTTTGATAGGGCACGGGGTCCGATGTGACTTCCACACGATCCTTCATGTATTTCTCGTAGTACATAGTTAGCTCGGTTCGGACCCAGGCACCGTAGGAGAGGCTGGAGGTATGATTTCCTATAGAGAAGTCCTGTTTAAGTGTATATCGCAGAGATTTGCTCAAGATCTTCCTAGCCTCGAGCTTGTCATGGGGTAGCTCGCCCTTTTCCAGGTATTCTTGAATGGGAGTCATCCAATTGGGTTCGTCGTCAGATACTATGTTGACCTCGGTTCCAATGTCGTCATCGCTTATGCTTCTGCTTCGGACTTCTTCTACTGGTGAGTTCGTCGACGACGAGGCTAGTTTGCTTAATACGTCAGCTCGGCTATTTTGCTCCCTTGGGATGCGAACTAACTGGAAGTGTGAGAAAGCTTGTTGTAGGCTTTTGGCTTTTTCAAGGTATTTCTTCATCCTGTTGCCTTTTGCCTCGTACTTTCCCAACATGTGACTTACTCGACTTGAGAGTCACTATGAACTTGCACGGCTCGCACACGAAGGCTTTGAGCTGGCGAAGTCCCGCAATTAAGGTTTCGATTCCACTTCGTTGTTCGTATTTTAAACGCGAACCGAAGTGCATATGTGATCTCTTGGCCATCTGGTCCTAAAAGTAGGATACTTGCTCCGCTACCTGCTTTCCCCGAAGCCCCGTCAATGTAGACTTGCCAACAATCCTCTGGAGTTTTATCTATAGGTTCGGCCGCATCGTCGTCACGGACTCGTTGGGCTTGGTTTCTCGCCGGTTAGCCTCGATAAGGAAGTGCGCTAAGGCTTGACCCTTGATGGCAGACGGGGCAAAAGATATGTCGTGTTCGCCTAATTCAATTGCCCACTTCGCGATTCTCCACGAGAGCACGGCCGTCAATACTTGCGTCAAGTGGGTGATCGATGAGGACTTGTATGGGATGTGCATGGAAGTATGGCGTAATCTTCTTGCGGCATTTATTAATACCAACATGAGCTTCTCCAAAGGTTGATACCGTGTTTCGGTCCTTTCAATGCTCGGTGATGAAATACACGGGAGTGGCGCCCTTCCTCTCGCACCAAAACCGCACTTATGGTTTCGTCCGAGGCGGCGAGGTATAAGGAGAGGACCTCCTTCTTCGGGACGGATAGAGTGGGGAGTTTGGCGAGGTAGTTTTTGAGATCCTCCAAGGCGGACTTGTGTATGTCATTTCAGGAGAACTCCGGAGCCTTTTTGAGTATTTTGAAGAAGGGGAGTTGCTTATCTGCGGCTTTCGAAAGAAAACGGCTGAGTGCGGCGATGCAACCTGTCAACTTGTGTACGTCGTGGATTATCTTTGGCATCCTCATCTCCACAATGGTTTGAACCCTTGACGGATTGGCTTTTAAACCCTCTTGTGAAACCCAACACCCCAGAAATTTTCCGGACCGAGCTGCGAATGTGCATTTACGGGGATTTAGCTTTAGGTTGACCTTTACGAGTAGGTCGGGGCGATCCCGAGGTCGGCAACACATACGGCTTCCTCAATGCTCTTGTGACGATGTCATCTACGTACACTTCCACATTCAGTCCTATGTAGGGTGGAATATTTTATCTACCATCCTTTGATAGGTAGCCCCTGCATTCTTGAGTCCGAATAACATCTTCTTGTATGCGAAGACTCCGAAGTCTGTAATGAAGGCTGTTTTGGCTACGTCTTCGTCGTCTATCAAGACACGGTGATATCCTTTATCTGGTCCATAAAGGAAGACTTCGTACCCGACCAAGCGTCGACCTTTTTGTCGATGTTGGGGAGGGGTATGATCTTTAGGGCGATGTTTGTTGAGATCGGTATAATCGATGCACATTCGCCATCCTCCTCCGCCTTTCTTCACCATTCTTGGGTTGGCTATCCGTGTCGGATACTTGACTTTGAGCAGATATCGTGCCTTTAATAATTGCTTTCACCTCGTCGTCGTTGACTTGATTCCGTTCGGTGCAAAAATCATTGCTTTTGCCGAACCTGGTTTCTTGTTGTCGATGTTGAGACGGTGTGTGATGATAGATGGTGAGACCCCGGTCATATCAAGGGGCGACCAAGCGAACACGTCTCTGAATTCCCTTAGGAGTTGGATGATCTGTTTCCTTAGTTGAGGTACACCGGTAGAGCCAACTTTTACGACCTTGAATGGTTCGTCTTCATACAATGCGACCTCCTCAACCGAGTTCTCTGGGGCCGGCGTCGTCCTCTCGGGTTCCAACTCCTCGGGTTTCTTTGATTGCTATGCTTGCGGTTGCTGGACCGAAGTCCCTGCACCTCTCAGGGCGACCTGCATGCATTCTTTAGCTTGCTTCTGGTCTCCCCGGATCACGGCTATCCCTCCTTTTGTGGGGATTTTCATTGTCAGGTGGTAGGTTGAGCACACCGCCCTTACTGCGTTTAGCCAGTCTCGCCCAAGTATAACGTTGTATGGCGAATGGGCACTGACCACGAAGAACTGTACCACTTTGGTAGAGCTCGTCGGTGCCCTTCCCTCGTGACGGGCGCGGTCGATCACCCGTGCCTGGGCGCGTCTCTTCTGTCTGAAGCTGCGGAGTGGTAGCGGGGCTGTCTGGCGCGTTTCCTCTACTCCTAACTTGTCAAAGCATTCTTTGAAGAGGATGCTCACTGACGCGCCACTGTCGATATATACGCGTCTTACCAACTTGTTGGCGATTACTACCTGGATCACCAACGCGTCCTGGTGGGGCACCACCGCAGGTATGGGGTCGTCCTCGGAGAAGGTAATTTCCTCGTCCCTCCTGAACCTCTTGTTGTGTGTTATTTGGTATGGGGACTTGGGCCTCGGCCTTGAGGAGGACCGTAACTCGCGTGGGAGACCCGAGATGGTGGAGATGACCCCGTCGTACTGGGGTTCGTCATCTTCGTCCTCATCTTCGCTGTGCTTCATCTTCTTGTGAGGGGTACAATTCCCCCTTCTCGCCTGTTTCCTCTTTTTCTGACCTCGATGAGGGGCCTCGTATTGGCCAGCCCGTCGGTCCTGCCTTTTGTATTTTTTCAGGACTCCGTCTTGTACTAGCATCTCGATATCTCCCATGAGGTCTCGGCACTCCTCTGTGTCATGCCCATAATCCTCATGGAAAGAACAGTACTTGTCCTTAGTTCGACGTTTTGACCCCCCTGTCATTGGTCGAGGCTTCTCGAACTTGTCCATGTGGAGTTCGTAGATTTCTACCCTTGGCTTCATCAAAGGAGTGTATTGAGGTCGTTTCGAGGTGCCGCGCGGTCCAAGCCTGGACTCTATGGGGCGGCGTATCCTCTCCAAGGCACTTCGTCGGCCTTGGCTTCGGTCTCCTCGTCCTTCATCTCTTCTTCCTTTTTCGGAGGGCTCTCCTTTTTCTGCCTCACGCTTCTTTCTATCAGCCTCGTCCGCCTTGGCGAACCGGTCGGCTATGCGCCATAGCTCTGTAGCAGTACGGGGTTCGTAATTGACGATTTCTTTGTACAGGGCCCCTGGCAGGATGCCGTTTTGGAAGGCCGAGATGATGAGGAAGTCATTTATGTCTTCGACTTTCAGGCACTCCTTGTTGAACCTGGTCATAAAGTCTCTCACGGACTCGTCTCGGCTTTGCCTCACGGTGAGGATGTGTGCCGACGACGTCTTAGACTGCGCCTTCTGGAAGAACCTTCGATGGAAGGCTGCCATCAGGTCGCGATATGGTCCAATGCTTCCAGGAGGTAGGCTGTCGAACCACCGACGGGCGTTGTTGACCAGCAACTCCGGGAAGAGTTTGCACATATGAACTGTGCTGAGGCGTTGGTTGATCATATTGTACCGGAACTGCGAGAGGAAGTTCTGCGGGTCCCTTAGTCCATCGTAGGGGGCGATTGTTTGGTATGATTTTGTGATGATTTTTGGTAGTGTTTTACATGATAATTTTAGTGGTTTGTCCTATTTACGCCGTTGGTTTGAGTCATATTTATCGATTCGGACTCACTTCGTGTGTTTCGATGTTTTGCAGAAAAACGGCATAAAATAGGATGAAATGGATCTGCCAAGGATCAGATATTATTGAAGAGCATCGCGATAGGAATTCATAGGTGAAAGCGGATCGTAATTCGGAGTTTGGACGAGGGAGAACGGATCATTTCTTTAAAGTCGTGTATATGCACTCCGCGTGCCCGCTCGCGCACCGGCGCTGAACACTTTCAATGATTCTCATGAATAATGGAGAAGGAATCAAGGATTTTGTCCTTCATAATAAGTAAATTAAGTCTCGACAGGAGTCCATAGGCGCAAACGGATCGTAATTCGGAGTTTGAACGAGTGAGAAACGAGCAAAACACCGAAGTCGCGACGCAAGCGTGCTGAGCGCGTCCGGCGCCGCGAGCGCCCAAACGCGTTCCCTCTCCTTTTCAAGCCCAACCGCGCTGGCACTACCAGCGCCCCCAACGCCACAGCGGTGCCCGCTTCCCACCATGCCTCGCCCGTCGCCCGCTGGCCTCCAACCGACGCCGCGCGTTTCTCTAGCGAGTTCTCCAGCGTCACGGAGCCCAACGGCGTTGAGCGCTTTGAAGAACTCCTCCGTCCGGCGCTGGCTCGCCGTCCGCTGGGCTGCTGCGACTATTCACTCCAGAGCTCCTCGCGTCCGCTGCGATCCGTCCGGTGGCGTGAATTTGCCGCTATAAATCTAAACGCACGCCAAAAACCGAGCCTCCCTTTTATTTTTCTTGATTTTCTTCTTCCTTGGGGCGCCTCCCATGGTTTTCTTTCTTCAAGCAATTCTTCCATTCCTTTTGTCATTTAAGATCTTAGAACTTAGATTGAAGAAGTTTAATTCCATCCATTTCAATTGTAAGTTAATTTCTTGTTGATTTCTACTCTTGAGCATTTTTAGTTTTAATTCCATTGTTGATTTATATGCTTTTATTTATTGCTTTGGAGTAGATTAATGTTGGTATTGATTTTATTATGCTTGTTGGATATTTAATCTTTGCATCAATTTATCATTCATGCTTGTTGTTGGATTTAGGATATCAACTAGGGATTGACAACCCCTAGTCTAGATTTATCGCTTTCATAGTTCAACTAGGGATTGACAACCCCTGGTTTAGATTTAACGCTTTATTAGTTTAGCTTGGGATTGACGACCCCAAGCTTAGGATTGCCGTTTATTTTCCGCATTTTAATTTTCGTATGTTCCAGAAACCCTCGTTGGTATTAGAGTGTTTAGGATTTACTGCTTTTTGTGTGCGACACAAACAATTACCCTGTTAAGTTTTCCTTGAGAGACGACTGGGGTTACCTTACCCTACTATAACACCTCGTACGATTGCGAGTCAATTGAGAGTATACTTTTGGTTGAACAAATTTTGGCGACGTTGCCGGGGAAAACCTTAGGCGTATTGTTTGTGTTGTTTGTTTTCTGTGTTTCTTTTGTTTTTTTTGTTATTTTCTCCCCCTGGTGCGTGTGATCTTGTTTTTGTTGTTGGTGTCTGTTAATGCAGGGTTATCAGCAGTACGAATGTGGTCAAGCAGGCTGGGGGGAGGAAAGTTCTTCGTATTGGGCAAATTCTTCTTTCGAAGAAGAAGCCCAATTCGATTTTTCCGAGGATGTCCATCGTGCCATGAAAGAAACATATGATCCCCACTGGAACCAACCACCTCCTCCGTTGTATGAAGATCAAGCCTACAATCCCCACGGGAGCAATCACCTCACCCTTGAGATCCATGGTTTATGAGCAACAATATGGTTCGGGTGGAATAACCGACCCGATTTGGGATATTGGGATCCGCAGGCAGCAGCCGCCTCCACAAACGACCGGAATATTGGAACCCACAACCCGATGAGCAACAAGCCTACAATCCTTCGGGACCAACCACCTCCACCGCAAGATGAGGATCAAGCTTACAATCCCTACTGGCAACAACCACCTCCACCTCAGTATTCATACCCGCACTGCAGCCGCCTCCGCCTCCGCCGCAACAGTACTCACACAACACCGTATCCACCTCAGAACCCAGATTGGGAGGAAGTGCTCGCTCAAAAAATGAGGTTGTCCATTCAAGAAATGGATGTTCATAACTCCACACTTCAACGTGTAGAGATGAAAATGGTGCAGCTGAATATCATGTTTAAGGAGTTGTTGCAAGAACGTGCAGAGAGTGAGCTCCAAATTCTTGAGAATGGGGTAGGAGAGGCACTAGACGAGCCGTTGTAACCACATGAGGTGGAAAACGAGAAAGTGACTGAAGTCATACCTTTTCCACACCAACCAGATCAGGCTAAGGCGGTCATTTTCTTGAAAATGACCTAATTTGTGAGAATGGGTGGGAGAGACTCTGACGACTCATTGCAGTTAGAGGAGGTGGAAAAGCGAGGAAGAGTGGGAACATGGGCGATAGCATGCCCAAGCCCACTCTGGAGGTGAAAGAAAAATCCGAACGCTTGGAGGGGGATGAAGAGAGGACGAAGCAAGAGTGGGCATGTGAGGTTACAAGCATGCCAAAGCCCACTCTGAAAATTGAAGAACTGCCTCAACCATTGAAGTATATGTTCCCAGATGAGGACAAAGTAAGGACAAAGGTTGAGGTAACTTCTATAATTTGTCAACATCCTAATTTACCAAAGTATTGTGCTGTAGGAGTTGAAGTTATTTATTTTACTTTGGAAAATAGGATGTTCGAATTGAGCTTAACTGATTTACTATCTGCTTCCTTTACTGTCCTCTGTGCTTATACGGTTGCTACTGATCTGGCCGAGATGGTATTTCTGCAGGTGAAGGACTATGGATAGTCCGTTGTTGACCGGAATACGTCGTGCTCACGACGTTAAATTGAGTACTACGTGGGAGTTGACCCACGGTTTTGTTTTTTCTTTTCTTTTTCTTTGTTTCTCTTTTATTTGGTTTGTTGTTTTCTTTTGTTTTCTTTTCTGTTTTGTTTTTGTTTTCTTTTAGTTTTGTTTGGTGCAGGGTTTCGGCGTTATTTATTCTTGAGATCTGGGACAATGTATACAGTGTGGTGAAACCGTGATGCTCCAACTCCGTAACACACACTCGTCTGGTTATCGGGGAAGTATCATCCTCATGGTCAATTTGAGCTTTTAATTTCTTGAGCATTGGGGACAGTGCTCGAATTAAGTGTGGGGGATGAGTATTCATTTTTGTGTGCGTACCTTATCCATTTGTATGCTTGTGTCTTTGTGCTTAATTTGATCTCTTGAAATCAAGTATTGTATATGCGAGTAAGTTAGGATTTTGATTTGTGCAATTGAACTCTGTGGTATTGATTGGATCTTGATGTGATTCCGTTTCTCGTGTTGATATGTGATTAGAGTGCAATGTGAATTGACGAGATTGTGTGGATTGATTATAAATCGGTGGTTATTGACGTGATTTGTCCGGCTAATGTCAGGGGTAGTGTTAACATTGTGGTTGCCTATATACTTGTTTCAATCTATATAAAAATGAAAAATTTTATATAAAAAGAAAAAGAGAAAAAAATTGAGATTGTTGAAATGGAGGATGGAATTCTGTCCCTCTTTCTCGAAAATTGAGAAATGGACATGGGAAACCACGATAGGAGACTCGAGTTCATCGAGAAGTTCACCTATCGAACATTGTTCCAAAATCTGTTAATACTTTCTTTATGTGCGACCACTTTAGTTAATTCACCCATGGCGGAGAGTTGGGTCTTTGCAAAAATAACTTGCTTGGTTGTTTGATATTTTCACGATCTAAGATTTGTTTCACGTTGTCTTTATGTATTCAACATGTTTGGGGGAATTGCAAAAGAGATTCGATTGATTAGAATAAGAGTGATGTTGCATGGGTTATTTTTCTATTCTTATTAGTATAGACTTTGCTTGAGGACAAGCAAATGGATAAGTGTGGAGGAGTTGTTTGGTATGATTTTGTGATGATTTTGGTAGTGTTTTACATGACAATTTTAGTGGTTTGTCCTATTTACGCCGTTGGTTTGAGTCATATTTATCGATTCGGACTCACTTGTGTGTTTTGATATTTTGCAGAAAACGGCATAAAATAGGATGAATTGGATCTGCCAAGGATCAGATATTATTGAATAGAATCGCGATAGGAATTCATAGGCTAAAGCGGATCGTAATTCGGAGTTTGGACGAGGGAGAACGGATCATTTCTTTAAAGTCGTGTATGTGCACTCCGCGTGCCCGCTCGCGCACCGGCGCTGAACACTTTCAATGATTCTCATGAATAATGGAGAAGGAATCAAGGATTTTTTCCTTCACAATAAGTAAATTACGTCTCGACAGGAGTCTATAGGCGCAAACGGATCGTAATTCGGAGTTCGAACGAGTGAGAAACGAGCAAAACACCGAAGTCGCGCACGCGCATGCGCGAGCGCGTCCGGCGCTGCGAGCGCCCAAACGCGCGTTTCCCTCTCCTTTTCAAGCCCAACCGGCGCTGGGCACTACCAGCGCCCCCAACGCCACAGCAGTGCCCGCTTCCCACCATGCCTCGCCCGCCGCCCGCTGGCCTCCAACCGACGCCGCGTTTTCTAGCGAGTTCTCAGCGCCGCGGAGCCCAACCGCGTTGAGCGTTTTGAAACGCCTCCGTCCGGCGCTGGCTCCGCCCGCGCTGGGCTGCTGCGACTATTCACTCCAGTAGCTCCTCGCGTCCGCGCGCTGCGATCCGTCCGTGGCGTGAATTTCGATGCTATAAATACTAAACGCACGCCAAAACCGAGCCTCCTTTTATTTTCTTGATTTTCTTCTTCCTTGGGGCGCCTCTCCCATGGTTTTCTTTCTTCAAGCAATTCTTCCATTCCTTTTGTCATTTAAGATCTTAGAACTTAGATTGAAGAAGTTTAATTCCATCCATTTCAATTGTAAGTTAATTTCTTGTTGATTTCTACTCTTGAGCATTTTAGTTTTAATTCCATTGTTGATTTATATGCTTTTATTTATTGCTTTGGAGTAGATTAATGTTGGTATTGATTTTATTATGCTTGTTGGATATTTAATCTTTGCATCAATTTATCATTCATGCTTGTTGTTGGATTTAGGATATCAACTAGGGATTGACAACCCCTAGTCTAGATTTATCGCTTTCATAGTTCAACTAGGGATTGACAACCCCTGGTTTAGATTTAACGCTTTATTAGTTTAGCTTGGGATTGACGACCCCAAGCTTAGGATTGCCGTTTATTTTCCGCATTTTAATTTTCGTATGTTCCGAAACCTCGTTGGTATTAGAGTGTTTAGATTTCTCGCTTTTGTGTGCGACACAAACAATTACCCTGTTAAGTTTTCCTTGAGAGACGACTGGGGTTACCTTACCCTACTATAACACCTCGTACGATTGCGAGTCAATTGAGAGTATACTTTTGGTTGAACAAATTTTGGCGACGTTGCCGGGGAAAACCTTAGGCGTATTGTTTGTGTTGTTTGTTTTCTGTGTTTCTTTTGTTTTTTTTGTTATTTTCTCCCCCTAGTGCGTGTGATCTTGTTTTTGTTGTTGGTGTACTCATGCGGGGTTATCGTGAGACGAATGTGGTCAAGCGGTGGGGGAGGAAAGTTCTTCGTATTGGGCAAATTCTTCTTTCGAAGAAGAAGCCCAATTCGATTTTTCTGAGGGATGTCCATCAGGCCATGAGCAGCAAACATATGATCCCCACTGGAACCAACCACCTCCTCCGTTGTATGAAGATCGCCTACAATCCCTCTTGGGAGCAATCACCTCGGCCTTGAGATCCGCCGGTTTATGAGCAACAATATGGTTGGGGTGGAATAACACCCGATTTGGGATGTTGGGATCCACAGCGAAGCAGCCGCCTCCACAACCCGACCGGAATTGGAACCCACAACGATGAGCAACAAGCCTACAATCCTTCTTGGGACCAACCACCTCCACCGCAGTATGAGGATCAAGCTTACAATCCCTACTGGCAACAACCACCTCCACCTCAGTATTCATACCCGCAGCAGCCGCCTCCGCCTCCGCCGCAACAGTACCCACAGCAGCCGTATCCACCTCAGAACCCAGATTGGGAGGAAGTGCTCGCTCAAAAAATGAGGTTGTCCATTCAAGAAATGGATGTTCATAACTCCACACTTCAACGTGTAGAGATGAAAATGGTGCAGCTGAATATCATGTTTAAGGAGTTGTTGCAAGAACGTGCAGAGAGTGAGCTCCAAATTCTTGAGAATGGGGTAGGAGAGGCACTAGACGAGCCGTTGTAACCACATGAGGTGGAAAACGAGAAAGTGACTGAAGTCATACCTTTTCCACACCAACCAGATCAGGCTAAGGCGGTCATTTTTCTTGAAAATGACCTAATTTGTGAGAATTGGGTGGGAGAGACTCCTGACGACTCGCTGCAGTTAGAGGAGGTGGAAAACGAGGAAGAGTGGGAACATGAAACTGATAGCATGCCCAAGCCCACTCTGGAGGTGAAAGAAAAATCCGAACGCTTGGAGGGGGATGAAGAGAGGACGAAGCAAGAGTGGGCATGTGAGGTTACAAGCATGCCAAAGCCCACTCTGAAAATTGAAGAACTGCCTCAACCATTGAAGTATATGTTCCCAGATGAGGACAAAGTAAGGACAAAGGTTGAGGTAACTTCTATAATTTGTCAACATCCTAATTTACCAAAGTATTGTGCTGTAGGAGTTGAAGTTATTTATTTTACTTTGGAAAATAGGATGTTGAATTGAGCTTAAGCGATTTACTATCCGCTTCCTTTCTTGTCCTCTGTGCTTATACGGTTTGCTCTTGATCCGGCGAGATGGTATTTGCGGTGAAGGACTATGGATAGTCCGTTGTTGGCCGAATACGTCGTGCTCACGACGTTAAATTGAGTACTACGGGAGTTGACCCACGGTTTTGTTTTCTTTTCTTTTTCTTTGTTTCTCTTTTATTTGGTTTGTTGTTTTCTTTTGTTTTCTTTTCTGTTTTGTTTTTGTTTTCTTTTAGTTTTGTTTGGTGCAGGGTTTCGGCGTTATTTATTCTTGAGATCTGGGACAATGTATACAGTGTGGTGAAACCGTGATGCTCCAACTCCGTAACACACACTCGTCTGTTATCAGGGAAGTATCATCCTCTATGGTCAATTTGAGCTTTTAATTTCTTGAGCATTTGGGACAGTGCTCGAATTAAGTGTGGGGGATGAGTATTCATTTTTGTGTGCGTACCTTATCCATTTGTATGCTTGTGTCTTTGTGCTTAATTTGATCTCTTGAAATCAAGTATTGTATATGCGAGTAAGTTAGGATTTGGATTTGTGCAATTGAACTCTGTGGTATTGATTGGATCTTGATGTGATTCCGTTTCTCGTGTTGATATGTGATTAGAGTGCAATGTGAATTGACGAGATTGTGTGGATTGACTATAAATCGGTGGTTATTGACGTGATTTGTCCGGCTAATGTCAGGGGTAGTGTTAACATTGTGGTTGCCTATATACTTGTTTCAATCTATATAAAAATGAAAAATTTTATATAAAAAGAAAAAGAGAAAAAAAATTGAGATTGTTGAAATGGAGGATGGAATTCTGTCCCTCTTTCTCGAAAATTGAGAAATGGACATGGGCAACCACGTTAGGAGACTCGAGTTCATCGAGAAGTTCACCTATCGAACATTGTTCCAAAATCTGTTAATACTTTCTTTATGTGCGACCACTTTAGTTAATTCACCCTTGGCGGAGAGTTGGGTCTTTGCAAAAATAACTTGCTTGGTTGTTTGATATTTTCACGATCTTAGATTTGTTTCACGTTGTCTTTATGTATTCAACATGTTTGGGGGAATTGCAAAAGAGATTCGATTGATTAGAATAAGAGTGATGTTGCATGGGTTATTTTTCTATTCTTATTAGTATAGACTTTGCTTGAGGACAAGCAAATGGATAAGTGTGGAGGAGTTGTTTGGTATGATTTTGTGATGATTTTTGGTAGTGTTTTACATGACAATTTTAGTGGTTTGTCCTATTTACGCCGTTGGTTTGAGTCATATTTATCGATTCGGACTCACTTCGTGTGTTTTGATATTTTGCAGAAAAACGGCATAAAATAGGATGAATTGGATCTGCCAAGGATCAGATATTATTGAATAGAATCGCGATAGGAATTCATAGGCGAAAGCGGATCGTAATTCGGAGTTTGGACGAGGGAGAACGGATCATTTCTTTAAAGTCGTGTATGTGCACTCCGCGTGCCCGCTCGCGCACCGGCGCTGAACACTTTCAATGATTCTCATGAATAATGGAGAAGGAATCAAGGATTTTTTCCTTCACAATAAGTAAATTACGTCTCGACAGGAGTCTATAGGCGCAAACGGATCGTAATTCGGAGTTCGAACGAGTGAGAAACGAGCAAAACACCGAAGTCGCGCACGCGCATGCGCGAGCGCGTCCGGCGCTGCGAGCGCCCAAACGCGCGTTTCCCTCTCCTTTTCAAGCTCAACCGGCGCTGGGCACTACCCAGCGTCCCCCCAACGCCACAGCAGTGCCCGCTTCCCACCATGCCTCGCCCCGTCGCCCGCTGGCCCTCCAACCGACGCCGCGCGCGTTCTCTAGCGCGAGTTCTCCAGCGCCCGCTGGAGCCCAACCGGCGTTGAGCGCGTTTTCAGAAACGCTCCTCCGTCCGGCGCTTGGCTCCGTCCGGCGCTGGGCTGCTGCGACTATTCACTCCAGTAGCTCCTCGCGTCCGGCGCTGCGATCCGTCCGGCGCTGGCGTGAATTTCTGCTGCTATAAATACAGAAACGCACGCCAAAAAACCAGAGCCTCCCTTTTATTTTTCTTCAGTTTTTCTTCTTCCTTGGGAGCGCCTCTCCCATGGTTTTTCTTTCTTCAAGCAATTCTTCCATTCCTTTTGTCATTTAAGATCTTAGAACTTAGATTGAAGAAGTTTAATTCCATCCATTTCAATTGTAAGTTAATTTCTTGTTGGATTTCTACTCTTGAGCATTTTTAGTTTTAATTCCATTGTTGATTTATATGCTTTTATTTATTGCTTTGGAGTAGATTAATGTTGGTATTGATTTTATTATGCTTGTTGGATATTTAATCTTTGCATCAATTTATCATTCATGCTTGTTGTTGGATTTAGGATATCAACTAGGGATTGACAACCCCTAGTCTAGATTTATCGCTTTCATAGTTCAACTAGGGATTGACAACCCCTGGTTTAGATTTAACGCTTTATTAGTTTAGCTTGGGATTGACGACCCCAAGCTTAGGATTGCCGTTTATTTTCCGCATTTTAATTTTCGTATGTTCCAGAAACCCTCGTTGGTATTAGAGTGTTTAGGATTTACTGCTTTTTGTGTGCGACACAAACAATTACCCTGTTAAGTTTTCCTTGAGAGACGACTGGGGTTACCTTACCCTACTATAACACCTCGTACGATTGCGAGTCAATTGAGAGTATACTTTTGGTTGAACAAATTTTGGCGACGTTGCCGGGGAAAACCTTAGGCGTATTGTTTGTGTTGTTTGTTTTCTGTGTTTCTTTTGTTTTTTTTGTTATTTTCTCCCAGTGCGTGTGATCTTGTTTTGTTGTTGGTGTGCATTAATGCGGGGTTATCGTGATGACGAATGTGGTCAAGCGGTGGGGGGAAAGTTCTTCAGATTGGGCAAATTCTTCTTGAAGAAGAAGCCCGGTCGATTTTTTCGAGGATGTCCATCGTGCCATGAAAGAAACATATGATCCCTACTGGAACCAACCACCTCCTCCGTTGTATGAAGATCAAGCCTACAATCCCTACTGGGAGCAATCACCTCAGCCGCAGTATCCGCCAGTTTATGAGCAACAATATGGTTCGGGGTGGAATAACCAGCCCGATTTGGGATGTTGGGATCCACAGCAGCAGCAGCCGCCTCCACAACCTGACCCGGAATATTGGAACCCACAACCTGATGAGCAACAAGCCTACAATCCTTACTGGGACCAACCACCTCCACCGCAGTATGAGGATCAAGCTTACAATCCCTACTGGCAACAACCACCTCCACCTCAGTATTCATACCCGCAGCAGCCGCCTCCGCCTCCGCCGCAACAGTACCCACAGCAGCCGTATCCACCTCAGAACCCAGATTGGGAGGAAGTGCTCGCTCAAAAAATGAGGTTGTCCATTCAAGAAATGGATGTTCATAACTCCACACTTCAACGTGTAGAGATGAAAATGGTGCAGCTGAATATCATGTTTAAGGAGTTGTTGCAAGAACGTGCAGAGAGTGAGCTCCAAATTCTTGAGAATGGGGTGGGAGGCACTAGGCGAGCCGTTGTAACCACATGAGGTGGAAAGCGAGAAAGTGATCAAGTCATACCTTTTCCACACCAACCGATCAGCTAAAGGCGGTCATTTTTCTTGAAAATGACCTAATTTGAGAATTGGGTGGGAGAGACTCTGACGACTCGGCTGCAGTTAGAGGAGGTGGAAAACGAGGAAGAGTGGGAACATGAAACTGATAGCATGCCCAAGCCCACTCTGGAGGTGAAAGAAAAATCCGAACGCTTGGAGGGGATGAAGAGAGGACGAAGCAGAGTGGGCATGTGAGGTTACAAGCATGCAAAGCCCACTGAAAATTGAAGAACCGCCTCAACCATTGAAGTATATGTTCCCAGATGAGGACAAAGTAAGGACAAAGGTTGAGGTAACTTCTATAATTTGTCAACATCCTAATTTACCAAAGTATTGTGCTGTAGGAGTTGAAGTTATTTATTTTACTTTGGAAAATAGGATGTTCGAATTGAGCTTAACTGATTTACTATCTGCTTCCTTTACTGTCCTCTGTGCTTATACGGTTGCTACTGATCTGGCCGAGATGGTATTTCTGCAGGTGAAGGACTATGGATAGTCCGTTGTTGACCGGAATACGTCGTGCTCACGACGTTAAATTGAGTACTACGTGGGAGTTGACCCACGGTTTTGTTTTTTCTTTTCTTTTTCTTTGTTTCTCTTTTATTTGGTTTGTTGTTTTCTTTTGTTTTCTTTTCTGTTTTGTTTTTGTTTTCTTTTAGTTTTGTTTGGTGCAGGGTTTCGGCGTTATTTATTCTTGAGATCTGGGACAATGTATACAGTGTGGTGAAACCGTGATGCTCCAACTCCGTAACACACACTAAATGCATTATCGGGGAGTATCATCCTCTATGGTCAATTTGAGCTTTTAATTTCTTGAGCATTTGGGACAGTGCTCGAATTAAGTGTGGGGGATGAGTATTCATTTTTGTGTGCGTACCTTATCCATTTGTATGCTTGTGTCTTTGTGCTTAATTTGATCTCTTGAAATCAAGTATTGTATATCTGAGTAAGTTAGGATTTGGATTTGTGCAATTGAACTACGTGGTATTGATTGGATCTTGATGTGATTAGTTTTCGTGTTGATATGTGATTAGAGTGCAATGTGAATTGACGAGATTGTGTGGATTGACTATAAATCGGTGGTTATTGGCGTGATTTGTCCGGCTAATGTCGGGGTAGTGTTAACATTGTGGTTGCCTATATACTTGTTTCAATCTATATAAAATGAAAATTTTATATAAAAAGAAAAGAGAAAAAATTGAGATTGTTGAAATGGAGGATGGAATTACGTCCTCTTTCGAAAATTGAGAAATGGACATGGGCAACCACGTTAGGAGACTCGAGTTCATCGAGAAGTTCACCTATCGAACATTGTTCCAAAATCTGATAATACTTTCTTTATGTGCGACCACTTTAGTTAATTCACCCTTGGCGGAGAGTTGGGTCTTTGCAAAAATAATTTTCTTGGTTGTTTGATATTTTCACGATCTTAGATTTGTTTCACGTTGTCTTTATGTATTCAACATGTTTGGGGGAATTGCAAAGAGATTCGATTGATTAGAATAAGAGTGATGTTGCATGGGTTATTTTCTATTCTTATTAGTATAGACTTTGCTTGAGGACAAGCAAATGGATAAGTGTGGAGGAGTTGTTTGGTATGATTTTGTGATGATTTTTGGTAGTGTTTTACATGAAAATTTTAGTGGTTTGTCCTATTTACGCCGTTGGTTTGAGTCATATTTATCGATTCGGACTCACTTCGTGTGTTTTGATATTTTGCAGAAAAACGGCATAAAATAGGATGAATTGGATCTGCCAAGGATCAGATATTATTGAATAGAATCACGATAGGAATTCATAGGCGAAAGCGGATCGTAATTCGGAGTTTGGACGAGGGAGAACGGATCATTTCTTTAAAGTCGTGTATGTGCACTCCGCGTGCCCGCTCGCGCACCGGCGCTGAACACTTTCAATGATTCTCATGAATAATGGAGAAGGAATCAAGGTCTCGACAGGAGTCTATAGGCGCAAACGGATCGTGGTCGGAGTTCGAGCGAGTGAGAAACGAGCAAACACCGGTCGCGCGACGCAAGATGCCTGCGAGCGCGTCCGGCGCTGCGAGCGCCCAAACGCGCGTTCCCTCTCCTTTTCAAGCCCAACCGCGCGGGCACTACCCAGCATCCCCCAGCACCACAGCAGCGCCGCTTCCCACCATGCCTCGCCCGTCGCCGCTGGCCTCCAACCGATGCCGCACGTTTCCGTACGAGTTCTCCGGCGCCGGCTGAGCCCAACCCGGCGTTGGCGTTGTAAACGCCTCCGTCGGTGCTTGGCTCCGTCCGGCTGGGCTGTTGGGACTCTTCACTCCAAGAGGCTCCTCGCGTCCGTGGCGTGAATTCTTTGCTATAAATCGTAAACGCACGCCAAAACCGAGCCTCCTTTTATTTTTCTTCGTTTTCTTCTTCCTTGGGAGCGCCTCTCCCATGGTTTTTCTTTCTTCAAGCAATTCTTCCATTCCTTTTGTCATTTAAGATCTTAGAACTTAGATTGAAGAAGTTTAATTCCATCCATTTCAATTGTAAGTTAATTTCTTGTTGGATTTCTACTCTTGAGCATTTTTATTTTTAATTCCATTGTTGATTTATATGCTTTTATTTATTGCTTTGGAGTAGATTAATGTTGGTATTGATTTTATTATGCTTGTTGGATATTTAATCTTTGCATCAATTTATCATTCATGCTTGTTGTTGGATTTAGGATATCAACTAGGGATTGACAACCCCTAGTCTAGATTTATCGCTTTCATAGTTCAACTGGGGATTGACAACCCCTGGTTTAGATTTAACGCTTTATTAGTTTAGCTTGGGATTGACGACCCCAAGCTTAGGATTGCCGTTTATTTTCCGCATTTTAATTTTCGTATGTTCCAGA
This sequence comes from Salvia rosmarinus, assembly GCA_036937905.1. Lineage (NCBI taxonomy): Eukaryota > Viridiplantae > Streptophyta > Magnoliopsida > Lamiales > Lamiaceae > Salvia > Salvia rosmarinus. Next base: position 44,712,961 of record CM072817.1, read on the forward strand.
AACCCTCGTTGGTATTAGAGTGTTTAGGATTTACTGCTTTTTGTGTGCGACATAAACAATTGCCCTGTTAAGTTTTCTTTGAGAGACGACTGGGGTTACCTTACCCTACTATATTCTCGTACCCGTCGAAGCCGCCCTCTGGAGAGTGGGGCGGAGTTCGTCGATCGAAATCATTTTGGTAACCAGGACCGGCCTCGCGACGGTCGCGACGTCCTTTCCCACGCTGTTCGTCCCTTGTGCGATTGGTTTGGGCCCCAACGCGTGCAGAGGCACGAGCGCCCATGACCTGGATGCTGGGGGATCCATCTCGTTGCGGTGCCTCGTGTTTAGACGAGTCTTCGGCGTTCCTTTCTTCGGGAAGCGGCCGACCTTGTGCTTCGCTGAGGTATTGGAGAAAACTCTCCTTATTCTTCTCAAGAAACCCCTTAACGGCGTCGTCAAGGTTCATCTGCGGAGCAGGAGGTTCTCCTTGGTTACTGTTGCGATCTCCTTCGCTTTGGTATTCTACTTCTTCATGCAGGATGGGATTACCTCGCTCGTCAAGGCTCTAGATATGACCTTCGGGGGTCGATTCTCTGACCGAGTCTTTCCCGAGGTGAGCTCTGTGTCTCTCGTCGCCGTTGTTGCTGTTGTTGCCGGCAGCGGCCCTGGATGCAAGACTTCTTGTTCTCATTGTCGTGATTGATTCCCTGTAAATAAATTTTGATCGAAAACACAGAATTTCGATTCCCACAGACGGCACCAGTGATCGATCTTAATTTCGTAAGGGAATTAAATGCGCAAGAACACTAAGGATTTACGTGGTTCGATCTATGAATAAGATCTACGTCCACGGGGAGAGAGAGAGTTCGTGTATTGATAATATGAGGAGTGATTACAAGAAGTGTAGATGATCCTTTTCCGTTTAATCTAGCCTCTATTTATACACAATTATAATAACCTAGATCTCGAATCCGAGATCTATTCTAAGATAGGATTTGAATCCTATCTCTTCTCTAATTAGGATTCTCTTAGATATGACCGAATCTTCTGCGTTCCCACTGGTTTAAGAGACTTCTTGGGCCGGACTCGTTTGGGCCGAGCTTCATGTCAGGCTTATTTATATTGGGCCTGATGCTTGGGCCTGAGAGTTGGGCCGTATCCTATCATATACATTCGGGTTGGCTAGGCCACCATGAGATATTACGAATTCGGGTCCTACTGGTGGATGCCAGTTTGGACTGTGTACACTTAGCCTCTGCACCATTCGCGGTCAGTCGTGTGTTCGGGTGAATGGAGGCCTCCCTCCCGATGTGTTCCATAGCCAATTTGAATTATACGTTGTATGAAAATGACTGGCTTGTCGACTTTGGGAAAATGATAAAATGTTTAGTAAGCACAAGGTCTTTCAAACCAAAACCATTGTGTCTTAATATGGTGACGGCAGTACAATTTCGTGAAGAAAATTTAAAATATTTCAGCATATGCCCACTGAGTACTTTGTACTTAGCCTTGCATATTCGTTTTTGATGTGCAGGTTGAGCTGGTAATGAAACGGAGTGGAGTTGAGCGAGATATCTTTTGTCGATGGAACTGGAATATGTTTTGGTTCACCTTGAAAATTCATATTCATATGCATATCTCACACGTTTATTCCTCTGCAAACTCTTTAGACTCTTTTGAATTCTAGATATAGGTTGAACTCTTGAATATTCTAGTAGTGATTACATAATCAACTATTGTTTGGTCAGACTCTCTGAATCGACCTTGATATCACATATGCTTCTGTATTTACTCATGTTTCCTTACCAATGATATGGATAGAAATCAATACTAAAATCTCCTTTCTTTCCCACTTCTTTAATCCAACGCCAAGTCACGGTCCGACAAGGCAGTCATTCGGATTAGCCGACTCGGGCTGTGACAGAGTGGTATGAGAGCAGTTCGTTTGTTCTGAACCAAAAATGTTCTTTCAAGTCAAGTCTAGCTGGAATCACTAGATTTTGTGAAAATGTCTGCATCGCTCAACACTCCAGTTCATCATGCTCAACTGATAAGGAAAAGTGATTTCTAATGTTTTTGAAGTAAATATTTGATTTTAATGCTTTGAAAGTTCTATGTTGGTTTTAAAGTTTTGAGGGAACTCAAGTGGTTAAATATTTTTGGGGCATGCTCCTAATGAAAAGTGAAATAGCTTTGAATTTATATAATTCATTGATTAATGGAACAAATATGTGATTATTTGTGGTGAACTTGAACAGATCGAAGCGCATACATGGAATTGTATGTGAGAACGGACGTATATGGATTTGTAATATTCCGAAGAAACGAATGCCTAATTACGATATTTAAATCAGTAAATTAGGGTTTCGCCGAAGTATTAAATTTGAAAGACATCGAATATTAATTTCGATTCAGTCATGAAGTAACGAATTCCTATTTATATTCACTGAGAATTGTGAATTAAGGAATGGAATGTTATAAAGTAGTTCGGCAGTATTATTTTAACGTCGATTACGTATCGATAATTAAAATTTCATGAAATTTTCTAAGCAGCGAAGCTTGGAATTAAATTCCATTATAAATGGAATATTTTTAGTGAAGTAAGTACGATCTTATTACGACCATTTCGAGATGAGTCGATTATTAACGTTTTGAGACGTTTCGAACTTTAACGTCTCGAGACGATTTGAAAAATGGGTTTAATGATCAAGGAATTATAATATTTAATTTCCTATGATTATTTTATATAATTAACGTATTATTAAGCATTAAAACCAATGCTAAAGCATTAAGGACTCGATAATGACCAATTGCTAATTTTCGAAAACCCTAATTCGAAAATTAGGGTTTTCTCACATGAAATGATACCATTAATTTTTCCTATGATATAAATTATTATCTAAACCATATGTTATGACATATATGTCTATGAATGGCACGAAAATAACTTATGTACCCCTTATGAAATGAAAGAGCCGTGACCTATGTTTAAACAACAATTCACGTCACTTTTGATGCTTTGCCTTGCTATGTGATTTAATTAATCAAGTGATATATATTTTTTTACATTTAGGATTTATACCTTGCTTAACATATAGTATTAATACACAACAAAATAAAATCATCACTCTTTGGAACCCATAAGAGCCAACGGCTCCCACATCTTTGCATGCTTGATTTATTCCAATGCTTGATATGGTGTGCTATTAACACTAGGTAATAATCACTAAGTGAGTCATAACCCACTATTAAGAAGGCTTCCATTTTTTTTATTATTATTTGTGAGTGGCCGTGTGAGAGAGAGAGAGATACATAGGGGAGGACTCTTCTTCTTCCCTCATTCCACTCATTCAAAACACTTGAACACTCAAACACTCTCCATTTCTCTCCCCATTGCTGCCTAAAACCGAGAGCTCCCCTCTCCTTTGAAAAAAAAATTGTGTCCATCTTCTCTTCTTCTCCTTCACAAAGCTTGATACATTAGACATTTTTCCTTGAATCCATACCAACACAAAGGTAAGAATCGAACAAGGCTTCGATTTTCCTTTAGTTTTTACAAAAAATTCGAAGGTTTGTTCTTAGCAAATGCATATGTTCTTGATGTCCTTGTTTATAAGATTTTATCTATGTATGTGTTCTTGATGATCCTTGTTTGTAAAAAAATAAGATAATGCATGTTAGGATTGATCTATGTTATTGCATGTGTATTGTTTGTGAAGATCTAGCTAATGCATGTTAAGTTTGAAGCATAGATCAAGTTTAGAATATATTTCGAAAATGTTATAAGGTTTTTATTGATGATCGAAATTTTTAAAAATTATTTTGAGGTTGGATTATTGATCTATGATAGGATGAGAGTTCATAGTGATTTATTTGGAATTTTTAGAAAATCCTATCCTATAATTTTCGAAAACACCGAAGCTTAAGAAAAATTATATCTTGGTGTATAATTTTTATTTTAGACATGTAATGGTATATTAATGATCTAGGACCTTGATTATGTATTACATGTTTTTATTAGAATTTTTGGAAACCAATTACTCATTTGTTTCAAAAAAAAGCCGAGAGCTACAAGTTTAAAATGGTGATGATTCAAATGGTTTTTGATAAATATCATGATGTATTAGTGTTACACTATAGTATATGAGCATGGTGTATTTTTGTTGGATTTTTATAAATTGTTTGGTATATGTTTGGAGAAAACCGTGACCTTAAGGATTTTAATCCTTGATGAAGAAATGGTTTATGATGGACTATAGGTTATAAATATGGTATAAATTAATGTTGGGACCTTGTACTAAATATATAAAATTTTTGAGAATTTTTGGACATTTTTAAAGAAAATACCGTGACCTATATAAATGAATAAGGTGATAATCGATTTTTATATGGTTAATATTAATACATATTAATGACCATAGTGTATAATAATACACTATATGAATTTAAAGAAATTTTTGGAACCTATTTGGATAATTTTCGAAATTACCGTGAGCTATAAGGAAGAATAAGGATTTTTAAATCCATTTTAAATAAAGTTTAATAATATATTATATGTCTAAAAATTATTTTAGACATAATTGAATTTTATAAAATTTTATAAACATAGATTACTAAGTTTATGACGAAACGTTATGTTAAATAACGTTAGAAATGAAATATAATGCTTAATTAATAAATGGATTAATATTTAAGAAAATATTAATAAAGTTTATCGATTTGCGTGACAAATCGAGAATTAGACTTCTGAAAAGAAATCGATTGAAAATCGATTTATAATATAATTAGTAAGAAAATTACTAATGAAAGTCAAAATTGTTGACTTTTAAAGTGAGCGTCTGAAATCGTTCGATAAATACATAATCACGCGTAAAACGTACTAATTAGGTAAAGAAACCTCTTTGGTAATAAAAGATTTCATAAGTGAAATCCTTGTATCGAGAAACGTATAAATACGTTGAACGTTTAAACCGGAAAGGTTAAAATGAAATAGTTGAACGCATCTCGAAGAGCGAGAACTGTTTAATTGAAATACGCAATTGAACAGCGTATTGAATTCGTAAGGAATTCAATTTATATAGATATAGAATATCGAAGTTTACTCTAGACTTTGAAAGTCTCGAAATACGTGAACAACGTACTAAACATCGCTTTTACGTAAAGGTATGGACGCTGACGCGACGACTGGACGTTGACGAGTAATCAAGTTTAAGACGAACAATAGTCCAGGTGGGCTTTCTTTCTAAACAAAACGTGACTTTGCTATACTTTCCAAATGAATTTATTTACGATGCTTATTCCAACTGTTGAGGAAATGTTTACAAGATTACCTGCCAAAAATATTTATGTTTTGTGTATGTATCCTATCCTGAATGAATGATATGAATGTGTTGGATAGCTTCCAACTTATGAATAAAATCGATATCGGATCCTCTTGGGAAGGCTTATACCAGCTAGGATTAACGTGTACACCTAAGGTGATTGTGTCTTTGTAAGAACAACCACGGCGGTCATGGCGTCAGAGTGAGGCCTCCTTCACGACGTTCGACTATGATGTTATGATGAAAGGATAAAGGATTGGATCATACATGCAAGAAAAATGCTCGGCAAGCAAATGTTTATGAACCGATGAAAATGATTTAGTAAGCATAAGGCATTTCAAATAAAACCCTTATGTCTTTACCATGATGTGGCGATGTAATTCAAGAATGTTAAAATGTTTTCGGCATGAGTCCATTGAGTGCATTCTTGTACTCAGCCCTGCATGTTTGTTTTTAAATGTGCAGGTTGAGCTGTTGATGATGATGATGGAGGGTGTTGAGGAGTCGAAAGCTTTTGATGTTTTATGTTAAGAAACCTGAATACACATCGTCATATGTGTATTCACATGTTTTTGCATTTTGAACTATGATGTATGGTAATATGATATCGTGATTGAAGTCCTTGGATCATTTGTATTCTTTTGGATCTATTGGTCTAGCCCACCTGGTATATCCAGTTATTAATGTATGTTATGTCCCAAGCATGATAGTTTACATGTGATATGCACCCTCATAATAGCCTTTCATGAACCATAAGTGTTGTTCCGTCGACTAGTCCTCCCTAATCCGTCCTTGGGATTAGGATGTTCGAAGGCGGGCTGCGACAGAGTGGTATCAGAGCAGTTTGCTCTTTGAACCCAAAATCTTCTTTCAAAATTAAGTCTAGATTGAGTCACTAGACTTCTAGAAATCAGCTTACTATACTCAACACTCCAGCACATCCAGCTCAACCGGGACGAGGTAACTGATTTCTTTCTCAAACTTTCGGAAATGAAAAGTTTATTTATGAATAAGATTGAAATCATATTTTGAAGGAAAAATGAGGATTTCAAAACTCTGTTTTTGGAAATCAATGAAAGTAGACCAATGTTGGGAAAGAGATGCATGGTGTTTGAAATGAAAGTTATGAGTAAGAAAATTTCAAAACTCTATTTTGAAATCAAACAATAAGTTATGCCAAGTGATCAAGATTTGAGATGAATGTATATGTTTGAACTGAGTTTAAATGGTCGATGTTGAAAGGATGAATTCAAATTGATGTACATGTATGACTTGATTATGTTGTCATTTTGGATGTTCATTTGCAAATTTCAAGATTTGTTATGATAAATGATATGTCATCACAAGAAGAACATAGACTGCATAAGGAGCATGATCACATATTGTAAAAGAACACAGAAGTACGAACTTATTTCCCTTACAAGAACAAAAGAACGACAGGAAGAACGAAAGTAACGATAGCTTCGAACTCGAACGGCAAAAGACGAGTGTGAAGATAAGCAAGAACGACTTCGACTTTGGAAATGAACGACATCGGCATTGTCATCACAACCTCGACATGGCCGACAGCAATTGGGACTTCGGCACGTGTGACCGTTGACTTCGGCTTCAAAAAATTTCTTTTTATCGACTTGGATACGTGGACATGGTAGTCGTACTACGTCGGCATTTGCCTCATATTTTGGCACGATCGCGCAATTTTTCTGCACTGCGCAGTAAATTTGTTTTATTCCGTTCTCTTTCGTTAGGACTCCGATTTACGTGTGGTTTTCGCCTGCGTACTCCTAACACCCTGAAAATCATTTGTTATGAAAGACAAAATTCCTACTTCTGTCTCTAGAATGCACTAGAGTCTGTTGAAAGTTAGATCGAGTTTTATTTAGAACAAAGATCTCATAGCATAAACATGTACCTTAGGATGCTACTAGGTAATAAGTTTCCAAGTAGAATAAGAGAATTATGATATGTGCTGTACCTAATGATGTTTATTTACCTTATAGATTGCTTAGTTTATCCTAGTTGCTTGACAGGTGTACTTAAGTTATCCTATCTGCTTATCGGATGATATTAGTTTGACTTATGTTAGTTTTGATCGTGACAGATGGAGGAGATGCGTTATATAGCTAGGAGGAGGATAGGACTTCATGCTACGCCCGAGGAAGTGATGCGCACCTATCGTGAGTGTTGGATGTGCTGTGGCGAGGACTTAGGCGAATTTCTGATGTACTACCTTCGACTTTCGAGGAATGCCCGAGATTATGGCGCGACAGATTACGACGGTATCAAGCGTCTCTTAGCCATACTTCCCTGTGTTTGGGAGGACTACGCCCGAGAGGTATCAGGGGACTACATATATCGAGCGATCGGCAGTTATGATCTGATCGGAGACTTACCCAGGTTTGTGAGTCATCGGCGACGTATCTGAGATCTATGGCGTTGCACCGAGGGGACCTTATCTCCCTCCGCGAGAGTATACCTGGCGTGATGACTCGCCAGAATGGTTGTATACCGAGGTTCCACGACAGATTGACCCGGTAGTGCCTCCGTATCTGTTTGATGAGGGCAGACTTGCTCAGGTGGATAGAGCAGCGCAACCGAGAGCACTAGGAGAGCCTGTTTTCCCTCTGCTGGTGTTTGGACATCCCTTACATCCACCACTACCACCTCTACCACCGATGACAGCTCCACCACCTCCAGTAGAGCCATTTCGCCAGACAGCGCGGATGAGAGTGTTGGATACTCTTGATGGTTATAGTCCGATTCGCGACGAATACGGCCCGATTGGCGACGATTTCGTTCCGATGCGCGACATATATATGGTAGGAGATGACGGAGCAGGATCATCTGGGGTACGTGCCCGTGAGGATGATTCTGAAGAGGAAGAAGATCCTGAGGAGGATGAAGAGGAGGAAGAATCCAGATGAAGATTGGATGAAGACTTAAGTAGATATTTATTGGGTTAGCGTGTATGTTGTTTCTTTTGATGTGTATGGGAACTGATGGAAAGAAAAACTTAATGTTTTGTAAGGCCATGTGAGCCAGTATGCATGTATTTTGATTGTAATGACTGTTGGTTTAAAACAGCCTGCCTACGGCAAAGTTTTCTGATATATATATATATATATATATATATATATATATATATATATATATATATACATGACCCTGAATGGGCTTTTGCGGCAAAATTGTGTATGACAAAGACGAAATGTGTTATTAAAGTCGTTTTACAATGAGGCTATGATAATATTCTATATGTTAAATTATGAAAGTAATGAGTGATGCTGATTATATGTTTTATATAACAGAATGCCTCCTAAACAAGATCCCGAACAAGGAATTAGAGGCAGAGGAAGACCTAGGGGAAGAGGTAGAATCCCAGAACGAGAAGATGGGGATATACCACAACCACCTCCACCTCCACCGAGCAGGATAGAGGAACTATTTCTACGTAACCCTCATGTCTTCAATGGGAAAGGAAATCCCGAGGAAGCAGAACAATGGATAAGAACCATGGAACGGATTTTTAACTTTCTAAGATGTACAATGCATGAGCGTTTGTCATGTATAACTTTTCGACAATGGACTGCCGACTCACGGTGGGAAGCCGAAAGAAGACTTTACTGGTGAATGATGGAAGAGTTTACGTGGGAGGATTTTAAGAGAGAGGTGTATGACAAGTATATACCAAAGAGCTATAGGAAAAAGAAGGAGCACGAATTCTTCGTGTTAAAGCAAGAAAAGATGTCTGTAACCGACTATGATCGCACTTTTTGCGACATGTCAAGATATGCACTGGATCAAGTGGACACAGACTTGAAAATGTCGGAAAAATGTAGGTCGGGTCTAAGGCCGGAGATAAGGATGTCTCTCGCCAGTCATGGAGACTTGACCTATACCGAGGCTCTTGGACGAGCTCTGGATATTGAGGCAGCAATGCTTGAAGACAAGTCGGTATCAGCTCAGACGCAGAATATAATGGATAAAGGTAAAAGGAAGTGGGAAGCAAATCGGGGTAATAGCAAGGGAAGTTTTGAGAACGCGAGTAACAAACGACCATGGCGAGGAAACATGGCACGCCCCAGACGAGTTGGAAAGGGCATCTTTGTTCCTCCGACAAGAGGCCCACAAGAGCGAGATGAGGCTCTTCCGTGCCGAATGCCAAAGACCGCACAAAGGAATGTGCATGGCGGGCGGTGGAAGCTGTTTCAGTGCGGGATGAGAGGGCACTATGCCAGCGGTTGTCAGTGGGTACTTGGGAAACAATTGTAAGATCAATCAACCCGGCAATGCCCGGCCGCTTAGGGCTATTCAATTCCAGCCCCAACCTCAACAGCAATTCCAGCAACAACCGTGGCAGCAACCTCAACAACAAAGGCGGCAACCACCGCGACAACGCCAACAAGAATAAAACCGAGCAGCAGCGAGAATCAACAAGGGCAAGCACCCCGTCAGCCTCAACCGGCCCAGGCAAGAGCATATGCCTTACACCGGAGGCAAAATGAACCGAACCAGGGAAACCTGGCAGGTATAGGAGTTCTTCTCAACGTACCAGTTATAATATTGTTCGATACGGGTGCTTCGCATTCCTTTATAGCAAGATCATGTGTAGAAATGTTGGAACTTAGGTCTGAAAAGGCAAATCAGGATATGAGAATCTCTTCACATATAGGAGGGATTATGACTGTTACACATATCTGCTCGAACCTAGAGTTGACTTTAGGATCACTTAAGGTTCTGGCGAATAATCTGAACATAATACCCATGGGTGACGTAGATATAATCCTAGAAATGGACTGGTTAGCTAAAAATCATTCCACGATTCTTTGCAAAGAGAGGAAAATTTCATTTCATTTTCTTGGACAAGAAGCTACGCACTTTCACGGAATCAGCATGGGAAAGAGAATCACGATCAGATCGGCATTGAAGGCGAGAAGAATGATAAACCGAAAGGATGCCATGCGTTTTCGATATACGAGCGGAGGAGATAAACCGGATTTGGAGATTGAAGACATAGAGGTTGTTCGAGAATTTTGGGACGTATTTCCTAAAGATCTACCCGGATTACCTCCTGATAGACAATTGGAATTCACCATCGACTTGGAACCTGGATCGGCTCCAGTGTCGAAGGCGCCCTATAGAATGGCTCCAAAAGAATTGGAAGAACTGAAGATCCAAATTCAAGAATTGTTGGATCTAGGTTTTATTAGACCTAGTGTTTCGCCTTGGGGAGCACCTGTTTTATTTGTCAAGAAAAAGGATGGTTCTTTGAGAATGTGCATAGATTATCGGGAATTGAATAGGATGACACTCAAGAACAAATACCCTTTGCCAAGGATTGACGATCTGTTTGATCAATTACGAGGAGCAGGTGTATTTTCAAAGATTGATCTCAAGTCAGGTTATCACCAACTCAAAATACGGCCGGAAGATGTACCTAAAACTGCATTCCGAACCAGATATGGCCACTATGAATTCATAGTTATGCCGTTCGGATTAACCAATGCACCAGCCGTATTTATGGACCTCATGAACAGAGTGTTTCATCCATACTTGGATAAATTCGTTTTGGTCTTCATAGATGATATCCTTATCTATTTAAAGAATGAAGAGGATCATAAGGAACATCTAAGAACGGTGTTGCAATCCTTGAGAGTTGAAAAGATTTTCGCTAAGTTTAGCAAATGCGAATTTTGGCTGAAGGAGGTAATGTTCCTTGGACACATCGTGTCTGCAGAAGGCATTAAAGTGGATCCAGCCAAGGTAGAAGCAGTACAAGGATGGAAATCGCCAAGAACTCAGAATGAAATCAGAAGTTTTCTGGGACTAGCTGGTTATTACCGAAGATTCATCGAAGGATTCTCCAAAATTGCAAGGCCAATAACCCAGCTACTCCGAAAGGGAATCAAGTTCAATTGGACTGAAGGATGTGAGGCGAGTTTTCAAAAACTCAAGGAAAAGTTAACAAGTGCACCAGTGCTAGCAGTTCTCAAGCGAGACAAGGGTATGTAGTTTATACAGATGCTTCTAAGAATGGACTGGGTTGTGTTTTGATGCAAGAAGGAAAAGTGATAGCATATGCATCCCGACAACTCAGACCACATGAACTGAACTATCAAACTCACGACTTGGAATTAGCGTGATGGTTCATACCACCGAAAATCGGAGACACCATCTCTATGGGTGAGATGTGAGATCTTCACAGATCATAAGAGTTTGAAATACTTTTTCGAGCAAAGAGATCTAAACATGAGACAAAGAAGATGGCTTGAACTAGTAAAGGATTACGACTGTGGTATTAACTATCACCCGGGAAAGGCGAATGTAGTAGCTGATGCCTTAAGTCGTAAGAATCAAACCAAATTAGGATGTCTCCTTACACAAGAAGAAAAACTCATTGAGGAGTTTAAAAGAATGAGGATTGAATTGGTTGAACAACCAGAGATGATCACGAGTTGTATCGCTACACTCACGTTGACGTCTGATTTAAGAAAAAGAATCATTGAGAGACAAAGGATGGAGGAAAAGTTAGAAAAGATAAGAGAAAAGGTAAGGACTGAAGGATTAAAGAATTTCCAGGAGGCATCAGACAACGCCTTATTGTTTGAAGGAAGGATATGCGTTCCAGACAACGCAGAGCTTCGAAATGAAATAATGAGTGAAGCTCACGATACACCCTATACCGCCCACCCAGGCAGTACTAAAATGTATCAAGACCTAAAAGAAAAGTTCTGGTGGGAAGGCATGAAACGAGACATAGCTTCTTTCGTAGAACGCTGTCTTGTTTGCCAGCAGGTGAAAGCGTTACATCAACGTCCCTACGGGAAGTTACAGCTGTTGGGAATACCCGAGTGGAAATGGGATGAGATAACGATGGACTTCGTTACGAATTTACCCAAATCAAAAAGAGGGAACACCGCTATATAGGTAGTTGTTGATAGACTCACAAAGAGTGCACACTTTCTACCAATTCAGAATACTTATGGATATGACAAGTTAGCCCAGCTGTACGTAAATGAAATTATACGACTTCATGGAGTACCAAAATCTATTACATCGGATAGAGACTCCAAGTTCACATCAAGATTATGGGTTAGCTTACAAAAAGAATTGGGCACGAAATTGAACTTCAAAGACCTGAGATTTCACCCACGATCGATGGACGATCGGAAAGAACGATCCAGACACTAGAAGATATGTTGAGAACAGTAGTATTGGATCGAGATGCAAAGTGAGAAGATGTTTACCCTTATAGAGTTTGCCTACAACAATAGCTACCAAGCGACGATTAATATGGTTGTCTGAAGCCTTGTATGGCAAGAAATGTAGATCACCGCTTTATTGGGATGAAGTGGGTGAGAGGAGAATTATAGGGCCAGAAGCAGTACATGAAATGATTGAAATCGTCAGACAAATTAGGCAAAGATAAAGGAAGCTCAAGATAGGCAGAAATCTTACGCTGATACGCGTAGATCTGAGCTACAATTTGAACATGGAGATAAAGTGTTTCTTAAAGTGTAACAGTCCGCCTTTCCAAAGTACAGATTAGCAGTAACTGTTACTAATGACGGGGATTAACAATAGGAACAAAGACTAATTATGGGACTACGAGGTGTATGATAGACAAATTTCCAAAAACTTCATACCATTTAATGTGACACATATATTGTACATACAAAACTGGATCGTTTAGACTCTTGACAAAAGGGTTCGACTCAAAACATAACTTATATAACTTTGCAGCGGAAAGACATGTGATTACACATATGACGATATGTAATCAAGGCTATACTCATCATCGACAGAAGACTCCAACAGCTCAACACTTCAACATCCAACATCAACTGCTCAACCTGCACATTTAAAAACAAATATGCAGGGCTAAGTACAAGAATGCACTTAGTGGGCTCATGCCAAAACATTTTCTTTAATTACACCGCCCATAAGTAAGAGACGAGGGTTTTAGTTGAAAATGCCTTCAGGCTTACTAAAACATTTTCTCATTTTCAAAAGTCGTGCGGCGGACATATTTTTGTCTGTATGATCCATATCGGCCAGTATAGTAATATCATAACATCATCACATAACGTCATCACATAACATCATCACACGTTGGTAGCGAACCAACAACTTTCAATATCATCATGCCGCCTAACTCCACATATAGTATGACATCACATCGGGATCATCATCGTTGGTAGCGAACCAACAACTTTCAATATCATCATGCCACCAACTCACATATAATATGACATCACATCAGGATCATCATACGTTGGTAGCGAACCAACAAATTTCAATTCATCATTCCAACCAACTCCACACATAACAATATCATATCAAATTAATCTAGCGGATATTCTCGCATCCGGCTTAGGAACAAATATTGATTTCTCATAAGTCGGAGAGCGACCCAACAACTGATTCACTTTCATAGCCCAACAACATGATAGGATCATACATAAAAACGTAAACACTTTGGGCAGACAATCATATCATTTCTCAATGAAAGCTTGTAAATAAATACTTTGCATTTGGCAAAATAAATAAAGGGTTTTGAATAAAGCCCGCTGCACGTAGCTTTTCAATAAAGTTCCTTTCTAACGTCGATGCTCGAGTCACGCCCCACCTTAACGTAAGAACTTATTTTAGTACATTGGTCACGTTCGATGAGGCGAACATAGTCCATAACGTTCTACTCGTCAAATAAGGCTAACTTGTGGGACTTATTTCAGCGCTTCCTAATCGATTGATGTCGATTACAAATTTTCTTAACATATAAGAGATATTCTACCTTTTTAGTATATAATGTACGTTTTAATGTACTTACGTAACGTAAGTTACATTGTTACTAAACGTACTACGTCACATAGATCACGTATTATCGAATTACGTGCCCTTTGACCTTGGTCAACGTTTTTGGTCAACAATTTTGACCAAGTCAACCTTTAGTCAACAATTTTGACTTTAGTCAACTCAAAGTCAACATTTTGACTTTTTCAATTTCTTATGTAATTTTCGATTTTAATGTACAATTCTTGTTCCAAAAATTCCTATAAAATCATACTATGTCTAAAACATTATTTTAGATCATATTATGTAATTATACTTGATAAAATAAATTTATAACATTAATATACATAAGGTATGGTTTTGATTGACATAATTCACCAACTAAGCAGTTTTCAAAATTCGATAAATTCATATAACACTTAATCATCCTTAACTATCCTTATTATAACATAATTGTTATTTATTATGAACTATTGAATTTAATTTACCTAAGTCATATTCGAAATTTTTGACTTAGGTCCAAATAATTTTTATAAATTTCATTAAATTCCTACAACCATATATTATGAATCTACATCATTAATATGAGATGACAACACTTAAACATGGTTTATATCACAACCTACTATCATATCCTATAACTTTCGAAAATCATGAACATAGGTACTAAAGTTCTCCAAAAATTCTACATAAATTCATATAAGCTTATCTAATATCCTAGATTATTATTTCATGCTCAAATCAACAATTAAAAATCAAAATCATCAACATATGGCACCTACATGTTTTCGGTCCTTTCTTAGAATTTTATAACATGTATAACTTTATAATATAATCATAGTACATGCTTAATAATATCATATAAACATGATTTCTAACCATCTTAGCATATGTTACATAATTTTTGAAAATCACATGAACAAACTAAGCTTATAACATAAATTCTAACGGACGAAATTCGAAATTCTAGCATGTATACGTAGCTCGTAAGAAATCTAACCTTTTAATCGGAATCGATTTAATCGGCGGAGGTTCATTTGCTATAGGTTTGGGATCAAACTTGGAGAACTCTCTCCCAATCTTTCTCTCAAATTTTCGAAACCAAGGGGTGTAAAATGAGAGATGGTAGAGCTTAGGTTATATTTATAGAGCTTACCCACTTGTGTGTAATTATTACACATAAAATATCAACTAATCCACTTGCACCCTTATCCAAATTTTCGGTCCTCATGTGTCCAAATTGGATGAATTTATCTTATCCTACAACTCATTATTAGGTCATCTTATCCTTTAATTAATGTAGATCATCATATCTAGCATAGGATAAGATTTTGTCACTTTATTTCTCTTGTTTGTAGCTCACGGCTACTATGCAAAACCATATGATAAATTTTATTATTTTTCCCAACTATATACTATATTAATACTATAAGATAAGATCTATTTTGAAAAGTCAAAGATTGCATCTATAGGTTATAAATGGAGTTCACATTTGTTCACACTATTTTTTTCACAATTTTCGCCCATGTGTAAGAAAAATAGGAGATTACTTGTTCAATTTGATTACAAACTCTACTTTACACCTAATATTATCTAGATAGCATAATCTTATCTCATAATTAATAGAATCAAGATATGATCCACCTTATCACATAAAATCACACACTTAATCACATAAAATCTCCACTTTCGGCACTTTGTGTACAAGTGGCCTCCCACTTGTATAAATCATGATAAACCTTATCTTATACATTAATTATGTCTCATCATCATAATTAATGCATAGCATCCTCAAAATATAGGAATTAGATCCATTTCACACTATGTTTGGTAATTTTCGAGAATTCATAGCATTAATATGCTAAATATTTTATTTTCTTATAATAAATAGCTAACACATAGTTATGTGTCCTATTATAATCATAGATGATGAATTTAATCATAGAAAAATACTTTGAACAAGTTTTAGATCATAAAACCCTAATATTAAAAATTAGGGTTTTCGAAACCCATTACATTTGGTACATCTTGATCCTTGATTTTATAGCATTATTTTGATGGTAATTACTGTTCTTATGTCATAAAATAATCATAGGAATTTGAATTTTATAATTCCATGATCATTTGACTGAGTTATCGACTTATCTCTAAAAACCGACGTTTGAAACGTCTCAAAATTCTCATAGGCGAATTATCTCTAAAACGTTCAAAATAAAGTTGTAACAACTTTATTTATTCCTATAATAATAGGAAATTTCGAATTTAAGCTTAACTACCTAATAATACTGTAAGACGTAACTGTCGAATTTACTCGACGTTAGAAAATTACGTTCGAAGGAATATTGGAAATTATATTACTTAATTCACTAAGCATCAGTGAATCTCACACAGAAATTATCTAATTGTGCTTTGTCAAAGTCAAGGGTTGACTAATTAAGATTTTAATAATCGGGATTAATTTCTAAATTTCGATTTTAATTATCGTAATTAAGCACTTAAAACTACGGGATATTACATAAAGTCTCTCCATCAAAAGGGATTATCAGGTTCGGATTGAAAGGAAAACTAAGACCCCGTTTTATAGGACCCTATGAGATCCTAGAGAGGATAGGTCCAGTAGCCTATAGGTTGGCTCTTCCGCCAAATCTGGGGAATGTACATAACGTTTTCACGTGTCACAACTAAGAAAATACGTATACGATCCAAAACACGTGATCCATCAAGACGACGTGATCCTTAAGCCATACATGAGCTATGAAGAAGAACCCACAACAATACTCGACCATAAAGTCCAACAATTACGGAACAAGTCAATTCCGCTAGTCAAAGTGTTGTGGAGACATCACGGACAAGAGGAGGCCACGTGGGAACTTGAGGACACTATGAAAGAACGATACCCCAGATTTTTCTAAAGGTATGCAAATTTCGGGACGAAATTTCTTTTAATGGGGATAGAATGTAATATTCCGAAGAAACGAATGCCTAATTACGATATTTAAATCAGTAAATTAGGGTTTCGCCGAAGTATTAAATTTGAAAGACATCGAATATTAATTTCGATTCAGTCATGAAGTAACGAATTCCTATTTATATTCACTGAGAATTGTGAATTAAGGAATGGAATGTTATAAAGTAGTTCGGCGGTATTATTTTAACGTCGATCACAGATCGATAGTTAAAATTTCATGAAATTTTCTAAGCAAATAACTTGGAATTAAATTCCATTATAAATGGAATATTTTTAGTGAAGTAAGTACAATCTTATTACGACCATTTCGAGATGAGTCGATTATTAACGTTTGAGGCGTTTGACGTTAACGTCTCGAGGCGATTTGAAAAATGGATTTAATGATCAAGGAATTATAATATTTAATTTCCTATGATTATTTTATATAATTAACATATTATTAAGCATTAAAAACAATGCTAAAGCATTAAGGTTTCGATAATGACCAATTGCTAATTTTTGAAAACCCTAATTCGAAAATTAGGGTTTTCTCACATGAAATGATACCATTAATTTTTCCTATGATATAAATTATTATCTAAACCATATGTTATGACATATATGTCTATGAATGGCATGAAAATAACTTATGTACCCCTTATGAAATGAAAGAGCCGTGACCTATGTTTAAACAACAATTCACGTCACTTTTGATGCTTTGCCTTGCTATGTGATTTAATTAATCAAGTGATATATATTTTTACATTTAGGATTTATACCTTGCTTAACATATAGTATTAATACACAACAAAATAAAATCATCACTCTTTGGAACCCATAAGGGCCGACGGCTCCCACGTCTTTTTGCATGCTTGATTTATTCCAATGCCCAATATGGTGTAAGGCTATTAACACTAGGTAATGATCACTAAGTGAGTCATAACCCACTATTAAGAAGGCTTCCATTTTTTTTATTATTATTTGTGAGTGGCCGTGTGAGAGAGAGAGAGAGATACATAGGGGAGGACTCTTCTTCTTCCCTCATTCCACTCATTCAAAACACGTGAACACTCAAACACTCTCCATTTCTCTCCCCATTGCTGCCAAAAACCGAGAGCTCCCCTCTCCTTTGAAAAAAAATTGTGTTCATTTTCTCTTCTTCTCCTTCACAAAGCTTGATACATTAGACATTTTTCCTTGAATCCATACCAACACAAAGGTAAGAATCGAACAAGGCTTCGATTTTCCTTTAGTTTTTACAAAAAAAATTCGAAGGTTTGTTCTCAGCAAATGCATATGTTCTTGATGTCCTTGTTTATAAGATTTTATTTATGTATGTGTTCTTGATGATCGTTGTTTGTAAAAAAAATAAGATAATGCATGTTAAGATTGATCTATGTTATTGCATGTGTATTGTTTGTGAAGATCTAGCTAATGCATGTTAAGTTTGAAGCATAGACCAAGTTTAGAATATATTTCGAAAATGTTATAAGGTTTTTATTGATGATCGAAATTTTTAAAAATTATTTAGAGGTTGGAACCTATTTGGACAATTTTCGAAATTACCGTGAGCTATAAGGAAGAATAAGGATTTTTAAATCCTTTTTAAATCAAGTTTAATAATATATTATATGTCTAAAAATTATTTTAGACCTAATTGAATTTATAAAATTTTATAAACATAGATTACTATGTTTATGACGAAACGTTATGTTAAATAATGTTATAAATGAAATATAATGCTTAATGAATAAATGGATTAATATTTAAGAAAAATATTAATAAATTTTATCGATTTGCGTGATAAATCGAGAATTAGGACTTTACGAAAAGAAATCGATTGAAAATCGATTTATAATATGAATTAGTAAGGAAATTACTAATGAAAGTCAAAATTGTTGACTTTTGAAGTCAATGTCTGAAATCGCTCGATAAATCGTTAATACGGCGTAAACGCACTAATTAGGTAAAGAAACCTCTTTGGTAATAAAAGATTTCATAAGTGAAATCCTTGTATCGAAAGCGATAAAATCGTTGAACGCTTAAACCGGAAAGGTTAAAGCGAAATAGTTGAACGATCTCAAGAAATGAGAACTGCATTTAATTGAAATCGCATCATTGAGCAGTATTGAATTCGTAAGGAATTCAATTTATATCGATATAGAATATCGAAGTTTACTCTAGACTTTGAAAGTCTCGAAATACGTGAACAACGTACTAAACATCGCTTTTACGTAAAGGTGTGGACGCTGACGCGACGACTGGACGTTGACGAGTAATCAAGTTTAAGACGAACAATAGTCCAGGTGGGCTTTCTTTCTAAACAAACCGTGACTTTGCTATACTTTCCAAATGAATTTATTTACGATGCTTATTCCAACTGTTGAGGAAATGTTTACAAGATTACTTGCCAAAAATGTTTATGTTTTGTGTATGTATCCTATCCTGAATGAATGATATGAATGTGTTGGATAGCTTCCAACTTATGAATGAAATCGATATCGGATCCTATGCCGGAAGGCTTATACCTGGCTAGGATTAACGTGTACACCTAAGGTGACTGTGTGCTGTAAGGACAATTCACGGCCGGTCACTGCGTCGTAGAGGGAGGCCTACTTCACGACGTTCGACTATGATGTTATGATGAAAGGATAAGGGATTTGGATCATACATGCAAGAAAAATGCTTGGCCAAGCAAATGTTTATGAACTGATGAAAATGATTTAGTAAGCATAAGGCATTTCAAATAAAACCCTTATGTCTTACCATGATGTGACAGTGTAATTCAAGAATGTTAAAATGTTTTCGGCATGAGTCCACTGAGTGCATTCTTGTACTCAGCCCTGCATGTTTGTTTTTAAATTTGCAGGTTGAGCTGTTGATGATGATGATGGAGGGTGTTGAGGAGTCAGGAAAGCTTTTGATGTTTTTATGTTAAGAAACCTTGAATACACATCGTCATATGTATATACACACGTTTTTCGCTGCATTTTGAACTATGATGTATGGTAATATGATATTGACAGTTGAAGTCCTTCAGATCATTTGTATTCTTTTGAATCTGTTGGTCTAGCCCACCTGGTATATCCAGCTATTAATGTATGTTATGTCCCAAGCATGATAGTTTACATGTGATATGCACCCTCATAATAGCCTTTCATGAACCATAAGTGTTGTCCCGTCGACCAGTCCTCCCTAATCCGTCCTTGGGATTTGGATGTTCGAAGGCGGCTGCGACAGGATTTATATGTCAATAAGCATGCATATAATTTTGTTTATATTCATGGAGGAGAAAAAAAAAATATGGTATGTTTTCCCCAAGAAAAGATAGACGTTCTCTAAGTTGCATGATCACTTTTACCAAGAACTTAGACTGGGCAGGATCAAAGATGTCTTCCATATTCTTGAAATAATGTTTGATGGACCAATAGAACTTAGAATGCTTTTAAGTTTCACTTGATGAATGTGATCTGGAATGTTAAATGGAGAAATGGAGGCTTCAACAAATGAATGTCACTCACATAGCTTGTGACATGGGCATAGTTCTTTGTTTGAAATTCATTCGTGATGGAATTTTGAATTGACTATCGCTTACACGAAGACGTCTGGATCGATATACAGATTAAGATGTAGAATTTTAAGAAATGACTAAGATAAGTGTTATAAGTTCATGTTTTGAGATATCTCGTTCTTTGAGAAATCCTTACTACTTAAGTTTTGTTGTTAAGTTTAATTATGATTTATCTAGAACTATTTGTTAGCCTAGATCCGGGATAACACATACTATGGGCTGAAGTTTGACCACATGGGCTACGTACCTAAAGTTCATACATGGACTCTTCTTGTCACAGCGCGGTTCGGCTAATCCCGAAAGACCACCTTACCGGACCGTAACTTGGGGTTAAATTAAGTAAATATAAAAGAAGGTGGTTTCCAACTCATTTTATTTGTGAGGAAGCATGGATGTTGCAAAGCATAAACGAGATTAAGGATAAAAGGAAATAGTTTATATAAAGGATTGTTTCAAAGGTTCTGACAAAACAGGAGCTCTTACAAAGTCTCCAACAAAACATTCAAGAACTTAACATAGTTATCGAATATAAAGAGTTTCGAGAGTTTGCAGCGGAATAAACGTGTGAGACATGAATATGAAGATGCATTCTCAAGGCGAACCAAAAAGATGTTTCATACTTCGTTGACAAAAATATTCCGCTCAACTCCGCTCCGTTCCGTCACCAGCTCAACCAGCATATTTAAAAACAAACATGCAGGGCTGAGTACAAAGTACTCAATGGACACATGCCGAAAACATTTTTCATTTCCTTTACGAAATATTGTACTGCCACCATCACAGTAAGACACAGGGGTTTTATTTGAAAATGTCTTATTCTTACTAAAACATTTCATCATTTCTCAAAGTCGACTGGCCAGTCATTTTCTTACAACGTATATTCCAAGTCGGCTACGGAACGCGCCGAGAGGGAGACCTCCCTTCACCCGGACGCACGACAGACCGCTACCGGTGGTTCAGAGGCTAAAGTGTACACAATCCTAACTAGCATTCACTCACTAGTAGGATCCGAATTTGTAATCTCCTGTTGGCCCGGCCAACCCGAATGGATATATACAAAACATAAAACATTTTGGCAGACAATATCCTACTTCATCATTTGCAGAATAAGAAAAACAGTAAAGTAAAACTTTCGTAAAAATCATTTTTCCAAGAAAGCTCTTTTAAATAAGAAAGCCCACATTTTGTTTAGATAAGAAAGCCCATCTCGAGAGCTTATGGTTCTTATGTCACTAGTGTTTACTTGCCATTTCCTTTCACCTTCGAGCCGGACCTTATCAACGTAAGAAACGAGTTTTAGTACATCACTACACTTTTCCGAACGTCATCGATCCGTAACAACGGGTTCACTAACATCAACCCTATTAACATCAATGGATCATACTTAACAACTATTTTTACGTTGATTATATTCGTCGTGTCTCGAAGAGAGATGATACTCCATTCTTTCATTCTTTCCTTCAAATCTCATCATTTCGCGTAACGTACGAATCTTAATTTCATAACTAACTTCGTCGCATACTAACTTTACTTCCCATCTTACATATATACTCAAATTCTAACGTATTAGTAATCATATTACCATAAGTATCCACTTTTCACATTAACAATCAATCATGCTCGATATACACACATGGGAACTAACTTAAGTGTAACACTTTATATTTCAAAGTCTTACGTCACTTAGCAAATATTTCAACGTGAACCTATTATACTTCATTTAAAAATTCACATATATTCATATCATATCTTAAACATATTTTTGGATCTAAATATGTGATCACTTGTAATAAAATAAATTTGAAATTTTATCTTTTCTTTTTCTTTATTTTCGGTCCTTTTCAACTTTTTTTACAAACTTATCCAATAATTCCTATAAATTCACATATCTTACTATATTAACATAGGATCCATAATATCAAATAACATTAGACATAGAAAAATTTAACATCATCATTCTTCATGACATAGTTTTGAAAATTTGGATACTTAGCTAAACATTTTTCAAAAATTCTAATTAATTCACACAACACATTATTATCATCATATATCATTAATATGCCATAATATTCATCATACACAACTTATACATCAATATCTCATTCCTCATAGTTTTCGAAATTATCATGACATAATCTTCAATATTTTTCCAAAAATTATTATTTAAATCATATATACTTAAACAATATTAACTATTATCAATTCATGATCAAAACAACAATTAAAATTCATTTTCATCAACATATATTTCTTACATGTTTTTCGGTTTTTATGAGGCAAATTATAACATGCTTAACTTTTTACTAAATTCATAATATAAGCTTACAAACATCATATAAACATGTTTAATTAACAACTTAAACATTTAACAAAATTTCTCATACTTCACATAAATATTAATAGCATATAACTTAACATATCATATATGAATTTCTAATGTTTTTTGAATATATAAAAAAGGTTGTACGATTTCTAACTTTTTAATCGGTATTGATCGTCGACGGCAACGTTTTTCTATCTAGGATTGAAGATAATTTTTGGAGAACTCTTTCTTTCTTTTTTTCTAATATTTTCAGTCACTATGATATTTAAGGGGGGTGATCTCTTATTTATAGAAGTCATAAGATAATTTAATTATACTTTAAGAAAATATCTTAATATAAAGTCAACAATTACAACTCTCATTTAATTCCCTAAATTTTTGGTTCCTCCACTTGCATTATAAGACAAAATATTATCTTATTCTATACTTTATTAATTAATATGTATCATTATCAAAGATCAAATGTCATTATCAAAGAGTTTCAAAATTATTTCTTTCTTCATTTTGTCAAAATTTTCGGCTACTATCAAACGAATAACACCTCCACTTGTTAAATTAATAATTCACCTTATCTTAACATTAATAATATCTTTACATCATAATCATACACTTCAATGTCACAAAGATATGAAAAATATTCTTCTTTTCACACATTTATCAAATTTTCGATACATATGTATAAATATATGCTACATATTTTATTTTCCTCCAACTCTTGCTTTAATCATTAAATTCGAAATTCTCATGATACTTAGGAGATAAGATTGACCTTTATTTCATGATATTTATCAAGTATTAAAGCTTGTGCAATTTAATAAATTATTGGATAAAAATATCTACATAAAATCATAGTTTTCGAAAACTACATAAGCTAGGGACAAAAATATTATCTCTTATGATATTATCACGTTATTTACACGTTGTTAAGAGATAAACATTATCTCTTAGTCCATCATGACCTTATCTTATATTTTATAAAAATATCTTAGAAAGCTTATCTTATAAATGTCATTTTCAAATCATACCTTATCTCTTTAATATCATTATCTTATCTCATAAGATAAATATCTTCCATATACATACAAAATAATAACATCTCATCACATAAAATAAAGTGATCTTACATTTGATCACAATTTAATCCTATGTTCATATTATTTTCGAAAATCATGGGCTTAATAAAAGAAGACATTTCTTTTTCTTCCTTAGTGTAATCCTTGTCTAAATAATATCCCACATGTATTTAAAAATATAATTATTTATTATTAAGATTCATTTTATGCGAAAATTTAAGAGAATTTTCCATCTACTCAAAATCGGCAATTACCGACGTTCATTTTCATTTTTGAATTCATCGTAATCAAATTCCTTCAAAATTTCAAAAATCGGTGTTTTAAAAATCCGGGGTATTACATTCTACCCCCCTTAATGAAATTTCGTCCTCGAAATTTATGCATCCTTGTAATGTTCTCGTTCTTTTCTTTTCATTGCCCTATCAGCATTTCCAACGTCGTTGTCTCGTACTTATTAATCGTCGTATAACCTTAACTATCTTCATCGACTCATTCTATGATTTCAAATCCTTAAGTCTAGTATTCTTATGTTCTAAATTTCGTAGCATCTTATGACTCTAGGTTTCTAACTAACCGTGCATATCAACTCTATCGATTCTTAAAGATGGTAAGTCCTATGTTCAAATCTAAGTTTAAGCAAATATATACTAACGTCGTAACTGCTTTCATGGCTAAGAAAATTCGTATCCCCTCATATCTTATTTCGTGCTAAGTTCTAAAATATTCTCGTGCGATCTCGTAATAAAGTAGTCTTGAAATTCTCACATCGATAATAGTATCATACGTATGTTGAGAAGCATGCTTATACCTACCGGGTTGTTCTGGTTACTTTTAAGTTGCTTTTCATTGAAAGGAAAATCCCTTGGTTGTGGTATTTGCTGCATTGCCCTTAGTGGTTGAACTTGTCGTGGTTGATTTGATCTACCTACCATTCCTTGTCCTTGTTGTGGGCAGTCCCTTGCAAAGTGTCCTTGCTGACCGCATCTGAAACAATTCGCACGTCCAGCTAAGCAAGCACCAGTGTGCTGCCTATGGCACCGTGGACATTGAGGGCCAGTTAGTTGTCGTTGGTTGTTTCTACCTTGCCCTAAGACTACTTGATGACTTTGCCCTTGTCCTTGAATCCATTGTTGTCTTTGATTTCCTTGCCATGGCCTCTTTTCAGCCTGATTATAGTAATTGCCCTTAGAATTTTCCTCCCATTTCCTTTTTCCTTTATCCACTTGGGCTAGTGCCGGTTTATCTTCCGGTAGTGCTTCTTCTATATCCAAAGCCCTACTTAGAGCCTTGACATAGGTCATTGTTCCATGATTGGCAAGAGACATCTTAATCTCATGCCTTAATCCAGATCTAAATTTATCAGCCATCTTTTCATCAGTGTCCACTTGATGTGGAGCGAACCTTGCCATGTCACAAAATACCCGATCGTACTCTGTCACCGACCTATTTCCTTGTTTAAGACTGAAAAATTCAATCTCTTGTTTCTTTCTATAGCTTTTTGGGATGTACTTATCATATAATATTGTCTTAAAATTTTCCCAAGTAAAATCCTCCATCTGTTCGGCGGTCATGATTTTCTTTCTAGCCTCCCACCAAAAGTCAGCCTATCCCGTCATTTGAAAAGTTACACAAGAGAGTCGTTCCTGATCTGTGCAATGCAAGAAATCGAAGATTCTTTCCATTGCCCTAACCCATAGCTCGGCTTCGTCTGGACTTCCAGTTCCATTAAACGAGGGTGGATTTTGTTTAAGGAATAGCTCCTCTACTCTATGAGGAGGTGGTGGTGGTGTTCGTTGGCGTTCAGGTTCTGGAGTCCTTTCTCCTTCTCTACGTCTCAATGCTCTTCTAGGAGGCATTCTTAATGTTTTAAACAAAACAATTGTCAATTTTAAACCAATACTTAGCACATAACCTTATTATGAACGTGGAACAACAAACATATCATACGCCAGATACCATTCCACAAAAAGCCATGTAACATCATGTACCATCAAAATGCCTCAACGAGGACTTTTCCATACATTAGTTATAAGGATTGGTCTTTTAACCGACTAAGTACA